>OY720426.1:35738994-36398737 GCA_963082815.1 Melanotus villosus | reverse complement strand
AAAACTCAGCACTGTCTTCATCACCACTTTCGTCAGACACTTTTTGATTGCAAATATTCTGGCATAATTGGGAACATTTACATGCTGAAGAACAAAAAATTCCTTCTTTGAAACACAGACATTTGAAAGAATCGCATTTTTTTTTTCGGAACAGAACAGATCTAAGAGTTCTCTCAAATCATTGAGAATTGGTTCTTGAGTCGTAGTGGTCGGTGAAAGTATTCCGTTCTTGGTGTCCCATCCATATTGTAATCCATCTAATTTGTTAACCATAGAAACATGACTGTTGGTCCATATATAACACTGGTAATAAGCTCTAAAAACAAAAAAATGTAAGGATGACTTAGAGAATTGAATAGACAATACCTTAAAATATGCTGATAAAATGCATCTTCCGTTGGCGGCAGTTCATTAGCTGTTTTTTTAGTATTTAGGGTTCATTTTATTCTACTTTTGTCAAGCGAATCCTCTTTTTCGCAATCATATAATTTCTTTATTAATTTTTTCGCCATTTGTAAACAAGCATCAATAGAACATTTCCCAAACGTAGATAAGTCAAATTTTTCTGAATTTTTAAGCAGCAGATTGAAGGGTGTTACTTTTCTAATTTTGAAAAACGCACTTGTTGTATCACACCCTGTAATGCTGTGCAGTGCTGGCAAACTTTTACGAACATATTCGCCTAGTCGAATAGCAAGATCATTTATGGGAATAAAATGTTTTTTATTGGAGTGTGCTGCAGAATGTCCAGACTGTAAAAATACATTACACTCGCGAATCATTTCATTGTCCCAAAAGTAATATAAAAGAAGAATTAGAACATCAGTATCATCTGCCTTTATTAGTACTCTTCCATCCTTATTTCCTGTTCTATCTATCAGATGTAATATTAATCTGGTATCAGCTTCTTCGTGATCGTAGTCTGCAATATTTCTGGAACCTACTACATTATAAGTTTGAGCTACACTTTCACCTCTTCGTTCCGTTTCATATTTTTTTATGGAATTTTGAATGTTGTAACGATCGAACACAAGAATGATAGTTTCGCAGTTTTTATTAAACAAATCTAAAAGTTTCTTGAATATTATACATCCTATATCCAAATAGGTTTTTACTGATTTTTTAGGAATTTCTTGTAATAGACCCATGGCATCAATAATGCAAGAATTGAAACTATCTTTCATTTCAAATAAAGGTTAACAAAAACTTTTGATTTTTTTGCCCAACCCGGCTTTTGATGATTTTCTCATTGAACCATCATCAAAAAGCAAAGATGATGGAACTGGTGTAAGTTCGTATTTTAGAAGATTGCTGAAATCTAAATCTCTGTGGCGAGCTTAACTCAAAATTCTACGAAACATGAATTCAGGTGTTAGCGTGTGGATGTCTTTGTCAGTTTCTTCTTGTAATTTACTTTGGTGTCACTAAATGTATAAATTTTATGTTTTGTAATAGATTTCCAAAAGCTTTCACTGTAAGAATTTATTCAACATACTTTTCCACATATAATTTAGCGTTAATTTTGAACTCAGTCAAAGATTTTACAATATTGTCGGGAGCTATTTTTCCAGATGCTATGTGCGTTAATTTAGATAACCCGTTAAGACTAAACGGATTGATCCAAGTACCTTCTACAACATCTAAGATTCGCTTGACATCTTTTTCATCTCGTACCTTCAGAGTATTGCTGTACCTTTTCTCTGTACTTGACTTGTCTATTACCTCTTCAAATTTCGTTGCATATTCACCAACAATGTGTCGTGTAACAATCCATCTTGTCAAAGTATGTTCTTCTTGTGTAAAACCAATAACACCACTGGAACTTTTACAGTCTTTATTAATAGTCTGTTCTAGAGCCATATCTGATGCTACACAGTTGAACTTCTTATTTAAGGATCTTTTAACAACAAAATTCCCATTTTCCAGATACCCGTAGAAATCAGGAGGAGTAGTTTTCATTCTTATCATATCTGATAGGTATATGGGGGTAAATTTGGCATAGTTTGACGACCACCAGCCACTAAGTATGGCAAAGTCTTATAAACGGCATTAAGATGCAATTGAAAATTTGCGTCTCTTTCAACCCTCAATAGCTGTAATAAGATGTCGATAGCGTCTAAGAATGTTAACCAGTATTTGAGTGTTTCGAAATATTTGGCATCCATAAACTTTAAAATCTTGAATAGTCTTCTGAATTTTATTTAAATTTTCCTTTAATACCGACAGTGCTTCATCACAAGTGAGTCCTTTATTAATATTGTTTTCCAAGTGTTGTAATTGCTCGATCATTCCATTTGTAACTATCTCGTCTTCATGCTTAGCTTCAAATGCCCATTCGAACACTACTTTTAGGAATAATCTGGTGAGAGCATCTCCAGCCAACCCCGACAGGCACGGGCCAATTGTTTTCCCTGAAGCATCTGACGACAAGTATTTTCAGCATATAGACCAGAGTTAACTAAAATATTTATAAGGCCTCCGTCTCGATGTATTTTACCAATGCTTGCTATGAAAGCCATGGTAAGATGCATACCACCTAACTGCATGGTGATCTTTGAGCCCAATGTATTAGAATGAAGCCACAATAGAATCCACGCTCACAATACAATGTGGGCTTCAACGCGGGTAGCGCGGTGAGGGGTATACATGCGGTGTCGAGTGTAGTTGCTTCAGTTTTTTAGCTCTCCTGTAGTTATTTATTAAAATAAGTGCATAGTGTAAGCGAAGGAAATATTGCTTATAAAATTCTGCGTCTTGTCACGTGTACCGATTTCCAGATTTTGATCTTAAAAATAAGTTATTAGACAAAAAACGCTGCGCCTTAACTGAATTAATTTTATGCGACATGCTCCTTGTCCTTATTATAATTAATTATAGGTGATTAGACTTGAATTAACATATATTTTTGTATATCGTTGGAAAGTAGACATTCCACACTAAATAGTAGTGTTAAAGCCATCTCAACAACTGTAGCGAGAGCGGGGTAATCCATTAATTAAACTTTTTGGAAAAAAAATATATTTTTTTAGTTTATGACCTATAACTTTTGTCAGGACCAAGGGCCGATGTCGTAACTTTGGAAATACATTAAGCACTTCAAGACGAACATTTTGAGGTATCACTCATTTAGTTCTACGCCAAGATTGGGTTAGTGAACGATTTTAGTGGTTATCCGCTCGCCTATAGGTTTGTTGTTAGTGTATTTTTTGTTTTTTGTATGTGTTGTATTATTGTTGTTAAAATGTGATTTGCATCTTTTGTTTTTAGAATTGTGTCTAATATTTTTTGAGTGTGGATAATTTTTTGTTTTATCAAATTTTTAGTATTATATGCATCTTTAATTAATAATTTTAATGTTTTATCATTGAAATCAGAAATTAAGTTTTTGAAGAGAAAGGAGTTTTTGTAGTTGTTAAAAATAATATGATTGAAGTTTTTTTGTAGGAATATAGGTGTGATCATATGTTTTTTACATTTTTTTAAAAAATATATTCTTTCGCTTATTTTTACATATTTGAGGCTAATGTTTAAAAAAGTTTTAATTTTTATTAAAAAATTATGGTTAAAGTTATTAGTAATGTATTGAAATAATTGTTTGATTGAGCTGTTCATTGTGTCAATGTTTGGAAATATAATTAATTATTACTCTTATGTTACTTAGTATAATTACTTACATAGTGGATTATATTTACTTTAAATAAAAAAAGGGGATATTGTGAGCGATAATATGTAGAATCCAACTTCCAAGGGTTCTAAGTTGATGTAGATTTGTTGTTTACTGATTATCTTGGTTTAGAGGTGTGGAAGTAGTCATTTTCAGTAAGTTTTTTTAAATAATAAATTTATTATTTAAGTTTATATGTTGTTTAATATTCATACGTTTCGGAAATAATTCCTTTATCAATGAGTGACATTTTAAAAATTATACAGGCAGTACATCTAAAATATTATACAGTTTTATTAAATTAGAAATTTTTATCAAAAATTCTTTCTAACATAACAAACAATAACATTTTCAATGCAAAAGATTCTTGGACCTTAAAAAAATCAATAGATAATACCAAAATAAAACCAAATCATAAAATGTACTCCTTTGATATCATTTCCTTATACACAAACATTCCATCTGACATAGCCATTAACACTATAAAAAACAACTGGACAGAAATTAAAAAATACACAAACATCCCCTTAAATAAATTCATAGAAGTCACAGAATTTATTCTAAACAACACTTATTTCAGCTACAATAACACAATTTATCACCAAAAATTTGGCGTACCAATGGGATCACCAATCTCAAGCACTATAGCAGATCTTGTTTTAATGAATTTAGAATCAAATATAAACAAACTTTATAATAAACATATTTCCTTTTACAAACGCTACGTTGACGACATTATAATTATTGCAGAACAATCAGAAATTAACAACCTCCTAACAACATTTAATAACTTTCACAACAGACTTAAATTCACAATAGAAACAGAAACTACCAATCAAACAATAAACTTCCTAGACCTCACCCTTAAACGAGAAAACAACAAAACAATAACAACAAATTGGTACCGAAAATCCATAAAAACAAATAGATATTTAAATTTCAATTCCTGCACTTCTATTAAATATAAAAAAAGTATAATTTCAAACTTAACAGATAGAGCCATCTTACTAGCAAATAAAAAACATCACAATCAAAACATAAATATAATCAAAAACATACTACAAGATAATAATTACAATCCACAATTCGTTAATACAATCATCAATAAAAGACTAAAAACCTTAAAATTCAAACAAAATAAAACCCTCACTAACAATACTATAAACTTACAACCAAATTTTCTCAATAATGAATTCAACAATTACCAATTTGAAAAACCTACATACATAACAATTCCTTACATACCAATACTATCTGAAAAAATAGAAAAAGAATTAAAAAAAGTCAACATCAAAACAGCATTCAAAAATACTAACACCCTAAAAAACACAATATACCATAACTTAAAAGACAAAACCGAAATTAATAACCAAAGTAATCTTGTTTACCAATTAAACTGCAACAATTGTAAAGCTACATATATAGGCCAAACAAAACAATACTTAAAAACAAGAATCAAACAACACCAACAATCAATTCAATCAAAAATAAAAAATCCAAATAAACCCAATACAGCTTATGCAAACCATGCTTATCAATTCTTACATAATTTCAATATAAATAAACCAATAATCCTTAAACATGAATCAAATTTAAATAAACGAATTTTAACAGAAAGTATTGAAATTAAGAAAAATAAAAACGCAATTAACTACAAAACAGATATAGATAACCTAAACACAATCTACTATAATTTACTGGAATAACCCATATCTCAAATAAACTTAATTTAAAAAGTTTTGCCTTTTACTTTATACTTTTCAAAAACCTTTACTATCCACACATACCAGCTATACAGATATCTCAATACTTTCATAAAATAACACACTTCACGTACAAACACCAAACGTACAAGTCAATAATTGAAGTCTTATTAACAAGAAAAGAAAAATCTTTGTAATCTGTACTATAATGGTTCATTAAATCCAAATGATTTTAAATCAAAAATTGAAGTTTATTAACAAGAAAGGGAAATTCTTTATAATATGTACCTACTTTAATGGTTCACTAATTCCAAATGATTTTAAATCAAAAATTGAAGTTTATTAACAAGAAAAGTACAAATCTTTGTATATTTACTATAATGTTTCATTAAAACCAAATGATTTTAAGTAAGTATGTATTCCTTCGCTTATTTCTAATTTAATAAAACTGTATAATATTTTAGATGTACTGCCTGTATAATTTTTAAAATGTCACTCATTGATAAAGGAATTATTTCCGAAACGTATGAATATTAAACAACATATAAACTTAAATAATAAATTTATTATTTAAAAAAACTTACTGAAAATGACTACTTCCACACCTCTAAACCAAGATAATCAGTAAACAACAAATCTACATCAACTTAGAACCCTTGGAAGTTGGATTCTACATATTATCGCTCACAATATCCCCTTTTTTTATTTAAAGTAAATATAATCCACTATGTAAGTAATTATACTAAGTAACATAAGAGTAATAATTAATTATATTTCCAAACATTGACACAATGAACAGCTCAATCAAACAATTATTTCAATACATTACTAATAACTTTAACCATAATTTTTTAATAAAAATTAAAACTTTTTTAAACATTAGCCTCAAATATGTAAAAATAAGCGAAAGAATATATTTTTTAAAAAAATGTAAAAAACATATGATCACACCTATATTCCTACAAAAAAACTTCAATCATATTATTTTTAACAACTACAAAAACTCCTTTCTCTTCAAAAACTTAATTTCTGATTTCAATGATAAAACATTAAAATTATTAATTAAAGATGCATATAATACTAAAAATTTGATAAAACAAAAAATTATCCACACTCAAAAAATATTAGACACAATTCTAAAAACAAAAGATGCAAATCACATTTTAACAACAATAATACAACACATACAAAAAACAAAAAATACACTAACAACAAACCTAGATAAAAAATTTAATCACTTAGTACACAAACAAATATACAAAACAAACAAAACAAATCAACTAAATAAACATAACACAAATAATAACAATAAAGATTTCCTTCTAAATTTAACAACAACTCACATACCACCACAAATACAAGAAATCCTAAAACTAGGACCTAATTTCAATACTTTCAATACTTTCAACCCCCAAAACACACAAATCGAACAAATAATTATAAATATAGAAAATAAACTTAACACATTAGAATCTGACCAAATCAATAAAACAAGAGCTAATATTTGCAATATCCTAACTAATTATAAAAAAAAACCTAACAATAAAAAAATACCAAAAACAAAACTACACAACCACATAAAACTTCAAAAACAAATAACAGAAACAAAAAACTTTTTAAAAAATAACCCAAATATCCTGATAACCTCAGCAGACAAAACACAGAAAACAATACTGATTAACAAATCTGAATACAACAATAAAATGAATAACCTATTATCAGATAATAATACATACACAATCTTACAACAAAACCCAACCACCAAAATACAAAATAAAAACAATAACCTCTGTAAATATTTATTAAAAAATAATTACATCAACACCACAGAATACAAACAAATCATCTGTACAAATGGCACTACACCCAAAATATACGGCCTCCCTAAAATCCATAAAATTAACATTCCATTACGACCAATAGTTGCTTCTTATATGAGTCCCACCTATAAAATCTCAAAATTTTTATCAAAAATTCTTTCTAACATAACAAACAATAACATTTTCAATGCAAAAGATTCTTGGACCTTAAAAAAATCAATAGATAATACCAAAATAAAACCAAATCATAAAATGTACTCCTTTGATATCATTTCCTTATACACAAACATTCCATCTGACATAGCCATTAACACTATAAAAAACAACTGGACAGAAATTAAAAAATACACAAACATCCCCTTAAATAAATTCATAGAAGTCACAGAATTTATTCTAAACAACACTTATTTCAGCTACAATAACACAATTTATCACCAAAAATTTGGCGTACCAATGGGATCACCAATCTCAAGCACTATAGCAGATCTTGTTTTAATGAATTTAGAATCAAATATAAACAAACTTTATAATAAACATATTTCCTTTTACAAACGCTACGTTGACGACATTATAATTATTGCAGAACAATCAGAAATTAACAACCTCCTAACAACATTTAATAACTTTCACAACAGACTTAAATTCACAATAGAAACAGAAACTACCAATCAAACAATAAACTTCCTAGACCTCACCCTTAAACGAGAAAACAACAAAACAATAACAACAAATTGGTACCGAAAATCCATAAAAACAAATAGATATTTAAATTTCAATTCCTGCACTTCTATTAAATATAAAAAAAGTATAATTTCAAACTTAACAGATAGAGCCATCTTACTAGCAAATAAAAAACATCACAATCAAAACATAAATATAATCAAAAACATACTACAAGATAATAATTACAATCCACAATTCGTTAATACAATCATCAATAAAAGACTAAAAACCTTAAAATTCAAACAAAATAAAACCCTCACTAACAATACTATAAACTTACAACCAAATTTTCTCAATAATGAATTCAACAATTACCAATTTGAAAAACCTACATACATAACAATTCCTTACATACCAATACTATCTGAAAAAATAGAAAAAGAATTAAAAAAAGTCAACATCAAAACAGCATTCAAAAATACTAACACCCTAAAAAACACAATATACCATAACTTAAAAGACAAAACCGAAATTAATAACCAAAGTAATCTTGTTTACCAATTAAACTGCAACAATTGTAAAGCTACATATATAGGCCAAACAAAACAATACTTAAAAACAAGAATCAAACAACACCAACAATCAATTCAATCAAAAATAAAAAATCCAAATAAACCCAATACAGCTTATGCAAACCATGCTTATCAATTCTTACATAATTTCAATATAAATAAACCAATAATCCTTAAACATGAATCAAATTTAAATAAACGAATTTTAACAGAAAGTATTGAAATTAAGAAAAATAAAAACGCAATTAACTACAAAACAGATATAGATAACCTAAACACAATCTACTATAATTTACTGGAATAACCCATATCTCAAATAAACTTAATTTAAAAAGTTTTGCCTTTTACTTTATACTTTTCAAAAACCTTTACTATCCACACATACCAGCTATACAGATATCTCAATACTTTCATAAAATAACACACTTCACGTACAAACACCAAACGTACAAGTCAATAATTGAAGTCTTATTAACAAGAAAAGAAAAATCTTTGTAATCTGTACTATAATGGTTCATTAAATCCAAATGATTTTAAATCAAAAATTGAAGTTTATTAACAAGAAAGGGAAATTCTTTATAATATGTACCTACTTTAATGGTTCACTAATTCCAAATGATTTTAAATCAAAAATTGAAGTTTATTAACAAGAAAAGTACAAATCTTTGTATATTTACTATAATGTTTCATTAAAACCAAATGATTTTAAGTAAGTATGTATTCCTTCGCTTATTTCTAATTTAATAAAACTGTATAATATTTTAGATGTACTGCCTGTATAATTTTTAAAATGTCACTCATTGATAAAGGAATTATTTCCGAAACGTATGAATATTAAACAACATATAAACTTAAATAATAAATTTATTATTTAAAAAAACTTACTGAAAATGACTACTTCCACACCTCTAAAATAATTCGTGATGATTTTTAAAATTTTGAGATCAAAGTAATTATTCTGACTTAAATAATTAAGGATAACTCTTTTGTTTATTTTGTTGGAGATATGAACATGCTGGTTAACTGAAAAACAATTTATTTATATCAATTACAGCAGGATAAGCGAAAATTGTTTTTATAGTACCGAATTGTAACGAACTATTGAGCCGAATGTTGTGTTTTTTTTTGCGGGCATGCATACTACAAATTGAAGAAACTTCTTCATTTTGTTCTACATATGTGACAGTTTCTCCGTCTATTTGCAATTACATATCATCGTTTTCTTTCTCGCTTTTACTATCGACATTTTCAGCTCGTTTTTCCAATTTTTTTCGTTGTTGTCATTCATTCCCTATTTATTACTTTCTTTTTTACTTTCCTGAAACTCTCGTTTCCCTCGTCTTTACTTTAGCCATTTTCTGTTGTTCCATTTTGAATATCCCTATCCCTTTAGTTGGTTTTCTTATTTTCTCCTTTCTTAGCCGTATCTGTTAGTTTGGTTTACTCTTCATTCTTTAATAGATTTAATATAAGGAAATCTTCGCTGTAACTCAAAAGTCATTCTCAGCAGGCCATGAAATTAAAAGTATTTCGTATCTACCGAGTGTCTTAAAAAGAATTACTTCTAGTTACCTTTGAAATTTGTTTACATGTAAAATTTTATGTGCCACTACATTGTTATTGGTATTGCATTATCCATATTGATAATGCATTATCCAGTGCTGTCATTAGGTAACTGTAAAGTTAAAAAGTAAACTAATTCCCTTCAAATAATTTTAATTAAATTATTTGTTAGTACAACACAAAATGTACACTAACTGTGCAAGAATAGTATATTATACACGATGCTATAATGAATGCTATTATTACCGAGGATAATGTTTGCATACGAGCGAGCGGGCGAGCGAGTTTTGCAATTATCCGAGGTAATAATAGCCATTATAGCGAGTCGTATAGGTACTATACTTTGTCCACGAACACAAATACTAAGAATTTTTAATTACAATTTAAATAACAACGCTACTAAAATCATGTGGTAGGCCTACATTTAAACGAAGTGGTAGGATTATAAACTTTATTATGTACCATAAATAATGATGGTTACCATGCCACAATGATGGTTACCATGACCCCATGAATAATAATTATTCACTGCTGGCAGTGTATCATGGATAGCATTATACTTAACCAAATACAAGAATAATTGACAGATTATTGAGTAGTCGTGGACGAAACATTTGTATTATTTTGATAGTCCAGTCAAATGGTAATTTAGCTTTGCATTTTGGGTAGGCAGCGATTTTTTTTTATCGGTGTGTAGAGAGGTCAGTGGTGAATCTAAATCAGAGTTTTCGGGTGGTAACCTCCTCCATTTGGCCGCCATCTTGAAAAGAAGGGTTAATTCGTTTTTTGAATATACCTCTGTAGTCGAGAATCTTACAAAAAGTTTGTATAAAGCTTTTTTGTAGAGAATCGTATTATCTATTATTCATTATTAATAACTTTTTTACATAGCATTAATAATAAAAAAGTTATAAGCCGGAAAAGACAAAAAATTTAGAGGTTACAACTTTTTTATAATTAATGCTACGTAAAAAAGTTATTAATAAAACTTATATAGAATGCGATTTCCTACAAAAGCGTTTTGAACAAAATTTTTGTAAGACTCACGGATACAGAGATATAGTCGAAAAACTAATTAACCCTTCTCTTCAAGATGGCGACCAAATGGAGAGGGGGGTACCACCCCGAAAATCCTCATTTAGACTTACCACTGACCCCCATACACATCGTCAAAAATCGCTGCCTACCGAAAATGCAAAGTTTACCTTTTTATTTCAACCATTTGATTGGACTAGTCCAGTTAAATGGCAATTCAATTTGCATTCTGGGTAGGCAGCGATTTTCTTTTTGCGATGTATGTGGGGGTCAGTGATGAGTCTAAATCCGGATTTTCGGGGTGGTAACCTCCTCCATTCGGCCGCCATCTTGAAAAGAAGGGTTAATTAATTTTTCGGCTATAGCTCTGTAGCCGTGAGTCTTACAAAAGGTTTGTACAAGGATTTTTTGTAGAGAATCGTATTATCTACAACTTTTATTAATATGACCCCACCACCCCACCCCCCAAGTCGGCCACCATCTTGAAAAGAAGGGTTAATTAGATTTTCAGCTATATCTCTGTAGTCGTGAGCCTTACAAAAAGTTTGTGTAAAACTTTTTTGTGGAGAACCATATTATCTACAATTTCTATTAATAACTTTTTTACGTAGCATTAATAATAAAATAGTTATAAGCCCTTAAGTTTTTATCTTTTCCAGCTTATAACTTTTTTATTATTAATGCTTTGTAAAAAAGTTATGAATAAAAATCGTGCATAATACGATTTTCTACAAAAAAGCTGTATACTAATTTTTGGTGAGATTCTCTACTACAGAGATATAGCCCAAAAACCACCTAACCCTTCTTTTCAAAATGTCGGCCAAATGGAGGGGGTTACCACCCCGAAAACCCTGATTTAGACTCATTGCTGACCCCTCTACACAACGATAAAAAAAATAGCTGCCTACACAAAATGCAAAGTTTGCCTGTTTATTTCAACCATTTGACTGGACTAGGAGGCATATTTTCGATTAGGTAATGTGATTCTTCTGTCTATTATTATAACAGCATTGCCCGAGAGCGGCACATTTTATTTTACATGGGAAATTCAAAGCATGCTAGATGTATTTCATTTTAAGATACTCAGCACATTCAGAAAATATTACATCTGTTTGTTTTGACAGGTATTCCAAATGAAAATGTTTAAATCAGAGAAGTTTTAGCAGCTTAGAAAATTCAAAATGCCGAACTTGATTTAACAACTAATCTTCAAGCGATGCCTAAAAGTGCAAACCGTATGAACATAATATATAGTAATTGAAAATTTTGAAGACATGTGGTGGTGTTCGCTACATGTTACACAATAAAGATTTAAATTTAACAACAAATAACTTTTTATTGAATAAAGAAAGTAAAATACAAAGACTGGTGAATTATGATTAGAGTAAATGCCAAAAATGTATGTCTTGGTTCCTCAAACATAACTGAATGTCCTACTGAATATGTCTTCTCATTCCATCATAAACATTCCACAATAGTTAAGGCGAATTATTAATTTCTTGATATTTTTCTATATTCTCAATTTTAAATCGTTTAAGTCATTAAGTAAGTCTTAAATACATGCCTCAAGCCGAGAAGACCTGTCCATTTCAGTATTCGTGCCAAATCCTGCCGTCGAAATATTCTAGTAACACAGCGCACAGAGCAGGTATTAATATACAATTTCAATTTCAAATACATATTTTATTTAATTTCCCAAAATCGTTTGGCTAAACTTCAATAAATTTCAGTACTAAAGATGTGAACTTTAACACCCTCGTACAAGAAAACTAAGCTGCGGAGGAAATTTTTTCTTGCAGTTTTGCCTTAAGAATTCACAAAAGAAAACGTTTACCTGGAGCTTTTAAGGTATTTTAGGGATACCCTACAGTGGCGGACTGGCAAATTTAACCGGCCCGGGAAATTTGGTAGTGACCGGCCCCCTCTCACTATTATTAGGGTGGCCCATAAAAAATGTCGTTTTTTTGTGGAAAACTTTCTTTAATAATAAAACAACAAAGATCAACCCTTATCCACTAAAGTATAGACTCAATGCCGCAACGGTACCATGCTGGATCTTTCGGGATAAAGAATTCTCGGCATGCAGCTTCAACTTTTTCGTCTCTTGTGAAATTTCTTCCACGCAGGAAGTGTGCCATCGCTCGGAATAAGTGGTAATTTGAAGGTGCAAGGTCTGAACTATAAACTGGATGAGGTAGAAGCTCTAAATCTAACACCTTAATTTTCTGCCGAGTTTCAATAGCAGTATGGGGTCTGGCGTTATCTTGCTGCAGAACTGTGCGCCCCCTATTTACCAGTCCAGGGTAACGCCGATGTAGAGCATCTTGCATTCTGCCCAACTGCTGACTATAAAGGTTGGCGTCAATGGTTCTTCCATCAGGAACCAACTCAAAGTGACTAACGCCTTGAAAATTCCACCATACACACAACATGACCTTTGTCTGAAACTTTTCTCGTTTTGGGACAGGTAACGCAGGTTGTCCGATGGCAATCCGTTGATTTTCTTTGTTAGGATTATTAAAATATATCCATTATTCGTCGCAAGTAACGATCCGTTTAAAAAAACGTTCGTTCCAAGGATTTGAAACAAGCCGATTGCAGACCTCAACTCGCCTTTCTGCCATTGCTGGTTTCAATTCATGTGGAACTTCTCTGCAGCGTCTATTGGCCGTGCCAATTTGATGTAAATGACGCCGTATGGCTTCTTTGAATTAACCAAGTTCTGCTGACAACTTACGAAGGTACTTGTAGATGAATTAACTTCAACAGCGTCTCGCAGTTCGTTGTTACTAAAGAAATTCAGCCGACCAGAACCTTGTTTCCTCTTGAGATTTGTATCTCCTTCATTAAATTTTTTGAATCAACGTTGTGACGAGCGAATGTTCACTACTCCCTCTCCTTCCACTTCACATATTTTTTAACTGCGGCGGTTGCAGCAACGTTTTGTTTCCAATAATGACGCAAAATGATCCAAATTTCGTACTTTTCGTCTGCCATTACGACGTTTATTGTAGCTTATAAACAAAAGAAAAACAAAAGTAAATCGGGCATAGATATTCGCCTACTTGACTAGTTTCTAATGGTGTATAACAATAGCATATTTAATGTTTTTCAAACGCGAGTAAAAGAGCTTTATAAAAAACGATATTTTATGACTATCAAACTGTGGAACAGGATAGAGCGCGCTGGGTCTACTTCGTAATACTACGTCAATGACTAAACCTTATAAAGAAAACTAATAAATAAATGCACGATGCACCTTCAATGTAGCAATTGTATTAAAGTAGATACCAAAGAAATAATATCAGCGGCATCGGCATGAAACATAATAAAGAGATAATTAGGAAAACAACAAACAATAATAAATAAATATGGCGAACAGGTCTTTGAAGTCGCTGGGTGCGGGTAAGTCAAGAATTTACCTGCAATCAAAACCATAGTAACAATTTCTGATAATATTGACCGGCCTCAGTACCACCGGCCCACCGGGAAAGTTCCCGGACTCCCGGCGGCCCAGTCCGCCCCTGATACCCTGTATACCAGCCGCCACTGATTCATAGCTTTTCTCTGTTTCGGCATTAGAATGACTTCATTAAAGCACGCATTTTGATGTTTTAATGAGCTTCATTAATACATGATTTTTGGTGATATTTTGTTTTCAGGAATTGGTATGCTACATTGCATCTAAGCAACTAACAAAATAAATAAAGCTATGAATACTTTTTGATATTTTGATTTAGCAAAAACGTAAATGAAGGGGTTAGAATTTCGATATTTAAAACTACTATTTACTTGGTGGCAAAACGAACCAAGTGATTTTCGATGTTTTAAAGTCAACCATCGAGATCGACTAGTGAACTGAAAAATGCGTGGAAACGCTTTAAATCGTATTTTGGTTAGGAAAATGAGTGAAAACTATACTGCTAAAGGTAGGACTTTATGTTATAGTATAAAAATTGTTTTATAATTTGATAACATTTAAAAAAAAAACCGTTTTAAAGGTTATTGTTGGCATAACCTACAAATAAGTTTTTTATTATCACTTCTAGCTAAATGCAACTATAATTCTAGAGACCAGTCTAGAGACCAATCCAAATTGTTCCCCATCCTGAGGTCAATCAAAACCAGGATAATAGTGAATCGTCAGTAGTTCCGACACTAAAATTCATGGTACGTTACATTTAATGTCAAAATATTTTTTAATTTAATAATCGGGGTGAAAGTTGGTTTAGTTTGGCTTAGATTGAATCGTTTTTATTGTTTATATTCCTAGTCTTCATTAGATTAAAAAAAACATTTAGAAGCTAAAAAATATCTTTTATTTTAGTTACCGTAAAACGGGGCAACTTCGTCAGTTTGGAAGTTGAATGTACGACAGTGTAAATATAACCTGCACACTATCCGTTGTTGTTGCATTTCACGTGTTTGTTCTTCGTAGGATTAGTACCTTTGAAAATAATGCTGAAAAGAAATAGAAAAGTGTTGGCAGGTAGCAGCTACCAGTGTTATGACCTCCAGTTAGTTGAACACGCACTGCAAGATATTGGAAATGGCCTCTCGGTGTCTGCTGCCAGTGAAAAATATGGAATCCCCGAACAACGCTTCAGGACAAGTGGCATGGTAGACATATTAAACCAGTTGGCCACCCAAAAGCCCTAACGACCTTCGAGGAGGTGGAGGTTGTTGCTGCTATAAATCAACTTTCGGCTTGGTCTTATCCGTTAACAAAGTTTGAAATAAGACTGATTATCAAAGGTTATCTCGATAAACAGGGAGTTGTAATTACGATTTTTCAAGACAATTTTCCTGGAGACGACTTCACGACCAACATCAAACGTTACCTATACTGTAGCCATTTTGTGCTTTAATATAACTTAAAAAAATAAAAACTGATGCCAAAATTTATATATTTTGTTTATACTATGTCGAAGTTGATTTTACAAACGTGCAACTTCGTCTTTAGGTGAACACAAGTTAGGCGAAGAAGTTGTCGCAAAATCGGTACAACTTCGTCAGGTTTTTTTCAGCAATTTTTCAGTTGTGTAAACGTTATTTATAAAAACTAAAAAATGGGTAATATTTGCCGAACTCTAATTGTTATATATCACCTACTTTTATTAGCCTAAAAAAATCCTACAGAGATACAGTGGGGTAAAAACCTGTCGGCTCCACTTTTAGGCGAAAACAGTTCAGTTTTAAGAAAATGTCGACTACATTATTTTCTTTACCAACTGATAAGCTATATGCTACGTATCCACTAACTATTACAATAAAAAAACTACAAAATGTGTCTTTTCTGACGGACAAATATCTACCCAAAAATGATAAATGGTACTACGATACTGTAGCGAAAGCAGAAGAACCTGTAACCGACGATGTTGAAGTTGAAATGGGTTAAACATAGATAAACTATTTTTTATAGCTTTTTCCTTAATAAACGTTCATAACATTCATTTTATTTTGTTGTGTTTTATTCTTGCGGCAAAAACTGGACAGCTCCATTTGAGAAAAAAAATTCTATACATTACTCTTGACAATAAAATCATTTCCCCTTATAACTATCTTAAGATAGCAATATCTACATATTCCAACTATTTTTGTTAAATTTTTCTTATCGTATTTTAAACAGTTTGTTTTTGATACCTACTGTAAAATTCAAACAAATGGATCTGACCGGTTGTTGCACCGAGCCCTTCAATTGTTCATCCAACATTACAATTTAATTAATTTTATCAATATTAATAACAAATTCGAATTTACAACGTGCGTACAAAATACACATTCCAATAATATTAATGTGTAAAACCATAAACGTCAAACATACCACTGTTACCAACCTAACTATTCTACCAAAAAATTCCCTAATGGAAATTGTCAACTAATTTTATAAAAAATTATAAATAAATAACGTAAATGAAAGCCGAAACAGAGAAAATAGTATAAAAAACTCGTTACAGAAGGCAATTCGGGCACTCGTCCGTTCGGACTCGTGCGCGAAAATGTTGCCTTCTGTAACTTGTGTTGTAATATACTATTAATTGGCATTATAACCTACTCAGGTATTGTTGTCCTTGGTTAGTCATACAGAACATTTGAAATAAAGTTCCTCTAAGGTGTTGACATATTTTTAAATTTTACTGTAATTTTTTATTTTTTCCTCAATTTATTTGATGTTTAATATCATGGTGTTAATTTTAAGAGCTTCAAAAGGATAACCTTTAAACGAAATTTACATTTAATTATTTTTTTTAAGCTAAGTGGCTGCCAAAATCATCCATGTATTTTCACTTTTTGGGTATTATTGTATTAAAGTTTCCCTCTGCAGACTTGTCCCCTTGAAGTTTTGTTAATTCCCATTTGATCAGCGTACAGCATGTATAATCTTCGTCATATTCGGTTGCTGTTGTACCAATTCCTTTCTTGTAAATTCTGATATGTATTGCTTTTCAACGAAGATTTAAATTTTGGGATTCAACAGTTTTATTATGGAATTAAGGAGAAATATTTGAAAAGGCTTTCATTTTTTAAAAATTTATTAAATTGTTCAACAAAATCCAAAACTCGTTATTAATACTCAGAAGTGGCATCACATTTTTATACCTGTTTACATGTTTACACCTGTTTTAGTTGAGCTGCTGAAATGAAGTTGACCTTCCTTTTATTTACAAAAGAAATACGTTTTAGCATAGATTAAAGATCTTTAATCTATGGTTTTAGTTGTTTTTTTTTAAACAAATTCGGAGAAGTTTATATTCTTGTAAAATTTGGCCATTGCGCTCGAGCTATGCAGCGAATAACTAGACAAAAAAATTAACTTGTTTAAGGTGGGGAAAGGACTTTAAAACTGGTTAATGTCGTTACTATTCAGAAAGAAAATTCGACAGAATCTAAAAGGAATCGTTTAAAATATGATTGTTTTGAAAACCAACACTCACGTCTAAACGTTTTGCCATTTTCTTAAAATAAGTATAATAAAAGTTTCAATACTTTTTACGTGTTCTGAAAATAAAGTGATTTTAATATTGAATAGAGTGTATGTAACTAAACGATTAGTTACTATTTAACATTCACAGGAATGAATTATAGTTGAAAAATTGACTAAAATTTGAGTAGTTGAAATTCCAGGTGTGGAAGAATTTACTTAGTCGATTGTTGAAGGAATAAATACAAATTTTTCTCTCCCTTGGATGATTCATCCGCGGGAGAGAATACATGGCTTTCCTCCCTAGTTATACAAATAACTATATTTATATCAATTAGAAAAAGCAGGGAAGCGAAAATATTAAAGAAAAGTGTAAATCAAAAGCTTTTGATAACATGTGCATTGCGTTTGTAGTTCCGATGTGTACGACTTATTGAGCAGAATGCTGTGTTTTCTCGCGGGCATGCATATAACAAATTGAAGAAACTGCTTCATCTTGTTGTATGTCACAGATCCTCCTTCTAATTTTTCATTTGCAATAATTACATATCCTGGTTTCCTTTCTCGCTTTTATTATCGACATTCTCATCTCTTTCTTCCCATTTTTGTCAGTCGCTTCATATTTATTACTCTATCTTTTTTACTTTCCTGAAACTCTTGTTTCCTTCGTGTTTGCTTTATCCATTTTCTTTGTTTCTTTTTGTATATCCCCTTAGTTGGATTTTATTCTCTGATATTTCTCTAACAGTTCTATTCTCTCTGATATGGTAGGATATCATTAATCTACTCCCAGGCCATTTTAAATTTAAGACGGTTCTCCTCAATCGTATTCATTTTCTTCCCCTATTCTTCCCATAATTGTTTTGAGTTTTTTCCTCCGTTTTTCACTACTTTGTTTTATTTCAGTCTGCATTATCTGTTTTTGAACCTTCTACCGTTTCTCCTTTCTTAGCTGTTTCGGTTAGCATCATTTATAATTCATTGTTTTATAAATTTAAAGCAAGCAACTCTTCGCCATTTCTTGAAAGTCGTCCTCAGAAGTCCATGAAGTTAAAAGTATTGTCGTATCTAAATTCAGGCAATATTACATCTGTTTGTTTTGAGAAGTATTCCAAATGAAAATGTTTAAGTTTAGCTAATTTCCTTGAGTGGATAAGAGGATAAGATCTCTTTATTCAAGTGTAGCATACAATATTTTTTCCAATTCCTACAGTAAAATTTCTAAAAAACATTTAATTATCAATTTATTGCTTATTTACATAAATATTAATACTGCAGTAGTTTTTAAACAATACTTAGCAACCTAAATTTAAAAGCACCATAATTTTTATTCTAAAATAAGTAGTTTATTCACGTTGTCAAGGAAAGTGTGAATAATAGTTATTTTCGCACTCCCGAGAATAAAAAGCTAATCTAATCCCTCATTTCAGGGACTTAAGTTCAATTTCAGTCCCAGAGGGATTTAAAATGGTACAAAATCCCTAGGGACTAAAGTAAAAATAAACAAGATGTTTCCATAACAACATAGTAACATGTGTGTATGTATGTAATCGTTGACCTCTTATACCTTTCGGTGTTGAGGCTGGTGCGTTAGCGTTAGGGTATGTGGTCTTACGCGTGAAATGCACAATCCGGCCCGCATGCGAGTCATGTGATTAGTGTGCCGTTTTTTGCCTACATACAGCACCATGTGTATAGTGTATGCGTGTGTACGTATAGAACCTTGTTACTCTACCTCGTAGGTCGGTATTCGGAGGAGAGCGTCGTTAATTAGGTGCCTAACGACGAATGGTCACCAGGGCTCGATACCGATCTACGCGAAATCTTGCATCCAGCGAGATTCGAACCGAGGACTAGCGTAACGCTAGCTTGACGCTCTTACCTCTGCGCCACCCTGCTCCCCAACATAGTAACATACAACTGAATAATCAACTGCTATAACCCAGTCACAATTGTATTTAGAAAAACAGTGTTACTATGATGAATTTAAACAACAGTTTTCATGAAATTTGTATTGTCAAAATTGTAAGATTAATTCTTCTTTTAGACGCCTACGGCTCGGGAAATGAACTTCACCCTCAGGATTGATGCACTTTAGTCCCTGGGTATATAATGCATACACTATTTCTAATAGCATTTTTAAAAATGTCAAATTGACGCATTCACGGCTAGAGTGATTTTACAAGTTATATAAAAATTGTTTTGTAACTAAGGTAACCTACTTATTTTTGTGATATTTTAAATTATTGTTGCGGGCGTAAAGTGCGCCCGCGGCCTACAGTAATTAACTTAACGCCCGGGAGTGCAAAAAATACCTATATTAAAACTTTTAACAAGGACTGGCATGAAACAATAAAATGGTTGTGTGGTTGCGAAATTAGAAATGCTCTATTTTGTTTTCCTTGCTTACTTTTTGACTACAATACTGTATGGACTGAGCGTGGCTGAGAATGGATTTTATATTTAAGTAAATATTCTTTTTATTTCATTTTCCTGTAAGCTAATTTTTTTATAAATTGAATACAATTTCGATTTGTTTTGTTTTACTTAAAAAGCACCTTAAAAATATCAAGGGTCGTTACTGGTATCTGGTATGTATATTTCGAAAGCTACAGCACCCTCATGATTTCCAGCCACGAGCCGCCACTGAAGGACTTATCGCCCATGGAACAGCTAGGATTACTCGACACTAACATTTATCGGTATACAGGGTGATCGATAAATACCGACGTCGATTTTTATCAAACTTTTGAAATGTAACGCTCCATATTCGACGTGCCAGTTAGCCACTGGCATAGGCTAAATAAAATACCCAACTTGATAGGTTTATATTTAATTACGTGAATAGCTACTCAACTGTTAGGAAAAGCTCCCTACAGTGCTACATCGTTGCATTCATCGTTGATAAGCGATTTTGAATATCTAAAAATATACAGGGCGTTTAAAATAATGAAGTTAGCATCTACTACTGGTGTAACCGGAAGTTGTAAAATTTTAAAGATCAATTTGCAATGTTAGAAAACAAGAAAACATTATCCTGCAAAATTTAATTTGGATGCTGTCCAAGAAACGTCTAATATACGGTCGTTGTGACAAACCCTGTATCTATGTATGACACATATTCCGGCTCGACCGGTCTCAGGAATTGAACCTGAGATGCCTGCGCCAGAGACCGACGCCTTTTACACGTTGCTATCCTCTCCTCATATATCATATATTATAATTATTATATGTATATTGATCGAAGTGCAAAATTAGTACGTTACGTCTTTTCTGTAGTTAACAAATATCTCCAAACAATGCTATTATAATTGTTGCTGTATACACTGTACACTGGACCTTCTTATTTTTTAATTTTTAAAAACAAGTTATTCTTTTATAAAGGTTTTGCTTGTCCTGAAATGTACAAAATGAGGTTTATCATTATCATAGGTTATATAGGTCGTTCGGGTAATTCGAAAATAGTAAAATGATCTGCAATAAACTACCCTGATTTTAATTTTTGCAAAACATTGTATTTAATAAGGTTGTTTCAAAAACGAGAAAAGCTTAAAAACAAAAGCAAATGAAAAAAATTCAAAATTTTTTAATACAACTAAATTAATTCATTAATGTTCATACTTATAGACACAACTCAATCTCTTACTTGAGAGCTGCTCAGCCGAGAACATTTCAAGTCGTGTGCTTTGCTTACCACGCCGTCTGTCTAAAAGCCGGCTACTCATTACGCGGTACTTGGCAAGTAGCTTGACTTGGCAAGGATTCGGCGAGTATTTGTGCAAGTAAACGTCACACCATACACACTATGCGTCCACTTCCACTTATTAGCCAATCCGGCTGGGACGTACAAGTAGATGCCCGGCAAGTAGTGACTGTTCATTTGTTTGTGTCGATCATCATAATGGAAAGTGGCTAAATTGAAGTTACAGCTGCATTTTTGATTATGACATGTTGCCATTAACGAATCTTTTTTTTTCTTTAAATCCGCTATGGAGATAATTGATTCTTTCATGTCGCAGTTTAAAAATTTCATTACTGTGTCGCTATTCCAGTCTATTGTTTCAGCGTCGTCGGTTTCATCAGTGCCTGCCATTTCGATCCAAGTAAATAAACTGAAATAATGCGGTGTAGTAGGGCGAGTAGTGTAGCGCGGTCGTGAAAACACGTTCCAAATAACGACTCGTCGCTTTGACTTGGGACAGTTTACCGACAACGAACGGGAAGTACAAGTAACTTAGCAAGTAGTGCCGAGTTACATGCCGCGTCTAGATACACACTACTTAGCACTCGCGAAGTAATGACAAGTACTTGCCAAGTACCGCGTAATGAGTAGCCGGCTAATGCCCATACTTATAGTCGATACTCAGCTCGGTCTTGAACTTCAGCATTACTCAAGTAACAAAATGGCTATTATAGTCGTTGCTTCCCAAGTAAAAACGACTTCGAGCCTGCTTTGAGCGTACTTGACTCAAGGTTGGTCACACCCTACCTTGAGACGGGCTTGAGGCGTGCTTTACTGTTTGACGTTACGTATTTCGTGTTTTGCTGTGTAGTGACAAGTTATCAAAATAATATATATTTTGAATATCATGGATCGCGAAGAAAGTGAAGAGTTTTTTGAGTACCTTGATATGGTAGAAGAAGCCATAAATGCAGAAATAGTGTCAAAAAAGATATTTATGTAATAAGGATCATAATGACGGTCGTTATGGTGTTAGCAGTGAATATTATCGAGGGGAAGCGTCAGCCGAACCCGATAACACGGCATTTACCATAAATGATCGTTTATGATCCGAATTACATACAAAATGTTATCTGCTGTCATCAATTTAGTAAAGTTTATTCATGCTAAAGTAATAGTACTTTTTGAATTTCATTATGATACTAGGACGTTTTGAACTTTAATACTTTTTGAATTTCATTATGGTACTAGGACGTTTTGAACTTCATTATCATTATGGTTCTAGGATTATAATTAACTTCCTTACGTCACTAAAATACAATGACATAACGATGTCATTTTGACATGCCAGCAGATAAAGGTATATAGCCGAAAACCCTCTCGAATTTTATGGAGATTTGAAATTTCGTAATAGATACAGATTTAGCAAAGATACTGTTCTTTATGCAATTTTACCGCTAATAGCAGACCGCTTTATGACTGTGAACAATCGTGGTTTACCATTTGCTCCCCTTATACGGTTATTAATATGCTTGAGATACCTGGAAACTTTCACTTTAATAAACACCACTTAATTTAAGAACTTACGAAACTTAAGAAAGAACTTAAGAAATTTTTAGGACTAACAATTCGCACGTGCCTCAACAACAAAACGTACAAGAGGTTATAAATACTAAAATATAAATATATTCTTAGACGTTTATATCAGCGCGGTACAACAAAAGTAACAAAAAACCCTAGATTACTCGATGCTTTCCTGAACTCCGCCGAAATTTCACGAAGTCGCGATTATAAGATATACAGCAGGCTAAGCAAAGCACACGACTTGAGGTGTTCTTGGCTGAGGCGGTCTCAAGGGCGAGATCGAGTTTTGTCTATAAGTACGGGCATAATTTAATCACGACTTCGTGATATCTCGGCGAAGTTTAGGGAAACGTTAAATAACCTGGGTTTTTTTGTTAATTTAGTTAGATCACGCTGCTACAAATGTAAAAATTACAGTTTAATTTCAAATTTCTGAACTTCAAATTCTACCCACGTAACATTAGAATCGACAAATTTTAATTTTCAGTATTATATTTATTTCCCAATCTGTTTAGTCCCATTTTGAATGTTGTCTGCTATTAGCAGTAAAATTATATTAAGGATAGTCCCTTTGCTAAATTGGTATCTATCGTGAAATTCTAACTACCTAATTCAATATCGTTATCGGCGTCACGTACCTATATACTTTTTTGGTACTCTTCTTGCGTCTCCTAGCAAGTTAATGCAAAAAATTCTTTATTTTCTTTGATACTGTACAAAAAGCACGAAATACGCGAATGTTAAAGGGCGAAGTACGTCTCAAGGTAGAGTATGATTACAGTCTAGTAAAATATATATGTATAATATAGTTATTTAATATTTTAATAGAGCCGGAGATGATTAAGTGGCTAGGGGAATTAGGAAAGAAATGGCTTCTAAAAATCATGAGACTGGCATGGAAATCGAATAAAATACCGGAAAAATGGGATGAGAACCTGCTGATGCTAATCCACAAGAAAGGAGATGAATTCAATTGCCAAAACTACAGGGATATATGCCTCTCCTCGGTAGTATACAAGATATATACAAGAATAATAGAAAAAAAAATGAGAGCAGTAGTGGAGGGAAAACTGGAGAACGAGCAATCGGCATTCAGACAAAAAAGACAAACAGTAGACAACATATTCTTACTAAGACAAATTATAGAGAAGAAAAACGAAAAAGGGGAAGAAATGTATATAACCTTCATAGACCTTAAGGCAGCGTTCGATAGAGTAAATCGAAAAATTTTATGGGAAACAATGAAAGATCTTAACATCCCAAGAAAGCTAATAGAAATAACAAAGAATATCTATGAAAATACAAGGGCAAGAGTACAAATATATGGCAAACGATCATCGCAAATTAGAATGGAAAGAGGAATCAAACAAGGTGACAGCCTCAGCCCACTACTGTTTATACTGAGAATGGACAAAATAACTAAAAATGCCAAGCAAAGATCGAAACACCTACAAATGATCATCGGATACAACAACCTAAGACCGATTAAAACAGAGGTAATGGTATATGCAGACTAGGGTGGCCCTTAATTATGGTTGAAACAAATTTTAACCGGGTCACCCCCCAAATCGATTCCAAAAAAATTAAAAGTAATTTTAAGATTTACCACACCTCCAAATTCCAACGTTAAGGGGTGCCCCAAGGAGCCTGCATTTTCCCATTTAAATAGCATAGGTTTTCAGCACACTTCTGGGTTTTATTTTTTTACAAAAGTATGTGTGTCTGAAAAAATCCGGAGAGTGCTGCGATTCATTGCTTACTGATGCCCCTTTCACGGAAAAAATCATGGGAGCCAGGTGTCATATCTTAACAACTCGTTACAACCGAGAAAAACGACAATATTTTAAAATTACCACTTTCTTCACCCCCCATTTATTTGCTTAAGATATGACACTTGGCTCCCATATTTTTTCCATGAAAGGGGCATCAGTGAGCAATGAATCGGAGCACTCCCCGGATTTTTTCAGACACACATACTTTTGTAAAAAAATAATAACCAGAAGTGTGCTGAAAGCCTATGCTATTTAAATGGGAAAATGCAGGCTCCTTGGGGCACCCCTTAACTTTGGAATTTGGAGGTCTGGTAAATCTTAAAATTACGTTTTATTTTTTTAGAATCGATTTGGGGGGTGACCCGGTCAAAATTTGTTTCAATCATAATTAAGGGCCACCCTAATGCAGACGACATAATACTAGTAGCGGAAAACCAAAGAAAAATGCAAAAATTAATAAGTGTATGGGTGGAGGAGATCGAGAAAGCAAGATTAGAAATAAATATAAAGAAATGTAAATACATGAAAATATGCAACACACAAACACAACAAGCAGAGGAATATGGAAATAAGCTGACGTGTAAAGGGGAAGAATTAGAAAAAGTTACCACACAAGAATACCTAGGGACAGTAATAACGAGCGACGGAAAAATCGACACTGAACAAGAATATACTACGCCCTAAATAAAACAGTCCTGGGAAAAGCAGAAATAGAACAGAACACGAAAATATAAATATACAATGCAATAACGGTACCTACCTTAATATACGCGAGTGAGACCTGGGTAATAAACGAAAAACAGAGAAGCAAAATAAACGCGGCAGAAATGAAACAGTTAAGAAAAATAGCGGGAAAAACAAAAATGGATAGATGCAGAAGCAAAAATATAAGGAAGGAACTAAACCAGGAAGACATCGAAACAAAAATAAATAAAAGAAAACTAAATTGGTACGGACATGTTTTAAGAATGGGAGAAGATAGAATAGAGAAAAGAGTAATGGAAGTCAAAAGATATGGAAAAAGAAGGAAAGGGAGACCTAGAAAAGGATGGTTGGAACAAGTGGTGGAAATAGGGAAGGAAAAGGGAAAAACAATACAACAGCCTATGGGCAAAAGAAGGACACCGAGAAGAAGAAGACTGGACTGTGGTATGGCCTACCTTCAATATTTTGTTTGTAAAGTACACCCGAAGTCGTACTTACACGGGGAATGAAGACTGTAATAGCCATTTTGTTACAGGCATAAATTAAATTAGAAACAAACACCAATTCAATATACAAAACTTTCTATTTGTTTCTGTATTTCGGCATTACTTAGAATGACACTATTCTAACACGGTTTTTGATACTAGAATGAGCTTCATTCTTAAACTATTTTTGGTGACATTTTGGTTTTGAGGATTGGTAATGCTGTATTAAATAATACACAAAACATCTAGGCAACCATTCAATGCTAGGCAACAACAACTTCAAATGTGAAACTTTTGTTAACTGTCAAGCAGAAATCACCGTCACCAACCTGGCTATTTTACCAAAATTCCCCTAATGGAAATTGTCACGCACTTTTATGAAAAGAAACATAAATAAATAATTAAAAGAAAGCCGAAACAGAAAATAGTATGAAATACTCGTTACAGAAGACAATTTGAGCACTCGTATGTTCGGCAACTCGCCGCTATGCGGCTCGTGTCCAAATTTCGGACTCGTGTGCGAAAAGGTTGCCATCTGTAACCACAATATACATAACGAAACTAGTGTTTTTATATATTAATTTCTAATTCTGGTCGTGGAATTCTCTCTTGTTAAATAACCAATTTTATAATACCAAATTTTCTTAACCTAATTTGAGTACGAGTAGAACAGCATCAGAAAATAATTTTTTTTCAAAAATAAGGGACAGTTACTTTACGAAGCGTTATTCCACACCATATTTTGTTATTAAATTGTTGACTGTAATTATTGGTTACATTTTTAAGATTTGAATTATCTTAGGTATGGTTTATTTTGAGCCGTAAAAGGCGATTCATCGCTATATGTATAAAATATTCCGACGGAAAATCTGTCTTCAATTTATAATAAAATTGCATAAAAATAAATTGTACCTCTTTATAAGTTTAGTGGACTTGTGCATTTTCTCACAAAAAACTATTTTTTTTAATTTTTAAATTATATTTCCTATTTAGGATGTTATCTTTATTCGAAATAATTTTGGTAAATAAGATTTTATACAAAAATTAAAAATTAAATCCACTTTACTATTTTTGAATTTTTTCAACGAGTTATACAACATACGATAACATACAACATTGCAGAATATTCTAAAATAGGTACAAAAATTAACAAGAGTAAGGTAATGAATTCGAAGACTTCCACGGTCAGTGTCAGTATTAACAAAACGTCTTCCGGATTGGGACCGTGTCATTTTGAGACAAGACTCAACGTTTCGCCCACTTTTATAAGGGGCTTCTTCAGGAGAAAAAGAGCACTAAAAGAGCACGGTAACTCAACGTGTCAACCACGCCAGAGGCGAAACTCTTTTAGCAAGAGGCAGAAAGGTAACGGTAACTCAACTTATCAACCAAGCCAGAGGCGAAACCCTTCTGAAGAGATACAGAGGGAGCAGCGACTTTATACCGGCCGTACCCGGCCAAGCGTATCCGACTGTGACGACGATTGGTCAGGGGTGGAGGGGGCGGAGCCAGTAATGACGGCGGACCTCCAAATATCGGATAGATAATAACCAGTGTCACGATTCAAATTATTAGGGGTCTTGACGATTTCAATGGCCTCACGGATTTTCCTGTTGAAAAAATAAGGGGCATTGGCAATGATCGAAGATTTTTCAAACAATATTTTATGACCAGTGTCGTGATGATGTTCAGCAACGGCTGAATGTGAAAAAGACCTGATTTCAAGCAACGTTTGTGTTCACAGATACGTGTGCGCACTGAGCGACCAGTTTCTCCAATGTACACTAAACCACAAGAACAGGGGATGCTATAGATGCCTCTTGATGACAGGGGTTGAGGTTTATCTTTTACTGAAGGGAGTATCTGTGACACTTTTGGAGGGGGTTTGAAGATGGTTTTGATGTTATGTTTTCTGAGAATCCTACCTATGCGATCAGTAACTTGGCGAATGTAGGGTAAGAAAGCTGTAGCCTGGGGTGTACAGGTATTTTGAGGATTTTTAGGGTTTGCGGGGTGTAGTTGTTTTTGGACGACCTTTCTAACATCGCCCTTGTTATACCCATTCTTGATGAGATTTTCTTGGATATGGGCTAACTCGACATGAAGACTGTCGGGTTGGGACACTGTGATAGCACGATGAACGAGGGAATTGATCACGGAGAGCTTTTGTGCCGGATGATGATGCGAGTTGGCGTGAAGATACCTATCCGTGTGTGTGGGTTTCCGATAAACAGAGTGTGCAAGATGACCACTCGGTTTACGGGTAACCAGGACGTCGAGAAATGGGAGAGAACCATTCGATTCTATTTCCATTGTGAACTTAATATCAGGGTGCTGACTATTAAGATGTTCTAGGAAGGAAGCAAGGTTATGTCTTCCATGGGGCCAGATAATAAACGTGTCATCTACATAACGGAACCAGACCTTGGGTTTTAGGTCAAAGGATTCCGGGGCTATTGTTTCAAAAGATTCCATAAAGATGTTTGCAACCACCGGAGAAAGGGGAGAACCCATAGCAGCGCCTGTTACTTGCTTATAGAATCGGTTGTTAAACAGAAAATATGTGGAGGAAAGGCACTTTTCAACGAGAATGGCAAAACTTGCAGGTTTGCCGTCTTGAACTAGTAACTGTTCGATGATAGCTACTGAGTCAGGAATGGGGACTTTAGTGAAGAGAGACGTAACGTCAAAACTGACAAGCAGGTCATTAGGGTCTATGGTGAGATTGTCGATAAGGTTTACAAAATGGGAAGAATTTAAAATATGTGAAGAAGATTTCCCTGTATATGCCTTGAGAATACCGGCGAGATATTTGGCCAGGTTGTACGTGGGAGAATTTATAGTATTAACAATGGGACGAAGAGGAACCTGCTGTTTGTGAATTTTAGGAAGACCATACAACCTTGGCGGTTTAGATTCGCGAGGGATTAGGCGGCGTTGAATATCCTGAGGGAGGTCAGATGATTTGATGAGTGTAGCAACTTCGCGTTCGATTTTAGAAGTGGGGTCACGAGAGATGGGGGTGTAAGCATTGTCCTGGAGAAGATCATCTACTTTTGCCACATATTGAGTTTTATCTAGGACGACTGTGGCATTACCCTTGTCTGCGGGTAATATTGCAATGTCAGAATTTGATCTAAGACTTTTGAGTGCAACTCGTTCGTTCCTGGAGATATTGCAAGAAGGAGGTTTCGCAGAACGAAGACACTTGGTTGTTTCGAAACGAATAGTGTCAGCACTACTTTTAGGGACTGTACGAAGCGATGACTCAACTGAACTAATAATGTCTTCGATGGGGATTTTGGAGGGAGCTACAGAAAAATTGAGACCTTTGGATAATATTGAGGACTCGGCTGAAGTTAAAGTGTAAGAAGAGAGAGTAAGGTACTCAGGTACATCATCCGGAGACACATTATTGTAGATGAATGTGGTGTCCGACACGCTGCCTTGTGGGATACCTGCTAATATTAGAAGTACTGCAGATAAAGTTTGCCCTATATTAACTTGGAAATATTGACACAACGACCAGGATTTAAACACAAAACGTTACTCAGGATGTCACGTTTTGCACAAATTATTTTCAAAAATAGTTGCAGGTCAGTGGAAATAGTTTTTAGAAGGATGTTCAATATTTGGCTCCATTTGGATTTTGCTTTCAATCCGAGTTCTTTATATAAAGAATTGAAAGATGCACGAATTTACTGCGGGCGTAAGTAAACTTAATTTTCGTTCTTATAATCGATTTTGGTACAGAATTAAAAGCAATACGTAGTAATTCATAAATCAAACACAGAAACGATACCAACGTAACGACTCAAAATTAACACAGGTCGTAAGAGAGAAAAGAGAAGCTGAAGAAACTGAAGGAAAACAAGTTACAGCCAGGGGAATCTTCTGGGCTAAGTAAAATTTAAAACTAGAAAATAACTTATGTCATGTTTGTAATATTGGTCGTGAATTACGAAGGATTTGAAAAGTTAATGCAGCAAATTTAAATAAAAATGTGATTATAACCAAAGAAGATGAAAACTTTCCTTCAGCTACTTATCGAATTATCAGAGGAAAGTGCCAACTTTACAGACAAAGAATTGAGAAACGAAGTGAATACATTTATGATTGGTGTAAGTGTTGATATTTACTATCAATATGCTTTTATTAGGCATACACAATAGAGATACACTTTTGTATAATTGATTTATTGCATGAAAAAATTATTGGAACTATCGTATGTCAAAAATTAATAAATTTTCTTAAAACAACACACTATGTTATTTTTACACCAACTATATATTTACTTAAATTATATTTAAACAAATACGTTTTGAATATTTTCAACAGTAAGTAAAAAAGTACTCCTGCAAGAATTATTACAAAGCTATATTAAGAATGTAAAGGTTTTTGTTTTATGCTCGAAGTTATACTTTCGTTCTAATAACACTTTAGGGCAGCGAAACAACAGCAACCATGAACAGTATCACGTTTACCATGCTAGGCATGTTTCCAGATATACAGGTAAGATAAAAAATATTCGACAGGAAATTGAAAAATTCATGAACTTTTACTAATCTTTAGGAAAAGGTATGCGAAGAAATTATAGACATATTAGGACCCGATAGGCCTGTCCAGTATCAAGATTTGAAGAAATTGCAGTAACTATATGGAGAGAGTAATCAAAAAAGCCATGAGAATATTTCCTGTTGGCCCAATCTTAGTAAGGGCTGTTACTCAGGATATAAAATTAGGCAAGACATGTAAAGCAATTTTAGTTTTACTTTAGAAATGTTTGTTGTTTCTACATTTTTCTTCTTACAATTGTTGTTTTATAAATCTTGTTTTTTTCTTAAGAAAATCCGTAGCAACATGTCGCTCTTCTGTGAAGCCGTCATATAATTAAATTATTTTCGCTACCAGCAAAGTAAGCAAGCCTTACCTCCATGGAAACAGTGACTGTAAGTGGCTAATAACATTCGGGTTCTAGTTACCCTTGACGATGGAACTTAATAGTGTCACTTACGTTCCTACGAAAATAATGAACAGATAACAGAAATGTAAGTTTACCGTTGTCATTGTTACCACTGTTATTATATTGATTTTTTTTACGTTGCCAAGTATAGGACGCATAGTTACCACAAAAACTGTCACAAAATAATTCATACCTTGCAAATAATATTTGCTTGTTCTTTTAAATTACTTGCTAAGCGAAAAAAACATAATAAGCAACACGGAATGTATGGACTATTAACATTTTCGGAAGGCAACGAGCCTTGGCTTCGCCTCGGCTCGTATTCGCCTACCTGAAATATTAATACGTCCTTACATTCCTTGTAAATAGCTTAAATAACTATTAAATCCAAAGTCGATTCACATTCAAATCTTGTTAGCTTGCAATGGGAAAAGTAAACAAAATACAGAATAAATTCTAATTTAACGTCGTATTTAGATTCATGCACGATCCCCGCCGGAAGCTCAGTCGTATTGTTAATAATTGCCTTACACAGAAACTCACAGATATGGCACGATCCTCTTAAATTCGATCCGGATCGTTTCTTGCCCGAAGAAGTGGCCAAAAGGCAACCCTATAGCTGGTTGCCTTTTTCTGGTGGTCCTAAAAATTGTATTGGTAATTTGTAGCACCCAAAATCACTTTAGATTTAAAATATAATACTTGTAATTTGTCTCACAGGATCCAGGTATGCTTTGATGGCAATGCAATCTCTAATTGCAACGGTTGTAAAAAGATATCGTATTTTTATTTAACCCGTACGGTGCAGTATTACCAACAATTTTAACGGCCGGTTAGTTCTTAAAGCGGCTTTAAACTTAAATGCCCGATTTCGGATAGTTAAAATATTTAAAGCCAGGTTATTTTGACACATAACCAGGGTGCGAATCACCGCCGGGGATGCCAGGGATTTCCCTGGCTGTGCTTATATTTTCCCCTCCTGTAAAATAAAAATCGTACCCCTGCCGGGGATGAATATTTCCTCGTCTGTGTAAATGACAACATTAAAATATGTATAAAAAAAATTGTGGAATAGTATCCCCCCCTGTAAAAGTTATATGATTCGCACCCTGCTCATAACACACATAACCTCAATCTGAATTGTAAACATGACATTGTCACGTGTTTTTGTAATTCAACGTTATTTAGGATTTTTAAGTCATTTTAAATTTATTTGTAAATTCTTTAGTACGGTCCTGTACCTTATTTTCGTGTCGTTTATTTCATATTTGCTACAGTTTGATTTCATTATGTCTGGAGGGACTATTAAGGTTAACTTATTTTTGCACGTTCTTCATTATAATTCTCAGAAGTTTTCAAAGTCACATTCGAAATTGCATCGTCGTGAAACATTTCCTTTGTTCAAATTCTAAGGTGACCCAAAATTTTACACGTGTGTTGGCGACGCTGATCTCATCGTATTCCGTCGAACGCAGCTGGTCAAGATACTTTTCCGGGAATTCCCCGAGACGCGGGCTGTGTCAATTGAGCGTTCCACTCCCCTCTGCCTTCTTAGTACCTTCAGTGCGTGAAAGATTACCAACCATGCGGGACGCCTTCTTCTAAGACGCGGCGCCGTATTTATCGTAGTTAAGGGTGGGTTCTTATAATGAACCAGGAAGGCTTCCACTACCGGTGATTTTCTCGTGGAGAAATCACGTTATCGACTTTGTCGGATCCATAAGGAATGCCAATATAATCCTGGAGTGAAATAGAATCGTGTGTGAGGAAGTTTAAGTGACGGTGTCGTCGTGCCGCCTACACGTTTCCTCCTCGTGAGGGATTAGGAAAACCTACCACTTTATGGATTACTCTTCGTCTTGTTCCCGCACCCGTCTTCGAAGGAAAAGCTCGTCCAGTTTCATGTCGCTCCTTGGCTTTTTGTCAAGTATCGTCTCGCCAGGTAAAACTCTTCCCTACATGCTGCATCTGCTTTCGTTTGTGTTCAAGTAAATATTGCCTCTTGCTCGCAGGCATCTTTCAATGTAATTCAGTTCCTTAAAAGTTAATAAGTACCGCCTTTGTGATTTGTTATTTTGTGTTTTGATTTGTTGTAACGTTTAAAGTATTAACCGACAGCTAGTTTATCTGTTTTGTCCAGCGGCAAGTGGTGCAGGCATTTGTGAACCTCGCCTTGGGTGGGTCCATTGTCACTTTGCAATTTGAGGGCCCTGGCAATTCAGTTGGCTGGTTATTTTATTTTGGGTTTTTAACGTAAAGACTTTTGTGTTCAAAGTATCGTCAAGTGTAGAGTATTATTTTGTGTATTATGTTGCATGTAAAATTATTGGTGCTTATTGTTAATTTGTTTACTGTGTTATTTGTGTCTTCCCATTCTTTGTTTGGAATTAAGGGGACTTAGCTTGTGGATATTTTTACCGAACGTAACGTAAATACAGTTCCCTCAATTCTCGTTCTTTTAAAAGTAAGTTTCATCCCTGATCACATAACAATCAGATCCGCCAAGTTCATTCGGTGGCCAGGCGGCGCCACCATTGCATCGTAGTTTTGAAGTGTTTGTCACTTTGACAAGAACAATGTTTTGAGTTATTTTGTGTTTGAATTGCTAAAAAGTTATTATTTTACAATTTTTAGGCAGTAAAACACATGATATTACAAATAATAACTTTTTAGCAATTCGAAATCAAAATAACTCAAAACATTGTTCTCGTCAAAGTGAAAAGCACTCCAAAACTACGAAGCAATGGTGGCGCCGCCTGGCCACCGAATGCAAACTAATGAACTTGGGGCAAGGCCCGCTGAATTAATATTGCATATAAGGCCTGCCCACTTCATTTAGCCAAGACGCAATTAGCAAGGACGCAGGCGCCATTTGAGGTGAACTATACATTTGTGACAAATGTATAGTTCGCCTCAAATGGCGCCTGCGTCCTTCACAAATGTATAGTTCACCTCAAATGGCGCCTGCGTCCTTGTTAATTGCGTCTTGGCTAAATGAAGTGGGCAGGCCTTATATGTAATATTCATGCGCAAGTCCTTTCTCAAGATACGTATTACAACACGTACCATAGGAGAATTCTGTTTGCCGCTGTAAATAGCGAATTGACACATTGGATGTATTTGTAACAATTTCTCGAACCGTTTCGATATTTTCATCTGTGCGTTTTAGGGCTCCGCCACCTGGTTTTCTAGTTACTGAGCCAGTTTCTCTGCATAATTGCACTAAATATTTCAAAACATTGACGAACTGCGTATAATTAATTGGTACTTTTGGATACTGAGCTTGAAATACTTCCATACACTCCGGATTAAAACATTTTGCCTCACCATTGACATATCAAACTGTGTAAAAATATTTTTCTATCATGTAAGCCTTTTGTTCTGCATTATAAGCCATTTTTAATAAAAATGCTAAAATTGGTTTGTTGTTTTGACAGTTCATAAAACAAAATATTTAAAATTAAACTAAGACATGCCTAAAAAATAAATAGCCTACTAGATGTGAATTTCATTTGATCACCTGTTATAAATACACGCGTTACAAAAATTACGAAATGGAGAAATGTATAGTTCACCTCAATTGCCGCCACCGCTGTTTCTAAATTGCGTCTTGGCTAAATGAAGTGGTAAGGCCTTAATATGTAATATTTAATTCAGCGGGCCTTGCCCCCCGCTGAATTAATATTACGTATCCATATCGCTTAACTGCAGTATAAGAGCTTCGTCCCCCTGATTATGATAAGTGAATACAGTTTTGTTTTTGGTTTTTGGCACACATAAACAATAATGCTGACTTTAGATAAAGCCTTTTTCTCACACGAAGCTTGGTTTTAACTGCAATGCTATGTTAACTCCCAAAATATGCGTATGTGGAGTTCTGACAATCCACACTTTTTTAGAGAGTTTCCTCTTCATTCCGAAAAGGTCGGTGTTTGGATAGCTTTTAGCCGTCGTCGATTAATCGGTCCAATATTCTTTAACGGTATGCTGACTGCACAGCGGTACCGAGATGAAATTGTCGAACCAATTATTAACCCCTTGGACGACGATGAGCTCCGAAAAGGATTTCTGCAACAATATGGTGCTAGAGCACATACAGCACGTGACACTTTGGCACTATTCCAAGAATATTTTGATGAGCGACCGATTAGTGTTGAAACAGCAATTTGTTGGCCCCCAAGATCTTGTAATCTAACACCGTTAGATTTCTTTCTTTGGCCATACCTAAAAAGCTGCATATTTAGAAAGATGTCAATACAATTGATGAACTGAAGCCGCGAATTTCTGAAAAAATGGAAGAGTTAAACAATTCCCCGCAAATTTTACAAAATGTTATTGATGCGGTTAAACGCAGGGCTCGATTATGTTTACAAGAAGACGGTCAGCATTTTCAGCATTTGTTATAAGTTATAGTAGTAAGTTATATTTAAATTTACCTACCTGTTCAGTTAAAAAATAATAATTGTAATGATAACAGATTTGTAAATTAAGAATAAAAACTTCTGGTTTATTTTAATTCTAACGTAAAAATCACCGATGTCGCAGATCACAGCTGCAAAATTGCCCACAAGGTGCGCCAAATTCAAATGATAGTGCGCTGCAGTACTCTAAGACATGCTCTGCACTTACAGCGCCTACCCTAATCTGAAATTCATTTGATCACCCGATATACCATGAGATCGAAAAAAAGATGATTCTGAGCAGGCCTTGACTAGTACAACACGATTGGCAAGACTGATTTCAAAATGTGGCAGTAGGTTAGAGGTTAATAAATGTCAAATAAATTAAAACACAAAACAGTATTTATTTAGGGAACAAACTGAAAACTAAGATGAATACATGTTAGAGTAGGTGTTCAAAATGTGATCCTTCACTAGTATTACAACGATAAACTTAAATAATTCTGGAAACAAGATTGCAAAACTGACTTACATTTGAAATGTCACTGTCACATTACAATTTATATGCATTCTAGAACCAGTGTAGCCAATCGTGTTGTACTAGTCAAGGCCTGCTCAGAATCATTTTTTTTTCGATCTCATGGTATCTGCCTTCCATAATCTCATTAGTTTAAGGTAAAGTCTACTCCTGTTTACTTTTAATGGTAGATTTGCAATGTATCTATCTTTCAACAAATAGGAAAATTCGAATATTATTTATAAAATAATCATTAATAGCACTGGAATCTGTTAAGTGAACTGGTATTGTAGCTGGTGTATTTCCACCAATTTCAAGATTGACAGATTTCTTCTACAAGGTTTTATTGTCCTTATTATTTTCTGTTAAACTAAAATAAACCTTTTTGTTATACAGTGTGTCCCAGGATTGATGTTACAATAGGTGCGATTGACTAAAAATTTTTGAATTTTATTTTAAGATTGTGGTATTAAGTCCTGCTTGGTTTGAAGAGAATTTTAAGAATATTTTCAGTTTTTGAAAAACAAGTCGGCCTTGACATTGAAGCGAAAACTATTTTATTTTCAGGTAAAGTGCCCTTTTTATTCATGATACGGCAAAATTTTACTTCGAAAAGTAGCAGGCCGTATTCTGTCTTAATAACCTTAGAACTGTCTGTATTAAGTCAGAATACGGCCTGCTGCAATTGAGTTTTTAAAAAATCACATTGTAGATTATGTTAAGCTACAGGGGTAAAACAGAAAATTACACGCCTAGGAAGGAGAAGGGTAACATTCACCGGTATGAAGCCGGCTTCACCCAAGAATGTGAAGTTGTTGGCGACAGACAGAGAACTTAAATGTGAAATGATTGTGAAATTTTCCTGCACTAAATAATCTATTGCTGCAAAGTGTAAACTGTCACTATATATTTCGTTTGATCAACGTTTCCTATTGGTGGCGAAGTTAGTAGACGTCACAAACTTCGCGTGTTGTTAACATCTCGTTCAGTACACATATAGCTACGCATGTGTAGAGGAGATGTGTTGCTAGCTTCTGTGAAGCCGGCATGAAATTAAATTTAAAATTTAAATTTTAAATTCAACGTCGACTGATTTAAATCCTATTAGCTTGTAATGGGAAAAGTAAATAAAATACGAAATAAATTCTAATTAAACGCCGTTTTTAGATTCATGCAAGATTCTCGTCAGAAACTCAGTCGTAATGATAATAATTGTCTTACACAGAGACCCGCAGATACACATATGGCCCGATCCTTTCAAATTCGATCCGGATCGTTTCTTGCCCGAAGAAGTGACCGAAAGGTATCCTTATAGCTGGCTGCCTTTTTCTGGAGGTCCTAGAAATTGTATTGTCAATTTTGAGCACCACTTTAGATTTTAAATTATATAATATTCGTAATCTATCCCACAGGACCCAAGCATGCATGCTTTCATGGTAATGAAATCTCTGATTGCAACGGTTGTAAGAAGATATCGTATTTCTATAGAATATAAGAACATCCAGGATATTAAATCCGATTTGATGTTGAAACATATGGATGGTTATAAGATATCTGTAGAATCGAGAAAATAAATTAGCGGTTTAAACTACTTAAATAGATTAAAATTAGAAAGATAATAAATTTACTGTAAAAAAATTCTTATTTAATTCAATTAAACAACTTCCCGCCTATATAATTCATTTCGAGGAGAAATCTTTAATCAATAAATTCCTATATTTTCTGAAGATTTGCTTATTTATTTATTGCATGGGATTTAGGCTCGTGGGTGTCAATAGATCTCAATGCGCGTCGTTTTCTGCGGCAATTTATCACTACCCTAGGAGTTCTACCTCGTAGAAGGAATTCTAGTCATGTTAAATATCGCACTTGCACGAGGGCTAGTGTTTTATATCGCATCTGAAAAATTGCAAAGTTTCAGGTTTTTATCAGCATTAAAAATCTCACCTACTCTCGGCTGGGATCGAACCTGAAGTTTTTAGTTTAGAAAGCAACCTTGTTACTTCTGTACATCACCGAGGTTGGCAAAGATTTATTAACTCCTTTTTAAGGTTTTTACTGCTGAAAATCGGTGTCCATTTGCAACTAAAGCTGCTAAAGACATCACGTTAAAACTAACAATTTGTCAAAGATGTGACAGTTCAAGCAAGACGTATAATGGATTAGAGGTTAACTTATGGCTCTTAATTGGCATTTTAACCTACTCCGGTATTGTTGTCCTTGGTGAGTCATACAGAATATTTAAAGTAAATTTCCTCTACGTGTTGACAATTTTTAAATTTTACTCCAGGTTTTTATTTCTTCCTCAGTTTATCTGATTATGATGCTAATTTTAAGGGGAAAAAAGAGAATGATAAACTTTAAAAAATGATTAGAATTACATAATTTAAAGCCACTTTATATCGTAATCGCTTTTTTTAAACAAAGTTTTGTTATCAAACTCATCCGTGTGTTTTCACTCTTTGGATATTGTCGTACTAAAGTTTCCTTCCGCAGACCTGCGCTCGTGCAGTTTGATAAATTCACATTTGACCCGCGTTCAGCACGTATAATCCTCGTCATATCCGGTTGCTGTTGTACCAATTCCTTTCTTATAGTTATAAATTCGGATATATATTCCTTTTCAACACAGATTTAAATTTTAGGATCTAATAGCTTGTAGAATTGTGGAGAAAATATTTGAGATGGTTTTAATTTTTGAAAAATTTATAATTGTTTAATAAAATTCAAAAAACGTTACTAATACTCAGAAATGGTATCACATTTTTATACACCTGCCAAAAACTACAGTAATTCAACACTAAGAAGAAATAGAAATCAATAGAAAATCAGGATTGGGATATAGAAAAACATCTACAAAACAATCACAGAAGAAGGATTAAAAGGATACTGGTTGAATTAAGGATAATAGGTAAACCCAGGAACGGTTTAACTATGAAAATGCTTTCAAATGACAGAAACACAAAGATAATATGCAAAAATAAGCAAAATATCGCGGTAATCAAGACTAACACAGTAATAAGAGGGAAATTACCCTTTAACATAAAGGGAACATAGGGCTAAATAATTATAACTAATAGTAGTTATAAAAAAAAGATGAAAATAAATGAATTAAATAACAATTCACAAAAAATTGTTATACACCCCTAACTAAGAAGAAAAACCGGAAGGTCTAATATCAATCATTAAATTAGCTTGTAAAACTTGTATTACTCTGGTGTAAATAAATCTGAGATAAAAAAGAAACACTATCATAAGTAAAGCTCGGATATATAGGCAGAAGAAAAGGCCCAAATAGGCGCCTATAAAGGCAGGAATTTTTGATAAATAGGCAGCTAAAATTCGAACTAGGCAAAAATATAGGCAAAAAGGCGAATTTAAAAAAAAAATTTTTAAAGTCATTTAGTTGTTCTAACTTGCAGAATAACGGTTACAAAATTTATTCTTTTATGTATCAGCATAATAAAACTTTTATTTTGGGTTTATTATTTTATTTTTCAAATTTTTACTGGACAAATAACACCATCGCCATCGAGAGAAAGCTCAGGATGAGAAAGTATCCACGCACAAAGTTTTAAAGACATCTCGAAGGCAACTCTTACTCTTTTCACTACTTAAATATGAAATAGAAATACGTAGAAATATTACAACGCAAATAGACAAATTTCTATTCATCCTTCGACAATAAGGGGATTAAGGAAATTCCCCACCATTAATAAATTCCAGAAAGTACAGATCGACGAGTCGTAAAACAGTCTACCTGTTCATTTATTGCTGAAACCCTTGAGAGATTATAGTCTATAATCGCCCAAGGCTTACTTACGGCTTACTACACCTCACACTGCTATTATGTGGGCAGTGTTTCTTAAAAAAACCTTGTCTCAGAAACGGAAAATAAACTATTTTTGCTAAAATTTGGCGTGGAATTTAATAAAAAGGCAACAATAGGCATCCAATGTAAAAAAGGCAAATAGGACAGAAAACAGGTTAAATAGGTAAAATAGGCAAAAAAAGGCATTTTGCCTAAAATCCGAGCTTTAATCATAAGATAATCAAAGGAATCTCATAACTACACCAGGATATTTTTAGAGAAATTCGAAAATGAACAATTAATTAATTCTTTGATAATAAATTAGGAAAAGGAAGAATATTGTGAGATATGGACAGCACATGTATTTTTCTATCTGGGCCCCAACCAGAAGAAAAATACGAAGGAGGAAAAAATGAAGGAAGACAGGACAAGATGGAAGAAAACAAACTGCAATAGCAGCACAAGGGAGAACATTGCTCTAGGAGGAACAACGCCCCCCCCCAGGACCCACCAGAGATCCTTCCAACCACCCACTAGACTAAATAAAAGGGTTGTCTAGCGGTAGAAGGCCACGCAAAATCATTCTCCTCTCCAGGACAGTCTTACCAGAAGGATCTCGCAAAACGTTCACACAAAACGCCATGATCAAACTCAAAAACAAAATAATATCGGACAAGTAAATAGCGAATACAATCATAAATAATATCACAACTTATAATACTAATAATTCAACTTGTGTTAATCTCAAGTCCCTGAGCTCGGGCGCCAAATTTGTTCCGACAATTATTTAACTATAGAATTGATAATAGAAAAATTATCGTTACAATCAATGCCGGGTGGCCTACTAGTCCAGCTAGGGCACAAAGTTCTAATAAAATAATTAAACACAATGGTAATAATACACGTATCTATTAATATAAACAAAATTACATAAAGAAATTCTTGAATATAAAAATTACCAGTAATAAAAATTAACACAAGTTGTTTGATAAAAAATAGCATAAACAGAATACCTTGAGTAGTAAAGATCGGTGTTAACTTAACTGAAGTAAAAGAATAAACTTTAACTACAGAAATTCGATCTTAATTACTTTCGGGAAATAAAAAATCAAAAATAAATTGAAAAACCATATATACAAAATAATTAATACTAACAAATAACACTTACTAAATTACAAATCCGATAACCAATAATGATAAAAAAAATCTTCTAAATTCTTGATTTCGCTAATAAAATGACTTCTCTGATAAAATGACTTCTCTGATAAAACGACTTCTCTGATAAAACGACTTGGAGAACAGATCGTCAAACAAAATGGCACCATGGAAAATTCCACAGGAAAGTTACCAGATGCTTACTGCACAAAATGGAGTTGAAACGCCATTTTAATCTTCAAGCATTCAAAATGAAAAAACCAGCTAACCAAAAGTTAGTTAAAATGCATGGAACAATGGGCTAGAATAAAAAGGCTGCAACCGCAGTACCAAAATTAATTACGGCTATGAAGATAAAATAAGAAAAGAAAAAATTTGTCACCAATAATTGCCTTTTTAAAATCGGAAAAAATGAGGGCTTAAGAACCAAAATCCCTGTCTTAATATTTCTGGGAAGAAATAGGACTCAATCTTCAACCATTTCCTATAAAAAGATTTTCAAATTAGGAATTTATTTCAAAGAATCATCGCAAAAATTAACGATGTGAAAAATACATCTTGACTCTTCAAAGTCAAATTGAACAGTCCCCAAAAATTAATTTCCAAGCTCACATAAGTTAAAGTGCAGCAACGATAAAATAATCGAATGACACGCATTCGAAGAACTTTTGGTTTTTAAAGAAATACATTTTAAATAAACTTGTAATAAATCCAATCAGAAATAAACCCAACTACTAGTCGTAGTAATTAATTCTCCCCCCCCCCCCCCAATACATTAGGAATAACAATAGGAAAATAAGTAAGATAAAGAATAAAAAAATTGGTAGCATTTAAATTACTGAAATTATCCAATTAATATTAACAAACATTATTAATCAATCTATCGCACAAAATATTTTTAATTAATCTCCATAAACACAACTAGTGGGGTTCAAAACGGGGTAGTGAAGCGTAATACATGGCATCAGATCCAGTTTATGCCACATAGCCTCTCCTACTCAATCCCTACTCTCACCTTCACGTGGTGAACCCTGTCAACCCGAGCAACCTTAACTGAGATCAGGTACCCAACCCTGGTGGAAATTAAGGTCGGGATCAAACGAGAGCGGGAGAAATGGCCCTCCGAAAAGGGGGTTAGGCTTGGGGCTAACAACCCTATACCTGTAAAACATACCATTGGTACAATTGTTATGCAAGCTATACAAAGGCCTCGGAAAGGACTGATAAACTGTAGACAACCCAAGCATCGAGATAGGAATAACGATCAAGAACTTAAATTAAATATTGGCACATGGAATGTTCTTACCATGTTGCAACCTGGTAAAATGCAAGAGATCGCAGAGGAATTAGAAAAATACAAGATGGACATAACGGCCCTACAGGAAATTAGATGGAAAGGAGAAGGAAGGATTAACAAACCGAATTTTACACTATATTATAGTGGACGAGAAACACAAGGAGAACAGGGAACCGGATTCATAATAAATAATAGGACCAAGAATGCGGTAATGAATTTCGAAGCAATTGATAGTAGAATATCAAAACTGCGATTAAAAGGAAAATTTTTTAACACCACACTAATAAATGTATACTCACCAACTGAAGATGCGTCGGAGGAAATAAAAGATGATTTTTACGAAAAATTAAACCAAACATACCAAAAAGTGAGTAAACACGACGCGGTAATCGTACTGGGAGACTTTAACGCCCAAATCGGCAAAGAACAGGAAAATGAAGGAATCGCAGGGAAACACACACTACATGAATATACAAATGAAAATGGAGAAAGAGTTATCAATTTTGCTGCTGAAAATAATTTAGTAATAAGCAGTACAATGTTCCCACACAAGAGAATACATATGGGAACATGGAAAATGCCTGGAAACAGGACAGTAAACCAAATTGATCATATATTAATAAGCAGAAGACGCGCTACGTCAATACAAGATGTAAGGTCTTTCAGAGGCGCAAACTGCGATTCGGATCATTTCCTTGTTAGAGCCAAAGTAAAACAAAGGATAGCTGCTGTTAATAAGGAGAAGAGAGAGAAAACAAAGAAATGGAACGTTGAAGATCTTAGACAGTCAACAAAACGAATAGTATACAAAGACGAAATTAAGAAAGAACTAAAAAAGCATGATCAGAAAGAAACGGTAGAAGAAGAATGGAATATAATAAAGGAATCTGTACTTACAGCAACAGAACGCACAATTGGAACCAGAACTAAACAGAAAAACCAAGACTGGTTTGATGAACACTGCAGAGAAGCAATACAAAAGAAGAACGATGCAAGGAAAAGGTACCTGCAAAGAATGACAAGAGCATCATTAGACGAATACAGCAACAAGCGTAAAGAAGCAAATAAGATCTGTAGAAACAAAAAAAGAAATTTGATGAAAGAACAAATAGAAGAACTAGAACGACAAAGCACAAACAAGAATACCCGAAAATTTTACAAGGACGTTAAAAAGCTAACTAAGGCCTACAATCCACCAGCAATATCATGCTTAAATAAAAGAGGAGAAGTTATAACTGACGAACACGATATACTGAATAGATGGAAGGAATATTTCGAAGAACTCCTTTCGGCTGCGGAAAACCCCGAAGAAACAGACGAAAATCAGTATCAGACAGTGGATCAGGAAATACTAGAACCAAGGTATGAGGAAGTTATCGAAGTAATAATGAAGCTTAAAGATAACAAGGCCCCAGGTATGGATACAATAACAGCAGAAATGCTAAAACATGCAGGAGAAGAACTATGGGTTAGGTTACACAGACTAATCATTAGAATATGGAATGAGGAACAAATGCCTGACGAATGGAAAGTGGGAGTGATTCACCCGATACTGAAGAAAGGGGATAGAAAGATATGCAGCAACTACAGGGGTATAACGCTGTTGAATGTATCCTATAAGGTACTCTCAAGTATACTGTACAATAGAATTACGCATTTTGCAGAACAGTCATTAGGGGAATATCAATGTGGATTCAGAGCAAACCGTTCCACCAACGACCAAATACACTTAATGAGACAACTATTCGAGAAATGCTACGAGCACAACATAGAAGTCTACAACCTATTTGTAGACTTCAAGCAAGCGTTCGACAGAATACATAGGAACACACTAATGCTCAGACTGCCATCCTTAGGCATACCAATGAAACTCATTAATTTGGCTAGAATGACTCTAAAAGGATCAAGAGCAGTAATCGCAATACAAGGCGAATTAACCGAAAGCTTCAGCGTTAACAGTGGGGTCCGACAAGGGGATGCTTTATCAGCATTATTATTTAACTTAGCCCTAGAATCAGCAGTAAGGAGATTAAACCTGGAGAATAACCTACTCAGCACCAAACAACAGCAACTATATGCATATGCAGATGATATTGTTATATCTTGCCGTAAAAAGGAAACACTTCAATCAACATATACTAAACTAATAAACGAAGTGAAAGAAGTAGGACTAAAGGTCAATACACAAAAAACTAAGTACATGAGAAACACCAGAAATCAGAGAAACCAAGAGAATTTAGAAATAGAAGGACAAACATTTGAAGAGGTAACTAGCTTCGTTTATTTAGGCTCCAAATTACACAATAGGAACAATATGACCGAAGAGATTAAGACTAGATGCATAGCCGGAGCCAAAAGTATATATATATACAAGAAACTAATATCATCTCAGCTAATAAGCAAAACGACAAAACATAGACTATATAAGATCCTAATACGACCAATAACTACATATGCATGTGAAACATGGACCCTTACAAAAGCAGATGAAAATCGTTTAAGAATTTTCGAAAGAAGAATACTACGCAAGATATTTGGACCCGTACAAGAGGCAGATGGAACATGGAGATGCAGAATGAACCACGAATTAAATGCACTAATATGTGGAGAAGATATAGTGAGGTTTGTGAAATCCCAAAGAATTAGATGGCTGGGTCATATACAGAGAATGGAGGAGGAAAGATCAACAAGAAGGATAACGGAATGGAAACCCTGCGAAACGAGGTATAGGGGCAGACCCAAGAAAAGATGGAAAGACGATGTAACGGAAGACCTTAGGAAACTTGGATATAGGAACTGGTGGAACATAGCTGCCGATAGAAAGAGATGGCAGACCATTGTAGAGCAGGCCAAAACCCACCCCGGGTTGTAGCGCCAAACAAAGAAGAAGAAACACAACTAGTGTTTTTAATCCAATCAAAATTGACAATCACAACTAATCAAAAACTACAGTAATTCAACACTGAGCAGAAATAGAAATCAATAGAAAATCAGGATTGGGATATAGAAAAACATCTACGAAACAATCACAGAAGAAGGATTAAAAGGATACTAATTGAATTAAGGATAATAGGTAAACCCAGGAACGGTTTAACTATGAAAATGTTTTCAAATGACAGAAACATAAAGATAATACGCAAAAATAAGCAACATATCGCGGTAATCAAGACTAACACAGTAATAAGAGGGAAATTACTCTTTAACATAAAGGAAACATAGGGCTAAATAATTATAACTAATAGTAGTTATAAAAAAATATGATGAAAATAAATGAATTAAATAACAATTCACAAAAAAGTGTTACAGTTTTAGTTGAGCTGCTGAAATTCTCATCCGCTCGACTAACTCCACGCTGTACTTCTTTATACCTCAAGTAGACCTTCTTTACATTTTATTTTAACGAATTCGTATTAATTTATTGCGTTCGCGCTATGCAAATAACTAGACAAAATTAACTTCTTTATGGTGTGGAAACGACTTAACTGCTTAATGTAATTTCTATTGAGAAAGAAATACCGACAGAACTTAAGGAATCGTTTAAAATACTCGTATGAATAGGAATTCTCCTCATAAAGACCAATAATTAATACTTGCGTGAATGTTTCTAAAGATATTTTTGGATTTAAGGACGTTTGTAAACGTTTTGCCAATTTCTTAAAATGAATATAAAAAGAGTTTTAATAATAAACGTTCTACTTGTTCTGAAATTAAAATGATTTTAATGTTTAGTAGAGTTCATGTAATTAAACGATTAATTACTGTTTAACTTTCATAGGAATGTCGCTAATTTTATACTAACACTAAATAACCGCTCGGTATTTATTCACGCAATAAGGCAAATACAGTATTTACACAAATTTATTTGACTTGTTATTTTGTCGTAACACAACCAATGTTGAACTTCAATTTACTGCTGATAGCGGGACCTCCCCTTTATATATATATTTTTGTATCTGTCGAAGTTTGCACTAAGCTTGCAACTGACTCAGCATTTCTGATGTGATGTGATGTGAAGTCTAAATTATTACTTTTTTAAAGATGCTTTATAAAGTTTAGGTTTAAAATTAAAGTAATTCAAGCCCAAGGGTGTCGATACCTATAGGAAATGTAACAGAAATATTGCGTCGAGCAAAGAAAGTATCATATCGAAAAGAAATAATAACTGTTTTGATTTTTTTATGACAAGGAAAATCTATTTATGGTGCTCGTTACATAAGGATCATTCTTTGATAAACCCATATAACGATTATTTAAGCTTTTATCCTTTACATACTAGATTATTTTATTGTTTTCATTTTATATGGTTTAAACTACCCATGGACTACAATATTATTGCTCGTTACATAAGGAGCATTCTTTGATAAACCCATATAACGATTATTAAAGCTTTTGTCCTTTACATACTAGAATATTTTATTGTTTTCATTTTCTATGGTTTAAACTACCCATGGACTACAATATTATTGTCTTCGAATAAAAATTTTTTTCAGGAAGCAAACTGATTATTTTTAGCGTTTAGGGGTTAAAAGAGTAACTTGAGCCCACATTTTTAATCAGTCGTGTTATAGTATGTCTTAAAAATCTCTCTAAAAGGAAACATTGTTTTCATTACGATTTTCTAAAAAAAAAACAATTCTTTAGAAAAAGTACTGTAGCAATTTGACTTCAATAATTAAGCATCTTCTTCTTCTGTTAGTAACTCGTAATAACGAGTGGCGGCCGTGGCTATGTCTGTAGGTTACCTGACACGCACACCACAGGCATGGAGAGAGGACCGGCAACGCCCCGTAAAGGGAATGCCGCTCCAAGAAGAGGAATAAGGAGTTGTGTCGAATAAAAGGAAGAAGATTGACCCGCAGTGGTGCGAGGTTGGTGATGGTATGACAACCGGGGCCGCCAGATTAACGTGCCCTCTGAAGCACGAAGGGGCGGGCGTTCGACATACCTATTATATTCCGGCTTGGCCGGTCTCAGGAATTGAACCTGAGACGCCTACGTGAGAGACCGAGGCCAATTAAGTATCACATTTACAAAATATCTGCTAGTATGCAGGAAAAATCAAAAATACTGGAGAGTAAAACACTTTTAAAACAAAGAAGAATGTTATGTGTAAATGGTGGCTGAAATTAAAAATTATTTCGAAGCTTACATTCATGGTCCCCTATTAAAGAATCCCAGCATTTCTATTTTTTTTTAAATTATATTGAGAAATGTATGCAATATGACAATAATCACTAACTTAATTGAAACAATAATAATGTGTATTAGGTCCCTCACTGCGCATGTACCGGCGGATGTCTTCTATTTTCATACAGGTAGCTGTTTTTATAGAATATTCTTTTACTACATCCCTAATCACGTCAAGATTTATACCGGGAATTATCTCCTTAATTATTCTCTCTAAATGTTCAACGTTTTTAAACGTGTTTTGTAGGTATACCTTGCCTTTTGTCTAGAGGGGTGAAATCAGTAGACCTAGCGGTCCAAGGAAACTCCGAACACCTCTTTCTTACTCATCGTCATCATCAATTGACATGGAGCATATCCCAGTAGATCAATCCTGGATTACGCCAGGCCCACCCCATTCCAATAAAGTGTGAAGAGATTTGTTATGATAGGTGGGGATTCGGAGCACTGTATAACGTTAACATGCCTGTGACGCCTGCCGCAGAACACCCTTTATACAGTGCAAGGTAGTTAGTAGGTCATATATTCAATGGGAGTTGGATATATGATCGAGATTGTTCAACATGTTCTTTTCATCTTATGCTACAGTATTTCTAGAATTACCGCTACTGTCTTAGGTCTAAGATATGAAACGTCACCTATTAAAAATATTTTGGAAGCAAATGTCCAACATTCTTGGTACTGTGCTATGCTGTTACATCCTGTTTGTACCATATCTGTAGCTTTTAATGCATGGGTATCACTAAAAAAATAAGGCAAAGCACGCTGATAGTTATCGTCCAATTAGCTTTTACTCCCTACGCTCTCTAAACTCTTTGAAAAATTATTTACTCCCGTATTACCACATTTCTCCAAGGGAATCAAATTCTTCCTCCATGCCAGTACAGTTTTCTAAAGAAATACTCTGCCGTACACTAATTGTTTCGTATCTCTGAACTCGTAGAAAGAGCATTTGAAAATAACATACTGTTCTTTGATATTGCAGAAACATTTGGCTGAGCATGGATAGAGGAACTATTGTACAAACTAACGAAACTAAATATGCCTGCATACTTCTTTCTTTACAAACCGCAAATTCTCAGTTAGAATTAATAGCTCGCTATCAACAAGAAGTAATATTAATGCCGAAGTACAATAAGGTTCCATGTTAGTACCAACGCTTTTCAATATCCTTATGTCCGACACCCCTGAACCCATCTACTCGACCGACACCACCCTACTTTCTCAACATACTGGTATTATAATATCTGTTTGACATCTTGTTGAAGTGGTTTGACAAATGGTGCGTAAGACTCAACACCACAAAATGCGAGGTCAAAATCTTTACACTTCGTAAACCAACTTTACCACCAAGCATCACAATTCACAAACAGCAAATCCATTGAAATACATAGGTGTTTCCCCGATAGGAAATTAACTTGGACTTTTAATATAAACATATTCCATCGTTAACAAGAGATGGCCCCTTAAAGGTAAAGTAGGATGTTTAATTTACGAGTCGGTTATTCGACCTGTTCGAATTTATGCATGTCAGTTTTGGGGCGACATTTCCCAAACACAACTACACAACTGAAGAAATTATAGATACTTCAACATAATATTCTTCCCATAATTTTGAACGTACCTACCCTGGTTTGTACGAAACTTCCAGCGTGAAACGAACATACCACACATTCAAGATTTTATCTAGACAACACCTAGAAAATATTTTCGTGATACCAAACAGTGGGACAGAGCAAGACATTATAGCACAGGATTCCAGAGCATTCACTCCCTACTAAAACGGCAACTTCCTCAAGATGTATATTCAAACTCCGCATCTATAGATAACACTGGTGAGTGAAATAACTACAATAAGTTACTTCTTTCCTAAATACTAAATATAATATCATATTGGCATATATCATTTCGGTAACCATGCTGTAGCATCTGCCGCTAGATTGTAGCTTCACACAACTAGCAACTGTAATCCCAACCATGTAAAGCGAAACCGCTGATCTGGGTTATTAAAGAAAAACAAAAACAAAAAATCAGCTGTCGATATTCGACTTCAAGTCAGAGATTGCACAATTACTTTACTGGGCTGGAAAATAAAGAGAGCGTGGAAGACCGGCGTCGATAGCTACCTCACAGCAAAAGAAATCCAAGAGAGCCAAGAACCATACACCAAATAATAATTTATTGTAAGACAAATTATATAGACTAGAATATGAAACAAAAACGGGAAGGTCTGAGAACAATAACTGTCATAAAACATAAAATTACAAAGTTAAGAGTCCTAACTGCGATACCTTTTTGTGTTTTGTGGCAGACAGAAATTGTTTTTATAATTTTCATATTATCTAAATATTATTCGTTTAAAAGTCGAATGGTAAAGACGTATCCCTGAGTGCACTCTGACCCGTGAGATATCAAGTGACGGCAAGATAGCCATTGCATTCCGTACTATCAAATAAACCGCATTATTCGTATTCTTTTTTCGAAGGTCTGTATAGCTTAAATTACTTGGTTACAACAAACAATCTGCCGAGCAGATCCATGGTCCACGCTCAAAATTTCATGTATACAGGTATTCCAACAAACTTAAATATTATATAATGGTCAAAGTTCTTTGACACCTTAGGTGCCCATACATGCCAATACATCACTGATGCAACCTTTACCAGCTCAACAAACCTATCCACAACTCAACAGAGCATACTACTCACAACCTTATGATACTCCACAAATGACAAGCCAAACTTACAATCAAGCATCGCGTTCACCATCAACAAGCTTTTTTGGAAATTCATGTCGAACGCCAATATACAACAAAAAACGAAATATAATTTCTGACTCATTGACTCAATATTAACCAGAAACCGATGCGACATACTTCAGGAGGAAAGCATGGACTCGAACAATCAGACTAAGCAAGAGAACAAGGAACCAAAACCACCATCCATAAATAAATATGAAACCACTTACAGAACTACCAGAGGAGTCAGTAAAGAACAAGTATACTTTAAAATTACTAAACTGTGACCAAGTTAAAGTACAACCCTTGTATAGTGCAATATATACCACTACCATTAAGGCATTAGCAAAAAGAAGACTGAGTTCCACACTTATAAACCTAGTAGGAAAAATTTTTCCGGGTAGTATTAAAAAACGTGCATCCCGCCACTGATACAAATGACATCAAACTTAGCTTACAATTACAAGGTCAGGAAGCCATAAACATATGGAATATAAAACAAGGTATCCTTTAATGTATATGGTGTATAGGCATACAAAAAATTACTGCAACAATACTACACATTGTGCTAAATGCGCAACCAACCCTACAACTCAGGAATGCCCCAGGAAAACCAGAGATGATAAAGTTGTCATACACACAGCAAAACTGTATCCAGCATTATGGTATGCCCAAGCATTTAGACAAAACACGCAACAAACGCAAACTGCCAATAACGTACAAATCAGTGGCGGCTCGTGGCTTGAAATTATGGGGGTGCTGCAGCTTTCAAAATATACTTACATACCAGTAACGATCTCTGATATTTTTAAGGTGCATTTTAAATAAAACAAAACAAATCGAAATTGTACTCAACTACTCAATTTATAAAAAAATAAGCTTACAGGAAATAAAACGAATTAAACGAAATAAAAAGAATTCTTATTTAAATATAAAATCCATTCTGCGATTTTTAGCTTCACAAAATTTTTCGATCGCCTTTTCATTAAAATTTTTTATTTTTGAAATCATGCTTTTTTTCAATGGAAATCATCGACAGAGCAGTTAATCGTTCTTGCTTCATATTATTTCTTAAAAATGATTTTATCCTTTTTAAAGTTGAAAAACATCTTTCCGGTTCTGCTGTAGTCATAGGAATTGTAATTAATATTTTTATAAGTTTGATTGTTTCAGTAAAAACCCTTGACACATTTTCTTCAGTTAATAGATTTAATAATGCAAGTAAGCCATTAAAGTTGTGAAATTCTTTTCTAGAATAAAATAATAACATCTGGAGTACATCGACCTTTACTTTTTATTTCAATTTTTTCAGGCAGTGACAATTGGGAAAATGTAATTTTTTTAACATATTCAACAGTAACACCCATGTCACCCATCATAACGTATTTAAAATAATATTTATTACATATTTAATTGTATTTTTCTGTAACAAATATTTAAATGTTAGAAAAAAAAAACAGAATATTATCCTACGTACCTATATGAAAGATTAATTCACTCTGAATAAAAACATAGAAATTAAATCACAAATAAGCTGACGCTGCTAAGACAGCAGATTTCGGGCCCGTTATTATGCTTACAAATTCCTGGCGAACAATGATGACGCTGTACACTGTACAGACAGCAGCGTCGCGCTGCTTATTATCGTGTGTTATAGAACAAACAAGCCTGCGCGGAACTTGCAGAGAGTTTTGGACACTATTAATTTCGCAGCGTCTCTGAACTCCGCGGAACTTGCTTCGACGCGACGTAGACGTATCCCGATATCTCATGGCCCACGACATGCGCGTCGAATTTGTGAAAGAGTGAGATGGAAGTCTAATAGTGAAACCTGAAAACATACGGCACTCAGGAAAAAGCGCGTGAAATTTGAAATTGTTATCCTTATGAAATTGAAAATAAATACATTTACTAGCTGCCACCTATATTGCAGGTTTCTCAACTTATTATAACATACAGATAGGTTTTAACTAATAATATTTTTTCATATTTTGACTTTGACAGAACGAATTTTTTTTAGGTTGAGTAGTAGATGCGTTTTCTCTTTCTGTACTGAGGGCCATGAGATATCGGGATGTGTCTACGTACATTTCGCAGCGTCTCTGAATGGAATCTACAGCTTCGGTTAAAATAATTCCCTTTAAAAGCGGTTTAATTAATTAAATTTATGTAATAATTATGCAAAATATTGAATGATTGTTATATTATTGATATTTTCAAGTACAAATTTAATAGGTAATTAATTTCCATATTTTGTTCTGGGGGTGCTGCAGTGTCGCAGCGCTTATGGACCAGCCGCCACTGGCTACAAATCCTCACTTCATTGATTCCAGCACAACTCCTTAGTGACAACTGAATTAAAAAATGTGATGAGCAAACTTATGGAACAAATAGGGACACTACTTAACCTCTTAACAACGTCACTTGTTAAATCAACATAATGGCTCAACTATGAAGAATTGGGTCTGGAACGCTAATGGCTTATGCCCACATCCCCAAGAAATTGAGCTATTCTTAAATATTCATAATATTGACGTAATGCTTATATCAGAAGCACATTTCACAGATCGAAGTCATCTAAATTTAATATACTGAATGATGATATCTGTCACACCAAACATCTCAACAGAAATGCTCATACTGGTACTGCAATAATTATCAAAAAAAAACATCAAACATTATGAACAAGCCGAATATAAATACGAAAATATCCAAGCCACTAGCATTACTCTCCACGGCCATATTTTAAGCGAACTTTCACTCGCAGCAGTTTATTGTCCCACAAAGCACAATGACAAATCCGAACACTTTGGCCATCTATTCAAAATACTAGGAAGCCAGTTTCTAATTGAATGAGATTATAATGCAAAAAAACACTCTGCGGGGTTCTAGAATAACCACAACAAAAGAAAAACAGCTACTAGCCGTCATGTAAACCAACAATCTCAGCTAAATCTCCATAGGTCAACCTACATACTGGCCAAGCGATCAGCATAGGTTCCCAGATCTCTTAGAATTCTGCGTCACCGCAGGCATCAACCCAAGAACATTTTTCTTAGGATCATGCTTCGAGTTCGGCTCTGACCACACACCGGTTATAATAACCACGAACGTTCAGATACTCGAAAAGCCCGAAGAATCATCTCTTTATAGCACAAAAACCGACCGACGGGGACCTATTCCGTAGTATACTAGACGAACATATTAGTCTAGACTTCTCACTGAAAACTGCATCAGACATAGAAGAATTGAAACTCTAACCAAATCTATTCAAGCCGCAGGCTGGCAATCCACGCCTGACCAAGCCGAAATGCATACTAAAGAAGCAGTCCCAATAAATGTCAAACATCTAATCTCAAAACAAAAAGGAAAGCCGGAGCATAGTGGCAATTAACACATTCTCCTGATGACAAACAAAGATGAAATAAAATTACGAATGAACTAAATCAAGTGCTCAAAAAACTCAAAAATGAAATTCAGGAATACTTAAGTAAACTAGACCCTAAGTAGGCTGCAAATTACTTGTTGTGGAAGGCAACTAAAATATTCAAAAGACCGCAGACTACAATAATAGTGCCTGTAAAAGCCCCAGATAGTAACTGGTTAAGAAGTAATGCACCGTCCCTTAAAGGTATTCTAACCGTATGATATTGAAGCTACCCCTCAAGATAAAAATTATATTCAACAGATGCTTGATGCACCATCTCAAATGTGCCTACTGCTTAAGCAAAACTGCTGAAGTCAAAACAATAATTTACAAAGAACTAAATAAAAAGAAGGCTCAACGGTTTTATCTTATTACAGGGAAAGTTCTAAAAGAAGTCTCGGAAAATTTTATAAAAGCCACAACGTTCATCTTCAATGCAGCCTTAAGGGAGAAATATTTCCCTAATCAGTGGAAAGTTTGACAAAGTTTGGCATAAAGGACTTTGTTGTAAGATGAAATCCAAGCTACCACATCAATTATAGAGGGTGTATCAGAAATAAGTACATTAAATTCCCTCAGTAATAGAACTCGTCAAGAACTACAACATTTCTTAATCTTTTTTTTTGTATACTTTTTAGATTTTGTGATAAAATTAGTTAAAAGATTTATCACAAATTTCATTACCCGCCAATGGAAATCATGTTACAATTTTGGTTACCATAGTAAATCAACTTCCTTAAAAATTAAGCTTAGCAGTATTTAATTATTTTGAAAATACATAAACAACTCGTTATTTTAAGGGGGGCGGGGGCGGTTAAAAAAAATGAATAAGAAATGTTGTAGTCTTTGACGAGTTCCACCACTGAATGTACTTATTTCTGACACACCCTCTATAAAATACTAACGTCCTTCCTAACCGATAGGCAATACTATGTAAAAATATCAGGATGCATTTACTTACTTGTTTCCAATATTATCTGGTGTCCCACAAGGCAACGTACTAGGAACGACGTTCTACCAAAATTACACCGCAGATATGCCAGTATCAGAAACAACTCTCAAAGCCACATTCGCGGACGATACTGCTGTCTTAGCATTGCACACTAGTCCTACATATGTCACACAGAATCTGCAAGCACATCTAAGCGATATCGAAACCTTGTTACAAAAATGGAAAATTAAAGCAAACACCGACAAATAAGTCCATGTCGCATTTACTTTGAGAAGAAACAATTGCCTTCCAGTAATCAAACTTCGAACAATGTATTGGTTGTTAGGAAAGTAATCGCGGATGACGTTAGAAAGTAAACTCTTCCTAAATAAAACCATGCTGAAATCGATCTGGACATACGGGATAGAGCTATGGGGCACAGCCAGTAACTCCAATTTGGAAATCCTCCAAAGATTTCAAAACAAAGTGCTTCGTGTAAAGTTAATGCGCCACAGTACTTGTCTAATGCACTAATTCACAGCTACTTAGAAGTTCCTTTAGTACGTGAGGAAATTAAAAAAATTTAGCATGTCTCACAGTACATCCTAATAACCTGGCAACCTCACTGTCAGACAACGAAGGTGAAGCTAGACGAGTAAAGAGGTCCAAACCATCTGGTCTTTGCACCAGATTCGATTAAAGTAGCTAAACTAAATTTTAGTTAAGTTTGACTTTACATTAGTAACTTTTAGTTGTAAGTTCTTACAGAGACTCTTCATTGGAAAGCTCTCTGGATGGCATTAGGTTACTCTCATTTATATAGCCATTCATTCATAGCAAATACTTATTATCCGTACCGGGGACCGGGGATAGATTGTTGATTACTTTGAGTTGATAAGAAAATAATAGTTAAACAAAATATTTGTGATATAATAGCTGCGCCTAATATTTTTGAATTTTAATAATATAATGAATGAATAAATAAATAAATTTTAATATTACGAATAAACTTTTGTGTCATAGAGGATTAAAGAGGAAGTTATATAAGGAGGTAAAATATATTTAAAATTGCAAAAACTTACCTGGTTTGCAGGGTCTATCTATAGCGAATTTGTTGCAGATAAAATTGTCAGAAACATTTACACAGATATAGCAAGTGACGGCGTATTTATCAAAATCGTCGGATATTTCACGTTTAGTTAAACTATTCGCTTGTAAATTTCTGTCGTCCAACGCAGAGTTTGTCATGAAAATACAGCTCAACAGCATGCTGATCCTCAACATATCAACCTGAAACAAACATAATTAATAGTGACGCGAACCTTTTAAAAGGTTTAATGGATTATTCAAATACTTTTTTTAAAATTACACTCAGCACAAGAACGTACGTGACCGGTGGGGGTAGGAAAAAAGGGAAACTGAGATTTTTTACATCACGTTTTTCCCTTACTTTAATTGTATTTTCTGAATCTGTTTGAATTTGGCGTTAATTTAATTGCCTGCGCTGATATATGGTGCACTGGGACTCCCTAGGGTGATATTACAAAGAAATACCTCTGGTTTTGTTCGAGATAAAGCTTTGAAACCTATTGTCGAGGTTTAGTGGCTGTTTACACACGTGTACGATTAATTATGTTTCAACCAAGAATAATATCTAAAATCACATTGCGCATTTACCTAGAAACAGATATGGGTCGCTTTTCCTTCTTCTAACCCCGCAATCTTTTTTACTAAATCTACAAACCTAATAATAAAAAGGAAAAACGAACCTAAAGCTTATTTTTATGTATTTTTCCCAGCAGTAAAGTAGTGATTATGTTAAATTATGGTCAAATTATTGTCGTGTGAACTCCTCTAAAACGAATTATCTTCAGAATGAGAAGGCATTTTTTAATATAAATGTAAATAATATCATCAGGGTTATAATTTAAATTTTTACCAAGTAAGGAAAAAGTAAATAATGTAATATTTAAGCTTGACATTTTCAAATCTGAAAACGACGCTTTGTTCGATTGAAGGAATTAAAGGAGATAATGGACGAAGCGATACGTGTAAAATCTAGAGCTAGCGACTTTAATGCTTTTCATTATGTGCTAAAAGACTAAGTTCCGGTTTCATAAAGTTCCTATTCACCTAAGAGACCGTTCTTAATTTAAAACACAAAAAACCTATTACCGATTTTGTGAAATTGAGACTAGGAAGATTTTTCTTTTAACGACTGTTTTAGGTAACTAGAGTAATCCTACAAATATTACAATCTTTGTCAAACTCTTGACGACATTTATTAAAATCCGAAAAATAACGGAAAATAAATTGGGATATCATAACACAACATTATAACCCTAATAACTTCCAAAATATTTCAGATTAGTGGAAATAAAACAGTCAGAAACTGTTGTTTGAGAGTCAGACTGTGGTTATGTTTAACATATCCTAAATACGCAAGTTTACGTTATGATAGGACCGTCTAAATTTCCATAATAAATTTCAGAATGATCCCAAATCCCCAAGTGTTGGATTCTATGAATGTCAAGGAGTATTTCAGATTTTAAATCAGTGAAGTTAGAATGTAAATCAACTAATTACAGTAGGCCTTGAAACAAATTGTTAAATAAATACAGTACGTTTCGGGTTTGGAAAAGAAAGCGAAAAAAAGTATTTTTTTTGTTTGTATTGATAAAGCACACGGGTGTGTTTTCGAGACCTTTCTGTTGTGTTTTTTACTCTTTTAAGATTTTACCATAGCGGAAGATATCTCTCAAGTACTTTGGTGTGTCGATCGCTTCAAAGTGAAAACTTCAGTTTCGTGATATTTTATAGTCGTCATGACAGAAACAAAAGCAAATCATATGTGAAATTATGTTAGAATAATATGATTTATTGTCTTCATTATTCCAACATTTTCCTTGTCACGAAATCAAACGAAATTACATAAAGTCAAAATTTACTTGATTTTCATACTTCTAATAAAAGAAAATTCATATTTTGGTTTGGGGTCCTCTGGATTTTGTGAAATCTAAACGAAGATTTTTATTTTGCAAAAACAATTTTTTCGCTTACCAAAAATACCCAAAAGTTCTTTGCAAAATTATTTTTATAATTATTAGTTGAACTAAAGCTTTGGGTTAGAAAATACTTCGAGCTTCAAATTATAAATCCAGAAATTAAAGTAGGCGTATAAAGCGTAAATATTGCAGATGCATTATTTAGAACTTCAAAGTCTGCCATCTTTTAAAGGCAACCTCAGCAAAAGCTTTTCCTTCAAATACCTTATATCCAGGAATCAAGTAGGCAGAACACGCAGGCCTTTCATCGAGTTAGCCATGAACTGTGAAGCAGTTAAGGGAATTTACGAGAGGTATACAATCCCTTTTGACGTGATGTATACCCAATGACTTTTATTAATATAGGGATCATAGACTGGGTTACTTTTTTAATGTCGGTAGAATGCCTTATTTAAGATATCTGACGTCACATTTGTGATTTAATCTAATTAAGCGGATAAGCGTCTGCTTTAAAGGGAATTAACACAGAATCGAATTGCTTTACGCTTGAAAAATAAAAGCTGGAGTTAACGTACGATTTCTCCTAAATCAAGGAATAAAATTTAAAATTCAGAATTTGCGATTTCCTTTTATCCTTGCATGTTTTCTTTTCGCTAAACCGATTGGCATTACTTCTGGTTGAAAACGTAATGTTGTTTTAAAATGATAATTGTATAACGACAAACTGTTGATTGAATAATAATCCGAGGGGCCAAAAATAACGCGGTAAGAGTCCTAGAAAGGGATATGAAATTTAATTATTTCTGCAGAGCGTGGTGGCGTGTAAAACGGGGAGAATATAATTGAGAAGCCGGCTTTAATCCAATACCATTTATTTTAGTTTTCATTGCCGTATTTTCCCCATTCGTTTTTGCTGATTAGATTTTGAAATATTTAATTTCACCTTTATTTTTTCCCACTAATTAGATTCTTATTTGTATTGCTACTGCCAACGTCATTAGTAATTCGATCTTTGTATTATCATTATATTATTAGAAAAAAACCAATTAACCAAAAAAAAAAATACAAAATCTGTCCAGTAATAAATATAAAAACGTAGAAAATCGACGCTTTTATGTGGCGATGAATATCTAATTAACGACTAAGCACATTGAAAGATTATTAGATATCGATATAAATATTTGCATTTTTCGTAGTACGTCATGTAGTTTGGTTCTTTATTTTACTTCAACAGAAAAATGTTTGTATACGGAATACTGCATTAACCAAAACGTTACTTGTGCAACTACTTCAAATATATTAGGGCTAGCACATTGGAGTAGCTGCTTGTTCAGCAATAAGGGAACGTCAATTCGAAGCACGTCTTAGGCTGAATTACAAATAAGTAAAATGGTTACCAAAACATCTAAATAATTAGTTTTTTGTATATCAGTGCACATAACGTGCAAGGAAATTCTACATTTTGCCCAAAAAGTAATAGATTTATTTTCATTAATTTAGATATATCAAAAATTGATGGTAGAACTATCAACAAATATATAAACAGGAAAACGAGTTAGTAGAGGCTCAAAAAATTCAAAAATAAAGTTAATTGTTTTAACTGAAACTTAAAAAGGGGAATAGACGAGATAATGTTTGAAATGATTAAATTCTAAGAGGCTTTTACCGTAAGTAATGCCTGTTTGCCTTTAAACCGTTAAATTAAAAAAATATCTAAAAAAAATCTCGTATAATATTTATTCAAACTTTGAACCACCAAACGTTATTTTTTAACGTAACCCCTTTCTAAACATGTGCGCCCCTGAAATCCATGGCTCAAATCCACTTTGAAAAAAAAAGATACATTCGTGTTTTTCACCCATTGTTTTATAGCTAGTTTTACCTCCTCAAATGATTCGAATTTAATTCGTTTCATACTTTTTTTGGCCCAAACAAATGAAAGTCTGATGGGGCTAAATTAGGAATAAAAGCTGGATGTTGCATAACTGACCATCGCAGCTTCTGGATCGCCTCTTGAGTAGCAAAAGCAGTATGAGGTTTTGCATCAATGCTACGTAAATTTTTCTGAGGCCTTTTTTTTCTAAGGGCTTCTTTAAGCTTTTTTAATGTCATTATTTATGTATAACGCTGGCTATTTACTGTGGTCTCCGGTCCGAGAAAATCGACAAAAATAACACCCTCACGGCCCTAGAATACAGTTGCCATAATTTTCTTCGAAGAAGTTTGCACTTTAAATTTTTTTGGGCGTGGTGATGACGCGTGACGCCATAATTTTGATGGAGTTTTGGTTTCTGGATCATATGTAAAGACCCATGTTTCATCCCCAGTCACAACATTGTGAAAAAAAGATGGTCCACGTTCTTCGAAGATGTTTACGAGATCAGTACAAATCTCCATTCTTTTCTCCTTTAGTGCTTCGGTTAACTGGCGAGGAACCCATCTAGCACACAGTTAGAATAGCCACGATCATTTATAATCTTCTCCACAACATTGTGTCCCGATACCAAAGCACTTTTCCAGGCCAGCAGGCAACACTTACGGTACAAGCCTCGTATATAGTGGAGTACAAAAGCAGGAGAGGGCATGAGCGGATGTCGGTTGTACCAAGAGAACCAAAATAAAGTCATCTTCAGAAGACCATGAAATTAAAAGTCATGTCGTATCTACATTCAGGAAATATTACTTCCGCTTGTTTTGACATGTATTGCAAATGAAATTGTTTAAGGCTGAGAAGTTTTGGCAGAAGCTTAGAAAATTTAAAATATCGAATTTGCGAGAAGCGAAGCGAGATAAAGTATCAAATTTAAGCAAATAACTTTGTATTAAATAAAAAGTAAAGTACAAAGATTGGTGATTACGGTTAGAGAAAATACTGAAAATGTCTCCCTCGTTCCCTGAAATATAACTGAATAAGGCTTCTCATCCCATCACAAGCAATTCACAAAAGTTGAGATGAATTATTAATTTCTTGACATTTTTCTTCTAGTCTCACTTTTGAATCGTTTAAGTCATTAACAGGGGTATTAGATACAAAGTTTCATAAATAGGGCCACAAAAAAAGGAGAAACTACTATAGAAACTTATACAGGGTGTTTCATAACATACGGAGGAGACTGACAGGATAGTAAGAGGGGACCAAAATAAAGTTATTTTCTTCATAAACTTTTCACCAAAACCCAATAACAAAAAAATTACAGTGGTTTAAAGGTCTTAAAAAAAAGTTTGCCATTAAATGGTAATTCAGGATTGTATTTTGGGTAGGCAGCAATTTTTTTTATCGGTGTATCCGGCCGCAAAGTATTTTATTTGGTAACCATAGTTACGCGAGTTGTCGATGTTTCTTAATTGAGATAACCAATAGCAGCAAAGTATTTTGTTGTCAAAAATAAGGTTAGGTAGCAGCTCTTCAGAAGGTGCCTATTTTTTATTATTATAACTGGTCGTAGAAAAAATAGTGTATGCAACTCGCATTTAATGGCTATTAAGACACTCGTATTCATTAAGACACTCGCCTGCGGTTCGTGTCTTAATTCTCATACTCGTGTCTTAATAGCTATTAGAGCTGGGTCGTTCATGAACGAGTCGTTCCAAAGGAACGACTCCTCGGATGGAATCGTAGGAATCGATTCACTTATTTCAATCCAATTCGTTCCTAAAGGAATCGCGCCGCGAGTACGTTACAAATCATCACGATTCGTACAAATCCTAGGAATCGAGCCCTAACCCGCAAATACATACAGTAAAGGAATGGAATCGGAAGTATGAATAGCTACATTAATATTAGTATGCTATTAAGACACGATCACACGATGTTGCGTATTCACAAACAAAAGTAGAACTTATTGATTTATTAAGCTCTGATGTTTTAAAATGAATTTCCCAAGTCGCCGATATACAGGCTTTATTGTTGAAATGAAATTTGAAACTTTTTATTAGTTATGCAATAATTAAACATGCATTTTATATTGAAAATTCGTGTAATTAAGGTTGTAACATTCATGCAATTTTGAAATTGTGCATGCTCAGCATGCTGGCTCCTGTTTAACGAGTTATTGTTTAGTCTTTTATACCCTCATTTATTATTGTAGACAAAATAATTTACGTTTGACGTTCTGAATCTGAATGCATAGTCAACGAATTTCGGATTTTGTTCCAATTCGATTCATTCTAGTACGGTGCGTACTTAAAAGTACGATTTAAATCATAGGAACGAAGGAACGAGAACGAATCGAAGGAACCGATTCATGTTGTGGAATGGAATCGAAGGAACCGATTCACCGAAAGGAATCGGATTGCCCAGCTCTAATAGCTATCATTAAATGCTCATTGCATAATATACTATTAAAGTTACAGGAAGACTCGAATCCCATACTGTAATGGCCAGCTGGGCGCTACTAATTTTATTTATCTTTATTTTTCAGGGATTATATTTTAATGTATTTCCTTTGATTCAAAGCATAACGTTAGGGGTGTTACTTTGGGCAATTATGTGACAAGAAAGTATTAATTTCATTTGGAAACTGAAAACAGCAATATCATAAATTCACAGACTTAAGCACTGAAATCCCCGTTCCTTTTCATTAGTTACGCCGCCCTGTATGCAAACGAACCGACACACACGCTTTTTTTAAAATTAATTTATTTATGACTTCAAAACAGCTTGTTAGCTGGTACCAAAGCCTACTAATACATTAAATTTTGTAAAACAAATTCAAGTAGGTAAATATTTAAATAATCATAACCCCAAATTAAATATCTAAATAATAACAACATTAACATTTAAATTTAAATAAATAAATATACAATTGAAAGTCTAATTAACTGTAATTAAATTTTAGATGTATTTTACATGTAATATGTTTTAATTTTGCTAATAAATTTATGATATGGTCGCAAATCAGTTATATCGTCTGGCAAATCATTGAATGTTTTTATGGCACTGTAGAAGCTTTCACTTATTCCCAGATTAGTTCGTGGGCGAGTTAGTTGGTATTTTTTTCTTACTGGCGTACTATATTCATGTCTTTCTTCCACCCGCTTAGGCTCAAATGCAGTTTTTATTAAACCACACTGTACTTTATAAATTAATTTCCACTGCTCAGTTTTTAACAGTTTTTTTAGATTTAGCACTTTATGGTTATTATAAACTATTTCAGTAGAATGTTCGTAGCCTCTATTAAACTATTAAATAACACTCGCACTGCTTTATTTTGAACAACTTCTAATTTTTTTATTGTTGTTGCAACCGCATTTCCCCACAGAGTTAACAGATATCTTAGATGTGATTCAATGTATGAATTATAAAGCATTCTTCTTGTATTTCCGTTTAAGATTTCTGTGCATCTCCTTACAGCTCCCACAAACGGTACTATTTTTTTCTTCACTTGATCAGTATGTGCTTCCCAAGTTAAGTTGCTGTCAATCACTAATCCAAGATATTTGTAAGTTTCGACTAGTTTTACTGTTTCGCTTTCTATTTTTATTACTGGTATGTCTACTTTCAAATTTTTTCTACTGAACTGCATGTATACTGTCTTTTTTATATTTACCTTTAGCTTATTTAGGTTTAGCCATGCGATATATTTTTTTAGATCTTCATTTATTTCTAATTCAAGTTGTTTGCTGTTGTCCCCACTGTATACCAGTGCCGTATCGTCTGCAAACATAAAGTAGCGAGCTTTCAATTTCATCTTCATCAAGCTTTGTACATATAGTAAGTATAGGATCGGTCCTAGCACTGACCCTTGCGGCACCCCTGATTCCACCTGTAGTACATTACTTTTGATTCCATCTATTTCTACACATTGCATTCCACCTGTTAGATACGACCTCATGATCTCATAAGCTAATCCTCTAAATCCTATTTTTTTTTTAATTTATAAAGCAAGATACCATGATTTACTGTGTCGAATGCCTCTTGTAAATCTATATACACTGCAATTACTGTTTTTCTTTTTTCCATTTCGTCATTAACATATTTTAAGTAATCTGACACCGCACTTTGTGTACTGCTATTTGTCTGAAATCCATATTGATGCTTATCGAACTTAATATATTTATTCACAAAATCCAATATTTTTTTTTCAATATTTTTTCCAATATTTTAGAAAATACACTTAATAGTGAAATAGGCCTATAATTTGACGGCTCTTCTTCTTTTCCATCTTTGTATACAGGAATAACTTTAGCTATTTTCAAAATTCTTGGGAAGATTCCAGAGGTAATACAGTTATTAGTTAACATTATTAATGTGTCTTTTATAATGTCATACACATCCGTTATGTCTCTCACAGTTATCCCATCCAAACCAGGTGCTGTTTGGGTTGTCATTTCACCTATTGCATTTTCCAATTATTTTTCTGTACATGGACTTAAAAATATTGTCTCTTCTATATTAATCTCCTGGTTACTTGTTCTATTTACATTAACTGTTGAATTGTATTGTCTACCCACATTCACAAAATACGTATTAAGGATATCCGCCACTTCTTTATTGTTCACTGTTTCTTTCTCGTCCTTCATCATCCTTATTTGTTTCTTTGTTTTTTTGCTTGTTCTTCCTTAATATTTGGTTTAAGGTATTCCATATTTTACGTGAATCTTTTCCCGCTGTATTGATAGCATTTTCAATATAAGTTTTTTTTTACTTGTCTTACTTTGCTGTTTACCAGTCTTTTTAATTCCACAAATTTCAAAGCTTCTTATATTTTCATGGGTAATTATTTGTTCCACATTGTTTCTGAAGGTATCTCCTTTAAACTGTCTTTTTATAATCCACTTGTGTTTCTTAAGTATAATCACATTTTTTATATTTATCAGCAAAGCTTTATGGTCCGTAATCGGAATATCAGTCAATCCTATCTCACAGTCTATATTCTTATTAGTTATTACCACGACCAACTGCATCTATATACTCCGTATATACGGCCAGTCCACTCTGCCTAAAAATAGGTTTTGAGACAGTAGGCCATAAAGGCCGGATAGTGGTGTCATCTATTAAATAAACTATAACCAATTCGGAAGATACCGGTAAATTGTCGAATGTCAACAATTTGTCAAATCAATTTAAATTATTTGTTCGATATTTATTTCTTACAAAGAACAAAGTAATTAATTAAAGCAATTGTTCGAATCTGGCGTTTGTATAAAAATAAAAATCCACCATTTTTCGAAGTTCATGTAAAACTAAATTGTCGCGTTCTTTCAAATATTATTACGGTAAGAAAGATTTACAAAGCACAACAATTATTATAATACTGTTAACCGCTATTATTACATTCTTCAGCTATCCCAAGAGTCACTGATTAACGAACTAGTTAAAAATAACACAAAAATAGGACTAAAAATGAACAATAAAAAATCCTGTTTACTTATTAACAGATGTGAACGCAACATCTATGCTCATGGAGAAGAAATTCAATACAAAGGTAAAGCTAAATGCTTAGGCCAAATTATTTTATTCTCAGAAAACCGAAACAATATAGTACAAGAAGGAATACATAGCTAGTGGATGGAATAAGTTTTGGCAGCTCGAAAAGATCTGAAATGAAACAACTAACTTAAAACTTAAGAAAAAGCAATATATTGCCGGCAATGACATAAATATGCAGCACAAACGTGGAGTCTAATAAGAAGCAACAGCAAAAAACTTGTGACACATCATAATTATGCTAACAAAAAACTTTCAAGATCAGAAGAGAGGACAGAGCAAGAAATGAAAATCTTCCATAAAAATTAGTAGTAGGTACATTTAATAACTACCTAGGTAGGTACCGCTATTAGCAAACTGAAATGGAAATGGCGAGAGCACATAATAAGGAATATCGGGCATTATGGGCAAGTAGAACTACAAAATAATATGGTATCCATCTCTATACGGGAGAATAAGCGACCGCCCAAGAACAAGATGGAAGGAAGATTTCATAAGATTCTTGGGCTGCAACTGGGAAAATATAGCACAACATGCAGTGGAAACGCCATGAAGAGGCATTTGCCTGCGAGCGGGATTAACTACAATATTATCAAATATTAAATAAATAAATAAAAATTCAACTAATAAATTTAATATTCTTTTGAATTGTTGCACTCTATAAAAGTATTAATTGTGTGCTTCAACACATTAAAACTTTTTGAACAAAGATCTACTTTCACAATGTTTTTTAATAAATTGGTTGACAACTAGTTGACATTTGTAATACACTGTTGACAGTTATAATAGTAACAACAACTTCCTAAAGGGGGCATTAGTTTCTGGTCCTGTCAAAAAATTTGTAAAACGCGAAGTGGAGCGGCCTTATAGGGACGAAGTCTCTATTGATACAGTTGGCCTTGGTTATTACATGATCAATAATAGTTTTAGTATTCTCAGATTCTCTAGTTGCACTATCCTCATTTACTCTATTATGTAATGTAAACCCATTCATTTCAATAGTATTCTTATAATTTCTAACTTCTTGCTCATCCTTTAGTAGATTTATATTAAAGTCTCCAATTATTATAGTTTTTTTCCGATGGCATTCTTCTAATACTTCATTGCACAGAAGGTGGGCGATAAATACCAACTAGATAATATTTTTTTCTGTTAACTCTACCATAACACATTCGCATTCTTGAAATGTTCCCGTGAATTTGTGCATATTGCATAACCTTGTAATTTATATCCTCTCTAATGTATAATACCACTCCACCACCTCTTCCATCATTTCTACAAGCATGTATTGCATTAAAACCCTCAATGTTAAAAAAACGGAGCCTCATTAGCATAAAGCCATGTTTCTGTCAGCACTAGTACTTGTACAGTTGGTTTTATATTTTTACTATAGTAAAACACTTCATCTAATTTATTACGCACACTTCTAATATTAACATAAAATAAATTTAATTCTTCTAATTCCCCGAATTTAACAAAAAAGTCCACTTGGTGTTTACGTGACTTGCTAATTACTGGTTTAGGCTGGATAAATCCATACTGCTTCTTATTCTTATTGCCCGATCACCTACCTGTTTTTTTATATAAATTTTTCCATTTACACAATACGCATACTTGTATCCTTTTTTCTTCTTAAACTCTCTAGCCTGTTTAAACAATAACTGATTTTCTTTTGTCAAATCTTCATTCAGATATATTTGTTTATTAATCCCTTCTAATTTACAATCTTTACTGTATAAACTCTAGTGTTGTCAAAAATCGGAAATATTGTAGAACCGATTCTCGATTCTGTAGAGCAGGAGTCGGCAACCTGCGGCCCGCGGGCCTCATGCGGCCCGCCATGTCTTTTGATGCGGCCCGCCAAGTAAAATCTAAATATACAGGCTGATCCAAATTACCGCCCGAGTAAAAGTGGGTCCAAAGGGGGGAGTATAAGAGGCCCCATAGACGGGATTATATGGAAATAAAAAATCCCATTTAAAATGCGGGTAAAATTTTGTATGCTTAAAAAGATTTTAAAATCCAAACAAATTTAACTAATTCCAATTATATTAACAAGAACGGTATGAATCATCGAAACTTTCAAGAATTCTTGGACGAAATTAATGCAGAACATGAAGATATTCTGTACTTTTCTGAGGTACGATGGCCGGATGGCTCAGTCGAGGAAAAGTTTTGAAAAGATTTTTTGATTTGAAAGATGAAATTGAAATATTCTTGACGGACAAAGAAAAAACATATCAGAATTATCAGATTTTAAATGGATATGCGAATTGGTTTTTCTTGTTGACATTACAGCTTACTTAAATAAATTAAATGTAACTCTACTAGGAAAAGGAAAGCTAATCCATGTGTACCGAAATTAAAAGTTTTCAGCTAAAAATGAAATTATTTATATCTCAAATTGAAAAGAATAATTATTGCCATTTTCCTACTTTGCAATCGTTATTAACAAACAATGAGAGACAATGTCTTCCAAACGATGTTTATATTGATTTATTGAAGTTGAAGTTGTTGGATGAAAATTTTCGGAATCGCTTTCAAGACTTTTATGCGAAAGAAACTGACTTACAAATATTTGAGAATCCCAATAAATTTGATATATCGAAGGCACCAGAATATTTACAGTTGGAACTAATTGATTTGCAAGCAAACAATAATTACAAAAATAATTTTGATGAAAATCGTACGACACTGATTAACGACCAATAGAAACGGAATATTGAGCATAGTTACCACGGCAACGTTCAAATTTCTCGGAAATTTTTTGTTGATCGCTAGACCAACCTAGCTGAAATTAAGAAGTGGAAATTTTTATGTTAAATGTGACAGCTGACGTACAAGTTGCTGTGGTTACGTTTTTAAAATTTAAATATGTACTGAATTATTATTGCTTTTAGTGTTACGATTTTCTTACCGATTCTACACTCGAGCATTAATTCATGTCCGGGAAATTTTTGGTAGTGCGTTTCAACAACGTAATACGTTGTTGAAATGCACACCTAAAAATTTCCGGAAAGAATTAATGCTCTTGTGAGATTATAAGTGAAAATAATTTGATATTATTTTATTCAAGTCTACCCGAAAATAAATTTCCTCAAATGGAAACATTTGCAAAATCAATGATTGGCATTTTTGCAAGCACATATTTATGCGAACAAACCTTTTCACGAATGAATATTATCAAATCAAAATACAGAAAACGGTTAACAGATCAAAATTTGCATAATATTCTGAGGATCTCAGTATCACAAACATAGCTAAACTACCAAAAATTATTCAAGAACAAAAATTTCATTACAATTTAGTATTGGTATTATTTTTATTTTAATAACATTAATAATTATTATTTTTATTATTATACTTTCAATGTTAACAATTATTACTCTTAAGACCAGACATTTTTGTAATTATCATTATTTCTTAATATTATATTTTGTTATTTTATGACTATAAAATGTTTAAACAAATACTCGTATAAATGAAAATTGTTTTGTTAGTTGCTCCATTTTTTAGTTTTTTGTTTTTGCCTCTTAAGTATAGTCACTTTTATGTTTCAATAAAAATTTATTAAAACTATTATATTACCCTATAATATTGGTATGTGCGGCCCGCTTGAAAATATTATTGTCTAATTTGGCCCGCTACCTAGAAAAGGTTGCCGACCCCTGCTGTAGAGAATCGATTCCAAAAGAATCAGATTTCGATTCTGAGAATCGAGAATCGGTTTTCGATTCTGGGAATCGAGAATCGGTTTTCGATTCTGAGAATCGAGAATCGGCTTTCGATTCTGAGAATCGAGAGTCGCAATTCGATTCTGAGAATCGAAATTCGATTCTTAGAATCGAGAATCGGCATTCGTAGTTTTGATTCTTTTAAGACGAGAATCTACATTCAATTGTTATAATCAAAAATCACTTTGGTAGTCCAGAATCGGAAACTTGCTTTTCAGACAGAGAAGTCTATTCTCAGCATTCCCTGATAAAAAAAATAAAATGAATTACTTTGCAAACTGAAACAATATTCAAAAGGTTTTTTAATAGTGTTTTGTGTTTTGAAGAGATTATTTTATTCCATACAGGTAAACGCACTCAGTAGCTGAGTATTTCGCAGAAAAATGAACTTGTTTAGAAAATTCAAAGGAATGCAATTCTTGTTGAAACCATTTAAGGCGGTAACGGTCCCTTTAAAAATTCGTAACAAAATATATGAATTGCAATTTTCGAAAACAAAGTTTCTCTTAAAATCACAATGGTTGAATGTTATAATTCAAATTTGATTTCTGAAATTCAAAACTGAAAACTAGTGATGGGCACAATCGAGTGATTTTGAAAATCGAATAATCGGCAATCGGATAATTTCAACAATCGAATGATTTTTCATTCGAATGATTTTTCACTCGAATTAAAAATCATTAGAATGATTTCTCATTCGTCATTCGTTTCATAGTTTCCGAATGAAAAAACATTCGAATGATATTTCACTCGAATTAAAAATCATTCCAATGATTTTTCATTCGTTATTCGTTTCAAAGTTCCCGCACGTCCCAGGCGTCGTTAATGCCGTACAACAATAACACATGTGGATGGGAATTCATTCGCATTCGCATTCGTCATTCGGTATTCGCTATTCGTTTCAAAGTTTCCGAATGAAAAATCATTCGAATGATTTGACGACAACAATCGAAACGTTTCGAATACTGACGACAATCGAATGATCCGATTGTTTTCATTCGAATTCGCCCATCACTACTGAAAATATCTAATATTGTAAGAATCAAGCTCAATTCCGTTTTTTGTTTTTATATACCTATAGAAAACGGATTAATTAGTTCTGCTGTGTTACAGTAGAAATCACGCTCTTGTTGTTTTATATGTAAATTCTCGAATTTACTTTCGGCTAGGTAGTTGTAAATTTAGACTTCCCAGTAATATCTAAAGATTGCATGGTTGCATACAATGCTAATACTGACGTCACGCCTCTTCCTATTGTTAATGTTCACTTAGTGGGTTTTTTTGGTTGCAAAATTTTTAGTTAACCTTCTTCTGCTTGAAACATTCGTCGCGGATAGACGTCGTTTACCTTGGTTTTAGAATTTTGGTTTTCCAAAATTAGTGGAATCATCCGAGGTTCGACTTTGTATAAAATGGTTTAGTAAGCCTTAGAGGCCTTTAGAGAATTTGAAACGCTAGTGAGTTTTATATGTAATTACCATTTTAAACCTTTATTGGGATTTAACTATCCGACGACCATTTTCGAAGGGCATTTTAACATCTGTTGGTATGTAACGCATTGATTTTATTTAAAGATTTCTTACGGTATTCGTTGTATTTCAGCCCTTTTTTCTGGCAGTACGTTTAGCACTTCTTTTAGTATTTCCTGTACGAACAACGTCTTCGTAGAAACCACCTGTTAAACATCGATTATCCACGTGTTGTTCGAGGTCACGTTTTTGGTTTGGAATTTTTGGAGCCGAAGAAATTAGTCCATCCTGTGCTTAATTACCCTGCAATTAGCTGGAATTTCCCCTAACTCAACTTCGTATCCTGCAAGTTTAGTTTTAAACTCAAGGTTTGATTTTGAGGTTATTTTGTGTAAAGTTAAAGTTACAAACATTCAAACATAATTTTATTTCATTACCTAAGCTTGATAATTTTGGTATTTAACTATTGTTAGTAATTTGATTAGAAACGTTCATTAGAAATATTTTCAGTAATTAATTTTCATTGTAATTCAAAGTATTAGTAAAATTTTCAATCGTCATTTAGTAAATCGTACTCCGTGCGATTATTTAAACATTGTAGTTGCCGTCACAGCAACGGGAATTTATAAACTGTAATTTTTACTTTGTAAAGGAATATTCAAATTTGCGTGTTTCAACTTAGTCAATTATTTTTCTTTAATTTATTTTTATATTAAATCGTAATTGAATTAGTGGTTACCGATAGGTACGCAGGATATTATTATTATTTATCATTGTGTTATTGTATTTTTTTTTTAGCTGCGCCAACGATTAAAGTGAGCTCATTTTTCTTCGTGTGCGTTAGTTATTAAGTTAATTTAAGAATTATTCTTGCGAACCCTCCGAGAGTCTACGTTCTCGTTTAATTACGATCGTAGCCATTTTGAACGATAGAGTCTACGTTTGTTCAATTACTTACATTTTTTTTTCTTTCGTTTGGTTACGTGATTGTCGTTGAACATTCCTTATAGTTTTGATTTGTGTTTAATTAGAACTCATTAGAAACTTAACTTTTAGACTTACGTTTGGTTACGATTTTGGTAATTTCTTTATTGGTTTATTTGAATGACAATTTCATAATTATTCATTATTATTTTTCACTTTCAATTGTATATGTGTCATTTTGCTGTTTTAAAATTGGGAATCGATTTTTTAGATTTAGGATCGGAAATCGGAGTTTCGTTTTTAGAATCGGGAATGGGAAATTTGATTCTATTTAGAATCGAGAATCGAGATATCGATTTTAAAATCGAGAATCGGATATTCGATTCCAGAACCGAAAATCGATTTTACAGTTCCAGAATCGGGATCGGTTCCTCGATTCTAGAATCGGAAATCGGTTTTCGATTCTAGAATCGGGAATCGGTTCTTCGATTCCAGAATCGGTAAACCGATTCTGTTACAACCCTAGAACCGGTTCTTTCGACCAAAGAATCGATTCCGATTCTAGGACTCGGAATCGGTTGACAGCACTAATAAACTCCCTTTGTCCTCTCTGCTTTTAAGTATTTTTTGTTTTAATTCATTTGTGGCACATTTCAACATTATATTTTCTCCAACTCTGTAACACTCTTCTATTTCTCCAATTTTTATTTCTATACCCACTGCTTTTAAGATCATCTGTGTTACTTCGAATGTACTTTTATTTGGTTGTACTGCAGCACCTGTTAGAACTAAATTTTAAGCTTTTTCATTTTGCTCTATATTATTGATTTTTTCCTCTAAGTTGTATATTTTTCTCTTTAACTCATCATTTTCTGCTTTTAGCTCCTGGCTACTCGTTCTTGTTTCTTCGTATTCTTTTCGTTGGGCTTCAAATGCTTCTTCCATAAATTTCATGCTATCTTTCAGTTCACTTATTTCCTTTTTATACATCTCCTCTGTTTCCTTCTTAAACTGCTCAAGTTCTTTCTTCATACCTTCTATTATTTTTGTAATAAGAGAATTTTCATTAGTCTGATCAACAAACTTAACCTCACTTTCTTCTCCAGTACAACATTTTATTACATTATTATTATCCATTACTTTACTTGAATTCCACAACTCCTATGAAAACAAGACTTACATATCTTGCATTCAAATACCGGTTTTTTACAGTACGTACATTGTTTACTCATATTTGCCTAATTATTATTTATTTAGGTACTTATATGTTTGACCTTACTTGACATCATCATCACTTTTTAGTAAAGTATCAAATTGTAAAGGAATTCAAAACAGATCACGATATTAGGATTTTGACTCTTAACTATGAAATTTCTTAGTTTTGGGGCAAGTGTCACTTATGGGAGCGTTTTGATAACAACCCACTTATGAAGTTTATAAGTTTTTTTGGACAAGTACCAGTTGTAAACCCGTGAGAACGTTTAAGTACCACCCCTTTAGTATCGCGGATTTTTAGTATAAATACGCGACAAAATCTTACCACAAGCCAGTCTTGACTAGTCAGTCGATCTGTGTAGTGGTCTGGAATTTAGATTAGTACGCTGATCCGTGTAACTAATTGCTGTAAAATATACAGTTAGTTGTATTGCACTTTGTTGCTATGCCCAAACTTGTAGAAATCATCATACGTAAACCGCTGTAAATCATTGTTTTTCCGGTTGCATGTATTGGTCAAAGGGTTACAATAGAGTAATTCCAATTGAGGGGTCTGCCAGTGAAATCCAAATTAAACGCACAACGTAAAAGTTGGTCATTTTAATATACTTATCATATTTAAAAGTAGACTTTATCAAAATTACATTAGGGTTACTTTGTTGTAGGTGCTGATCACAATTAATTACAACCATACGACAGTTCTGACTAATAAGATATGTCTTGAGCATATTCTCAATCAACGATAGGGATAAACATCCCTTACAATTACGAGGTACCGAGCGCATATACTCATTAATTTAAGAGTCTTGCATAGAGCACGTGCTTTTGGAGGGAAATTTCACCCTCGTCAAACTTTAAAGGTTGGTTATGATACCACCTTTGGCTCCGGCCGCTTACGATTGATTTTAATATCAATCTCACACAAGGTCGATCTTGTATCGATCATCTGACTGACGCACTAACTTACAATATAACTTCTTATAATCGAACCACCGCACTCAGGCCACCCTGATTACATCAAAATCATAAAACAAAAGAACAATAATTATTTAAGCCACTGCCCATAATTGACTTGCCTAGTTTGATGTTAATTCACGGTGTTTATTCATCCGCTGTATTTAAAGTTGTAAATATTTGTACATAAATACCATGAGATCGAAAAAAAGATGATTCTGAGCAGGCCTTGACTAGTACAACACGATTGGCAAGACTGATTTCAAAATGTGGCAGTAGGTTAGAGGTTAATAAATGTCAAATAAATTAAAACACAAAACAGTATTTATTTAGGGAACAAACTGAAAACTAAGATGAATACATGTTAGAGTAGGTGTTCAAAATGTGATCCTTCACTAGTATTACAACGATAAACTTAAATAATTCTGGAAACAAGATTGCAAAACTGACTTACATTTGAAATGTCACTGTCTCATTATAATTCATATGCATTCTAGAACCAGTGTAACCAATCGTGTTGTACTAGTCAAGGCCTGCTCAGAATCATCTTTTTTTCGATCTCATGGTATAACTTTATATTCTATGTATTAAACTTGATGGAATATTTATTTCTTGTATTATAAGGTGAGCTACTCTAGATCAACGAAATCACAACAACATTAAAGGGTCCTCTGACTAAGCAGTCAGTTATTTAAATAAATGGTAAGAATTAACTTAACCAATAAGGGTTGAGGGAAAAAAATATTAGTGAAAAACTAGACGATCATAGCGAAAAGCTGTAATGGGTAACCACCTGGGGTATGTACAGTTACAATATCATTGGAAAGGGGTGTTCGGCAGGGCGACTCCACGTCACCAATACTTTTTACATTAATTCTAGAATAAGTTTTTAGTTAACTGGACTGGCACGAGAAAGGTATAATAATATAGATGGCGAGTATCTAAATAACTTAGAATTCACAGACAATGTGATCCTCATATCGCATGATATAGAAGAACTACGACTAATGCTCATATCATCAGAAGGGTTTAGAAATAAATACAAATAAAACAAAAATTACGACAACCGTAGAGATACAGGATGATAGATAGACTAAGATTAAAGAGAAAGCCGTAGAAAAGGCGAACACATATACGAGGGTGGTTTGATAATTCAGGTAAATTTCTATGAGATGGCGTCACTATCTGCTAGGTGACATCACAGCTGGCAAGTGCCACGCTTCAAACAAAACCATACCAAATTTGAAACAAAAACCCATGCATTGTGTTTGTTTTACAAGCGTTTGAAATGTGCGCTGTAGCTATTAACATAAAAACACAAGTATTTTTATTTAAAGAAGTGGCTGCTAAGATTAAGACGGAGTTAAATTAAATTGATGGGGACTCTGAACCGTCGCTGAAGATAGTTTATTTCTAGATAAATGAATGTAAACGTGGTCGAACGAGCACCGAAAATGAACCCGCTCTGGAGGCTCAGTTGAAGTCATTATGACGGATAGCATTGAAAAATCCACAATATCGGTATGGAAGACCGCCAAATAAAAGTATGTGTTATTGCTGAGATTGCAGGTATCTCATCTGAACGGGTGCATAATATCCTGCACGAAAAATTGTACATGAAAAGACTTTGTGCGCAAAAGGAAATTTCACCGCATGTTTACCTGCAAGCCGAAGGATTTCTGGCTGGGATTAGTTACTGTAGACCAAACATGGATAGTACACAACTATACACCTGAGACAAAGCAGCAGCCAAAGCAGTGGATACCGAGCGGTGAAAGTGCGCCGTGGAAGGCGAAACTTTTTTGTCGTCTGGGAAGGTGATACCACTGTCTTTTGGGATTAACAAGGTTGACTACTTGGAGAAGGGAAACACAATAACAGGAACCTATTTTGCAACTATATTGGACCGTTTGAAGGAACAGCTGAAACAAAACGGCCAAGATTGGCGCAAGAAAGTGTTGTTCCACCAAGACAATGCGCCATCGCATTGGAAAAATTGCATGATTTAGGCTTTGAATTAATCCCTCATCCACCCTATTTCCCAGACTTAGCCCTTAGTGATTTTTTCCTCTTCCTAATTTGGAAATTTGTTTCGGTGGGAAGAAATTCACGTTTATTGAAGCTGTTATCGCTGTCAATGAGTATTATACAGCCCCTGAAACAAGCTATTCTCCTAACGGGTTGAAAAAATTGGAACCTCGTTGGACCAAGCGTGTAGCCCTAAATGGACACTATGTTGAAAAATAAAATCGATTCATCCAAAAGAAATTGATTTTTTTTATCCTAGTTATCAAATAACCTTCGTATATACCAAGGACAGCAGGTGAGCTTGGACAAAGATAACAAATAGAGAGACGTATAAAATTAGGTTGATCAGCATATGGTAAAATGTTATATATCTTTAGGAGTAATGTTCCAATAAAGCTAAAAAAGAACACATGTATTCTCCCAGTTCCAACGTTGACACTAACAGATTAATTCGTAAACTTAACATAGCACAAACAGAAATAAAGTGTAAAATAGTAAGTATATTATTATTAGTGGACACACGAAAGTGGAAGATCTAATAAAAAGGGTGACACAGCTACAATTGACACGTCATCAGACTACAGGATAATAGGTGGACAAAGCGTGTATTAGACTGGAGACCTTGGATAAAATGAGATGGAAGAATGACCTGATAAAAATTTGGGGGAATGAATGAATCTGAAAAGCAAGCGATAGAGAGGAATGCAAAAAGTGTGAGGAAGCCTATATTCTATATGGGATGGAATAAAAAGGCTAAGAAGAAGAAAAAGAAGCTCTTAAAAACAAAGGATGTTCAGAAAAAAGTTATTTTAGTTTTTTGTCTTACTTAGGAACGGTTGTTGATATCGTTATTGTCAGATGTTAATATTTTTCGATAAGACATTGTACCCATATTTACCGCTAATTTTACGAACAAAAAATGCTGATAAAGAGAATAACGCGCGTTCTCATCTGATGTTGTCTCTAGCTAAAGTCGTGTTTAGCGTAAACATAAAACGATGTAGCTTTATATTGTTTTTAATGTGTTGAAAAGAAACGCACAATATTGGTAATTAAACCTGATTTTAAATTTAAATGCGAAGTGAGAATACGGTTGTATGGCAAATTTCTCGCGACCCATCAAAATATTTCTACAACCCATATGTTAAGAAATCATGCTCTAAATCATACCCTACAGGAAAAAGCACTTTTTGCATTCTGGTTGTAGTTAAATTTTGAATAAATTCGTTTGAACCATCTTAAGCAAATAAGCGAAGTAAAGAGCTAATGAACAAAACAATCGAAGAGAAATAAGTATAAATTTCTGATATTTTTATAAAGGACTATAAAAATAGGAACGTAATATTTGAGCCACCCATAATATTAAATCAATTAATTCTAAAAACGCTGGCTTTAGTATTTATAAAAAAAATTACAGAAAACCGAACATCGTTTTTGTGTTTACCGGGAGCTTTGTATACAGACATTATCAGGGCGAGCTTTTCATTCACGTTATTAATATTCAGTGCGCACAGATTGGCACGCCTTCATTCGATAAAAATCCCCCAAATGATGTGTTTATTGTTTTTTCATATTTTTCATTGACAAAAATGTCCCTTCATCATTTCAAGCAGAATGCATTTTTTACCGTAAAACACAAACGCGGTTTGTCATTCCTCGAGCTTCGAAACCCTAGCGGTGAAATTTACATTCAAAGCTAACCTCATGATCGATTCCCATACCGAAAGGCACTTCAACACAAAGGGTTACTAAGAAATAAGAATACTAGAATAATTCATTTCATTTGGTTGTCGGATGCACACGGTTGAACACATCAGGGTCGCCACAGAGGCTATAGTAATACAAAATACGTGCTTTTACTGCTTACATTGAGATTTTCGGTTTTCACTACGTCGAGCACAGTCCGTTAAACAAGGTATTTTATCACCTGAATTTATTCTGTTCCACGGTGAATGCAATCCCCAATATATTTTCCTGAATGCTATTCAAAGGCGAAAAAGAAACAAAAACCACTTTGTGGAGTTTATACGTAGAATCTGTTTACAAATCTTATTTTTATGCTTGGCGTTACTGAGATTTTTTTATAGCCTTTTGTTTGCAATTTATTTAGGTAAAAAGAAACAACGTTAATATTTAATTATCCCACCTTAAATTTCCTTACAAAAGACTGCCTTTCTAATTTCGAGCCTGAAATCGTTTATAAAACTAAATTAACACTCCTAGTGTTTTCTGATGAGGATTAAATAAAGTTGGATGAGTTTTTAGATTATCACGTTTTCCTTTGCTCAAGTAGGTCACAAGTAAATAATGAATATTTCGAACTTTGCCTGCGTTTTTTTTATTTTGAAAAGGGCTTTAAACGAATTCATTAAGATTTAAAAATTAAATAACAGCGTAGGCGTTTTTCCTAACCCGTAATACGATTCCCACTCAAAAAAAGTTTCACCAAATTACACCTTTTTTAGGTTAATTAAGATATCTTTTGGATATTTAAAAACAATCTCTCCAAATAAAAAAAATGACAAATGTTGATATGCAGGATTTGGCGAAATTTTCAGTGCTTTATTAATGTTACTTATTAAGCTGCAATATCTTAATGAGAAACCTTAATCGATCATAAAAATTTCTAAAGGCTGCTAAACAGGTACCTATTAACTCACGTATAGGATCAATATTATTTAATTAATAGTTATTAGGTCTATTGGTAGTCCCGTTTGGACCTGTTATGTTATGTATTTGTAACTTGTCTATGTTGTAATGAGTAGCTACACTGCACTGATTGATATTCTAATAAAATTTTGTTTCTGATTTAGTGATGAACTTTTGGATAAGTAGAGACATTAATGTTTTTCGATGTAGTACTCCGAGTAGTTTCTTATAGTACGCACTACCTTGTTTTGTATAATTAGAAGTTTGTTCAGATACGTAAAGATAGGTCTAATTATAGATGTGTAGATAAGGTTACCACATTGAAGTTTAAGGGATGATTTCTTGTTTAGAATAGGATAGGGTATGGCTATTCTCGCATAAGATTTTGATAACTTTTTATTCATGTGGAAGCGCCAGCTTAAACTCCAATCAAGGTAAATTCCAAGATATTTTACGACGCTGTCTTTGGCGTTCCATGGAATAGGAACATTATTGGTTGTTATGTTTGGTCGATCTTGTGGGGGGCGAAGAGTAAATATTTTTGTTTCGCACTTATCTGAGTTGATTAGAACGTGCTGCTTGTGGCACCATTGAGCCAGTTGATCTACACTTTCCTGAAGTTTCCATGCAGCCTGATTAACCCTAGATTTGGACAGACGTAAATACTAAAGCGTCGTAAAATTTACGAACAAAAGAAAACCAGTGAAGAGGAACACTTTTATTAAAATAAAACATCTGTAACATTCTTAAACAAATTGTCCGTTTCTTTTCTTCAGGTACCATTCTCTCTTCCTCTGAATTAATTTTTAATATATCTTGTATCTTTCGGCGAAGATAGCGTCGTAAATTTGGTATGTTCCATTCACGGTTTTGCCAGTTCGTGGCTTAAGGGGCGTTCTGACGATTGTCGTTGAACAACTAGAAGTTGAAAGTCAGTTGAAAGTAAATTGAATCATGTGAACCTTGTTTCAGCTACGTTGAACAACTCGCTAGTTGAAGCAACGAAAGTCGGGTGGGTTATAACTTTTGTTGAACAACTAGCATCACGAGTTGTGAGTCATCAGTTGTACTCAGCAAGTTAAGTTGAAACGTGGGAACGAGTTGTGGTGGTCAACAAGGTTTCAATATAGTTGTTCAACTGTTGTTGTTCAACTTTTGTTGTTCAACTCTACTTTTCAGTTCTTTGAGGCAATAAATAACAAATGAATGTATAGATGCCGTATTTATCATGCTATAGAATATACATAATGGCCATCGCCTAGTTTTTCTGCTACAAGTCATTGTAGAGCATAGTTGATCGAATGCATCAACACCGACTTTTGTTTCATTATAATTCGCTATAATAGCTGGTTTAGCAGTTTTTTCTGATACTTCAGCACCATCATAAAGCGTTGACAGAAGCAATACCAACTTATTTTTCTTGGGAATAAATGACAATAACGTTTTATATCCGTCAAAGCAAAACATTAAGCTTTTTGGTTTCCGTTTTTCGACTTCCAGCAACTCTGGCATTATTTCTTTTTTGTTTTTCCGTAGGGTACCCAAAACGGTTAAATTGTATGGACTTTCCAGGAGTTCATCAACCACACCTAGGGAAGACCATTTTCGTTGCTACCATGGATAGCCTTTATCAACTCCTTCACATAGAAATTCTATTTTAGTGGCGTTGCCTAAATAAGGCTTGTAGTCCAGTCAAATGCTAATTTAACTTTGCATTTTGGGTAGGCAGCGATATTTTTTTATCCGTGTATAGAGGGGTCAGTGGTGAATCTAAATCAGGGTTTTCGGGGTGGTAACTCCCTCCATTTGGCCGCCATCTTGAAAATAGGGGTTATTTCATTTTTTTGCTATATCTCTGTAGTCGGGAATCTTACAAAAAGTTTGTATAAAAATTTTTTGTAAAGAATCGTACTTTTTTACATAGCATTAATAATAAAAAAGTAACTTCAGAACGATTAAAGATCGACCTACCACTTTTGTGTTTTTTAGTCTTAGAATTAAGTCTATTTTATGCTCCCAAAATTTGAACATAACGATACGGAACACCCTGAATTTGTGTTGCACTGTACGTTTAAAGTTTTTAATTTGCATATTAGTCCATGAATCCATAGTCGATTATATTTCTGTGCTACGTCAATAAAATCTATTAGTGACTGTCTTTATTTTAAAATTCTAGCTCAATTTTCTCTGTAATACATAAAATCTGGTAATGTGCGGAGTGACAATTTTTAAACCCGAATTCGAATTTTCGAAGAATATCACTTTTGGCCACAATTTATTAGGGAGCATAAGGGTTATTGTATTGTAACGGTTTTAAAACGTTTATTTAAAACTTCGGTTCGTGGTGTGAATTATTTATTAACAAATATCAAAATTATTAAACAACGAAACAACACGAAATAACAACTTAACACTAAAACACAACACTAGTATTATTATTGGTTCTTTTAAAACTTGTAATCAGTGCAGCAACACGTGCTATGCATGATTCTGTTGAATGTTTACATTTAACATGACTAACACGCGTGGGATATCCCAAGGGGGTACCCAATCACTATTCTACACAGTTTTTTATGGTACATTTAGTCACTATCACTACTGTTTAATGAAATGTCTTGGGTCAGTTTACGTTTTAAACGGTTATGAATATTTCTCATTCCTAAGTTATAATGAGTAGCTCCTGCACAACTGTTTATATTTCTGAAAAATGTTACCGCTGTTGCTTTAATAAACTGTTCAATAGTTTGTATTCCCAATTCTTTGTGTAGCTGTTGGTTTCTTACATAACGTGAGATGGAAAAAATTTCACCTCAAAGTTTGCCATGAAAAATATAAATCTTGTCTGTGCTAAGGTTATACAACTTAAGCCATTAGAACTACTAAATCTAAAACCACGCCTAACTGATAAAAATTAGAGCAGATTAAATTATTCTAAAAACTAAAATTAAATACAAATTGAATTGAAAAATGTTATTAACGGAAAATTATTTTAAAGTAGATGAGTTATGTGACCTCCATTTTCTTGGTGGCAGATTTGAATTCTGTGTTTAATAGAATTAGTGACGTTTTATATGCCTGACAGCAAAACAGACATAACCCCACACACCTCACAACCTATAAAACAACAGCTGAAATTTGTATGACTTAAAAGTCGACATGCATAATTTTGTGTTTTCATGTTTCATAGCCAACTTGAGGTGAAATTTTTTCGATCTCACGTTCCCATGGAGAATTGGTGGCTATTCGCAATATTTTGTTTTACATGATTTGAATTTTTCTGATGTGCGTTGGCGAAGCAGAGTCCCAGATTACACACGCGTACGTACCCAGTAAACCATTTTACGTAAAATTTATGTAAATGCTATATTTATTCTTGCTTTGCAATGTCTATGTGATCATCAAATTTACCAAGATATTACCGCTATGCTATGTTTAATACCCGTAACAGGTTACCATACCTTTTAGAAGTAAAATAGATATCCCGTCTGTTACATAAGTGCGACATCATTTTTAGTAACGTAGGGAGTACGAAAAAATAATGACATCTAATTTACTTTTCCGTTGCAACATAGTATAATACTCTTATTTTCAGAAATAAATGCAATTATTTGTTGATTACCTCTATAAGATGTAGATATAAGAAAGACGTTTTACCATTGACTTATTTATTATGAATAGCACAATTTACATTAGAATAATCGTTGATTAATAAGTAAATGTCTATACAGATATACATACATTAATACAGCTTTAATACTAAAAGATACGTAATTATACCTACCAACTAACATTTTAATTAAAAAATACGTAATTTAAGTTTATTTTTGTAGAAAATTTAAACGACATTTTCTAATTATATGTTTTATAACTTTATCTAAAAATACTTTTACCTTTTCTTAATGTATGTAAACGCTAATGAAATAACTGTATATAATGTGTACCTATTAATCAAATCAAGAACACAAGATAACATAAAAAATTACACAGGGAAAGAAAGACAACATACTTTAATGTTATTTTGGTTGTATTACTGAATAAATTGATATTAGAAATGTGGAAGTATTAGTTCAGTAGAGAAAATTGAATTTTCTCTACTGAACTAATACTTCCACATTTCTAATACTTTAATGTATGCGGCCACTTAGATTTAAATTGGACAGCAATGTCAAATAAAAAAAAACTTGTAATCGCTAATAATTTACGAACTATTTGTCTAAGGCCAAATTCGAATTAGAATTTGCTACTTGATTTTCCACGTAAATTGCATGGCTTAAATATCATTTTTCATACACTCTGTGTATTACATACAAGTTTAATGTTTTTAAATTTTATTATCAGTAGTTTATTATTTAATTTAGACAGAGTTGTACCTTTTGTTATAACACAAGTCTTAAAAAGAAGAATAAATTCTGTAAGGTAAGAGATTCAAAAGAAAATAAATATAACTTCTACTTTAAAATAGTTATTTATTATACATGCGGATTAAATTAATGTTTAATGAGCGGTACGTTTACACGCGCGAGCGGCGGTAGCCGCAAGCGCGTTAATACCGCGAGTTAATACATTAATTTAATCCGCAAGTGTAATACAACTGTTTATTCAATTTTGACATTTACTTGACATTTTTAAAGCGATTTGACATTTTTAAAGCGCTAGCGGAATAAAAATTTTAAATCGCTAGCGGAATAAAAATTTTAAACGATTGTTTATAAAACATCAACTTTTATGGGCAGGCCAGAAACAATTAAACGTCAGTTTATACGGCAAAATTGAATAAAAATATATAATCTAAATGTATTATGTTTAATATAGCCAAATATAATGCTTATAATAATTAAATGATTTTCTAAATTAAACGGTAAAATATCACATACGAAATCAATTCCGACAATCAGGGTGTGTTTTTCTTATAGAGTAAATTCTACAACTCAAAAACGAACCTATTCTCACAAAATCCCTTTAAGGGGTAGGTATATCGATTACGGTGATTAAGAATCTTTTGAAGACAGTTACAATTTTGTGACATCATCAGCGTTGGAGGAATGACGCCATCGACATATTATTAAATGGAACTTATTTTTTTATTAATTTCATATTCATGTAGAGGATCAAAAGACCTTTCTGAAAAACCCATCATAGTTACAATGCCCTTATCCACGGCCTAGGCCGTGCCTTATCTCGAATAAGTTTTAAAATATTCGAATTTTAAGTTCTTATATTTATACGAAACACAAATAGATAACAGCATTTAAGTAAAAAATTTTGATACAAGGAAGCAAGAAAAAAGTAAAAATACAAGAAATTAGAATTAGAATATTTGTTTCTGTTTGTTGTTGAATTTATTCCATGAGAAAAGACTCCCCTGTATATCAAGTTAACTGTAAAAGAACGTAAAAACTCATGCAAAAATTATGGATTAGAGCCTATTTAATTTTTTTAGAGCAAAACAAGCCTATTAGTTTCCTCCATATATTTTACAGAAAATAAAAAATAAAGTTAAATAATATTTTCTTGTTGTACTGTAATAACCTGAATATTCAGTAAAAGTATTTTTAGTTAAAGTTTACTAACAACTAAAAGTAAAACAAAGAAGTAAGTATCAAACATTTTGGTCAATTACACCTGATTATTGAGCAATTCCCGTTGGTACCGCTGATTCGCTAAACGAAACCACTCCTTGAGTATTAGCTCAAATTCGGAATCTGACGTTGTTGAAAAACGTTGTCTAACAGCATCTGGAAAATATTAATTTACGTCATACACTTAAATTTTCAAAATGATGTTATACTATCCTCTTAACAGTAGGATATTTAAACAAACAGTAGACTAAATATCTACTGATATTTCATTCTAAACTGTATGGTAACTGAATGGTGTAATCAAAAGTTGCTCACATAAGCTACTTACAAAACATTAATGACCATTCATTTGATCAAAATAGTTGTTTCTATCTTAACTTTTCAAACAAAATTGAAATTAAGACCTTTTGCTGGGCAAACGTCCAGATTCTTTATAAATCAAAGAAAGCAGTACCATATTGGTTAAATTACCTTTTAATAACCCAATTACACTTAACGCTGAGAGACGAAAATTACCCCGTGCTCCTGTCCATGAGCATAGGCGTGCTGTGTTATTATTAAAAAGTTGCTGCAGGCACCTCTTTATCATATTTTTGTTGGTTTTTCCGCCAATATTCTTCAGATAAAGAATCTAAAATACACAAGCAGATAAATATATTTTATTTTAAAAATATTAACCAATTACCATTTGAAAAGAATTGTTTCCCTCTATTAAATTTTCCTCCAATTTTTCAACTGCCTCTAGAGAAGTTAGAGGTAAATCAAATTTTGTTGCAGCGCTTTCATTAGTAGTGGAAATTTTTCCATTGGTTAATTCTTCAACTTTAACTTTCAAAGACTCCAACATGGCATAGTTCCTTTTTGTCTGGATGTCGATGGCTACGACCTTTTCGAATATTTTTTCTAGGATATTATGCGAATTGGTATCTAAAACTGAATTAGCAATAATATTACTTTTTGAACATAAAGTTGTATGATCAAAAAGTGTTTGGATCGCTGTGGCTGTGGAATGTACAAGTCATCTATAAAATTATTTTCTTCAATTATTTTTTTATCATTAACATCACTGTTAAATTTGTAGTGAACGTAAATTTTTGAACAAAAAAAAACAACATTTTAAAAATTGAATAAAATTTAGTTGAACTTGTAACAAAAAAGGCGCAAGAAATATTCTTTTTCAAACACTCTTAATTGCAATTTAACTGATTTTGAAATCTGTCAAGTAAATCTCAATGTAATAACTAATATAATGATAGAACATAACTTTATAGATGACTTGTACATTTCACAGCAATCGCGATTCAAAGATTTTTTGATCATACTATACTTAATATAAAAAAATATATACGAATTAGGCATTACAAGAATTTATATAGAAGTTTTCATTCATACAGAATTTGTAAATTTACCTTGCATGTTATTGGATGAACTTGTGTCTGGGTCTATCACGACATCCATAGCGGCAATATCCAGTACCGTTAGGTCGGCTGTCCTTTGTGATTCTATATGTTTTAATGCCGCATCTGAAAATATGGGGTTCGTTGGTTGTAAATCTGATGATTCAGATGCTGCATCTGTAATTCAGTACAATATATTATAATATATCGATTTAAAAAGCATTTACTTTAAAGGTTGCTAACAAAACTTTGTACACATAGTTATAAGGTGATTATCTAATTTGTTAGGTTTGAAGATGCGTTTCTTTCTCAAAGATAATTAGCTAAATTACATAAACATTTTTATTCAATTTTCGTCACAGAAATGTAAATAAATTTAAATATTAATATTCTGAGTGTACAGTAATAAAATCGTACGCAAATATAACCCCCAGATAAATTTTAAATTGTGGCCTATTATATCAGAAACATGTAATTATTTTGAAACGGTTTTCCACGTTTTGGAAAAAATCTGTAGAGCAATATTTATCTTTGAATATGAAACAGTTAAAAGTACTTCTTACCTTCACTTTCATCCTCTAAACAAGGGGGTGGAGAAATTGAGCATTCTCGCAAAACAGGCATTGGAACCAAACGTCTGCTTTGTTTTTTGTTTTTGGGAAATGGCTGAGTTTCTGTCCCACTTAACTCACCGCTGCTTAATTCGGACAGAGCCATTTCCTGTTGCAGTGCTTCTTCATAAGTGTCTAAATTAAAAAGTCGAATCATTAAAAAATAATTCCTGCAGTAAGAAATTAGAATATTATCCAACTTACTCTAATATTTCTTCACTTTGCAGACATAGATATTCCATGCGTCTCTCTTTGGCTCGACTCTGTTTTTAAAAAGGTAACGTGCCGGTTTTTTTAAATTTGGCCAATAGCACTGCCTTTCATTTAGCAACCAATTTGTTGGCACGACACTGTACACTTCTTCTCCGAAACTACTTTCGTTAAAAAACTCAACAATCGCAAATTGAAAAGTAGTATTCATTTTGGATATAAAATATAAGTATCTCACTTATCTGAGCCTCGCCGAACTTAGCACAGCAAACAGCGCAAGGTTTACTTAGGTACCTGCAGTTAGTCGTACCCTTTCCTACTGCCTTTATATCGAGGGTAGTTTTTAAAGCGCATGCGGAATTGGTTGTTTTTAAATAGTACACAATATTATTAAAATTATTTTGTTCGCAACAGTGAATGAAAGCTAAAAATACACTTAATTTTAAAAGGCAATTAACTAGTCGAAGCTAATTCTTCTTCAACCAATTTATTAGTTTTTATGTTATTTATAGCAAAATAAATTTTTTGGTTCAATAAATAGAATGTGTAGTTTTATACCGAAATTCATGCATACAGCGAGTCGTTCAACACGTCGTGTGCAAAATCTAATCATTTTGTAATGTGTTACATACAAGATTTTTTTTGTAATTTTGTAAAAAAAAAGTTAAAAATTAGAAAATGATACTTTCATTTTCACTTTTGTACGCACAGTTTACTACAGTTTACTATTCGGATAGGAGGCTCTGTTTATAGGTATCTTTGTCAAGGAAATCATAGCAATATGAAATCTCATATTGCAATATAGCCGTCATTTTGACATTTAAAGTGATTACAAAAAATTACAATATTGATTCAAAATTACAAAAATCTTTTATTGCGTAGTATGCAAATAATAACAACATACTTTTGCCGTGTGAAAAATGTTATACAACGGCCTCTTTTAGGAAGTGGTGGTCGAAATAATACTTTTATGATTTTAGTACGTCTTAAACTGTGAACAGTAACGACTGATTTTACGTAGCATTATGGTGAGGTGGTTTTTTCGTTCTTTCAAATATAACGTGCTCTATTAAAAAAAAAAAGAAAGAACAAGTGTTGATGTATTTAAATGAATTTTAGTAGTTCATTTCATAAATTAGTTAATTTATAGTGTAATTAGTATTTTATTTGTGTTCTTTATAGTGAATGTGTTGTTTTACAAGTTCTATTTTATCACACAAAATTAAAAGATGTCACACATTTCCAGTACTTCCAAGGTACGAATAATTACATTTTAGTATTTAATATTTAATTTAACATTACAAAATTTTATCATAGGCGATAAGGAAAAGAAAACCACTCGATGTAGTTTCCTCTAACTATTTCAGAAGATTAATTAGAAAAAATATTGCAGAATTACGAAGTTCTAAAAAAAATATCTCCCATGCTCTGGGCAACGACACTATGACCAAGTGCAGTCTCAAAAATCAAGTAAATCTTGTAGAAAGTAACTTAGAAGTAATTTTCACAGCAAATGAAAGCTACGTAAGTAACAAGGATTCAAATAAAGAAGAAGAACTATCTCAGAACTTAGAAGATGAACCGGGGGTAACTATTTCACATGCAGTAGAACTTCGAACCGAAATCATTCAAAAAGATGAAAGGAACTTAGAAAACGATTTAGCACGATGGGTTGTCGACTTCAATATACAACATCGTGCAGTTAATAGCTTATTATTGTTACTAAAATCTCATTTAGATGTTAAATTGCCCAATGACTGTAGGACATTATTGAAAACGCGTACGTTCCGAAACAGTAGTATCGTATCGATACCACCAGGAAAATATTGGCACTATGGAATAGCAAAAGCCATAAAAGAAACCATCGTCAAACACAAAGTTGCTATGTCAGACACTATAAAATTAAATATAAACATCGATGGTCTACCTTTAGCTAAAAGTTCTAATAGTCAAATGTGGCCAATTTTAGGAACACTTACAATTATCAGAGAAAACCCAACTCCTGCATTTGCAATTGGCATATATCACGGTGTTAAGAAACCAGAAAGCGTTGCAGATTTTATGCAGACATTTATCACTGAATTTAATTCTATTAAAGCAAACTTAGATGTCAACGGAAGACCTGCACCAATAATTTTAAATAACGTTATATGTGACGCACCAGCGAAAGCGTTTTTGCTAGGTATAAAATCGCATAATGCCTATTTTGGATGTACCAAATGCATACAAGAAGGCAAATATATCAACGGAAAAGTTACATATCCAGAAACTAATTCGCCTCTTCGCACAGATGCTGGTTTTAGAGCAAGACATCAAGAAGAATATCATAAAACTTCTTCCCCGCTAGAGCAAATTCCAGAATTTGGATTGGTATCTCAAGTTCCACTAGACTATATGCATTTGGTATGCCTAGGAGTTATGAAAAAATTAATCCTTTTTTGGGTACGAGGACGTAAAAATACAAGAATGCTAGATGCCAGCATTGACAAATGCAACATCACCATTAATGAAAAGAAGAATCAAATACCAAAGGTTCGCTATTAATAATTTATTTGTACGTGATATTATTTAAACAATTCTGTTATAGGAGTTTTCCCGAAAACCTCGTTCTCTGTTGGAAGTGGAACACTGGAAAGCCACAGAATTTCGATTGTTTCTTTTATACACAGGGCCGATTATTTTAAAAGATACTTTATTACATTATAAGCAATATATTCATTTTCTGAGTCTTCACGTTGCTATCAGAATTTTAACAGCAAAAGATTTGTGTATAAAATATAATGGTTATGCAAAAGAATTATTAATTTATTTTGTAAAAAAATACAGTATAGTTTATGGCGCTGAGCACTTAACGCATAATGTTCACAATTTAATTCATTTATGTGATGACGTTTTGAACAATGGTGAACCGCTCGATAACTTTTCAGCATTTCCGTATGAAAATTACTTGCAGTCCATAAAAAAAAAGATCAAATGTTCTAAAAATCCTTTGCAACAAATCATGAATAGGTTACAAGAAGATGCTGTGTTTTTAAAGCCTGATTCTGACATCTGCTTTCCATTACTAAAAGGAAACAATTCAAACTTCAAAACTAGTCTGAAATTCGACATCCTTGATAGCTATACAATTTTGCAAACGGAAAATTTTGTAATTTCTGTAAAAGATGGAAATAACTGCGTAATGTTAAAAAGTGGATCGATAGTAATAGTGAAATGTATATTTAAGTTAGAAAATGCATTGGTAACATTAATAGGTAACGAATTCAGAAATATAAAACCATATTTTGCTAGTCCTTGTTCATCCACCACTACATTAAGCTATATTGTCAAAGACTTATGTAATACAGACATTAATTTTACTTATAGCGACATTAAATTTAAATGCTTAAAAGTAAACCAAGAAGCTAATGAATGTGTGATTATGTGTCTTTTACATAAAGTTACTTAACCTTCTTATTGCCTTCGGGTCTATATCACCCGAATTGAAAATCATGTAGTTGTAATTTTAATAATAATAAGACAAAACGGCTAAGGTCCCTTGACTTTTAATGAATTAGTGTATATTTTGCATATTTAAGTGCATTTTGTAAAAAATCAGATTATTATTATTAACAAAAGCTGTGTTTGCTACACTTATTATCTTCGGGTCATTATGACCCTGTGTAAATAACTGTATAAATAAGTATTCACTGCCGGTTTGGATTATTATCTGATCATTATTATTGTTATTTCGCCTTAAATTTTTGGAAATTCCAACTATAAAATACGATTAGACAAGAATAAGATAATCTGAATTGTCAGAAAAACAAATGTTCAAAAATATGAGAAGTCATACGTGAATACGTCGAAAACAAAGTGAGCCTTAGTTGAAATCTTTACTAAATATGTACCTACTAAAAGTGTGGTAGAAAACATAAAATAATCTGAATTCTAAGAAGATCTAATCCTCCAAAAAATATGAAACGATATTCTTGAATACTTTAAAATCAGGCTAAGGGTAGGTTTGGATTTTTTTCTAGAATGTCTAAATAAGTAGTTACAAAAGTAGGATAATCTAACTTCTGAGAAAACCAATTTATTTAAAAACACGACACCACATTTTTGAATACGTTGAAGGCAAGCTAAAGCTGTGTTTGAAATTCTTACAGCAATGAGTAGTACAGGAACAGAACAATCTAAATTCTGAGAAAACTCATGTAAAATGTTTTTGTCCAGCATGTAGTTCAAGCAATATACAATAATTATTACTGCATTATGTTTATATCATTAATAAATTTGTATTACAATTACGGTGTTTTTATTTGGTAACACAGTTTAATAGTTAACTTAACTCTTCTTATGAATTTAAACATTAACTCCGCTGGATGTAAACTGACCTCGAGAACAATATGCCCTTATTTGTCTTAGCGTTAGCATAGAAAAATTGCTATATAGTGATGGTAATGTTAATATGTACGATAACAGGTACATTTAGTAGTTTACATTTGCCCTAGGAATGATGAAATTTCTGTATAGTTATAAATAGAATTTCAATTTTGGTTATATAGTTGTCTTTAAACCTAGCAATAAAACCTTCAACGTCCTTATCCGCTTACTGTAATTTGACATGCCGACAAATAAAAATGCCCGAAGAATAATTCCGAAATCTTTGGATCGTTTTAAAGCAAATTTTCATAACCTACAGTGCCGTCAGTGAAGAATCGTTCTATAGTAGCCGCCACGAGCGTTGAGGCTTGAGGCCTACCCGCTTAGCGCTTTACTTAAGAAAACAACTGCAAACTCTATACCCATTGCACTCATTCAAGTACCCATCGCGGCCAATTTTCTCCACGTTGTGCGTCTGAAAAGATTATAAAAGTAAATCTTGTCGCACAGCGTGCAACAGACGGAGCTAGAAGATCTTTAGGACTTAAACGTCAGCGGTTTAAAAAATGTTTGCACTTTTGTGTTCATTTAAAACTTTTCCCGGCATTTCTTCACTAACTTCACTAACTAAAAAATTTCAGAAAGCCTAAGTACGGCTTCTTTGCACCACCGAATTCAAAGAGAAAATGGGAACATATTCTACAATTACACCATTTTAATACTATTATATACGTAATCGGAAAGTAAATGTTTTGAGACTGCTGACTAACCAGTCTTTCTTAACCCATACAGTTCTGCTGTAAGTCGCTTTAAGTCGCTAGGTTTCAACACACGTGGCGGCTACTAGAATAACTATTTCAAATAATTTTTATTTAGTAAAAACTTCTGTGCTTATTTAAACAAACAACTAGTTTTATACTTTAAATTTCAAATTGATATTTCCTTTGTTGCATTGAATTTATTTGTTGTTCCCTAGCATTGCATCTATTTTTTTTGTCGTATACCTATGTTTAATATATTATAATTGAAATAATTTAAAAAATTAGTAAAAAAAGTGACAAATTTCCAAGAATACCTGAAAAGTAAAACAAAAACATTAAGCATTCAATATAAATTATCATTTTGTTTCATAAATTTAACAGAGTGATTGTCTAAAGATTAATATAAAGCCCATAATAAGACACCATCACAGTTACACGCAATTTATATCTGTTTTTAGGAGTAAATACTGACGGATGTGCGAATCAAAGCATTTCTTCGAAAATTTTCAGTTTTCTTTGTAGAAATGTGAATGAACATTGTAATAAAATATCTTTTACTGTAAAAATACATGTGAATTGATTATTAATGCGACCATTCACCTTTCTCGTTGATTAGCATTTTATCATTCTATTTTTAAAATATGAACTGTAAGCAAACATACTAAGGGACAAAATTAAGGGATCAGGTTTTTCTCAATATTTTATTTTTTACCGTTATTCCCAACCAATATATATTGTTTTGGCTTTTCTTATATTTCTACGGCTCTCACAATGAACTGCAAGCAGCAAAATTTTAACTGAATATGAAGTTTTTGTATAAAGTAGAAACTATCGAAGAAAAATGTTGATTCCTTGCTTTTGCCCCTTTAGTGTATAAACTTCTTTTACTGATTTGTTGCTTTTGAATTTAGTAATACTGCATACTAGTTTAAATTTTTTTAAAGTAAAGAATATGGCTTCAAAATTGTATTCGTTTGAGGTGTTCAAGAATATTTTATTTTATGTTACTTTCTTTCTCAGTGTGACCGTTAAGATTTATTATAGTGACCACTCTTAGAAAACCCCAAGGATAATACCTCCAACGTGGCATATGTTTGGGCACATGTATCGACATCTTAGCCTCATCTGTGCATTGGTACTATTTCAGTTTAGAAATACCTACTCCTAATTAGTTTAATTAAATATACTAGTTCTTTGTAAAATATTCAAAAAATTTTAAACTGTTGCTAGGTTAAACACAAAATTTGTTTTGAAAACTGTAACTTCTTGCACAAGTGACCTTGGACCTTGAGTTAGACCATTCCGTTTTCAGGTAGCAGTATTCGTCGAGGAAAGCTTCTATTATTTTATTTATTGCCCCTCTCTATTACAAACTTTTATTTACAATAGAGGGACATCTACTGAGTGTATGGTAAAATTTTAGAAGATTTCTGTAATTTTAAAAATTTACTGAAAAGAGCCAATTAATTAATTTAATACAAGTGCATAGTTTTAATAATAGCACTTTTCTTTTATAATTAAAAAAAAACAGATCAATAAAATATTATGATACCACGGTTTTAATGTAAAACAAGTTATTGTTTACATAACGTGATTTGACCTTACAGTATTAAAGTCACCCTTTAAAACAAGAAAGTTGTTTTATCTTTTACATAACAAAAGTGTTTTAAATGTTACTAAAATGCCCTAAAACAACAGCAGCTGGAAGCAAGCCATATAATAAAATTAGTAACTAATACTGTTTATTTAGAACTTCTTTATAATACACAACGTTTGCAGTATTTTAATATTGTGAGGTTTATGCACAAAGCACTTAACTGCAATAACAGGAAAGAGATAGATATACCTACTCAAAGAGGGAAACAGAACTAAATAACCCGAAAATTATATATCATTTTATTGTTTCTGATATAACATATAATTTTTTTCTAACACTAATATCTTATACTGTTTCTATGGTGCATAAGAGCTCACTTGTTATGTTTCCTTTAAAATACGCTTTCTCTATAAAATACGCCGTCAATGACAACGTATTTTATAGGCCTTTAAATACGTCGTTGCCTAGCAATCTTCGCATTTTATGTATTATAACACGTCTCAAATAATAATTTATTAAAATTTCTAATAATATATTAGTGAAAGAAAATGTCTGATATTAGTGTTAGAAAAAATCTTGAAGATAACTCGTGTTTTATAGTTTAAAAATCTCGGTCTATCAAATCCTCGGCTCACTTCGTTCGCTCGGATTTGAACTACGACCTTGATTTTTAAACCTTCTATAAAACACTTGTTGTCTTAATAGCTATAATCTACGACTATAAGTTTAATTAAATAAGAAGGCATCATAGTTGACAAAGAAAAGAGGAAAAACGTTCAATTTTTAATAATTTTATTAAGATGGTCTATTATTTGTTTGTTCTTTTTAATAAACAACGCACAGATGTGTAATATACAACTCGATCATATTTATATATGTATCGTTTTGAACTTATAGCTAACTTACTAAAAGCTTTCAAAATTGTTCATTTACGTTTCGATTACTTCTAGCCGGCAGATCTCTCTAATGTAAACTCTTAAAAAAGATATCTCGTAAAACGACTTTTGTAGCATAATAAAACAAATATTGTTCTATTCAAAGTCTAAGTAATTTATATATAACCTTATTTATAATTTATATATAAGGTTTGTAATATTACATGGATGTGTATTTAGTAAATATATCTGTAATGTCACACAGAACACTTCACAAACGAAACATTCAATTTTATTGTCACTAGAAATATTACATCGATGTATAGTTGGTAAATATACCTGCACTGTCACACAGAATACTTCTCAGAAGAGACATCCAAAGGAGGTAATTTTCTGGTCACCAGAAATGCATTCATTTTAAGTTCGACCAAAGTACGGAGCATAGAGGTACACATTGAAAATATCAACAGCATTAATATCTATTTTATAATTATAAAACATAATATGGTTAACATCTATAATGAAATCTAAGTGAGACAATTTGCGATATCTATTTTACCTAACTGGTTTACTGGGTAGCTACCAGTCGAATTATTGCTTTATAACGTGTGCTCATAAAGTGTCGACACCTCGATTGCTTTGGAAAACAAATTACAAGTCTTAGATAAAATCATAGACAATGACATTTTACAAATCTTGACATTTGGTTTTGTGTTCTGAATCAAATTACGAAACATGTTTCTGAAATCACAACCTACTGGGATGTTGACAGTTTACGGACACCCGTTATATCAGCATAGCGCAATCTATACGCAATGAGCTGCTTATCTAGATATACTCCTAGGTATTTAACATCATCGTCGCGCTTGTTACAAAGAATTTCTTCGATAAACTAACTAATTTATTTGACAACTTAATTCACGCACTTATTTATCTCCGCCGACGCACATATTCGCGACCGCTTTGTAGGCTTGATTAAGTTTGCTAAGCCAACAAATTCTACGATGCTGTGGAACGATGAGTCATAGAACAATCCGGAACAGCCGACGCATCGGCGCGAAATGATTCCACCTGGCAGCTGGTGTTTCCAGACTGTGGAGAAATATCCAATTCACATACATGCATTAAATAGGATGGTTAAGTATGTAATTGCTTTGTTGGGTAGGTTTTTAAAACGGATTTTAGAAATTAAGGCCGATTCTGGAGCCTTTTTAGTTTTAATTTTTTAATATGTTATTTAACCTCTGTTGGGGATACGGTGGTTTATCTTACTTTTTAATTTCTGTGCGTTTTGAGTAGTGATGATTTTCAGGGCATTTAACGCACCTAGGGGATAAATGACAGTAATTATTCTTCGTGTGTCCCACCAGCTGGTAGTTGGTATATAGCCCGCTATAGGCCATGGAGGCCTTTGGCTGATGAAACTAAGTTCTTCAATTTTTTTCTGTCTTTAGTTGGTACACTGGCAGACAATATTTTATACCTTTGATTATTTCTTGGTAGTATATTTCATGTCCATGTCCATTTGGGATGAATGTGGCTGGAATCTTAGTTTGTTCAATTGTTTCTTTCACTGTTTGCGTAAATGTTATATCCAAATAAACGACTTTATGTTGAATAATATAACAATGCGACTTTCAATCATCCTGTTGAATTATCACGGACAAGCTTGAGTTTCTAAAGTGTGTAATTGTTTTAACTAAAACTGTCGGTGGAAGTACGTGGAACAAGATTGACTTGTATATTCTTTCAGTATTTTTATTTTTTAAATAATTTCTCAAACTAAGCTAAATAATAATCGAAACACGTTATTTTGCACTTAAAACTAGAAGACTAGGAGATCGCAATATCCATAAATTGATTAATTAACGTCTTTCGTAAGTTTATAAGTTTAGTTGGTTTCTGAAATATTTTAGTTATTTTTCATTCGTTCGAAATAAATAATAGAAACTAATAAGTCTGAAAATTGAAATAAATTTCAAACTTATTTACTTTGAAGCTTAGATTGAAGAATTTATGAAGAACACATTTTCGTATATAAAAAGCAAAAGTGAAATGCCAATTGTAAAAATAATTTAAATAATATTTTTATATCTTGATAACCTTGATATCAATTTTTTTAGATTCGGCTTTTTTATCTTTAATTATTATTATTTCCTTAAACATATTATCTAGAAACTTAGAAATTTAACAATAACTTTCCATTATATTATTATTATTATTTACCTATAATATACTAATCTTGGGAGTCAAGTAGGTAGTCAATAACCAATATGCCAAATTTTCCAGTAGTAAGACTATCGAACAGATTGTTTAAACTCAGTTTAAAGCATTCTTTAGCCTACTTGATTTCAGCTGTTAAGCTAAATATTTAAAGTATTCCACAATGTACAAAGGTTAAAAGGTTTAGGTAGGAATTTTAAATGTGAATTTTTTATGTATGTAAACAAACGTGGTTACTTTTGTGTTTCTGCAGTTATTTTAATAATGCACGGTATTTTGCTTAATTACTGTATGTAATTACATCCACATCTGAACATAAAGTAAAACAAAGAGAATGTATTTACTACGTGGTTTGTAAAACGTTAAATGAGGCGAAGAACTTCTTGCAGAATAATAAATTACTTATGTTGTGTGTTACATAGCAGAAATTACAGATTTCTTTTTATAAAAAAAAGATTTAGCAACTGTACAGTATTTTATTTTCCATTTAGTAGAACAAAGGAATGGTATATCCACGTTTTATTGTCGTTTTTATCCGATATCAAAGACAATCCTGGAAAAATTAAGCACGTAGTAGAAATAAGACAGACGGTTTCATAAAAAAGCCATAGAACTCCTAAAGTATCATTCTGTTACAAGAGTTTTACCTTCCATAAAGCTATAAAAATCTGGGAAGTCTATCAAAGAGCTTCATCCACGAAAATAAGACGGTTAGAGGATTCGCGTAAGTTCCTTAAACGGACGGTTAGCGGATAGGTTTACCAACAAAAGCAATTTCAAGTTAACTTGTTAAGCAACAAAAGGTTAGAAATGCCGTTGGAAATATTAACTCAACTTGAACAAATGTAAAAAAATACAACCTGTTGCTGGTGAGGAGTTTGAACAAGATAAAAAGATGATGGCAAAAAATGGGAAATTGGAATCTGACAAGGAGGGTTGTAAAGGTAACAACTGAATGTTTGCATAATGGACATTTGAGGATCTTTGTGACAAAATTTAGTCCTCTTAATACAGTCGAATGTGGGTAACATGTGAATTTTTAGATATTCTAAAGCTTTGTAGAAATTTTCTTATTTTTAAAAAATACTAGTGAAACAATCAAAGTAAACTGCTTGGTTCGATGGTTTAGGTTTACTATTAAAATTTTTATTTAGTCAGCATATTTTGCAACTTTCTTATCTCCTCCCCCCCTTTAATGAGATATGTACATTATTTTTGGGAAATATCAGTTGTTTTCTGACTGTTGTAGTAAGTTTACTAATAGATCTCCCTTATTTCCTTAAATTAGTAGATTTTTTTTCTTATATTTTTCAGTTTCCTTGTCAGTGCTTTTCAGATATTCAGAAAAATATCTATTTCAAACCGCTGCTTTTGTATTTTGCTTGCCTTTGATGGATAAACTATATTACAAAACTATAAAAATTAACAGTTACGAAAGCACATCAAGGAGGTGAAATTATGAGTGGTTTCTTCAATAATCATTATAAAGTCACTATTAAAACCATTATAAAATCATTATTAAGCAGTTTTCATTGTAAGATGAACCGTAAGATTAAATCATTCTTCCCATTCCGTCTCTTCTTTCTCCTACTCATCATAACTCTCGTATTATCCATCGTTAAGTATAGGGTCACCCCTTTCCGTTTTCATTCGTCTGCATTTTGTTCATCCCGATGTTATCGTCTTCCTCTTCAATTTGTAATGCTATCTACCCTTCGTAATAATGGTTTCCTTTCTTCCTTCATCCTCTTCAAGCTATTTTAGTCAATTACTCTTTTACCGACTGTTCGCTTTACATTCCCATGATATGTTCAGCTCAGCACCATTTTTTCATTCTAACTCGCTATTTTTCTGAAATGCCTTTTTTGGGTATGTTCTATATTATTTTTGTGTAACAGAGGTCTATTTACTATGAGTTTGCTATTAATATTGCGGGTAGGTACACAAAAATCCAACTTTGACAAATTGCGTTTAAAGTCAAAGGGGTAGTTCTGAAAAAAAAAAAAAAAACTAAACACAACACAGAACTTAACTCTACTAGAGACTAAAGCCACAGTCATGAGTTTTAATTGCCGCACTAGTGGGGTATTTTAAGCCACCTCGGTCTAAAAACATTAAGTACCTATGTGAGATTTTGGGATGGTGTTTCCACCTCTAAATCCCTGTTGCTGATAATAAGTTGCGAATATAAGCTGCATCCTACTTTACAAACAACTTTTCTTCCCACATATCCACCAATATAGGTTAATACTGCCAAATCATTTTCTGATACAGTAATATTTTTAGAAGAAGTCATAGCCCCTTCAAAAATGCCAGAGATATTCTGATCAGTTCTTCTTCAAACTCCGCAAGAAAAAATTTTATTTCAAAGGCACCATGTTTGGCTGATTTCATTTTTAGCAATGAAAGCATTTTTTCATTTTTTTTCCGCTTCTAAAATTTGCTGAAATCCAATATGATAGTTTTCGCCAGACATTCCTCGGTATTGCCCACGATACACCTACACACGGTAAGCCGAGGCGCATCTAATATGTCTACCGCCAGCTGGATGACGTCATGTGCGAAGCTAAATCGCACGTGACGCCTGTGTTCATGTCAGTTCTGTATGTATAACGCATTGTAAAACGTGAAATAATAATTTATTTTACGTAAATTTCATTATTTTTGTTATAAAGTCAATTAAGCCAAGTAATTTTTTTAAATAGATTATTTTAGGTTATAATGATGTTAAAAAATAATTAAAAATTGATGAAGGAACACCAAACTGGGTTTTTATTTTTTACGTGAAGTTTAAAAAAATTCAATATAAAAGTGACAAAAAATTTAAAAAACGATGCAAATTTAATTTTTATGCAACTAATTCAGAAATACAGGAGTTTTAGGCAGTTCAAAAATAGAATAACTCACGAAATCATAATAATTATACAAAAAAAGTACAAAAATATTTATTTTTTACGCAAGTTTTAAAATAGTTATTTATACAACGAGTAGCTAAAGTGCCACTTTTTTGCACGCGTGAGAAAGTTTAAAGAATGAGCCGAAGGCGAATTCTTTAAATCTCACAAGTGCAAAAAAGAAGCTTTAGATACGAGTTTTACACATAATTGTTTCGACTACCACATATTTGTGCTAAAAAAGATTACAAAAACGTCAACTTCATTTCAAATTGAAATCTTACTAAAAATCATGTTAGGTACAATACGCTTTCATTGTTTTAAATTGGACACTTTAGACAGAAGCGTGTAAAAAAATGACAGATATGTGCAAAAATTTTTTTTTGCTCAGTATGCAATAACAACGTGCTTTTGACGTACGGAAAGTGTCCTTTAGGAAATGGTAGTCGAAAAAACATATTTCAGAAATACTATAAGATACACCTACATAGTGTAGTACTTATTTTTTACTATAAAACAAAACAAGACATGAAACATTACCTATATAACAAATCAAAAAATATTTTAAGAGTTTATTAACTAATAAAAAAATAATACCTAATAATCTTAAATCAGAATCTAATAAGAAGTTATTTTTTATAATTTGTAAATTTAGTCATTTTTTTTATCTAATTTCTTTTGACAATTTTGGAAACTAATTCGTCGATTAAGCTCTCGTAACCTGATGTAAGTTCCAGTCCTACTAACGCAGAGAATCACCTCAAATGGAATTGATGTACCTTCTAATTTATTCATCGTTCTCTGTACCAGTTTTAGAAACATTTTTTCTTTCACTAGATAAGGAGTTTCCATGCATAGCATAGAATTTAACATCAAGTTTCTGAGCTGCTTCAAATAACTCGTTACTTGGTTCCATCAAAAATCCTCTAGAAATCGACTGCAACCAGTCAGGTATATTGTTATTATTGAGTTGAGAATTAATTGTAGGAACACCCAAGAAATATTTATTTTTGTACCTGTAAGCTACATAGCCTGCTATATATTTCAGAGATTCATTATTAACCTTTTGTTTTACATCGAAATTTTCAATTAATTGCAAAATTTCTTCGTGTAAGTATTGCGGTTGCACAAATGTATTAGAAAAATTATTTCATCTTCAGAATCACCCTGCACCTGCTCATCCAAACTTACTCCTTTTTCAGTAACATTAAAAAGGACGTTTTGCGTTAAACAAATATCTTCTTTACATAGTGTATTATTTTTGAAGGCGTTGCTCGATTCTTCTGTAATATTAAGTAAACATTCTTCATTAGTTTCCTCGGTGTTTCTATGTTCTGTAAAGATTGCTGCTGAATGTTTTCCTAATATAAACCATCTCATACGATACTTGAAGTCAAGTGGAGAAGGGTGGTCATTTGCTCCCCCCATACCACGAATATAGGCAAAAAAAAATTCGAGAACATCTTGGTTAAGACGAGATGTTAAAATATACTCAACACTGTACTTCTCACGTAAATAATCAAACATTTCTGCCAATGATCTGTTAGTCAGCAATATTCCTTTTTGAAATGGTATAAGTTGTTCATGTTTCCCAATTCTCATTGTATTTATAATTTCTGACATCTTATTCAATAGTTCTTTTTGAATTTTTACATCAGTACCAAATGCATTTTTTCCTGGACAACTTCCATTATATATATTTGGACCTTGAGTTCAACAAATCGAACCAATCATTGAATATCTGAACTATTTCAGCAGCCTTCTCCCAATGGCTATTTTTAGGCATCAAACCATGTCCTCCACAGTACTGAATTGCTTTGGCGACAGTGTTTGAGAATAGTTCAGCAGCAAGTCGAACTCTTTGTCTCGTAGATCCTTTTACTTCAAGATGCTGTCGAGTTATTTTAAGTGCAAAAGTCAGTTCTGAAGTGGAAATGTCTAATAAACTTTCAAAATAATGCTTATTAATCACAATATTTTCTAACACAAAGCCATGGTCAGCAAGATGGTTTCTTGCAAGTTTTAGCAGATGTGGTACGTCTGCATAGACAAACACTTTTAAAGAATTGTTTTCAGGATGTGGGAAAAAACAATTTTTGCTATGACCTACATTTAACTGCGACCCTAATTTTATATTGTCACTAACTATTCCCACAACAGTGAAGTGAAGTTTGATTTGTATAATTCTGAAATTATTTTTTCAAGAATATCTCTCGTCATCGGTTGATCATACTGGTAATAAATTGGTTGTTTCCAATGTGAAGTTAGACCTCGTACCATAACAGTTTGACAGGATTTGTGTGAACCTACTTTTTGCTCTTCTTTTTTATCAATTTCCATTTTATTAGAGAGATAAACTTTGTCGTAATTTGCCCCTCCGTAAAAACAGTGGCCAGGATATCATTATTATATTTAATTTTATTTGACAGCTCTCTTTTTTTACTTTCAGCGGTTTTTAACATTTCGTTAAGCTTCTGTATTTCATCTTGAGCTTTGAAACCAATATAACAGTTTAAATAAAAAATGTAAATATAGTAAAATAAATGTACAGGCTTACTTTTTTAATTCGTATTTTAAATCCACTTTCACATTTGTTTCAGCATTGTCCACTTCTGTATTATTATTGTCGTGGTTCGGTTCAACTAAAACAGCTTCAGAAATATTTTTCTCATCAAAAATACGAATACAAAGCTTCACATTTTGTTTTTCATTATTGGTGCTCAACACTTTACGGGATAAGGCTGGACCAAATTTTACGATACTGTGTTCCTCATTTTTATAAAGTTGTTTTAAATGTCCAACACAAGCACTATATCTGTCTATTAACCGAATATTATTAATCACTGTAAGTTATAATGTGCAAAATACGTAAAATCGCTGCACTTAAAACCTCATTTTATTGATTTCTAACAGCGCGCTAATTACTGCCCTTAACTTTAAACGTTATTTTAGCGAATTGGATGGGGATTAGCCAAAACATCAAAATAATACTTTTTGTGTAAAATTTAATAAAGGATATTTTTGTTTCTATAAACATTTCCCGTTTAAACAACGGCTAAAGAGAAAAATGAGAAAAATAAGCACAATGTACGCGCTGGAGGGGGGGGGGTGATTTTTGGTAAATAAGGGATGTTGCGGACACATATCAGTTGGAAACTTTTCGGGTTTTTGTTTCTACCCCTGCTGAGAGTTTATCTACGTAATATGAAAACTTTATAAATTATTTCTCCTATTCTATGTTTAATTTCCGTGTACTATATAGTGAGATGATATTTAATTAGACGTGTATAACTAAAGGTTATGTTGTTTGTTTAATTAATTAACGAAAATATTATTTTACAAAGTAATGCAGATTTTTAAATTAAAAAAAAAAAGAATTGTAATATAATTTTAAGATAGCTAGATTAGATTTAAGTTACCTAGTAATGTAAATAAGTTATTGTTATGATCTTTGTTAGTAAATAATTTAGCTAGATTTGTAGTTGTAGAAACGTTGTAAATAATTTTAAAAAAGTGAAAAACAAGTGTGGAATAAAATATCCAGGAGACAAGAAAAATAAATAAAAGGTTGTTATTTGATAATCGACGGATCAACAACAACATTTGGTTTGCTCTTATAAAAATGAGTAAATATTATAAAATAATCAATTATAAAAGGTGATAATTAAAGAAACCAGTGTCCAGTAAAAGGGGGGTGAATTTTGAAACAAAGAAAGATTGAATTTCAAGCAGTTAAACGAGTGTAGTACAAACGAAAGAAGTTCAGGAGTTGGAGAGAGAGCAATTAAAATAAGGTCATTTTTCATGTGGGGACGAATCGAAATCAGGGGAAAATTGAAAAGGACGAATTGATAGCAGGGGAAGATTGAAATTTTGGTTATTAAAATAATTGGAATTTGGAAAAGAGGAAGAAATCAAGACTGAATAGTGAGTGCAAAGAATAATTTTAAGTTAATTATAAGCAGGGTTGATAGGGAAACTGAACGTAATAAAATAAAAGTTATAAAAGTTTGAGTAAAGTTTTATTTTGGTTAAATGAATAAATAATAAACAACGAACCTATTTAACGACTTTGAGATAAGAGCCATGCAAACAATTAACTAAATTAAAGAGCAAAGCAAGGTATAATTTCAAATATTGAATGTGAGGCTAATTATAATAAATTAAACTTAATATTTTTTTAAAGAAACACTCACATAACAATAGTTATTTAAGTTACAAGGAATGTAAGGACACGTATTCACATTTGTGGTAGGCGAATCAAAATGTTAATAGTCTATACATTTCGTGTTACTTATTATATTTTTTTCGCTACCATTAGCAAGTAGTTTAAAAGACAAGAAAATATTATTAGCAAAGTATGAATTATTTTGTGATAAGTTTTTGTGGTAACTATGCGTCCTATACTTGGCAACGTAAAAAAAACAATATAATAACAGTGATAACAATGACAACGGTAAACAAACAGTTACAAACAACAAAATTTGGGCCGCGATACGTGCATCGAATTTTTTCATTGTAAATCTAAAAAATGGACATTGAAGAAGCTGCAAATGCTGCCTGTTTAAACCTGTTGCCTGTCAAGTCCAGAAAAAGGTATGAATTTTGCTATGTATCGTTTGGCTTTGTAAGAATGATGCGCTAGTTATATCCGAAAATGTGATGCTCGCCTACATGCTGGGACGATCAGAAAAATTAAAATCGGCGGGCAGTTTGTGATACGAATACTCGATGCTGAAAACCACAAAATGTTTTACAACGAAAATGTCGACATTTCGAAATTTCGGAAACTAATTTATTGTCAGGATTTTTGTACAGAAGAGGTAGACGAAAGCTTACAGTAGCCAATCCATTTAGTATTTTTCATCTGAATATACAAAGTATTTCAAATAAGTTGTTACATTTGGAAATTTTTTTAACTGATCACATGTTTGATGTAATTTGTGTTGACGAGCAGTGGTACGGCATATAGGAAATTGATATGTGTAAGCTACAGCATTATAATACTGCGACATTTTTCGCCCGCCGAATATCTAAGTGTGACGGAACGGTAATATTTGTTAAAAATTTTGTTAAATATAAGGTTTTAGGGAATATAAATGAATTAGCGATTGAATCGAATTTTGAGAGCTGTGGCTTGCAACTATTTCACTGTGGAATTGTTATTGTTTCAGTGTATCGTCCTCCGCAGGGGAATGTGGCAACCTTTTTGGAACAGTTTGAATTATTGTTAGAAATTTTGAATGGTTATGTCCCTTTCCCTGTGCTTGGTCTTGCCCTCAGTTCCTTCGAATTGTTATTGCCTTAGTTCTATCATGACTTTATAATTTTTTTAGTGTCCTATCTAATTTCCAAAGTCTTTTTAGTTTATTCAGTTGCACATACGTTGACTTGCGACGATGTTGTTGCGGCGGTTCCGGTTGTTATTCTAACACCTTCGATTTTTATCTCCTTATTAGATAGATAAGGTTAGTGATTAATGATAATTCCTTCCATGGCGTCTGTGAGCGCTTCGTTGATTATCTCTTCCGAATATAAATTAAAGAGTAAGGAAGATAAAATACAACCTTGCCGTACTCCTCCTCTAATATCTATTTCTTCTAACAATTGATGTTCTAGTCGGACTCTTGCTGTTTGATGTCAATATAAATTTGCAATTATATGGCTATTGTTATAGTCGATTCCAGATGTTTTTAGAATCTGCAACATTTTGTCGTGGCGTACCTACTTTATCGAAGGCTTTTTCAAAGTCAATCGAACATAAGCGTACATTATAGATGACGTCACGACATCTTTGAATCAATACCAAATAGCGCCTCTCTTGTTCCTAAACCATTACGAAAGCCAAATTGAGTGTTACCAATATTTTTCTTCGAGTTTCTTGTATATTACTCTTAAGAATATCAGCAAAACATGGTTCATCAAACTTATTGTCCGATAGTCACTACACTTTGTTGGTATGTTCTTTATTGGAATTATGATAAATGTTGATTTCAGTCACTCAGTTGGTATTGTTCCAGTTCTTCGATGCCATTTATTCCCAAAAGCTTCACTATCCTGGTGCTCGGTGGCCAGTCGCTTTCCCAATTTTTGCTAGTCGTATTGCTCGAGCTACTTCTTCGTTTGTAATCAAGAGATCTGATGTAGTGCTAGATAGTTTATAATCAGGCCTATTATAGCTATATTGTCCATAATTTTGTTTCCATTATTATCTTCTAGATTTCTGAGTGCGTATACTCTTCTGGTGTTAGTCGCTTCCTTCAGCTTCTTGTGCATATTAAATAAATCGTGCTTTTTCTCACAATTTTCTATATCTACACATTCTCGAGTGTGCCATTGTATTTTTGCTTGCCTTATTTTCCGTCTTAGTTCGGCGTGAATCTTTGGATCCTTTTGTATTTATCCTCGTTTTTAGGTATTCTTATATTTCCGTTTTTGATCGATAAGGTTTCGAATATCCTCGGTCACCCATTCTTGATTTTCTGTTTTTTTCTAGTCTCGTCTGCTGCGTCGCTCTTAGTATATTTTTAAGACTGTTCCACTTTTCTTCATCTATCACCGATACAATTTTATCTTCTAAGAGCCCCGTTATCTCTTGTCGAGTGGTTTCGTTGGATAGTTTACTTGAATCCAGTGTTATTCTTTTGTTCCCGTGTTTAACAATCAACAATTTTTGAAAGGTACTCTTATCTTCCTTTTTTATGGATTACGTTTTGACATCTAAATCCGCCTTCACAGAAGAGTTGTTGTTGAATTGAATTTTACAGGCTTATCGTTTTCGTCATAACTCGCAGTTCACGGAAGCTACTTCTTTCGTAAAAGTGTATTTTTGCAAGATTTGTTTTGGAATGCTTTGAACGTCAAATTAATCCATTCTATAAGATGTTAAGATGCTCATTCTAGCATTCTCCTTATTGCCGGTGAACTAGGGTAAGATTGTTGTATATCGAATGCTAACCTTTTGAGTATTAGCGGATTGGAAAGTTGTTTTGCTTTGAATCCAGTATTTTTTTGAAAAGTTCCAGTGAAGGTAATAGATGTGTACAACGCAAGTTGGAGCTTTCTTAGCAGCTATTTTGCTGTGGAAACAGCTGCTTCTGAGTAGTTGAATAGGGTATAAACTGAGAACCTCACAAATAGGTTGTGTTTACCAACCTTTCGCTGATTTACGGTCACAGCGACAATTTCAATTGTTAGTATACGTATAAATGGTAAAAAAGAAAGAATACTTCGTATGAGTTTCATAATAATTCTGACCTTGTCAAGATGATGGAAACACTGTCTAAAAATGCAACTAAAATAAAAATAAAAGCCTGAAGTTTAGAAGTATTTCAACCATTATAAAAGTAGATTAACTCTGTAAATTTCGATTCCCACGCAGTTGTAAGGATTTTTGTAGATGCACACTCTAGACACTTAATACATGATCACAAACTCTGCAAAAGGCAACGGGAAACCATTGCAGAGAACACATTTGCCTAGTATAAGGGGGATTACAAAGTTCACGTGGCCAAGTCGTTTAAAAATGTGGCGTTAATCCCCCTCGTCAACGCCCTGAAATGCATATGGCCATAAGAAGAAGAATGTAAGCTAAGCGCAACATATTTGTCACATTACATACAAACTAAAAAAAAGCTGCGTTGTTTGACAATATAAAGCATTGTCACATAATATTAACCAAGCTAACCTAACAAAAGAAAGACGGGTTATATTGTATTTGTACACAGTAAAAGAAGACACAGAATAAAGTTTGTGGTTATATGTGCGCTTCTGCAGGTCTATGATCTACAAGTACTATTATTAGGATTCGTGGTCTGATGCTTGATCGAGGTCTCGGTAAAATAACTCGTTAACCTCAGTGGGCGAGTCGAAGGTGAAAGGTATCTATACTTTAAAGTATACCAGACTTAAACCCCAAATTAGCAAGAACAATTTTGCGAAAAACAATAATATTAATGAGAGGCTTTATATCAAATTAGAAATTAAAGATTTATAGAGTTGTAGAAACCTATGAACGAGATGTAAAAACGGGCTATTTTCAGAAAATGAACGTGTCATGAATTGTTTCTTTAAAAAAAGAAGCAAAGCACGTAGTCATAAAGAACCTTTAATGATGATTTAAAAAAATGATATTGATTATACTAGGTTCACATATAGCTGCATAATTCAAGATGTTTCGGTGCTAAATCTGTAGTGCGCTAAATGCGCCACATCAGGTGATAGAAAAAAATAAACAAACGAACAAACATAAAATAGGACAAAGATATATGAAAAACATAAGAGTGTAAGAACAATGTAATATCAATGAATACAATTTAAACAAGACGAAGGCATTATGGATGAGACAAATAACAAGTTTGTACAGACAATCTAAAAGATACTCATAAATTATACTGTACCAAATTTGAAATGCATTTTCATTTCTAAAATGATTATTGAAAAACAACTTGTAATTCTATCATAGATGAATTAGTGTCCGCTGCTTACGAGAAGTACCTGGTTGCTGTGACTCGCCCTACTAGATTAATCACGATACCAGCGCTAGAAGTGCTAAACGTGCGGTCCAAAGAGGTAGGTATGAAATAAATATATGAAATAAATTATTAAAAACCACGATATTTTCTAAATATACTAGTATATTCCACGATTATTTAATTAGCAGTTTTTAAGAAGTTTGTCTGTATTCTTTTATAGTGAAAATATTTAATTAATTGTCAAACAAGTAAACTTTGTGAAATGGTGGGATCTGTTTAATTTTATGAACCGTCAGACAGTTACGATTTGTAACTTTGTTTATAAGTTGGAATTCTAAAGATAAGTTGTTTTGGAAAATTCTTTAAACGATTACAGTAAGCTAATTATGCTTGCTGACTTGAGTTTTTAATTGCATCAAAGTTTACTTGCAAAGCTCTAGCTACCTTAATTAGTAAAATACAACTGGTAATTGTTTTGTTTATTTAGGTACAATGGGTTATTTTCATGTAGCATCTTAGATGTCTGCGAAAATACCTTTCCTCTGTCTGGTCTGCTGAGTTTCCTATTTCAAGTTTTAATTAAATCGTAATTTGTATTTGACCGATGTTAAATGGTAGATATTAAAAACCGTCGAAGTAAACAGCGTTATAAAAGAAGAGTCAAAAGGAGACAAAACTGTGAATACTTAATCTAATTATCGCCATTACTCGAAAACGCTTCAGTGCCTCGAGTACTTCAAGTTACAACAGCTCAAAGAAAAAGCATTTAAATGAACCAACTGTCATTATTCATAACAGTTTTTTAATTTCGTGAAAGTCAATCTTCAATGCATGTGGTTTATTTTTAACAGCAACAATTTATTGAAAATATATTCGTTACAAAATTAAATAATTTTATTTCAGTACGATTTATGCAGACTAACCGCAATACTTTTTTTAAATTAAGGTCATCCGCTTTAGTTATTTAAATTTAGTGTTTACGTTAGTTATAAATTTAACAATCCATAAAAAAAGACTATCGGTGCAAAAATATATATTGAAGCCCGCAAAATAAAAAAAAAGGTTAAACGGTCGAGTATCATATTTGTGAACTATGCCGGAACTACAAATTCCAAAATTCTAGGAGTGAATAAAATTCTCATGTGGAAAATCCGCATTCCTACCATGCATGCTTAAACGAAGAATTTAATTTTACGGTTAAGACAGAATATTTGAATAAAACGTACAAACTCGCATACTTTACTCAGTAGTTTTTTTACATCATACCGAATATTAACGAATGAAATAAACTTTTCGGGAAGATGATTAACGTTAAACTGACCAGAAAGTTTAGTAAAATAAACTCAGAACATTAAATATAAAAGTTTTTAAAGGAATAAGGGAAAATGAAAACCTTTTTTATTAAACTTGGCTTTCACGTTAATTCGCTTAAAAGGAATAACTTGTCAAAAATTCGGAAATTAGATAAACGTTCAGGCATTAAAGTTAAGATTTTCAGCAATTTGATTTGCACACTAGATAACTTAACAAAATTTTGAGGCCACACCAACCGTTTCTGTTAAAAATTTGATATATGTATTAACATAGAAACGCAGCGTTTTTACTTAAATTATTTAATGGAGAACTTTAATAAAAATTATTAACTTGTAAATATGGGCTTCCAAATTAAGTTGCAAGTGGAACGAATTAAATGAAGAGCCCTCGAAAGCTTTTTCATATTGCCGATCCGCTCAAGCAAAGCGGATGTAATAAGAACTAAAATATAGAAAACGTAATCGAATTAAATTTTTCTGTCTTTAAATCAAGTAAATTAAACTCCAAAAGAGAATCCGTATTAAGGAATTAAGAACTGATTAAAAATCCCTGGAAACACTTTTTAAACGTTTTTGTTTTTTTAATGTCATGACGTATGCTTTACTGTAATATCAAACATTTAATGGTCCTTTACGGTCGTATGAACGATTTGATGTGACACATAACTACATCCGCTGCAAAATGGTCTAAAAAAGAGATAATAATTTTAAAAGGTATGCGTCATTCTAGGTCTAGGTACATGAAAATATAAAACTTGAACAGCGGTGTTCTGAAATGGGATTAAAATGGAAGATAATTTTTATTGTAATTCAATTGATTGTTCGTTCGTTGATGGTGAGTTATTTTTTATTTATTTCAAAGGTCTGTAGAATTACTATTGAATGAGGGTGGAAATTGGGTATTAAAAATTGGGACAATAATTGGAAAATGGTGGAGTTCGTAAATTTTATGAATAATTACGCAGCCTCCAAATCAAAAAGAATTAAATGCATTCATAACTGTGTTCCGTAATAGTTATGTTTAAAACTAAATAGTTATGCCACCGTTAACGATGTTATAATAAATATGGAAACAATAATGTGCGCAGTAAAATTAAGAGTGGGAAAATCATTTTCTCCTTAACTGAAGATTTTTTCATTTAATTTAGAAATTCAGTATTTGAAAGCACTTCCTACCAATTAATCGAAGAATTAAAAGCAAAAATACCTTTTTGTAAAAAATGGGGCGGAACACAAATTTCAGATCAAAAATACTATCATTAAGCAGGTTTAAGAAAGCAGATAACTTAAGTAAAAACATCCCGTAACGTACTCCATTTGCGATGTGTAATCAAAACCGTAATTCTGAAGCACATCCTCTACGGAATAAAAACAAAAACACGGACACTTCATTAGCGTCTACTGTTAAATATCAAGTATCAGGTACGAGATAAATACCGAATGTGAGCTGATAAATACCTAACAGGTCGCTATAAATATTCCAAATTTAATTGGCGACATTTTCCAATAGTCCAGTAGTCAACAACTAATGCTAAATAATTAAGAGCCGAGTAAATAGAAAAAGTAAGGATGTTAAAGTAACAGGTAGCCCTCGGCGGAAAATTAATCTTTAATTAATTAAATCGGTGATTAAACAAATATATTGCGTTGTATACTGACTTGATCTGTCCATGGCAGTTTAAAACTTCGGAAATTACCTTGTTATTATATTTACTTAAGCTAAACCTGGAAATTTAGCAGATAAGGAAGCACTACAAACCTACCAAAATCACAACCAACAACACAAATAAATATTACTCGGCGGAGGAACAAACTAAAACTAAAATAGAACATAGGGAAAAGTATAAAAAAGACAAATTAAATCAGAGAAACAATGAAGGATTGGCACAAAACGGTTGTCGGATCAATACTGGCCTTGGAGGAAAAAAATGTACAAAGAGTTGGAAAGTTATCAAAAACATACGCCAAGAAAGAATAAATAATATAATATACTAGTCGAAAACTAGAAAGCATTCTGAGGTTTACGTATTGCGTCTAGCGCACGAGTCGGACGGTTGAATAGTTTATTCTAGTGCTGACTTGTTATTTGCTTCTTCATTTATTATTAAGGGAAATTAGTAAGTATTTCAACTCTGACCATTATAAAACAAACTTTGCAACTTTACTAGTAGAGTTTTATGTCTACTTAATCAAAAATTTTAGAAACATACATACAACATTGAACCGTTTTGACACCTTTGCTTTTCTCAAACAGTTGTTTGTCCCGCCTTTAAGAGCATGCATCTAGAACGGTCACCGTTTGGCTCACACACTTCAACGAGTAAAAATAGGATACTTGCTTAAAAGCTGTTGTAACTTGAAGGCTTCAGAATGCTTTCTAGTTTTCGGCTAGTAACTACACTGCTGGACAAAAAAAACCGGACACTTATATTTTTCAAAATATTTTTATATTTAAGCGTCATTTGAGTTTCTTAGACGGTATCCATGAATTCCAATACGCCATCGAGTAATTAGTTAAGTCCAAATGTTATCAAAATTGCACACTGGTAGGTAAACAGCGAATATGTGAAAATCAAGTAAACTGGGACCTGCTTATATAAATGATATTTCTTTCCTTTATTGTTATTTTTGTTTGTTCCTGTCAATTACACATTTTTTTTGTTGAAACTTGACCATGAGACGCGACGATATTGCAAAAGCTATTGCTTTACATGAAGACGGAAGAAGTGTTTGCTATATCGCTGCTGCTTTGAACACAGCCCGAAGTACAGTGCATGACGCTATAAAACGATACCAGGAAACTGGGAAATACACAAGAAGAGTCGGATCGGGTCGTCATCGTGCTACAAACCATAGGGATGATCGATTTATTGTTAGGACAGCGCTACGTGATAGGCGACAAACGAGGACAATCATCGCTGGGCGTTTGGCCGAGGTCCGAGGAAGGCTGATCTCTTCAAGGACCGTGTCTCGGAGTCTCGGAGACTCAATGAAGCTTGATTGAGGTCCAGGCGGCCAGCAACAGAACCAGTACTTCTGCCAGTTCATCGTGCAGCACGGTTACGTTTTGCCCGTGAACATGAAAATTGGACTGTTGATGACTGGAACTCTTTGCTGTTTACCGTGTTAGCCTACGTTCACCAGATGGGCGTGAACGTGTATGGCGAAGACCTGGAGAGCGGTACGCACAATGTCTTATATCCCCAAGGACACCATTCCATGGCCGGTCACTAATGATCTGGGCAGGTATTTCTTTGGAGGCCCGTACAGACCTTGTAGTCTGGGAACGCGGAACAATAAATGCGCACCGATATATACAGCACTGTCTAGCTCCTCATGTGGTCCTCTATGCCCCATTTATTGGAGAGCAATTCATGCTAATGCAAGATAACGCGAGACCGCACGTCGCTAATATCGTGCGGCGCTACTTGGAGGACGTAGGGATGAGGACATTAGTTTGGCCTGCCCGCAGCCCAGATCTTAATCCCATCGAACATGTTTGGGACAATCTAAAATGTCGCCTGCGACGCCGGCCAGCGCTCTTAGAAACACTACAGGACTTCCGAGCAGCTCTGCACGAAGAATGGGAATTGATCGACCAAGAGGAGATTGCGGACCTCATTGACGGTATGCCTCGACGCATGAGAGAGGTCATCAGGGTTTGCGGACGAAATACGACATATTAATGGTCTCTGAAAGAAATTATCAGGGTTGTTATTAGACATTGGTTAGTTTTGGTTTTTAGTTTTGTTGCAATTTTATTGTTGTTCTTGTTATAATTGGATTTTTTGAAGTAAAATGTTCACGATCCGTCTCTCTTTTATTATACTATAGCATAATATGTGGAGGCAGTATGAACTAGGATGGGTTCAAGTATTAAAGCCAAAAATATAAGTGTCCGGTTTTTTTTGTCCAGGAGTGTATATTAACAATACATCGCAAGAATGGAAATGTTGCTTCTAGTAGTTCTCAAGATTTACGGCTACCAAAGCAAATTTTAACACTACAAAGAAGAAAAAAAATAGAAAGATGTAGGAGAAGTTGGTGACTCGTAATAAATAAAAAGATACGCGAGGGAGATAAGATAAGGTCGTAGAACATTTCAAACCGATGTGAGGAAAAAAAGGGTGAATATCCTTCTTCACTTTCTTCTTCTTCTGTATCAAACTTAAAATTTACAAATAACAGTGAAGCGGTTTAAGGTAAGGTGACCTCAATAGCCAAGTTAGGTGAGACATTAAAACAGGTACCTAAAATGTTGAACCTTCATAAATAAACTAGGTAACCATAGCAGCCACAATGAAAATAATGATAAGCGTTACAATTAATTCTAGATAATGTTATAACCTTACATATCTACTAATAAAATTTGCATTGACACACGTTTTCTGTTAAGAATTTACAATAAAATTTTTATACATTATTTTCATTTTTTTATTGCTCATAAATAATTAAATTATTTTCTAACAGTATCATCAAGACGACTACAACATCGTGCACGACAGGATAGAAACAATATGGTCTAACAAATCCATATTTGAATTTTCCGAAGCTAAGTTCTTCAGATACAACAGATCGACTCTTGGGAAAGCACTTAATATTTCTGTTAAGTTAAAAGTTGATATGCCGAACAAAATTATGGTAAATTACTTAATTTTCAGAGTAGTTAATTTAATTATTCGAAATTATTGATTAGGTTGTGAAAAGTATTTGCAGATATTTCAATAAAACAGGAAATAATAAATATTTACATAAAAAATTGAAAGTTGAACTGAGAAATGCGTACACGAAGGATGCAAGAATAAAATAATCGAAAGAGTGACATAGCAAAAATTAGAAGTACAGAAAGAGACCATACAGAACAGTGTTCAAAACATCATTATTAAAAGGACGAAAGAAAGTACTGAGAAATTTATAACGCGTGGTCGAAATGTGTTAATGGGTGCTAACAGCAGGATTAAAATACCTGTTTGCAGAATATTTATGATTTTATAAAATACGCTGCAAGTATTTTCAAAAAAGGACTGAACCTTTACAAGTTTCAGCTCCGAAATGTATTAAGTATGAAAACAGAACAATACGATAAGCATTAGAGAATGAATTTTTTTTAACGAAGACAAAGGTTAACCCAGAAGCGAGATAGTAGAAAGAGAAGTAACATTTATACAAAAAATGAAGGAAATGAAGCATAAAATGTTTAAATAATAAAAAAGTTCATATAATAAAACAACAAAAAGCTGAAACAAAGATCATTTAATTCCAGATAGAAACGATTAAGGTCGAGAGTAGCCCGAAAAAAGAAATAAAGGAAAGCCAACAAATAATACTGAAAACAAAAACGAACGAAAAGTTAGACAGATCCAGGAAGAGACACATAACAAAGCGAACTTCTAATAATAGAATACGAAGAGGACAAAAATAAAAAGGAGAAGAAATAAGGAATGCCTAAATATAGAGGGGCGAAACAGAAGAAGAAGAAGAAGAAGAAGAATAAAACCAAGTGCTTATATAGAAAAATTGGACCAATAATCAAAATACATCCTCATGAAAATTTTGGGTGACAAACGACGAAACAAAATAAACTCAAATTTAGTACATAAACAAGCACTAAAGCAGTACAACGAACATCGATTAAAACAACAATATCTCTTTAATCATATACATTTTTTAAATTAAATTGTAGAGCACAAAACCTAAAACCAAAATTTCTAAGTATGAAATTCAAGGAATTTATATTTGGTGATCCAAATAATAAAATTAAATACCACAAGTTAATGTTACCGATGCATATCTACTAACAAACTCATTTATACCAAAACTGTAAAAAATTGAATATTGCCATAATAAATTAAAAATTACAATCGCGATAATAACAACAAGTTTCGTTTTTAGATGTTCTATTAATTTGCGATAATAATTTGTTTACATACTTTATGCGAAACACTGTATACAACAAAAATACGTTCAAAATTCATTTATTGATCGTGAAAATTTTGAAATCGTTTAAGAAGAAAGAGAAGAATACTATAAAAAAGAAAAGGGCAAGAGGGTGACACAAAAGGATAAACCGAGACCAAAACACCACCTGCCATTAGAAACAGTTTTCAACTCGACCAATGGATTTGCAGGTTTCGTAAAGACGAAAATTACGACAAGTTTTACATTGCTGATTTAGTTAGTTACATTTATTACTGAAGTCGAAAGAAGGTGGTTTGATTTTATAACTGGTTCATTGATTGTTATATATGGCAGTAAAGAAATAAGGTTTACCTTACGTCCCGAGGAAAGTAAATGAAGTGATTAATTCGTTAGAAATTCATGTCAAATTAGTATGTCAAAAATTATTTAAAATTATGTCAGTTCATCACTATTTAGCAATCTGTGCAACTTTCTAATTGATATTTAAAAATTCTATTGCTGTTCTGTGTCTTTTCATAAGTTAACTTAGAAGAATATAAAATAAACTTTACTTCTTTGTATTTAACAAATCGATCTGTTTATTTTTTATTGTATTTTATTTTAGTATCATCTCCAAGCGTTTAAATTTTCAAGTAACGAATACCGTTTATTCCCAATAGACTTCAGTTTGGATCTTTGTAAGACCCTCAGGCAAGATACATTTGGAATCGTGCCCAGTTTGAGGAAACATTCAAATATACAAGGATGTCCATTTAAAAAAGTAATGTTTTTCTTCATTATTATCCTTCTTTTAAAGTTGAATTTACTGCAGGGAATTCATTATTACGTAACCAACTATATTATGGATATAAGTCACTGGCCACCGCATATTCCTAGAGGAATGTACAAAACTGACGTTTTTGTTTATATTAATGACAACGTTGGAGTTGGTAAATACAGTTATTATGGAAAAGTTGAAGATATTATTCGTTGGTAGTTAGTTAATTAAATTTACAGTATGATTTAGGTATCTTTGTATCTAGGATTATTTACGTCCGTTAAGGTAAATAAATATCTGTCTTTCTGTTGTTTTAGTTTTGAGCTTAAACCGTAAAATATTTACTGTTGGATGTTAGAAAGTTCTTAACTTCTTTTACAATTTTTCGCAATGTCTTACTTGAAATCTCATTTTTCAAGATCTTCTTCTACAGAGTCTGTTTCCTTCTTCCCAGGATTGGAACTGTGTAAAAATCTGTTGCTTGATCAATGCTTTTTTTCATTTCCAGAAAATGTTCTGCTTATTTTTATCTCTAAGGTGTATTTTTAACTTACGCTTTCTTTTCGCCCTCTTCCCGTTTTACTATTTCCATAATAATATCCTAAAACTTTGGCAATAATTCTTACTACGCCAGTATTGAGAATTAATGACCATAAAACATTAAATATCTGGTAGAAACTTAACCAAAAACAAGTAAAAGCGAAACGTGACAAAGATAGTTGCCGATATTTATGGGCACAGTAGTATATATTTATGAAAATTTCTACAAAGTTGCAGTAAACGTGTGAAATAAATTAACGTTCTCTGTAGTAGTGAACCGTAGGCACCAAATAAATCCAACATAATTGGATAAAATTAAATAGTTCCAACATAGTACGGCAGATAAATGAGGTTGACTACAAATTACAACGAAAAGTTAATTAATGTTGTGTATACAATTATATCGTCCACAAAATTTATAGTGGTTGCAAAATACCGATAGGTATTTTAAAATTCACGTGTTGAATACCTTTAGCTTAATTGTAGTAGTGAGCAAGTTAGAAGATTTTACAAATTAACCAAGTACAGCCCAAAACTAACTCAAAACCTTTAAATTATACAAATATGTTAACGTAAAGTTAAGATAAATCTGTGAACCTTCTATGTTCTTAATGTTTGCTCTCACCTTATTTTTAATTTTTGCTGAAAATGCCAACGTTTGTAATTGAATGCTGATATACGAAATGGACTTTGAATAATTTACTAATAACGAATTTTATCGCCAGGATCATTTTTGGCTTACGCTATATTTATTTTTAAAAAGTTTAGCTGGTAAGTTCTTCTTTTGTATTGGTTGTGTTTATTTGAAGCATTAATTAAAAAGTGCTTGCTTAAAGTTGCCACGTTATCATCTGAAGTGTTCCGGTCTTATTTAAAAAGCTTTCAAATTTCATCTTATAATGTTAAAAACGGCTCCCCAGATCGTTAACAGTTTTTATATAGTAGCAGACATTCTGTTTTCCCATATTCCCAGTTGTTATAGAAAAACTTATCCCGTTAAGAATACATTTTTGATTAAGAAACTTTTCCAGTTTACATTCTCCCTCCTTTTTTATACAACATAAAACGACCACCTTAACAAGTGTAAGTCATAAATTAAACGGAAAATACAAGCACTTAGTTGTAAAAGCGAGCACTTCATTACGGTGTTTTATTTCAGAATTAAAATTATATTAAGAGACATTTTCTTTTGAGCTCTTTATTTATAGATGTTTACAAAAGATTTTTAGGGAAGTATTTACATAGTACAGAAACAATATATTTTTTATTTTACAGATGGATTGTTATTACCTCTATCAAATTTTAAACCCATGTCTTGTCAATATGTAAAGATCTCCTAGTCCAAAGATTGCCAGAAAACTGATAAAACATGAACTTTTAAAAATACTAATTCGAGTAATTGGAACACCAAGAATTTGTTTAAAGGATTTTAAATCGAAGTTCTACTTAGAAAAAAAAATATTTGTAGAGAACGACTATAATTAGAAACGTAAGTGTTTAGATCTTTATCTCCTTTAGGGTTTTCTGCTAATTTAGGATTTAGAGAACTAAGGTTTCCAGAATCTTTTAATCAAATCTAGCAAGAATTATTAAAAGAATCAAAGCATCAATATAACATGTGAGCAAATGAAAACGAAATCAATCTTGGCTTAGAAAACATTAAGTCATGTGCGTTACTACTTCTGATGTTTGTAATTTAATATGACAGGTATAAGTTATAATAGTTTCAAATTTCACATTACAAATAATGTTCAATCAAGAACAAAAAGTTTTGTAATCGAAAGTTATTTTCTAAATGGAGAAAGACTTGAAAATCAGGAATCGTCTAATTCTGGTAGTGCTTGCTTACTAGAGTCTAGGGAACGATTTCCGAATGTTGTTATTGATAATAATGATTTTTTCACGAATTTAAACAGAGTTCTATAAAATTTTAAACAGGTAGTGTTAACCGTAGGGAAGACGTCAGACCAAGATGAGTTAGAAATGCAGAAAATGTCGAGTAAGTTAGAATTATAATGGAACAAGAACGAACCTATTAGTAGGTCGGTTAGAAAATTGTTTCAACAAGTAAACTTAAGTTATGGTATAATATAGATTAACGTCTGACTAGATACATCCTGTTAAATTAACGACCTTGAATTACAGACTTTTCATAAATAACTAATAAATGTGTTTTAATTAATTTTTATTGTGACAAGCAGCGTTTCAATCATGATTATGATCTTCTTTGGGTTTCTGTGGTGATAATACAAATTGGATTACAAAAACGTATAATTTGATAATTACGACATAGCCAAGTAAAACATATTATAAGACGAATGCACATTAACCCAATCACATCTACAAACGAATTAAAAAATCAATCAAGGTAAATAAAAGTAAAATACGTGGAAGTACAAGGAAAACTTTTAACAAATTCAAGTTTTAAGGAAATGAAGACGACTAATTTAAGTTAGTAAAATATAATTTACTATTCCACTTAGTTTTACAAGTTGTGTTCAGGACAGAAAAATGTTTTCAATGAACAACGATAGCTAATTAAATTAAATATTCATAAATATATTTGCATTTCTCCTTTCCTCCTTTCCTTCTTTACGCTGCTAAAGTCAGGGGTTTTGTGGAACGTTTTGCCAGCATTATTAAGTATCAAGTACAAATCGAAGTTTAATTAAAAGTCACAAAAACTAACTAAGGAATTGGCGGAAAAAAGAATGCCAAAAGGTAGCGCTTAAAATATATCATTCTTAAATCTAACAACGGAAATTTTGGTCATCCTAAGACTGAAATAAACAAATGAAGACGATGTAGGTAAACATAAATTTTATGTAAAACAAAGAAAGCGAATTCAATTAATTTCGCCTGAATTTTGTTACGGTTCTAAAGTCATCGTCTATCGTTTCAAATATTAAAAGAAACATATACAAAATATTAATAATTAAATCTAACCTAAGAGTTCGAGTTTTTGGAATAATTAGCGAAAGTCTACGTTATAGATTTATTAATAACTGAAACCATGATGTAAAGAGTATAAAGAATAAACTGAAAGGTTGTGATTTAAAAACAGAAAAGTATAAACTAAAAAGGTGCTGAGAGGTGCTTTTCTAAACATTTAGAAAACTGAAAGAAAACAACTGATAAAAACTAGGCGAGTAACTGTGCTCTTCGTATTTTATTCCGGAAACAAATAAGAACTGCTAGAAGTTAAGTCGCCGAACAAAGGAAATCCGGTTTTATTTATTTTCATTTGAACTATTCTACACTTTAATAAACAGTTGAATCCTTTTACCTACGTGAATAGTTACTTATTATCTTTTGCCAGAATACCGGTGCATAAAAATATAAAATATTTGTTCTCGGGGAACACTTTACTTCAATTTTGAATAGAAATTAGGCGGATTTTGTTTGTTAATTTCAGAGAATTTTAGGAATTTGACGACGGTTTTTAAATTATATTGGAGTTCTGCATGTAGCCTTGAACACAATAAAAATTATTTTGACATTTGTTTTGCTACAAGCAAACGCCAAAAAGAACTTTAGGGGTATTAGCAAGTCACATATTCAAAATAAATGTCAAGAACAGTTATTTTTTCCATATAAACCAAACTGAAAAAAGTTATGAAAAGGTTAAATTTTTGTTTATGGATTGGCAACAAAATTGTAACTGACAGGAATTTATATGTAAAAACGTATCATATTTTCAGACAAGCGACATTTTCAATATCTCGGAGGTACTAGTGCAACCGTAAACCACGTTTTCCAAAATCCCTGATTCCCTCTAAAAGGAAATATGAGATAATTAACGTTTGTTTCGCGGCTACATCTCATGTGGCAATAGGGCAATGTTTATTTTGAAAATCATTTCAATCGGCATTTCTATTTGGACATCTAATTTTTTTTGTTCGGCAGTTAGAGCTTCCGCTACAATACCGACTTTAATTTTATTTCCAAACAAGACGGTGCCCTACAAGCTCTTCTCACATTGTTCGTTAAAGTTTAAATGCGCATCTTGGTGAAAAATTGATTAGTAAAAGAGGACTTAAAATTATTGACATTTAGAAGTCTTGATCTAATAATAGTTATTAGACTTGACTTTGAGGATGCTTTAAATGAAAGATTAAAAAATGGAATCCAAGCATCCGTTAAGAAAATATGTGCAAATCATCTAATAGAAGAGGGAAGACGAACATACAGAAACATACAAAAGTTCAAAGAGATAAACAAAACGATTAAAGCGATAATTAGGAAGGACATAAGAGCATATAAAACGAAACAATATCAGTCCTGAGATCTAAAATATCAAAGGATAAACTGAAAATAATAAAAATGAAAAATCAACAAAGCGTTATAGTATCAAATGGAAGAGATGTGGTAAAATCAATAAAAAACTTTTGCACGAAATTATATTCATCTGCAACACGGATATTTAACTCAGTCCTAAACGTGGGTTCTAAAAAAATACCCAAGGTTACCAAATTTTAGGAGGTTACACAAGCCCTCAAACAATTTAAAAATAAACAATCTCCAAAAGAGGACCGCAAAACCGGTGAAATGCAAAAATGGGGGGTGAAGTAACAGACAAATTAATACTTTCTGAAAAATTTCTAGTGGAAAGAATACCACAAGCATGGAATAATGCTGAAAATCGTACGACACTAATTAACGACCAATAGAAACGTTAATATTGAACATGGTTACCACGCCCACGCCCATATTTCTCGGAAATTTTTTGTTGATCGCTAGACCAACCTAGATGAAATTAATAAGTGGACAGCTGACGTACAAGTTGCTGTGGTTACGTTCCTAAAATTTAAATATGTACTGAATTATTATTGCTTTTAGTGGGGATGTTACGATTTTCTTACCGAATCTACACTCGAGCATTAATTCATGTCCGGGAAATTTTTAGTAGTGCATTTCCGGAAAGAATTAATGATCTTGTGAGAATATAAGTGAAAATTTTTGTTTTCAAAAACCGGGATACACCAAACATTGAAAGCTGCGGTCCCATAAGTTTCACCTTGTGTATGTATAAACTGTTCGCTAAAATGGATCAAAAAATCTACGAAGAAGCTAGTTGAAGACGTTCAAAAAAAAACAAAATAAGGGCTGAGTTAGCCAGCGAGATTGAATTGAATTGGAAATACAAAGGTATTAAAATAGACGAAAGTATCCTAAATCACCTGAGATTCGTGGGCGATATCGTGTTAATTTCCAGCGATGTCGAAGAACTTATCAATGGTTATGCAACTAAATTGAGTATCTAAGAGCGTAGGGTAACTAGATAATCTCTTAAAATGGAGGTCTGGTCTAAAGAAATGGGGTGTAGGAAGACACCAAACAGATGGAGTAATAACATTCGAGAGTTTCCCAGAACAGATTGGAATAAAAATGTCCAAGACACAAACACATGAAAATAAACGAGAGAGACTTACGTTCAGCAGTGGACGCCTAAAAGCTGAACGTTTGAAGACCCTTAAAACAAACTGTTTATAACACACGTGTAGAATCTTTAAATGTTAAATTTTATCGCCGAAGCATTGAAATCAATATATCCTGAAGACATTAGTAGAAGTTCCGCAAAATGTAATGGAAGGATTGATCTCAATGCTGAACACGGGGAAGGGTTAATTAAATAACCCAATTTTACGCGAAAAATCTGAGAAGTCATGGCTGTTCCTATTTCTCTGAATTGTAACTTTTGTAATAACTTATTTTAATTAAAAATAAAATTTACAAGTTTATTTTAGCTGCATCTTATGGGCACCATTTTTCTCCATCCATTGATACCATTACCATTTTTGTATGTTTAAATTGGGAGCAACAGTGTAACGTAATTCGAATGCAATTTTGCTATGTTCCGTTTTGGAACTCACCACCCCATATACATCGGAAATACCCGACCGTTTCCTTCGGGAGGCAGTGACAGATCACCGAGGTATTCTGCCTAATATGTCTACTCTGAAGTAGAAGTGCAAAAGCTGTACGTAGGTCCCTTATGTCTGTAGCCTACATAACACGCCCACTACAGACATATGAAGAGAGGACAGCAACGCCCTGTAAAGGGTTTTCTCTTAAAAGAGAAAGAGTAGCTTTTGCCATGTGAGGAATAGCAGAACCTTACTGGAAATAGCGATTTGTTAGTTACATCTGGTTTATAAAACAGACCAAGAAGAAGTCGTCTGTATCTTTGCGCATTGTTCATTTCGTCAAAGAAGATTGGACCAAGTATTACATTTCGAGAAACTGCAACCCAAACACCAATTTTAGGTTGGATGTAACGCCGTTCAATTGCATTATGAGAATTTTTGACGACCAGATTTGATAGTTAATTTCGAAAACTGTCGAAAACCGTAAAATTGAACTAAACCTCATAAGAAAAAAGCTGTGATGTCTTTCAAACTGTCCTTCAATAGATTTTTATTATACAATAATTACAGATTTGGATAACTGAGATTAAATCAGAAAGTAGCAATTGCTGCACCAAGGAAAACTTAAAAAGGTGTAAATCCAAATCGTTCTTGAATATTTTTCATGAGAGTGCATAGGTAACACCTAAAGGGCAAGGTATTTTGGGAATGGGGCAAAAGAAAAGTTGGTATTTCAGATTTACTCATCTGTTGAGTTGAGAGACACGCGACAAATATTTTGACGTTTTTGAACCATCTGATTTACAGTTACTACCCTGGAAAGGTGTTGTTGTATGCTATTTCGTTTTGTGGGTAATTTTCCATATACTGTTCGCATGCTTGTTGGCGTGAGTATTACCACTCACCGTTTTGGTTTAATAATAATAATTGGGGATTTTTTCGTTCTTCCAGATGTTCCATATAAGCCAATGAATTTAATTTTTGAGTCGCTCTCGTTTAGCATTTCAGTCGTTGGCTACTTTTTATTTTTTAAGTTATTATTTTTCTTCCCATCTAGGTTCTTCTATTACTTTTGCAGTATTTGTATCTTGCAACTAAATGTTGCTTGTAGATCCACCGCTTAACAGGTTCTTAAAATAATATCTTGGCTATTGAGTACGTCTTCACCTTCAATTAGCATTTTTCCATCTTTGCCCTTTCATGTTACTGGTTTTAGTTTTGTCTTCCATGTTTCGCCCCATATTTCTGCAAAAAAATTGTTTTTCTTCTATCGCATGCTTCCAGCTCTTTACTTTCTTTCCATACTCTGTCTTTTTTGTAGGTATGTTGGTCACTGCGCATTTAGTTTGTTATGGATTTCTCCATTTGCTTGGGTTGCATTTTCTAGACATTTGAGTCTAATCTTGTTTCTATGTGCTATTAATTTTCTGAATTCATCGTCAAACCATTCTTTAGTCTCACCTCTAGTGTTTTTTAAAGTCTTCATTGATACGATAGTAATCTTTTATGTGTTCAGTTTGGTTTCCCTTTCATGGGTAGGTTTTTATTTCTTCTGTCTGTCTGTTAACAGTTTCATATTAGGTTTGCTGTCAATTTTTCCTTTTGATTACCATGAGATTTTTGTTTCGGTGTCGCTACGGCTAGATAATAGTCGGACTTACAATTTGCATTTCTGTATGCTTTTATGCCTTGTATACAGCTGACCGAAGCAAACAAGAGAGCTGAGGAGGCGTGGCGGGCGCTGCAGTCTTTTTCAGCTTACATTCAGGTTAAAAAGGATTTCCGCGGCAGTTCTAACTATATAAGAAAATAAGATCGTAGAGTTAAAATAAATGATTGATAATTTGATAAAATATGGAATGATGTATTGTAAAACGAATTATTATGAAATAGAAATACAGCTGTCAAGTACGATACAAATTTGACAACTCGTAATTTTGATTGTGAATGTACTGAACTAAGTATTCTTGCGTGAAATTCTTCTTGAATATCTTGCCGCTTAAAATATTTTAAATAAAATTCTTGTAGTTCGCATATTTTCTGACTCTCAAGTTTGCTTCGGCGCGCTGTATGTATACTACTCTGCTTTCTTCTGTTTAGTAGTAAGTTGTTAATTTGACTTTCCCTTAATTTGTTAGGTGCGACTCATGTACTTTTCTGTTTTCTCAGGGCGGGTTGCGCAAACGTGAATTAACAACTTGGACAAATTAATCATTCGTCAAAGTGAACAAAATCTAATCAAAATTTGAATTGTTATGACAAATAATACATTAGTAAACAAAAAAATGATGCTCTTCTGTCAACTTTGATCATTCGTTAATTTAACAAAAGCTTTGTGCAACCGGCCATTAGTGTTAAAATTTCGTGCTGTTGATTATTACGTTCAGTGTATTTATAATGTGACACAGTTTTTTTTTTGCATTATTGTTAACAAGCAGCGTGTTCATGGCGGTAAAAAAATTGCCGGTAAAATTCTAGTTACTTGTGATATTACTGTTGATAAAATCCCGTTACCACGATAAAAACCCGTTACCAAGTAAATAACCAGTTATTGTGTATAAGTATCAGTGTGACAGTTAATTAATATTTCACGTTTAAAAATAATTTTTTTTACATTTACATACAGTGTGTTTCACTTTACATGAAGCCACTTAAATAACTATTTTATTAATACCGCAATTAGTATACAATTTTTACCAGTGATAGAGGCCATTAAGACGAATCTTTTTTGTAGGAATGAAATTTTTTCAGAGTCCAAATCTAGCCAACTACGATTAAAATAAAAACTAGCGTTTCAGGTAAAGTCATAGTAGCGATTAAAATAGAGCAAAAAAATATTTAAAAAAGTTGTTGCTAATCCCAAAAATACTCCAAATATGAAGTTTCGCTGAAAAATTTTAACTTTAATTTTTCTACATTTTCAGGAATACTTAACCATTGTTCAGCCATCACTAATAAAACAACAAAAATTCCATGTAAATTGTTTTGTGAGCTGACGTTTCAAACGATTTTTAATTGTTTTAATTGTTCATCGCACACTTGATATTTGAGATAAGGAATTTTTTAATCAGTTCACACAAAAATGTAGAAAATTAAAAAATGAAATTTTTTAGCGAAACTTCGTATTTGGAGTATTTTTGTGATTAGCAACAACTTTTTTAAATACTTTTTTGCCCTATCTTAATCGCTGCTATGACTTTACTTGAAACGCTAGTTCTTATTTTAATCGTAGTTGGCTAGATTTGGACTCTAAAAAACTTTCATTCCTACAAAAAACATTCGTCTTAATGGCCTCTATCACTGGTAAAAATTTTATACTAATTGCGGTATTAATAAAATAGTTATTTAGGTGGCTTCATGTAAAGTGAAACACACTGTATAATTAAACTTTGTTCTAAAATCGTTAAATAAACTAATAATAATTAAATTGTTTCATTTTGCGTTGTCGTTGGAATTTATCTCACCAAATACCACACGAACCCTCTGATTTTCTCAGATAAACTTTTATTTTTCCATTTTGCGTTTAGAATAACTCCATTCTAGCACCCAAATGACGTCATTTGAGTGTTAGAATAAGTCGTTGGTGTGCTAGAATAGACTAGTAAAATTTACTGTATTGATGTTGGTAGCGTTGAACTGTCAGCTGACATAAGTCAAAAATTCTTTTTCATACTGGGATTTGGACTTGTCCGGCAATAAATTTTCTAACGTTTTTTTTACAATTTGCCTAATTTTCGGCGGCGTTAGTGATAAACTTTCTTCTGCATTCATTTTCAAACACTAAACGCGAAAATAAAACAAACTGACGTTTCAAATTAATTTTGTTCACAGCCGCCTAAAATTACGCCACAAAAATGTCACCAACCACCGCAAAATTCCCTAGATTTAAAATTTTATTTTTTAATTTATAAAATGGTATAAAGCGGCAAAATAGAAAAAATAGTATAAAACACTCGTTGCAGAAGGTCCTCCAAGCACTTATTTGTTCCTCAACTCGCCGCTATGCGGCTCGTTTCGGAATTTCAAATTCGTGCTTCAATAGATGCCTTCTGCAACTTGTATTTTAATATACTATTTTAAGCACTCATTTTTTTTCTTTTATGTAAAATCACTCAAGAAAACTGACATTAGGTAAAACCCCTCCTCCTTCGGAGTCAGGATTTACCATGCAGTTTGCTTTCGTGTTTGTTGCTAAGCAAAAAAAAATCGTGCAAAATAAAGATTTATCGATAAAATCAGGAGGTCTTGTGATATTACCCCTGATAATTCCTTTAATATTGAGTTTTGGACATATGTGTATAAGGTATTTTCGACTTGAAATTGCCTAAGGAATACACACATAGTCCATGTCTGTCGAGTCGCGGGACACCCTGCATAAACGAGAAAGTTTTTTTAGATTTCGTCCTGATTTTCCCAGCTAGTTTCTTCAGTTGCCGTGATATCTATTTGGTTTCTTCGTAATTCCTCTATTTGGCGGGAAACTTTTTAGTAGACTCCATAGACTCCACGTCCAAACAGTTTTATGTTTGTTTGTTTTACCTCCTTTAAACTGTATCTCGAGTAACCCACCTATCTCTTGGCTTTGGTATGTTTGCTTTTGTTATTGCATTTGTAAGCTCTTGTTTTGGCGATCTTTCGCTTGTTTTTTTTTTAATTGTTACTTTGCCTCTGCTGCTATAGAATCTTCCAATTTAATTTCCTAGTTTTTAACCTCTTTACCTTATATTTTTCTTCGTTAACCCATAACATAAATGCAGTTGGTTTTGGTATTATATTTACCCAATATCTTCGTATGCTGTATTCCTTTGTTCATGTCTGCATTCATATGCAATATTGTTAATAATCATTGGACTTGTTTGTTTAGCTTTTAAAAGTTTACACCGTCTTCAGATTTTACCCCGTAGCAAACTCTATTTTTTATTTGTTTTTTTACTTCAAGTATTCAACGTTCCTTTCTTTCTTCGTTAATTGCGTTTGTGTTTCCACTAAAATTTTCATGCTTTTATCTAATTTCTCATCTTTATTCATGACTTTTCAATTATCTGAAGGTTTTTTAAACTTTCCCAGGCTTCCAGGGCGCGTGCCCGTATAAAAGACATATTAGTATTGAGAGTTGCAAGAATTGTCTTTTTAGTTTTGATTTCAGCAATACACTTAATTTTATAGATTTTTAACACTGGACAATGCTCAATACTTGATATCAGACAGTTTCCCCACTTATTCTCAAGGAATCAACGGTTTTTAATAATTTCGTGAATGATGTTCCAGAAAATTTTACAAAATGTAAACAGCACAGTTCCACGAAATTGTAAGGCATTTTACGGTGATGTATTTCATCACGTACCATGTCTTTCCTGAAATTCGTCCTTCACTATAACTGCAATCATAGAAGTCTTCTTCCACAGAATTTCAACGTACATCAGAAAACGTAAACCATTTCCATGGAAGTCCGGAGGATTCAAAAATTCCAAGCATATACCGGGTGGTCCATCGGTCTGTATTTTATTTTTTACTCGATTATTTTAAATATTACCGAAATTTTTTTCAAACAAAGTTTATTTTACATTAAAATGCCCACATATCTGCAGTATAAGTTTTTCTACCGGGTGTTCTATTTTCGCGCAATGATATGCAACTTTATATTTTTTAATGAAGCACCCTATATATTTTTACAAAATTTTAAAGATTTTTTGTTTCTCTTTAAAACAGTTCTGATTCATTATAACCCTAAAATGATCAGTACAGAAACTATTCATGCTTTTATTAATAAATAATCACACAGAAAGTATGCCATTAAAAAATATAAAGTTGCATATCATTGCGCGAAAATGGAACACCCGATAGAAAAACTTATATTGCAGATATGTGGGCATTTTAATGTAAAATAAACTTTGTTTGAAAAAAATGTCGGTAATATTTAAAATAGTCGAGTAAAAAAAAAGTACAGACCGATGGACCACCCGGTATATACCAAGTACAGTCTTTGGTAACGCTTCTTCAAACGCGCTTATACTCAATGGCATGTTACTATACGGTTCAGGAAAGTATTTCGCGTGATGCAACACATCTCGAGATTTTCAGAATTCGCTGGTCACTTTGATGTCGCTTCAGAAGCCTTCCCATCCAGGAAGTGTTTCGTTACAATATAACCGAAACCTAATGATTACATGAAATAGAAAATAATTGTGCGGAACTGAAGGGCGTTTGTGATACTAATTAATATTTCTCTGAGGCTTGTGCCTCAATTTAATAGAACCCTTGGAAATTCTACTGAATTGAATGTCATTCCACTGAGCTCTAGATGGTTCTACTGGAATTTTGTTTGGTTGTATATTATGATTTCTATCATGTTCACCCAATAATACATTCTAATAATTATAATAAAAAACATACGAAATTTTAGAGTGTAGCAGAAAATTCACGCTGAATTCATATGTACAACATGATTCCTGTACGATTAATTATTCTGTATAAAAAACAAAGCCCGTGGAATTGTAGACAAGAATTCTAAAGCTCCAAGAAATTCGAAGAGATTACATGGAAATTTCTTTCATTTGTAAACCATAATTTTCCTTCTTATAATTATTTAGAACTTAACATCTGAAGCATTCTAATGGTCTAAATTGATATTAACCTTAAAAGAAACTCAAAGGACTTCTATCCCCAAAATGTAAGAAAGTGATTGTTATAACTTTATAAACTTACTCAAACAGACTGCAAAAAGATAATTGTGCACTTCTCGTGTTTTATCAAGGAAACGAATGAAAACTTGAGTAACTAGAAGTTTTACTTGAGTCGTCAAGTAATGGTGCTTCACTTAAGGTTTTTATCAGAATTTAAAAATGTATTATATTAAAGTCCCTCGGTAGCTTTCAAAAGTCTCAGCAGAAATCCTACTTTATAATTTAAGACCAATTTTAACGTAAATAAAATGTAATTTACTGTCGCAGTCAATTTTGGAAACAAGAGTTAGTCACATAATCTTTTACTACCTTGAGAAGAAGCAACTGTGAATTACGAGCATCTACCAAAACCTAATTAGGAAAGGTGTAGACCGCAGAAAGCCATAAATACATTCTCCCAAGGCAACTAAAATCTCTTTCCAGAAAATCCTATGCCAAATAGGTTTTGTTTACAAGTTTCCTACTCGCATGGAAGTTTTTGTACTGACGTCGACCCGGACGGATCTTAAAACTTTCCTAAGCTTACCGAATTCATAATATATTTTAACTTATGGTAATGATTTATGTCGAAAAATTTTGACAACTTGTTAAATTTGAAGTTTGCAGGAGAATGGGGTGAAATTTAATTTATAGGCTATGGAATAAAAAAACTTTTATAAAAATTACATAACACTAAAAGCAAGTCGGTAGTCGGTTGGGATTAAATACTGAACGAATATAAAACACAACCACTATAAGCATCCAAAGAAGAACAAAAGATAAATAAGTTAATAAAGCAAATGTTCGCCCTTTGTTTTCGTATTGTCACTAAAGACAGGATTGACGAAAAGCAATTTTGTAAAGAATTAACAGTAACGATAGACAATTCATGAATATTAAATAGACAGGTTTAATTACAAGAAATTGAAGTGCTAGGATAGGAAAACGCACACAAAGGGAACACTGAATAATGGGAAAATTTAGGTGGGACAATTGGTAGTATAAAAGGTGAGAACATTCCTTTCATGTGTTTATTTAGTTACATGTTTAGAGCTACAACAGATAACTGAATCTTCTGCGTTCGATGAAAATGACCCACTTTTATAATAATTATTATTATTTTAATTATCCAAAATAAATTCTAAAAAAGAATTACTTTATAAACACAAAATATTCCTGAAGAATCAGTGAAAATTCTGATAGAAAATAACATACACAAATGTTTTTCTAAAAATACTTTAAATAAAAAAAAATAAATTCGGAAAATAGTAAGCCACGATTTCTAGCAGTATTAAAAGAAATAAGTGTTGTTATCTAACTAAAGAGGTTCAAAAAGTAAAATCGATAGTGTGAATGTGCAGGAACGAAGAATAGTAATTTACAAAATGTTCTTGAGGTTCAAGACATGCCCATTTATTTTATACACCGCAGAGGTCGTCTATTCTCAGATAAAAAATATATTTCATTTAAGAAATGGGTGCGACATATTTTTCTTTAGGCTTACTTAACACCAGATTTGTTAAGAGGGCGAGAGTTTTTTATAATTTTTTAGTTTACGTAAGAATTCTGTTTTGTTTTTGGGATACTTTTTTATATTTGTGTTTTACAATTAGGTAATTCTTGTTTTTTTCGGATCAAATTTCTGCATTTTCTCAAATTACTATTCAGAAACCAGTATTACGTCGCCCCAATTATTGTAATTTCAAAGTTTTCAACTACAACATTACTACAATACACTTTAACAATTTACTTCTAGTTGTCAGTAACTAAATTCTACCAACCATTTAAAACCAGTACCATCAAAAAATAACAAAGATTTCATCTTTACAAATTTATAACTTGAATGGTTTTGTTGATTTATCTTTCTTGCAGTTATTCCAATATATTTCTTTGAATGTCGAGATTATAACCCGTTATAATCTCGACATTCAAAAACTCCCACGTTTGACACGTTTGGAGTTGGCTATGGCTTGAGAAAACAAGTAACAAGTATTACTTACACATAAACAAATAAAACAGCAAAGTAAATTGAAGTTACAAACTAAAAGCTTTATTTACATTTTACACATAAAATTCCATTCTTTATAAAAGATGATTAAAATACATTTTAAAACTCTATTCCTGACTCCATTCACTGCATTTTCTAAAAACGGAGGCATATTATTTATTTCTACCACTCTCACGAAACCTTACTAGACATCTGTTTAAAGTTTCTTCAAACTGTTGACGCACAAAACCATCATTTGGGTACTCATTACGGAATTCTTCTATGCAATTTTCTACTGAATAAGTCCAAACTTCGTCACCTTTTGTTGCGTTGCGAAAGTAACTTTCTATTGTGAACAGTTTTTGTTCTAAAGAAAAAACCATTTTGTAATGTGCACTGCCCAAGTAGAAAGCAACCGATTTACACCTAAAAGGAATCATTTTGGTAATCAATTTTTAGTAAATAAAATAACTACTTACAAAGAAGAGAGAACGAAGTATAACCTTAAAGCGTTAAATAATGTAATCGAAGGTCAGCTGGTCGTGTGGCTAGTGAACCAACAAATGGTTACTGACGTTCAACCGAGTCAGCGCCAACTCCAAACGTGGGAGTTTTGAACACCCTTTATTAGATTATTAAGATAACAGTAAATCACCTAGCTACTTTGATGTGACTTATGTTACTCCTATTTTCACAGTCCAATAAATCACAGTTTGCTATAGTAAAAAAGAAAGATAAAAATCAGGAGTAGGTACCTTAAAAGCACGTGATATGTGATACCAAACGAAAATGAAAAAAGAACACCGATTTAGGGGTTGTCTGAAAAGAACCTTTTTTGTATAGGTTTCAAACTGAATACATACATTATAAAGAACCGGAAATATTTACATCGTGGTCAGTGTCATTAATTTACACAATCTGCAAAGCAATGGAGTTGAAATGTTGTCCCAAAGACACACAATACACAATAATAAAGTTTTTTTTACCGATATTTGACGAAAACCAAACTAATTCTTTAAAGGGCAATCTGTGTTGATCTTAATTTAAATTTAGTATAAGATGGCTTTGGTATTCTAGAGGAGCAGTAAGGTTACCCTGTAAACCAAGCGTTTCGGGTTCAGTCTCCTGACAGAGGTCAAGTCAGATTTTTAATCAGAAAATATTTAAAATAATGCATGGGTAAGAGGTAATACCTTAAGTTCCGTGTCAATGCGACCTTTGACTATGTTTTTTATCGCTACCAAGGATGGTTGTTCCTTAGGTTCAGTAACATTCCTGTCGGGTAGTGCTAATTAACATGGCAGTCGACGCACGTTGAAATCATTGAAACACGCAAGTCTACATCTCGCCTAACAAACAAACAAAATGAATATGAATAAATTAACAACAACTATCAATACTATAAATTTATTTATTTAGTACAACCCGTTCTTCATCCTTCATCAGAGCAAGTTAATGCGTCTTGCGTTTGAGTTTATGTTTCCACTTCCTCACTCACTCTGGTCCATTCATCATTACCTGGTGCCAATACTCTCCAGTTCTTAACACTTGCCATTTACAAATCTTTTTGTACTTTGTCTTTACTGTATGGTCTTTCTCTTACCTCCTCAACTTCTCTTCTTTTATGGTTTTCTCCTCTGTCAACGTTGTCAGGTGCTCTAGCTAGCCATACATATTGAATTTTCGATTGGGTACTACACTTAAATTCTTGTTTATTTCCTTCAACCCATAATTACACATTGCTTTCATTGAGAAAATATTCTTCGGTATTTTCCTTTTTCAGATATTTGACATATTTACATCTTTTTAATTAAGTGGCTAGGTTTTTGCACTATACACGATACATGACTACAGGTCTAACAACAGTTTTGTATATCGTTAGTTTAGAAATCAATTAGGACTGTTTTTGATGCAAAAGCTGTTGCCATTACCGTTTGTTTCTTATAGTCGAATTATACAAGTAAAGAATGTTGGAAGTATCGTACTTGTAATACTTGTATAGGTAACATGTTTTTGGATTGTTATGAGGATTATCAGGGCTATTCTTCCTCTGAAGATGGCATGCCCTTACAGGCTGTTGACGTCTTCTCTCCATATGTCTGTGTGCGCGTGAAATAATCTACAGACACAAGTGACCTTGAGTTTTACGTGTGTCCCGAATCACTTCTATTCCAAAGAAGACTTCCTAGGCAGCAATACTGCGGAGGTTTACCATTGCCTTCCGAGGAAAGGTTAGGTGGTAGAAATTAATTTATTTAACTTTGTAAATGAGAAATGGCAAACAGTTTACACTACTAAAAATGATTTACAAAATGTTGATATAGTGAAAGCATCTATGTTTGTAACTATGTAACTATGTAAAATGAATCAATTCGGGCGGTTTACTATTATTGAAAATAACAAATTTCGCATAGCAACGAAACTGTGATGAAATGACCGTGTGCGAAACTTTGCACACGCTAGACCATACAAAGCAGTTGGCGGGCGACGTCGAACGTCGTCATTTGTTAAAAAAATAAATAATTAAAACGCCAAAGTGTTCCAACTGTAGTGCTGGCTCCATTTTTTTAAAATGAAAAATTGGTAAAATGAAATAAGTGGTCGTCGGAAAAGTATAGTGTAAAACACGTGCTGAAAGGATATTTCACACTCGTGTGAAATATACACTTTTCAGCACTAGTTGTACAATATTCTATTTCATCATGCCATTTACTCACCTCATAAATTTATCTTTTATTGCGGTGATATTTCCAGATGGGTTAAAAGTAATAAAAGTGAGTAAAGTTATTCTCGTCTTTAAGAAAAATAAACGGAATAATTTCACTCTCATATTCGATAGCAAAAGTATTTGAATATTATGTGCTTTATTGAAAAATTTTTACTGATTGACAACATCGATTTAGAACGTTAAAATTTATGTCTACAGCTAAGACGATTTATACAGAAAAAATGTTAAATCAATGGATGCCCTTCAGGAATTTTTTTATATCAGTAAGGCTTTCGACTGTGTCGATCATATCGTAATTAATAATAAATTAGAAAAATATGGTTTGAGATGGGTTGTGCTTAACTGATTTTGAACTTATTAAACAAAAGGTTACAATATGTCAAATTAACTTATAAGACTGATACGAGTCAAACAAAACTTACCTACTTCTGCTACTGCAAATATACACAAATAGGTATCGCATTCAGGACGCTTTAATCGATATCTGTTTTTATAATTTAAATGATTTTAAATTTTGAATTTTAGGTACTTATTTGCATATATTTTTCTATGCATTTGTGTTACGTAAGGACCATATTCATTAGTATTTTGTACTTCTAGGAACACTAAATATTTATGGCGCTTCTTGAACTGGTGTACCCTTTACAGGGTGTAGCCGTCTTCCCTTCATATGTCTGAGTAGTGTATAGGTGAAGTGGCCTACAGACATACGAAACATTCAGCTTTACGTGGGCTCCGAACCACAGAAGTGCTTACCGTTTTATTTCAGAGAAGACTTATTAGGCGGAATACCTCGGTGGTTTGCCATTGCCTTCCAAGGTTGAAAGTTTTCGCTCAGAACTGCAGTTTTTATAATAAACAATACCCATGAATGATAAGGCAATCGTTTTAATAGAATTCGCCGATACGTGTGGGTAATTTTGAGGTTTATGGAAAACTAATACAAAATAGAATCCTTGTTCAAATCAGCGTGTATATTGAGATGATATTTTGTGGTATAAAGACTAATGATTTGAGTTAAATGCATTTCATTTGTTGAGGTGAGCTTTGATTGGGTATAGTTTGTAAGTAAATGTGTAAAAATAAGAATTTAGATAGAGAGGATCATGTAATTTGTAATTAAATGTTAAAATGTACATTGCTATATAATAATTGTAAATTAAATAGCTAGAAATTGCACATGTGATGAAAGCCATCGGTCACTAGATAAAATATTTTTTATTACAAATTCACCTGCAACCGCTCAAAATATTAAAATAACCGTTACCAAGTAGCAGAAGCAGTTTTCTGATTGGAAGAAAATTATTTTGGGAACTTGGAAACAGAAAGACAAGAGAAAATAAATAAATAAGTGAGATTTTTTCCTTTTAAGGAAAGGGAAGTTATTTTTGCTATGCAAGAGAAGAACTAATAATAAATAAAAGTGTGTGATTTTTACTTTCGTGGAAAAAGAAGTTATTTTCTTTTGATGAAAAGGAGAATAAAATAAATAAAGAAGTGGTGTGGTGTTGCCTTTCATGGAAAAAGAAATTATTTTCCTTCTGAACGCAAAGAAGGAGGGTTGTTAGTAAGATCCTAAGAAGTTTATTGGTAATTGGAAGCTGTTATTTGTTCACATGTGAACAACCTTTTATAGTTATTACGAAAATAAATATTGGAGTTGACAGGAAACTCGTTATATTTCATCTGGATGGTGATGTGATTATCTATTCATCAAGTTGATTTTGAATTTGGTTAAGGGATAAGGGTGACTATTAACTTTAGTCAGTGGCGTGCCTAGAAAATTTGTCTGGGGGGGGGGGGTGTTGACTTATCACTTGATTCCACCAACGGGTTGTTTGACCTTAGGACAAGCTTTATGAATCTTGGGATAGTGCAACTTTTAGGAGTCTTGGGGGGGGGGGTTCTAACCCTGAACCCCCCCCCCCATGGGCACGCCACTGACTTTAATTTCTAATTAGTATTTACAGTGTTTTTAAATTAATTTGAACAAAGTTAGGGTAGATAGAGAAAACATTCGGTAATAAATCTGCATATAAAAATTTAAATTTGTTATTATTGAGTTAATGTATTATACAATATAAAGCATCTATAAATATAAATTAAATAAATGTCATTAACCATCGAATCTCTTTAACGACCCGAAAGGCTGAGCTAACCGAGGTATTTTTAATAAATAATAATTAAACAAAAATCTTTCGATAATAAAAGGCAATAATCATAGCAATATATTAACATTGTTTTGTTTTTACTTAGAGTCGAATTTTGCTTATTACGATATCATCGTAAAGTTATTAGAAACTTGATACTTTTCAGAAAAACATCGTTTTACTTTAAGTAATAAAGTTAACCAGGAATATAATTGTTTTATTCTGTCACCTTCAAATAATCCTTCCTTAATGCGTTATAGATATATTTACAAGTTTCTGGAATTATCTTTCCTAGTACTTGAGGAGAAATTATGGCAGAAAACTTCAAATCTTCAAAACTTCTTCCAGTTGCTAGATACCTCAACGTAACAATCAGTCGTTCTTCAGGTATAATAGCTTTGCTCATTACGGTATCTTTTTTTGTGATATATGGGTTTAATAAATTTAACAGTTTTTTGAAACATGTTGTATTCAGTTTCAGATAATTTTCCAGATCTTCCTTGGCACTGGCTTGCAATTTTCTTATGAGGATCATGTGGAATAAATTATCTCTCTATATTAACCACTCTTTCACCCAAAATCCTTTTTTGCTGTAGTTATAGACTATTGGAATAATAGAATAACAAGAAGTGCCGCCAATTTTTTTCTTCGAAACAAATTCATTTTTTACACCATTTATTAGCTACAGAAACAGTACAGGACTGACGAAAACCTTCAGAATGGATACGTGCGTGTATGGTGAAACCTTCGACGGTCCGAAGTCCGCGAACTGACAGACCTGGGACTGACGATTTGATCGTTTCGATGGACTGATATGGTGTGTAAAGCACGACAGTCCAGGCTTTCAGTTCACTGATCGTGATTAGTGATCAGACGCGCGCTGAACCGACCAAGCCAAGACCGTGACTATTTATGACACTATCTTGTCTTAATCATGCTTATGTGATAATAGTTTAATATTTACGGATAATAAAGAAACATATTAGACCAGAGCTGTATTTCGTCAAATAAGTTATCATACGTACCCGAACATGTTTTTAATAAAATTTCCTGAGACAGATCTACATAAAGTAATTACGTTTTTCGCAAAATTATTAGAGGAACTTGCTTTCAGAGTTTGTTCTTTTTACGTGAAAGCAAAAATGTATCAATATTAATTTAATTAATGCAAGTAAAATTCGAAACGCGATACAAATTCTATCTTAAATTACGTGAAAGGGATGTCACATTTACTCCAATTACGACAAATATAGAAATTACTAGACTCCCTTAATCACAATCAAAAGAATGGTGATGACAATTACAAAACTTGAGCTAAAAATCTGACTACAAATAATTACACACATGCAACATGAAATACGTAAGCATTGCGATAGTTTGCACTGTTTCTGAATTGATAACACTAAAACAAAACATAATACGCACTGATTGAAGACTCAAACACTTTGCTGAACAAAAGCGAAGAAAAAAATGCTTGTAGTACTTGAAATTACTGACAAAATTTAACTGATGCCTATCCACGAGTAAAACCGCAATGTACGGTACTGAATTTGGGTTAAATCCGTACACTCACAGCCTGCAAGTAAAGGGCAGCCTAAGACAATACTTTTACTTGGGAAGGGCTTTGTTGGTGGTAGCCCGAATGGAAGCGATGGTCGGCAGGGAGAGAAATAGCAGCGGTCGGCTTAGAAAGGAAGGGATCGAGTCCTTCTTCCGGAAGCAGATGTGAAGACAACAAGATGTCCTTAGCTAGTAGATGATCTAATCCAAAAACGAAGAACTGTGTGGAACGGAAACTTCACCCACGTTGAACTTAAACGGAACTTCCAACACTGAACTTAATGACCCGATACGAAAGAAACGACGCTCTCTGGGATTATCTGACAATATGTCGTTCGAGTGTTTCCACGAAAAACTACACGAAAGCGAGAGGCCGATACGTAAAACGGGAATTTTCTACAAAAAATCCGGAAACGATAATTTCAAGACCGCTAGGATGGACAGCTGACTATTCTCTCAGGTGCTTTGCTATTGTTTCGTAAAACGAAGGATGATAGAAAAAGATGATCAAACGCCTGAAGTCGCGTGGTGAAACCTTGAACGGCGCCAAACTGGCCTGCCTTGTAATCGACTCGGTACTTCCCCGAGTTCTTGATGATGAAATCAAGCGAACAAATACTACATTACCATATTTGGTCATCCTATTGAAATTATTCCACAGCAAAAAAATGAATGTGCTGATCTGATATTATTTGCGTGAATTCTGCAAGCTTCAGGGCCGGCTCAAACTTAGAAAAACAGGGCCGCATTATACTAAAATACGTAAAATTTCAAAAAGCCGTGACAAAATACGTATTTTGGCAACTAAGCTGCCATCCTCAGTGTTAAACTTTCTTGACAAAGTTGGTTGGAATTAGTCTCTGAATATACTCTCTTCGCCAAATTACAAAAGTTAAGTTAACTGTGACAGAACTGCCGAAAAAAAACTCTTTACCAAATCACCAAAGATGGTTATTACACTTCGACTACAAAATTTTGAATTGCAAGAACACCTTGAAAATGAAACTATTAACAAAGGAAATTTAATAACACACACTGCGAATATATAATATTTAAAAGATTTCCATATTTTAACAACACATCTGAGTAAAGTCTCTTAAGGTTCTACTATCCTTAGCGGAAATATTGACAAACTAATGCTTTTGACGTTAGGCAACTTAGATTGCAGAAATTGGGAAAGTAAAAATCGAAACTTTATGTTTAACTGGTTGCCTAAATACAATTTTCTTTGTGCGATATAAATGTTCAATAAACATCGACGAAGAAAATCTATTAGAAGACCTCAATAGACCGTGCTAACCATTGTCAGTTTGTTCAAACTTTTTTTGGTTTCGATCACAAATAAACGAAGGAAACTGCAGAAATTATAGGACGTTTTCGATTAATTACAGCAAATTAATTGACCTTTTGACATCAACATATCAACACATCACTATCTTGCCTTCTATAGAACCTTTATAAGTGTCGACCAGCTCTTCAAATTTAATAATAAAGCCACAAAAGTGATATAAAATATTGCGATTTTTGCCAATATTTCCGTTAAGGAAAGTAGAGCCTTAAAATAATAATTTTGTGCTTGAAATAATACGAAACCTCTTTTGAAGGAACCAAACATTAAAAATGTATACCGAAAATTTCACCTTTCAGTAGCTTAAATTATAGAATTCAAATTCTTTTCCATAAAAGGTGTCGTTTATTATTATACTTATTACTACTTATTACGCAACTGTATTTTCAGGTAAGAAATTGTAATATTCACTATTAAACTAACTTGAATTTAAATATGTATTAACATTTAATTTTCGATAACCTTATAGTTTTATAAATCGAGATTATCGTGAGCACAATAAATTAATGTTTTATCTACAATATTTAACTTTGAATTTCTACGAAGGATTTAAAACTTGTTTTGAGAAAAGTTTGGACGTTCATTACAACTTGATTCAGCTTTTATTAACAACACCTAAAGTTCGTACTTTTAAAAACTTCAGCAAACTATTTTCTAATAAAATTTACTATTCAACAACTTAAACCTTCAGATAACAAGCAACACTTTCAATATAACTTTGAATTCTACGGAAAACGGAAATTTATATTTTCAATGCTTGCAAATAGTCTTCGGTTTACAAGAGAGTTGCATTTTAAGAATCAATATTGCTTAGAACAAAAAGCATTTTCAGTATGAAATACTGTCAGAACAATAAAGGCTTTACAATACATTTTAAAATCCACATATACTCGTATTTTCAGATGGTATTCAAGCATGAAAGCTTTAAAGTCTTGAACTTTTGCATGTATGTTCAAAAAATAAGAATTAAGAAATAAAATATGGAATTTAGGGGGTTTTTATAAATCCTGAGAATTGAAGATAAGGGCTAAAGTTTGACTTTTGCCAGTTCGTAGTATAAGAAATACATTTAACACTTTTATTTAAGAAAATAAATGTTTCAGAATGAGAATAAGCGTTAAAAAGAACCTCTTGACTTTTGGTTTGAAATGTTTAACAAGTTAAACTTTGCTTTAAAAATTCAGTTTTACAATGAAAACCTTTCTACAAATTTTTGAACCCTACTAAAAAAATAAAAACTTGTAATTTTAGTTTGAATAACTCTTAACAAAGATCGCACCTTGTAAAGCTAACCAGAATTTCCAAAATAACCGAAAGTTTCAACTCAGAGCATTTTTATTTAAAAAAAATAATAAAAGTCCTTCTAAACATTTTTCACTTTAAAGGAATTTCGAACGCTTAAAGAAACAATAAAAAACTAAACGTTTGAAAAGTTAACTCTTAACCAAAATTTGCTTTAAATTTGAATTTAAAATTGTAAATTTGAATGTTTCCGATCTGTTAATGAGTTTTCTTCCACCTAATAAATTTACACTTTCTCTACGCAAATCTACAATAAGACCAATGAATTTGTGCCAAAACTTTTAACTACCAAAGTTTTTAATAAGTTATAAACCGACTTGAAAATTAAAAATAAAAAAAAAACTATTAAAACTTAAAAGGCACATCGTAGATTGCTAAAACTAATTTAAAAAGATGAAATCTGATTTATTCACGCAGGCAGGGTAGATTGGTTTACTTTTTGTACTTTTATTAATTGGAGTATGCTTTATAATATTTACAAAACATTATGCTTCTCAAAATTCGTTATCAAGCGAATTTTAGCACGAAACAAAACTTTAATTATATTAATTACCTAATTTATTTTACGTGGGTTAAAAACGGACGGTAATTAATCATGGGCGACATATTTTTTCGTTTATCTTTCGAATGTAATTTTTTAGACACTTTTGGTGTCGTTTATGAATATAAAAAGATAAATAAAGTAAAAATAAACTAGGATTTTTGGCACTTGACAGATTTGTTTAAGAATTAAAGATTGATCTATCATGTCAACTTCTTCCGAAAGTGGTGTGATTTTCCTTAAATTAAGTTATATTAAACTTAAGTAAATTAAAATCGACAACACCCTATAAAGGGCACGCCACTTCTAAACAAAAAAAAAGTAAAATCATTTAAACAAATAAACACTTTTCGTGAGCTTTTTGAAGAATTCGGACCGTCCAAGTAATTTTAAATACTTCCTTTCACGTTGCATACATATTTAAGGGAAGCAAGGAATTTTCACCCTTGGGAATTAATTACTTAGGAATAGTTTAAAGCCAAGCGAAAATGTTCATTTTAAAACAACACAAAGTAAATAAAAGTTTCAAAAACCACTCCTGTAAAATTTCAAAGAAGCATTTATTCCTGTCCATATACATACATACGTGTTTGTGCTTGTGTCAAAGTAAAAAGGAGAAACCTTTCTTGTAACCAAAACTGCTTCTTTTAGAAAAAGAGTCCTCTATATATCCGCGCAGAACACAGATGCAGTCACTTTTGAAAAGAAACTTGTAATTTAGCAAGTTTACTTTACAAAGGAGTACGTATCTGTATACAAGACAAACTCGTGGAACGAAATCGATTTCCTCTTATCTCTCTAACGAAGTCTTATTGCTATCGCTATAAAGCGGAACATGCCTCTTAGCGTACTTCTATCAAGATGCATCGTTCCTTCTTTGCGAGATTGCTCTAAATTTCGATACTCTCAATATTGGGCATTTTCTTTTCTTTATAAACAGAGCTCAGCGTTAAGCTTTTCCCGAAGCGATATGTGTAGAACGGGGTATATTTCTCCCTTGTAACAAGCTTCTTACATGAAACAATTGCCATATCTTTAAACTATCTAAATTACTTCCATTCCTTTGACTCTTTTTACGTTTTATATCCTTTCAGACAGCCTTCAAATGTTTAAGAGAGTGCTTTTTCAAGTCGCAGGTGATTATCGTTTAAAATTTGCAGGAAGTTGCTTTTTGAAACGGGGTGATCAATGTAAGCCATGAAAATGGGTGTTTTACTAACTAATTCTACTTTGAAGTTATTTTTAGAGTTAATAAATTAATTCCCCAAGCTTAAACTGCTAAATTGAAATAAACGTAGGAAAACCGAGAAGTTTTCTTGGTTAGCACAAAGCAGTTCCGAATTGAGAAAATGTTCCTTGTATGTTTTCAAAAAATCAGAACAACATTTCAAAAGCTCTACGGTGCTAATTTAGGATATAAAACGTACCTATGCAAAGCGTTTTCTAAGTAATATAATATGTTTTCTGCTACCGAGTTGAAAGTTGTACTTACCATGAATACCATGTCATATTAGGTGATATGTGCAGAGAAAAGGTTAATTTTATGGGTTGTCTTGACACTAGTAAGGTAAGTGCAATTTCACTTCCTTAGAGAGGTAACAACTGCTTTGCAACCTGAGCTTAAGTAACGTAAATTTATTAATTATACCCTAACTTCATGAAAAGCCAAATACTCCATCATCACTATTTTATATGACGTATCGAAAGTCTTCAAGGCATAGGCGTTATATAATTTGCTTGTACTGAAATTAGAGCAATATACATATGGGGAATGTCTGTCTGGCAAGCAACAATGTGTAAAGATTAAGGATACATACTCAAGTTGGTGCAATATGTCAGAGAACTAGCACGGGGAAGTAATTTCCGCTATTATTTATTTTGTTTATTAATGGTCTCAGATGTGGAATCTCTCAAAGAGACATAATATGTCGGGAAAATAGTAGTCATATGCGAGCAGCATAAAGCATGTGTAGGTGATTCTCTAAATGTTAACAATAGAGGGGCATACAATAGAGGTGGAAACTTCTCTCGAAGCTCACGATAGAGCCTAAAAACTGTTGAACTGAGCCGAACTTTTTCTTGAAATTGCCTATAAAGCTTGAGGCTGGCTGGCTCCGTGATCGAAGATTGGTAATGTTTCGAAATTTGGTCAAAGTTTTGAAGCTCGGAAAAGGCAAAAAGCTTGATAAAACTTCGAAACTCGATAAATGGTAAAATTCAGTAAAGTCAAATTGTTGAACTGAAAAATGACCTGAAGCTTAGCAAAGGTTTAAATTCGATAAAAAGTTAAATAGCAAGAAAAATTTGATGGTTTGATAAAGGCTCGGGGTTCGGTGGGGACAAAACCTTGGTAGAATTTGAAATACGATGGGCTTGATACTTGGAAAAGACTTGGAGCTTGATCGAAACTCCAAAAGTTCAATCGCTTTGCAATTAATGACTTAGCAAAAATTCCAAGTTGGGTTCGAAGGCAAAAGCCTTTTAACTTGTTAGTTTAAAAGTTCGTTTATTTCAACAATCATTTTAAAGCTTCCATAACATTTATGAACGTCGAACAGCCTTGGAATGAAGGGTGCTACATCACTTTAAAATGATTTTTTTAGAAACTGAAAAGTATTGCAAATGGCGTATCACGTATCAAGTTCTAAATACTCGTACTTATGTCATTTCATTTACCTATATCGAAATAAAGTCTCAAACCCATAATACAACTGTAATTTTCCTTTGAAAGATATGTGGTTCCTATAAAACCAATCAGCCACACCAAACTCAGACAAACTAACCAAGTACTTTACTTTACTTTACTTTTTAATTGCTTTATTAACACCTCTTTATGTACATATACTATTGTTAGTCTAAAGATTTTAATTTGAAGTTGCCTATTGTATCTATGCTAGTTACATATCATTTTGATTTTAATTCCTAATTTCATGACTAAAAGCAAGCTAAGTATTAGTTAATCGAAAGACCAAACTGGTCAACCACTAAACCAAACAACTAATAAACTTATCAACCAACTATTAATGGTGAACTTGGACGAAGTAAACAAGTTCCTGTCAAGTATAGCTGGGTGATCGGTTTGCTTACAAATTTGAAAAAAGTTACAGCGTCGAGCAAAACGAAAGCGCCAGAAATCTGGAAGTAGTCTAATATAAAATGCAACAAAACAACGCTTAGATGTTGAAACTCCACACCGTTAACCCTAATTATTTCAAAACAGTCATTACGGTGTTTTTATAAACCCTAAATACATGAAAGCTTTTAGGAAGAAGTTCAGGTCAACAACTTAAGGGAATGATTCCGAAGTGCAAAACCTACAGTAAATACAACGTTTAAAAAAACTTATTCGCAAACACAAAAACCCTGTAAAGTTTTGGTCGGACCTTGCTAGTGCCCATTATGCAAACGGTACCCTGGAGTGGTTTCAACAGAAAAACGTCAATTTTGTTTAGGAAGAGAACCCACCTAACTGCCCTGAACTTCGAATAGAAAACTATTGGGCAATAATCAAACATAGATTACGAAAAGTAGCAGAAACAGCTGCAAATGTGGAAGACTTCCAACGAAAATATAATAAATATAGTAAAACGGTAGTGCAAACAAATTTGATGATGGGAGGGATTAAAATAAAAGTTAGAGAGTTCAGCCAACAGGAGTTAAAAATTTGAATTTAATTTACTTTTATACTACTAATGTCTTTAAGGGTTCTAATAAATGTTGCTAATATTAAATCTGTCTTTATTTTCATATCAAGCTGTAAATGTTGTTGCCACAAAACTTTTCGGTACAGGCTTTATTAGAAAAATTGGCTTACAGACCTTAAATTGATTAAATTAAATTAAACCCAAAGAAAAGTGTGTATATAATTTGCACTAAAGATGATCAAAAAAGCCTTTTCTATATACAGGGTGTGTAAAAACTCGCGTACAAGCCCTCCGTAACTTTATTCCTTGGACAATAATAAGGCGAAATTCTTATAGCGAAAAAGCCACTAGATGCTTCGTCAACTCGTGCGAAGCCTTCAAAGTTCAAATTTGGCAATGCGAAAAGGAAGCCGTTTTTGCAAAATTCTGTTATTTTATGCATAGCTTAAGTAATAACGGCAACAATTTAGTATCGCTTATCATTTAAAAGTACCAAAAAAGAATACTAGTTAGTTTTCATAATTTCAATTCACGGAATTCTTCCAAATGTGTTTGTTTGTATCAAAAATACGTTTGGCAATATTTCAAATTAAAAATGGCATTGTCATGACATAGAGTATGATGTAGTGAGAAATTACTCTGTCCTTTTGTCATCATATTTCTTTAGTGGTTCATTATTTACTAATACATATGCATGGAGTTTACTTATGCGTAATATGCTGATATGCAAATGGTTTTTGGAGTGTGCGAGAGAAAAGCTATGCTTGTCCTGCAGAATACTCCAGAAGATTTTCAAATAGCTGTCGACCTTCCAAAAATGTATTTACGTGGTTAGATCGCAGATTAAGAGAAACTGGACAAGTCATGCCGATGAGACAGGATACAGGAAGACCACGAACTCAACGCATTCCCAACCAAGAGCAAGCAATTCTAAATGCTGTCTCAGAAAATCCATGCTGCAGTGCCAGAGGAATTACAAGATTACTTCATATTAGAAGTAATAAAACGGTCCATCAAGTTATAAAGGACGAACGGCAATACCCTTACAGGTTTTGTAAAGTGCACCCTTTATTGCCTGGAGATTATCTTCATCGAGTCAATTTTTGCAATTGGTTATTAGCTAAAATTCAACAACAGCCAAACTTCCACAGTAATATCCTGTACACGGATGAAGCAATATTAATAAGAGATGGAGTGTTTAACAGTCATAATTAACATGAGTGTGCACACAAAAATCCTTATAATAAGCGACCATTTGGGCACCAACATCGTTTTTCACTAAACATTTGGCTGGGAATAATCGGAAAAATAGTAATTGGACCACATACCTTACCCAATAGATTAAATGCCGAAGGCTATCTACATTTCCTTACTGAAATACTTCCAGGCTTGCTGGAGGATATACCACTAGCTATTAGGCAGAATATGATATAGTTACCTGCAACCTGCATGATGGCGCACCAGCTCATTACAGTTGCAAAGTCAGAAGATGGTTAGATAACAATTACCATCAGCATTGGATAGGACGTGGTGGACCTACAGAATGGACCCCAAGATCTGCAGATTGTAATATTTTGGATTCTTCTGCATGGGGATTTATCAAAAACCTAGTTTACGAAACGCCACCAGAAATGATAGCAGAATTAGCACAATGAATACGAAATGCAGTTCAACAAATTACGCCTCAGATGTTATTACAGAATGTTCAAAATTCAATTCCATTACGGGCTACTGCATGTATTGAAAACAATGGCGATCACTTTGAGCATTTAGTCTAACTTTAATTATATCTTGTTGTTACTGTTTTATTTTTTTTTGCTTTAATTAATAATCGATGAGTTGCCTGATGGCTGTGTTTGTAAATAGAAGGTTGTAAAATTTAAATTTCTTAAATTGTTATTCTCGGGATTAACTCAGCGTTTACAAACATTATTCTAATAAGATTTTTTTCTTATTTTTGTCCAAGGAATAATATTGCGGGAAGGTTGTACGCGAGTTTTTACACACCCTGTATAACTTGGAGATTTGTTGGTCTGAATCAACTAAATTTCAAGGAGTAACGAAACCCTAAGCTCGGAAACTCACTTGGAATATATGTATATCAAAGAAAATTACTATCGGATTTTAGTAGATTTTGCCAGCACAAAGACGTAATGGATGAAGAGACTTTGCTTAACATGTGCCATACCGTGATATATGTTTTACGCATAATGCAATTTTGTGCGGTAATGCTGTTAATTGCACTAGAATTTTTATATCGCCTATTATTAGACTGTATTTAATATGAAGTACGTGAAATTTGAAGTAGGATATTCAAATAAAACTAATTTTACTTTGGATTTACCGAGTTGTACGGTCAATGAGAAATCGGTTAATCTTAAAATGGTCTTATAAATTTATAATTTAACTTTATGTGGGAAATCTTCGGTATTAATTTGTATGAACTTTGTTTTTCCTTCGTTGATTTGCAGCCCTACCTTGCTTGCCTCGAACTCTAATACCTTCACCGCTGGCTGTAATTTTTTTTTGTGCCTGCTGAAATTAGTACCTATTACCTTTGTTAATTTCGCATGTTTACTAGAAGTCTTAATTAACAGAAGAGTTATTAATTATGTGTGGAAGCAGATAATCACCTTTGTATATAGGAAGAAATAAGCTTTTGGTGAAAGATTATTAACACAAAAAAAGTTTGTACTTTTACAGATCCAAAAATGTAAAAGAAAATTTTTAAAATAACGTCAGTCAACTAAAATTCTAGCGTACAAAATATGAATTTAAAAAAAAAGGTGATCTATAGGAAAACAATATTCCAAACTTAGATGTTAAACTTCTTAAGAAATATAAAATATCAAAGTTTTGAGTTTTGGAAATGCTCATCTCTAACTTTTTCGTATTTAAATCTTTGAAGCAAACATTTTCAAACCTGTTCAGAACTGAAAAACAACAAACCCTATAAAAACAAAAAATATAGTTTATTACAAACAAATTTTCATTCTGAACCTTTCAGTTTGATAAAAATAACTAAAACGTTTCCTTATTTATTATTTTAAATTAATTTTTTGAATAATTGCAGTTGCCTAACTTAAGGTTTTGGTTAACAAGATAGTTTATAAATAAAACTTAAGTTTTCCAGAATGTGTCCTTCCACGTATTTACTCCGCACCCTAAAACTAGTCCAGTTCAACTTTCTTATCTGGATAAATCAATAGACACCTCATCTGAACAACAAAAAATTCCAGAAAGGATACGGAAGTCCAGTTCAGCAGCCTTAGATTTCTTACACGCAAGTTAGAAAACTCAATCATTAATTTTTACAAGCAACAAACTTACCCTTGGAGGTCGCGGAATCTGTCCCTTTGAAGATTAATCTAACATTGTCTTTTGTTTAATATTTAATTCCATCAAACGCAGGGTGGTAATGGAATTTCGTATTCACAGAAAATCAACCCACGTTCCTTATTGTAAAGCAGTCCTACGCTTAGGCGTTTAATTTGACTAAACTTAAGAGCTTCTAATATGATGAGAGCAGTTTGTAATAGCTACATGTGGGTACTTTAGATTTACAAACTTAAAAATCTAGTTAACTAAGTAACATTCTTGTCATCACAAAATCAAATAAATTAATTTTGAAGCGTTACCAGTTAACTTAATTCTGTTGTTTAAATTAGAGCATAAATATTACCCAATAAATAAACAATCATATAAATTTTCGCAATTTTAGTGGCCATATTTGGCAGCCGCGAAGGCTTTACATAGCCTAGTATTAGATATTCGATAGAATATTAGGTAGTTCAATCTTCAAATATATTTCGTGCCAATCTAATAAACTTGCTTTCTGTGATCCAGCAAAATATGTACATCTCTTCCTTCGGAAGAATCTAACAAAACCGAATGCATACTTTAAAATATTTAAAGTGTAAATTCCCTAAAATAATATTGAGCATAAAATAAAAAGGGTAGAGAACTATAAAATTTATAACTAGTTAATTTAATAAAAAACATGAACGTTTTATGATCAATACGGTTAGGTGATATAAGCTTCGTATGTTATATTTTTTTAAAGAATTGTGTACTAAAAACTACGTAGGTACTATAAACACGCCCAGGACTTTATGAGGTTGTAAAGTCTTAAACTGAACCATTTTCTTATCAGGGTTGTCTCGAAGTTGATGGTGGAGTCATCGACCTTTAAAAAATTACAGTGTTATTTAATACCCGTCTGTGAGACAAAGAAATGAATTTTTTCTATATGTAAAATCGGGAATTTATTACAGAATTTTTAAAAGATAAACATTTAAAAAATTGTTGGCGCTTTTACTATTTACAAAATTCTTCTGAATTGAAAAATGTTTTTTTTCAGATATGTACTTACTTTAAGAATTCGAATTTCAAGGGAAGTGAATGTAGCTTTAATTTTCAGTAGCCAGCATATTTAATATTAAAAATAAACTTCTTAATTTTGCATATTTGACAAATAAGAGGCTAGTAATTAAAATTATAAGAAAATTTTTCACATAAGCTTCAAAAACCTCAACAATTAAAGGGTATAAACGGAAACTTGCAAAATTTAGAAAAACAAATCTTTAAAGGAGGAAGTTGGTATTAAAGAAAACTTCAAGTTTCCAATCTGAAAACTTTTGGTTTTAAAAATTTTTGAGGATCAATAACTAAATCAATATTTTAGATACAAATTTTAAATGTAGAAAACGTCGATGCTTTTTCAAAACTAAAAAGGTTTAACATACTTTGGTTCAAAGTAAACTTTTCTATTTAATATTTGAGAATTTTTTTAAATTTTGACTTGACTTGACTTTCACTACAGCAGCTCCCAAACAAAGCAGGTAATCCCTGTTTGAAGATTTCAAGTAAATTTGACCCGCACGGCCCTATAATTCTGTACCAGTGTTAAGCTGGTCGTTTTACCTGTATTTAAATAAACATTCGCATTATTTGCATCTTCGTTTAACTCAACCGAGATAATAAGCAGCTGCCTCTAACGTGAAAGCGAAAATATATAACAAGATATATGTTGGGTTTGGTTTAGTTAATTTCATATCGGACAGAATCTTTTGGATAAACTTTATTAATTCGAATATGTCCACGGTCAGTGTCAGTGTTAACAGAACGTCTTCAGGGTTAAAACCGTGTCATTGTTGAGACAGAAGAACTCAACATTTCGCCAACTTTTTTAAGGGGCTTCTTCAGGAGGAAAATAGGAGCACTAAAAGAGCACGGTAACTCAACGTGTCAACCACGCCAGAGGCGAAACTCTTTTAGCAACAGAAAGAAGAGAACGGTAACTCAACTTGTCAACCAAGCCAGAGGCGAAACTCTGCTGACTGACAACCCTGACACGTTGAGTTACCGTGCTCTTTTAGTACTCCCCTTTTCATCCTGAAGAAACCCCTTAAAAAGTGGGTGAAACGTTAAGTTCTTCGGTCTCAATATTCAATAATGACACGGTTTCAACCTGGAAGACGTTCTGTTAATAAGAACCTTAGTTACCTACAAAATATGATATTTAGTTGCATGTTTTACTGTCGAAATTCGATGAAAACAATATAGTTTGCTAATTTAACTTACTGTGTCACTAATAATAAGGAAAGGCACACCCTAAACCGTTTAAAACATAACTAAATGAATTATAAATTTTGTAATAACTTCAGTGACTGAAGTATTTCAGAAAAAGAAAATGTTATTTTAAGAAACACTTCAGTTTCCGATTTTTTTTAGTATTTACATTTTAAGAAAAACCACTGAATTGCAATCTATACACATTTAGGATTTTAGTTTAAAATTAAAAAGTTAAGTAAAACATGATACTTCAACAACTGTTTTCAAATTTCAATTGAAAAGAGAAGCTTCAATTTTTAAAACTTTTAACGTTTTAAAACTATCAAAGATAATCTGTAAATACTGAACTTTCAGTTTTTTCACATCAATACTGAATTTCCACGAAAAAAATGTTGAGAATACTAGTAATCTCCTTAAGTATTCGAATTTTTAAAAATCGTAAGCAATGTCTTGGAGGCTTCGAGGAAGAACCTAAAATTGTAGTTACTCAGAGGAGGATTTGACAGAAAATTTATTAAACTTGCCGCTTTAACCTATCTTGGACTAAAAATAAAAATTTTAAGCGGACTGGAAAGAACGTATTTTTACAAATTTAATTCAATATTTCAAAGAATTGTATTGTTGAACTTTACATTACTTTTAGAGGATTTGGAATTGAATTTACAAGGAACGTATTAGTGTTAACTTTAATTTTTGATCAAAATATTTTAAACTTAATAACCGATGAAACTTAAAATTCTAAAAGTTGTTTGCTAAAAAAGAGTTTGGCAACAAATTGAAACCATTAACAGCTGGAAGTTCCTAAACATTCAGTTTCTCTTTGCTTTTTTAAAAATTTTAAGCATAAGCTAACATTTGAATCTTAAGAAAAATAAAAATAATATGACAGAAGCTTTTAGTTATCCTATTATTGAATTAATTTTATTTTATTTTAAAATTCTGACATGAATAATGGGATATCGTCTCTATAACTATCTCTGCTATATCATCCACAAAAACATAGTCTTAACAACCAAGTAGTAATTATTTCCATTTTGCATTTAATTATTTCCAAATAAATATTCAGTAAGTTAAGCTTATGTACGTTGCTCGGGTTACATTCTCATTTACAAACAAAAATAAGCACCATACAACCTCACTACAAATTAATGTTTCTAGACATGTAAAATGCATACCTCCTGAATTTACTCATGTAATTCGTTAACCATTGTTCCTTGTTTTGCAAATAATGTTAGCCTAAAAATGGAATAACTGATCATTAGGTGGACCAGAGGCATACAAATATTGAATTTGCATTCAGAATTTCTCGGTGGTTTAACTCGCTGCATCAGATTTTTGATTAAAAATCGTTATGAGTTTTCAATCAGGTAACATTTTTCGTTTTCGGCAATCTAAAATTTAAGAATATTTGACCATTTCATAAAATTTTATAATTACGAATAGCTGGCAATTGAACCACTAACAATAAAAAATTGTGTAATAAAGGTTCTACACGACTATTTTCTATCTTTCTAATTACAGTTTTTCATGTCGAAGTTACTGTCAACGTCATGAAAAGTATTTTTAATTAGTCGCCGCTTGCACAGTGTCCTGATTATTTTAGAAGGAATATTTTACAGGCAAGTATTGAAGAAACACGAAACCTGGACGCCATTCTAGGCTTTTTCATGGTGAATTTTTAACGAACCTGTTAACAAGACATTGTGTAATATACCCAGATGAATGTATGAGGTGAATGCTTCATTGGGTTTTTAAATAAAAACTAACTCTTACTGTTCTCAAAACTACATTTAAAACAAAAATGTCTATTAGCTATTTTTTTTATGTTTGTCCTTAGTTAATAATTACTTATAGTGATGAAAAACATTTTTTATTTATTCGGCAAGATTTAGACGTACGGGTGACGCAACTACTGCTATGGATTCAACCTCTGGTAACAACGTCTTTGAGTTATCAAAAAACATAAAAACATACGAGTGCAGAATGATAAGTGGTTACCCTAATAATGAGAAATTAGTTATATGTTTTTAAAATGATGTTTATTTTTCAACATAGTCTCCTGAGAGTGCAATGCATTTTAACCGATGTTCTAACGCCCTGATCCCATCACGAAATGTGTTTTGCTCGAAATCAGCAAAATATGTATCTACGGCGGACTTGACTTCCACGTCACTTGAAAATCCCAGCCTTCCCAAGAAAATTTTAAGGTTAAGGTTAAATTTAAATCAGAGGGATGTAATCGTTCTAGAAAGTTCGTGTAATATTCACTATTTTTTATAGTTTGTCTTTTTTAGAGATGGCCTACCATCAAAATCCCTTTGGCATTCCATAAAATGACGCCATCACCTTGCCAACTGATTTTACCGCTATTGCTTTCTTTGGAGCTAAGCAACCAGGTTCTGCCCATTGTTTCGATTGGAGTTTCGTTTGTGGGATAAAGTAATAAATCCAGGTCTCGTCTGTAGTTACAAATCGATCCATAAAAACGGTTGGATTGTTTTAAAGGGTCCAAACATTCTTGGGATACTTGCACTCGAAGACGTTTTTGATCAGGTATAAGCAATCGCGGCACCTATCTTGCTGAAAGTTTTTTCACACCCAGTTCTTCTGGTAAAATATTGTGCATTCACTGTTTTGAGATGTTTGCAACATTGGCTAACACCAAATTATGAATTTTGTTAAGCATTTCTGGCGGTGTTACACTTTGAGCGTTCAGAGCGATGTTTGTCTTGGATGCCGCGTTTCAACTCAGCCGTCCAGTTTTTATGGTCTCATATGATACAGTATTTTCGTTTCAAATAGAAAATGCGTTTGTTTGCAGAATAACCAACACCAAACTATTGGAAAGATAGCCGCTATATTTTCAGTATTGCCAATTAAAAGATCGAAATTTTAAACAATGAATAAATATTTTAACTACCAGTGGTGCCACCTAATCACATATTATCCTGCTCTCGCATATTTAAAAAAGAAGTTAAAATTGCTTAGCTGTCCGTTGAACCGAACTCAACTAGTAAGAAAGGCTTTTACCTCGTATAAGGTCAAACACCGACTTGTATCAGCAACATTTCCTGACAATGAAGATTACAGTTATTAAAAACGTACGCATGCGTATTGTATGGTTGTGATAAACGAAAACTAGAAGCGCTGGAGAATATAGCTGTGGTGCTATCAAAGAATAAAGTGAAATTGTCTAATAGAGTCACGAATGAAGAGGTCCTGAGAAGCATAAGACAAGATAAGAACCTATTTAAGCAAACAGTAAAAAGAAGATTTCGCTTAATAGGACATACATTACATGACAGCCTGATACAAACTATATTAAAGGGAACAATAATGGGAACGAATGCTAGGGGAAGACCAAGGACGGAGTACCTGCAACGAATCATAAAAGATGCCGAATGAAAGAATTATATAGAATTAAAACATAGCTGAAGCGGAGCAGTGGGAGTCTGCAACAAACTGAGAGAGAGAGAGAGAGAGAGAGAGAGAGAGAGAGAGAGAGAGAGAGAGAGAGAGAGAGAGAGAGAGAGAGAGAGAGAGAGAGAGAGAGAGAGAGAGAGAGAGAGAGAGAGAGAGAGAGAGAGAGAGAGAGAGATACTTTGAAGTTGGTTATGTCGTATTCTAAGAAGTTATTTAATTCATTTTAGCTTAAAATAGTTATTTGTATGCTAAGGCCGCGAAATTCCATTTTAGCGTACCGAGAGAAAAATTGTCGCCGAGGCCGCTTGCGGCCGAGGCAAGACAGTCTCGAGGGCGCTAAAGAATTTCGCGGCCGAAGTATACACAACATTTTTTGTGCAGCCGTAAAAAATACATAATAAAACTGACATATTCATATTTCGCGGCCTTACCCTTAGTAACGGCCGCGAAATATTTTAACGGCCGTTACCCTTAGTAACGGCCGCGAAATACAATTTCGCGGCCGTTACTAAGGGTAACGGCCGTTAAAATATTTCGCGGCCGTTACTAAGGGTAAGGCCGCGAAATCGGATTTCGCGTCCTGTATTGCGTACGCGAAATGACCACTTCGCGTCCGGCTGCACAAAATAGTTATTTATGTTACAAGTACGAAATATAGGACTTTTTTGGATGAGCCGCGTTTTATGGCCGAGCGAGCACGCGAGCGAGGCAAATAAATAAGGCGAGTCTAAAAGTCCGTTTTTGTACGAGTAACATACATAATGTTATGTTCGACTGCCCTGAAATGATATTTCCTTCTTAAAATAATGACGTTTAATTTAATATGACAGTTTGATATGACGTTGTTACTATGACTACCTACCTATAAAGTTAAAAGGTACTAGTCCAATAAAGTGGGTCTTTATGGGTGCTAAACACTGTCAAAAATGACGTCTTTTTGAAACAGTCGAACATAAAGGTTTTTCTACCCTGTTTAGGTTGTCTTTAAGCTGAGTTTTTGGTATGTTCCCACAATTTATTGAAAAATAAAGGCTGATAATAGTTGTAGCAATTTATTGTTAGCAATATTGTAGCATATTCAATTGTAATGTTGTTTGTAATTTTTGTACATTGTGAATTTGATGAATCATTTTATAATTTTTAATATTTGATTTACGTAGTTTGAACACTGCCAAATGTAATAACAAGGGACTATCAAAATATTTAAAATTATAAACGTTTGATTAACATCATCTTTAAGTTTTAATTTATTTAATAATTTGTAGTGCCTTCACTGTTCCGAAATTTAAAATAAGAACAATATTGATTCTGTTATGTTATTTATTATAAAAATGAAGTGCCTTTCAAAAATCACCAATTAGTAAAAAATCATCAATTTTCCATTTTCATTGTGGGATATCTTTGGGAAAAATTAGACAAAAATTCAAGTTTTTCATTAAAGTATGTCATATATTGAAAACCTATAAACACCAGTAAGACTTCGTTGTTGTTTTTAATATGATGCTATATTATTTTCTTTTTTATTATAGGATGACATAAATAAGTTTACAAAAGTGAATTATTTTAACGCATGAGTTCTGCCATGGGCATTAGGTTTATCCAACTACGACTTTTTTTAAGGCTTCCACCTCCCGACTTTTATTGTGGCAAACACCGTATTCTCACCAAATCTACTGATTACCTCGTATTTAAAAAATTGTCTACTTTTAGCTATTTCGCATAAAAATTTCGAGCAGGACCAAACCCGAAACTTCCGACTTACTATGCAAGTTGTTAAAACAATCATGGTATAAAAAACCAAAACAATGTAATCATTGTTCCAAAATATGACCTGAAATTTCATTGCAGTCGAACATTTTTATTTAATATGCAATTGTTCGTTTTTACGAATTTGCGAATTTTTCGAAGGCAGTTGAATTGCTGGATAAATAATATAAGATGTGCTGTCTGTAACTTTTTTATTTTTAAATGCAAATTGGTAATAAACGTAAACAGTATGTTTCGGTTTAAATTATATACAAAATTCTAAAAAAGTATAGTTAGTTCAGTATCAAAATTGCAGAGGTTAGTTAACTGACAGTTTATTATATTTTGTACCAAGTATCAATAAAAAAAAGGTGATCTCATTCATTTCGATGTGTTTTTATTTTCTAGAGAAAAATTGTAATGTATAGGTATAGTGTTTCATTTAAAAAAATATTATTTTATTAAATACGCCAGCAACGGGTTTCTCGTTTGGCCATCGTAATCTATATGAAATTAGAATCTGCTTTATGGGTTGCATTTTACTGTAAGAGCTCTTTGAAAACAGTATAGTTTGCTAATTTAACCAATTGTATAACTTCACTAATAATAATAAAGAAGTTAGTAGGATTTTTACCATTAATTTGGTATATACTCTGTACATTTATTGCAAAGAAAGCAACATCTTAGCGTTTAAACGTAAACGTGTTAGATAGTCGCTTGGTTGTAAATAAGTTAAATTCGGCTAATAATAATTATTAAATATGCTCTATAACCTTTTGAGGAATCCCAAAAATCGCCTCTAACATCAAAAATCTCTTATTTCGTCCAATAACCGAACAACGGGGAAACCGGAGAACTAAAAATAAAATGTTCGATATTTGAGGGAGATTGTCAGAGTCGTACCTGGTTTATCCTTGCGTTAAATTCCATATCGGCACTTGTAAATGGCTCCAGAGGAGTTAAACACTACAAATATTACAATGTAGGTATATCCACTTACTGTATATGGATGGTGTAAATATATACGTTCAACGAGCTGTACGTAATTATTTAAAAGAACTTAACCCTTGGATGCATAACCAAATTTTTTTATGAGTCTGACGGACCCTTACTTGATTCTGTTAGGAATTATGCAAATTAAACGTTCAAACCAAATATTTATAAATATTATACATAATATTACAGCATACATAACATATTTATGAACAAAAACGGAACATTGAAAAAGTATATATGCAAAAAAGTAATACCTAATTTTACATCAATATGCACTTTTTAGATAAATAAGAACCAGTCATAATGCATACTGCTCAGTAGCAATTATTTTTTTTTTTTGGAACGTAACTGACCATTGAGAGGTTGTTTCGAAACGCGAATGTGGAAGAATGCAAGGGCTTGTTTTTGACACTTTTGAGTTCCAATGAAATATCTCGTTTATTTTGTCGTAGTGTGCCTAAACAAAGGTTTGGATTTTGATAGACCCCGCATATGTAAACTACGGGTAACGATCAAAAAAAATTATTTTCTCAAAAATGGTTTTGAATTTTGGGAAAATTTTATATGAGTCGTATCACATCACATTAGTTTTAAGAATTCCTGTAACCATTTGCACATCACTGCAATATTACAAATATATTTAGCAAAAACAAAACAGCTGGGTGTATTAGACCCCGCATATGCATCATAGGGTTAACTGTTTGTTTAAATTAAATTTGAAAACTTTGTTTTAGAATTTAATAATGTGAACTGTAAATTTTAATACCCGAAAACGAAACTGCGTCTCCACCAAATGTAACGTTAATACACGAAACCGAAGCCACATCTCCACCAAATGTAACGTAGTGGATTTTATCGTCCAGCTACGCCACTAGGGGTTTTGCTTGCGAGAGGTTTTTTAAATAAATACCAGAAATTCAACTAACATCAAATTATACTAATACACTGGGTAGTCAACTTTACAAAGATTCTGTATAGTAACAACAATGATCTTCAACCAAGTTAAAGAAATCAATAATTATCACAATGACCAATAGTTAAAAACAATTAAATGAAACAATTACCTAAGTTCAACAATCAATTTCGTGAAACAATCAGCTAAGTCCAGCCTAACGACACTAACATTAAATAAATGAAAAGAGTATCTTACATTACGACCGTAGCGAACATTGCTTCACGTATGGACCTGACTCGTTACTAAGACTGGAGCTTCGACTTCAACGGCGGCACTGATCGTAATGACCTCCTCCAAACTAGAGTCTTTTATATAAAGTCAGATCTCACGTGATCCGGTAATAACGACCGAGTTTTGTACGCATGTGACTCAGATATGCTGAACCGTGCAGTTTAGATGAGGAGTAAGCATGAATGAGTTATTGATTGACGTCACTCCGTCCTGCAGGTGCATCGTAAAAACCTGAATGCGCATTTTTTCTGGTCATTATTCCAGGAATGTCTAGCCTAAGATACATGAACTTTAAATTGCATTATCATGTTAACGTCCGGTCTTTAAACAATTAAATTGCACAATATTACGCTTTGTTACAACATGCAACAAGTCATAATGTATAAAACTTCCTAAAGTATCCCACGCAAAATTACGAACACCCACCTAACGAGGTTTTGAAAACACAAGAAACTTTCGTTTATTGGAATTACTTTTGGTGAATAAAGCAGTAAAACAGAATTACTTATTGATAAATTAAGTGAATATGGAGGTTAAAGGCGAAGATTAGGCGTATTGGTGGATTTTAAATCAACAATCTCAAAGTAAATGTAACTGCTATAGGATTTCGCAAAGCTTTAAACATCTCTAATCTAAAAGACTGAATTTTTCGAAATCTGCTATGTTAATAGGAAGTTTATATTTTTACAGAGGAAATGTAACCGTGGATTAGGGTGAAGTTTTGTTCAAATTTACACTGCACATAGTGCACATTCAATGTAAAATATCACTTCGATGGCAAATCTTGTATATCGTCATTTACACAGTAGGTATACCTTTTTTGCTTAAAAAAGAAAAACATCTGCCCTAACTTTAAGTACAAAAAAGTTGAAGCTTTTTTAAAGACATTAGGTTTAGAAAAATTAGCATTACTGTAGGAGCTATATTAAAATTGAAGACGGAATTAATGTTTCCCGTTCCAAATAAGGTAGTTTCCCCAATTTTTATATCAATATTTCGAAAGTTGTTTGAGAAAGTTGAAATGAAAATTTTGACTTTACCACCCTGTATCTCTGTTAATATTAACTTTTGAACTAAGGTAATCCTAAGTAAATCGTAATATTTTGACCTCACGAATCTACTGTTGGCCTGTGTCCCAATACTTATAGGCCCCCGTGTCCATCGGAGAGTCAACGTAGGGTAACTCATACAGTTATTGGACACGGTATAGTAATTGGACATCTCCAGTGTAGTGAGCTGTAATAGCTAGACATCTACTCTAAATGGTACTATCTGTTAATACATGGTGCGACATACGTCATTTTAACAATCCATCAAGTTGGTTCTCGCCAAATATCTTGCATAACGAAAATTCTGTGTCAAATGTTATAGCAGTTGTAATTTGACGTGTTTCGTAGTGGCAAGTGTTAAGAATTGCTAATATTTTTAAGTCGCCGATTGTGTAGTTGTAAAGCAGTTAGACGTGTCATTGTTTCACACAGGTAAGTTATTAGGTTAAACATGCTGCGGTTAATATACACTTGCTGTTTACTAGAGTTGTGCTGTAACAGTAGAGGTGTCCAATAACTGCATTCTAAAAACATAAGAAATTTAGTTATTGGACAGAGTGTCCAACAACTATGCTTATGAACTACACAGTTATTGGACAAATGTTTATTAATAATATAAGTTAGAGGCTTCATTACTCTCGCATCTATGCTTCTTCCTTTTTTAGCATTAACCTCCTCTACTATGCCAAGAAAACCAAGTTACGATGCAAGTGCCCTACAGGCAGCACTTCCAATTCTACCAGGACGAAACGAAAAAACAGGGTATTTAAATGTGTAGAATCTACGCAATACCGATATGTCAATTGTTTTTATATACCTATATCATCATCATCATCATCATCTCAGCCTCTATTTGTCCACTGCTGGACATAGGCCTCTTCCATAATCTTCCATGTTCTCCTGTCTTGTGCAACTCTGAACCACCTTTTTCCTGCTGTTTCCTTGATATCATCAAGTCATCTTTTTTGTGGTCTGCCGATACTTCTCTTTGTAATTCTCGGTTTCCACTGTATTATTTTAGTGGTCCATCTATTTGGGTCTTGCCTAGCTACGTGACCCATCCATCTCCATTTTAATTTGGCTATTCTTGATATTATGTCTGTTACTTTAGTTCTTCTTCGTATCTCTTCGTTTCGTATTTTGTCTCTAAGACTAATACCCAGCATGGCTCGCTCCATTGATCTCTGAGCAGTTCTTAAGCGGTTTGCACTTTTTTGTGTTAAAGTCACAGTTTCCAGTCCATATGCCATCACCGGTAAGATGCATGCCTCATAAACTTTCCTTTTTAAATTTTGTGGAATATCTGTATTTCGCAAGACATGTTTAAGATTTCCAAATGCTGCCCAGCTTAAGCCTATTCGTCGTAAAATCTCAGCGGTTTGATTATCTTTACCTATCTTGATTTTGTGTCCGAGATATACCTATATACTCATCGACGGTCTCGAAGCTGTGGTCGTCAATGATGATCTCCGTTTCTTCTGGACTCATAATTTTTGTTTTTGTCATATTCATTTTCAAGCCAATGTGTTCTGATGCCTTTTGTAGTTGTTTGAGCATTGTTTCCAACTCTTCGATATCGCTACTAATTAAGATTATATCGTCCGCAAAGCGGAGGTGGTTTAAATAGGATCCATCGATGTTCAAGCCTTTTTTATTCCATGCTAATGTCTTAAGTACATCCTCTAGTACGAGGGTAAATATTTTTGGAGAAATTGTGTCTCCTTGTCGGACTCCTCTTTTAACATCAACTTTGTCTGTTTTTAAGTCTTCGTCGATTTTTACTTGTAAGGTTGCGTTGGTGTATATATATTTTAATAGTTTCGTATATCTGAAGTCAATGCGTGCACGGTCCAGGCTTTCTAGAATTGACAACGTTTCGATGGAGTCAAAAGCCTTATGGTAGTCAACAAAGGCCATGTGAATTGGGACGTTGTACTCTGTAGTTTTTTCAATAAGTGTGCGGATAGCTTGTAGGTGATCGATTGTACTGTACCCTTTCCAAAACGCCGCTTGCTCTACCGGTTGGTAAAAATCTAGCTTATTTGATATCCGGTTTGTTAAGAGTTTTGTAAGTAACTTATACATGTGTGATAACAGGCTAATCGGTCTATAGTTTTCTAGGTTTTTGTTGTCCCCTTTTTTGAAGAGTATAATCACCTCTGAGTTTTTCCATGAGTCGGGGATCTTTCCTTCGTCAAGGCACTTATTTAGAAGTATTGAAATTGCATCTATCAGAGTATTTCCAACCATTTTCAACATTTCGTTTGTAATTTGGTCTTCTTCTGGAGATTTTCTATTTTTCATGTGTTTTAATGCATATACAAAAAATATACCTATATACTCGTAAGTATTACCTAAGAACGGTTGTTAATGATATTTGTACAAAAATTACAAAACAGGATAAAATAATAATATTTTATAAAGTGTCCAATTACTGTATTTAATGTGTTCAATAACTGTGAAAAGTGTCAAATAACTGTATATTTATGCATAGTATTAATTAAATGTTAATAGTAAATACTAGTGTTGTAATTTTGTGTAATTAGTCTACTAACCAGAAGCACAGCACAATAAGGTTTACATTAGTGTGTTTACATTTTCTTTAATTTAAAATTTGAAATTTTTTACCGCACGAAACTGTAGTAAAGTGCTTAAGTGTCCAATAACTGTATGAGTTACCCCTACTGGGCGACTGACAGGCACAAAATACCGGAGGCAATTGATTTCTGTGTCATCAATGGTATTTCACAAAACTACCTAAAAATTCAGCCCATCTTAGATCCATCTTTTGGTTACTTTAGACATCCAAGTATGCAAGAAAATGCAGGGGGTCATTGTCAAATAAATATACAGATTGGAATTAATCCTTTCGTACTATCCTAACAAAATAAATATATCTGTAATATGCGACTATTAGATTTCAAATTTACGTTTCAAGTTTGGAAATTTGACGCTCCTGCGGGTATCGGTGCTCCGTAGCTCAATGGCAGAGCAAGGTGCGTATAACCTGGTTCGGGGTTCGATTCCCCGCGGTGGTATCATTTTTCTTTAATTTGAAACTTTCTATATTAATTACGCATGGTAGGGCTATATCTGCTTATAAGTTTCGGTTTTCAATTTAACTTTATCGTTAGTTAAATATTTATGCATTTAAAATGCCAATGCCAATTACACCAACGCAAGAAAAGAAGATCAGATCAGTGGAAATGAAATTTATGAGAGGAATAATGGGAGTCACCAAATTTGATAGAATCAGAAACGATGCCATATACGAGGAACTAAAGCAAGATAAAATTATAAACAAGCTTAAGAAGAAACAATTATTATGGTACGGTCATATAAGTAGGATGAGCATAGAGAGAAAAACGAAACAACTAATAATAGCAAGGAGCGACAAAAAGAAAAAAGTGGGACGACCATCAAAAACTTGGGAAAAGAGAATAGAGGAACTAATCAAAGAGACCGGAATAACAAAGAGAGAAGCGGATAAACTGACCATGAATAAAATTGAATGGATAAAATTTATTAAAAACCAATACCCGACACCCTAAAGGGTAATACGGGACTTTACTGGACAAAGAAAGAGAAAGAAAATAAATATATCTAAACATCCTTTTAAATACAGAAGAACACATCGAACTAGTAGCTGAACATCTAAATACTGTTATGCCGCCTGGAATACTACACCCGAAAAATACTAGTCCATAGAAAACATACTAGATAGAGATTTTAAGAGGTACCTAGAATCTCTCTCACCGACTGAAGCACTAAAGTGTTCCTTATGGGAACCCGTGAAAAAAATCAAAAACCACGCAAACCAGCAAGATGGAAACTGGGCCCGTGCGTATGAAGAAGAAGTAAAAAGATTCGCAGAACATTTTGGCAACGTATTCAAGGATTACTAAGCAGCATTCAAGGTCAGTATTTCTGGGAAAGTTTAATTTGAACCTCAAGTTTAAATTAAGATTTAAGCCACATCTCATTACACTTTTTACGCTTCAACTTAAACCTTAACTGAAATACTGGCCCTCGAAATATCTAATATTGAAAACGTCAAATTCAATATCGATCATGAAACACCAACAAAACTTCATAAAATTTGTAAATGGAATTACAATGCAGTTTTAAAACAAAAACAAATAAGAAACTGAAATGGTACTTTATTTATTTAGTTAGTTTCCCAACAGCGAATCTTTGTGCATATTTACTTGCGCTTATTTTGTATTTGTTCGCGTTTGATTTTAATAATCTTCAAATAAAGTAGAACGAAATCAGGACGGTGATATTGTGCTTCTTTGTTTGATAGGGAAACATAGGAAAATAAATATGAAGTTAGCATTCTCTAACATTACGTAAACAACTCCCCACAATATAATTAACAGAAAATAAACTTTAAAGTTTAATATTTAAAGGAAATTTATTTATTTTCTTTTAATCAAAGCAATCATCTTTTATTTTAAGGCCGAAATAATATAAATTGAAAATCAGGCATGACACGGAACGATGTTTTTTTATTTATAAATGTTTGAGGCCAAATGAAGATTAGAAATTGCAAATCTGTTGAATTAAATAAATAGAGATTTTATTAGAATTCAAGAACCACTTTAAGAATTTATAAACTTTGCAGGAAATGTAAATAAGTAAGAAAAGGAATATATTTTTAAAAACAAATAAATCATAAAAGCTATTTTTTATTTTGTTTGTTTCTATCTTTGTTTTTTGAACAGTCACAAATCCCTATTTTTCATTTTATTGCAATATTGAAAACAAAGGACGTTGAAATCAAAATGGATGTTTAAGAGTTTTAAAGAAATAAATCATAGTCGTCATTATAATTCATCTAAATTAACAAACAATTATAATAGCTGGAATTTAAAAATAACTAAATATTAAAAGATACCTAAAGAAGATACAATAATAATTTTGGGGGACTTTAACGCCCAAGAAGGGAAAGAGTACTTCGTAAGCCGGGTTGCTGGAAAACACACAATCCACGACGTAACCAATGATAATTTAATAAGATTGTGCAACCTAGCCACGAGAACAAATATGGTCATAAGCAGTACCAAATTTCAGCACCCATACTGGCATAAAGTAACATGGAGAGCACCCGATCCCGATAATAAAACGTATACACAAATTGAGTACGTACTTGTTACAAGAAGAAAACAAACATCAGTAAAAGACGTCAGAACGTTTAGAGTAGCATGCGCAGACTCGGACCATTTTCTTGTAACGGCAACAATAAAACAGAAGGTAAAGAAGTATGAAATAAACAAGAACAAAAGAAACAAATGGAACATTGAAAAGCTTGAAAACCCAAATGTAAGGAAAAAATACATTGCAAGTATAACTAATAAACTGGAAGAGACAAAAATAGCCGACAATGACATACAGATCGAATGGAGACAAATTGCAGACTGCATAAATGCAGCCACAGCAGAGTACGTAGGGCAAAAGAAAAGAACAACAAGAAGAGACTGGTTTGACGAGAATTGCTATCAATTATTACAGAAAAAAAATGAAGCAAGGCTAAAATGGATAAAAACAAATAAAGAACAACATTTACAAGAATATGAAAAACTGAAAAAAGAATCAAAAAGGACTAACAGAAAAGCAAAGAGGGATTGGATGGACAGCAAAGTAAAGGAAATAGAAACGGAAAGTAAAAACATAAACTCAAAAGTATTTTACAAAAAAAATCAAAGAACAAAATATGGTAAACAAAGGCAAAGTGATAGGCATAAAAGATAAAGAAGGAAAAATAACAGAAGATGAATACCAATACAAGGCTGTCTGGACACAACACTTTAAAGAGCTATTAAATGGTGAAGAAGCGCGGAAAATGAGGAAGAGAGGCAGGAAGAAGCGGCAGAAAAAGTAGACATTGAGGAACCGACAAAAGCAGAAATAGAGGAGATCATTAATAAAAGTCGTAATGGAAAAGCTCCAGGCAGAGATGGAATTAACATGGAACTAATAAAATACGGAGGTGGAAAGCTATTTGAAAGACTTCATCAGTTAATTTAAAGAATATGGGCCGAAGAAAAAATTCCAGAAGAATGGGAGACAGGAGAAATTATAACAATACATAAAAAGAGAGACCAGCAGAATTACTCAGGAAAGTCAACAATAGATGCTATCCATACATTCAAACAAATTATTGAAAAAGCGCATGACTATCAAATAGAAGTAGAAATTCTTTTTATAGACTTTGAATAAGCCTTTGACTCTATCAAAACAGACAAACTCCTAAAAGCGCTGAAGGAATTAGGAATACACCCTAAATTAAGAAGGCTGATAAGTACCACAATGGAAAAATCAACAGTCACAGTAAGAACGCAAATGGGTAACACGGAGGATTTTGAAATAAATCAGGGTGTTAGGCAAGGGGATGCTTTATCATCGACATTGTTCAATTTAGCCCTAGAACGTGTGTTGCGGAAAATAGATAAACGAACAATAAAAACAAAAGGAGGACAAATAGTAGCATATGCCGATAACATAGCTCTTATCACAAGAAACCGCAACATAATGGAAGAAATGCTAAAGGAGATAGTATCAGAGGGACGTACTATGGGCCTCAGGATAAATGAGAATAAAACCAAATTAATGAGAATATACAAGCAGTTAATAGACCGCCAGACAAAATTAAAAGTCGGAGATTTCAAAGTTGAAGAAGTAGACAAATTCAAATATCTAGGAATCACTATAACTAATAGTGGGGACAAGGGAACAGAAATCAAAGAGAAGATAGCTGCAACTAATAAGGCATTTTATGCCAACAAGAAAATGTTACAAAGCAAACTATTAAGAAAAAACACTAAAATAAAAATATATAAGACAATCATTAGACCGGTCATGATGTATGCTGCTGAGGTAATGACAATGACAAAAAAACAAGAAGAGGACCTGAGAATCACCGAGAGAAAAATATTAAGAACTATATTAGGACAAGTAAAAATAACAAACAATGAGTATAAAATTCGAATGAATCATGAACTACAACAAGAAATAGGTGAAAACATAGCCAAAAAAATTAAAAAACAGAGAGCAAAATGGTTGGGACATGTTTGGAGAGCCGGAAAGAAATCAATAACTTATACAGTTTTGGACTGGAAGACACAAGGTACGAGAAGGAGGGGGCGGCCAAGTACTACATGGTGGCAGGAAGTAAAAGATGACCTAAAAATATTGGAGTGCGCAACTGGTACGAAAAAAAAAAATCGGACAATTTAGCAGGACATATGTAAGAAGGTCTGAAAACACCAAGATGGGAACTGATCTATCCCAAACTATGGATCTAGAAAGCTCGCTTAGAGCGGCGTTACCTCCCTTGGGGTGTCATGCCACCATCTATAATATTAAAATTACTCTCTGAATATCTGCAGCTTTTAGGATATACACAAATAATTAAAGAAGTAGACCACTAAAACAAGTGAAGCTTTAAAACAAGCATTAAAAACATAGCAGATTGATTTTTTTGTGTTATCATGTCGAAAACAAGATATACTTAAGTTTAACTTAATGAAGTCAATTTTTAATATTTTTGCAGCCATTTTTAGCAGTAACAATAGACTGAAATTAAAGAAAGCCATCCTCGTTCACTGCTTACGAACTGAAAAGAAACAAACGAATATTTGGGATTATTAGTTTTCTAAAAAAACGGCAAAAGCTTGTATAATAATGACTTTTCCAAATGAATTCTGAAATATTTTCGAGCAAATAAAAACAACTTAAAATCGGCACGTTTTTGAAAGAAGTGAAAAAGACGAAGCACGGAATAACGAATTTTTATTGATGAAAGAGTATTGTTTAAAAAAAGGTCCGTAAAAATTAGCTTCATTACTCTTCGAGAGCGAAAGAACGATCATTCAAGTCTGTAGCGCTTTGACGATTTACTTTTGGGGGATCCAGCAAGAAAATATGTACTAATATATAGATTCCCTGCTGGTAAAATTCATGCGGCTGTTTGCGAAACCATTCTCTAACAGCAAACTCTACCTCAGCGTCCAAATTGAACCACCGACCTTTTAGTGATTAGTTTAATGGGCCAAACACATGGAAATCGCTAGAGGAAAAGTTGGGACTGTAAAATGGATGTTGTAAGATTTCCTAACGCATACGAGCAAGCAGATCTTGAATCGTGTTGGAGAGGTTTTCGGGACGTTTATTATTGATGCTGGTACCTACAGAGTTTAAAGTGTCTCCACATCGTTCAGCATTGATGTTGACACCAGGATATTTAAAATCTAAGAGCAGTACACCTTGGTAATCAAAAAATACGGCCACCATTACTTTTCCTGCTGAAGGTTGAAATTAACATCTTTTCGCCTTTGGAGATTCTGCATGTTTCCACTGCATTCTCTGGCGTTTGGATTCTGGTTCGTGTAGTGATAAGGCCCAACGCAAATTATTCTGCTCATCAGTGCAGTCGTGGAATCAACAACTTTGTGATATCCAAAACTATGAATAATGGACTGAATAGTTCTCACACTAATGCTTAACATTTTAGAAAGTTCTCTAACTTTAATGCGTCTATTTGCGCGTAAAGCAATTCCCAGCTGTATTACATTTTCATCTGGTGCTTCAACACGAGCATGTCCTAGACGGACCAAATGTTTAGTGGATTCTCTTCCTTGTCGAAATTTATCGCGCCATGCAACTAACTACTAGTAGTCACCTTGTACAGCTTTCATTCTCGTATAAATTTCCATTGGCTGACGCCCTTCAGCGGCCAAAACTTGAATAACAGCACGCAGATTATCTCTGGACGAATTTTCTACCATAAACTCCATTTTCCAACTTAATTATAACGCTTAGAAAGAAGCAAACAGCAAATACTTTTGACAAACGTATCACTAGTACTTAAACAATCAATATAAACAAGTGAAGTCCGTTGTTGTAGCCATGAAGTCGAGGCTGGGCAGTCCAAACGTGTTTCTATTGAATAATCCTCGTACTACAACACTTTGCTTTGTTTACATTTGTTACAGTTTTCTTCAGAACAACTTTGTTGCATGATTCCATTACGGCGGTCGAACTTATGTATTTATTCCTATCACCTGAGTTTTCTAAAGAAAACTGTAATTTATCATCACCAAAAGCACGGTAGCGCAGAATTGCTCTAAAGTTTCCGTCGTTGTAATCTGTAGTTTCATTTACACCATTTTTTTTTCCGAGTCTCTATGACTCCGCAAAGAAAGTTCTTGTTTACCAAACAAAATTACTGCCTCAACAATTGTCTTAATATTTTCCTGGTTTTGCGGTACTTGTTTAGCTTTAGCTGTATCTAATTTGTTTTCTACAGAAAAGTTCGCATTTTTTAAGATGCACAAAAAATGTTCAATGCAATGGAATATGCATAAATGGACTGTGAAGCTGAATGTCTTACAAACGTTTCCGCAGCATGTTTTCAATTGAATTTTTTTTCTCACTAATATTCCTAAAGTTTGAGAGTTGGTTCCTGTTCCAGACCTAGCAAACACACAACAATATTTACAAAATGCCCCATCTTATTTAGCTGAATAAGCTAACCACGGCCACTAAGCCAAAAATATTGAAATTTTAATTTTTTGCTAGAAATTGCCGTTATCGGAAAATGAAATGTTTCCTTGGGCACCCACAGATTTTTTAGAATTATTTTCAACATCGATGTCCGGTGTAATTAAATGTTTTCCAACAAAATTCGAAATATCATTTAAATGCACAGGCACTTCTTTTTGTTCGGAATTTTTTCAACTGCAAGACGAACTCAACTCTCTTAAGTTAATTATTCTGATTATTTTTCCCATCCAAATTTCGACCAATAGAATTGCACCATTCGACGTCACGTGGTACAACCTACACGGTTTTCAAGTGATAATTTTTTGATAATTTTGTCTATTGGTTGATATATATACAAAACAAAGAACATTCAGCCGCCTTCATTCAGCATCTGTCAAACTGACAGACAGATTGAATGTAAACATGAGCAGATTTGGAGTCGAGTCTCTGGAATCTATTGATGAAAAAGTAAAGGGAAATGTACCTGTTAATACGATCAAAATGAAAACCTCAGTCTGGAATCAATTTAATCATTTCTGCGATGAAAGAAAGTACACATTCAGTGCTAACACTACTGAAGAGCAGCTGGCAGCTATACTGAAGGATTGGGCATACAACATGAAGAAGAACAACGGGGACGATTATAAGGAGGGCGTGGATGGGAAAAATAATCCCCCGAATACCACTCGAGCTTCGAAATTAATCTGATATTTCCCTCAAGGTTCCCTGCAAACAAATGAACGTGTCAAGTTTTTCAGAAAAATCACTCGCGCTACGCGCTCGTGATTTTTTAACCTGGAAAACTTGACACGTTCATTTGTTTGCAACGAACCTATCGGGAAATATTCGATAATTTCGAAGCTCTTGTGGTATTAGAAGTGATAAAACTGGATTATTAGATATTATTATGTTGTTTTTCCTGCTGTCGCTAGTTTGGTCTTTGTTTAAAAAAAATTGTAATACAAAGCTGCCCTTTCCCCCACAGTTCAACTTACTTTTATAATTTGAAAAATGGCACAGCAAAAATCGCAATACACATCGATAATCACCTGACTATAAAACCACATACAGATAATACAACACCTGTTAGTTAGGGTGCGGGGTAGGGTTACTGGTAAAGTGACTCATCTACCGGTAAACGTAATAGAAAGTATAACAACTAATCACCAATACCTTACTAACAATAAATTTCTTAAACTAGTAGCCGCTTTCCTAAAGAGCAGTAAACGTCTAATATCGAACAAGCCCTTTATTTTGGGACTATTCATCTTTAAAGATGTAGAAAAAATGTTCCCATCCGAGTTTATATTTTGTGGAACTGAAAGGTGAATAGTTAGATTAAGCAGTTCAAGTTAAGCTTTGATCGCCACTGATTCAAGTTACGATAGAATTTTGTTGTAATAAATCATCAACTGTTTTTATTAAACAAAATAACAGCTCTAAAGCTATACTATTTTGAGTACCTACTTGGGAATTTTAGAAAAGCAAAAGCGAACTTAGTTATAACTCCTGAATTTTTCTCTTAAATAATAATAATAATAATAAAATATAAGATCCATCAAACTCTTAGGTATTTATTGAGCAAACAACAAAGAAAATTTAAAAACAAAACTCGATATAGGTGACAAGTTAACATTTTCATTTTGTTTTTTCCAAAGGCGTAAACTCAACTAAGGAAGTTACAAAAAAATTAGTGCCATTAATCTTCAGCAAAGAAAGAAAAACAACCGAAGTCCTAAAACAAGCAGCAAAAAGTTTCGATAGCTTGTATCGTGACAAATGTGAGAAAAAGTACTTTTTAATGATCTAAAGCAAGCTATAAGAAGTAATAAATTGATTAAACGAACATTCGGGCTTGAAAAAATTCTTTGAATTTCTTAGGGCAAACAACAATTTTGCAAATATTTTGTGGGAGTTTTGAAGATATCTAATTTTTATTTTTTTAAATTAATAAATAACTAAAAATCGATTTCAATAAAGTTCAAAATATCATGTTTGTTATGTTATTGTTGTTTGATACTCTTTTACTAATATCAGAAAAAAAAAGGAAAACAAATGTAACTTGTAGAAGTAAAAACCGTTTTGGCTAAATTTTATGTACTGCAACGACCGTTCTTTCGTTTTCCCTTAATTCCAAACTTTGTTTTTTCCAAAGAAAAAACCTTTTAGTTTATTAAAATGCATAGACGTCTCGTGTGTCAGCAGGAAACATTTTGAATACTCCTGAATTAAAACCGTATTTCAAGTCCTTTCAGAAATATTTCAGTTAATTCTGTGAAAAGACACAGGCATTTCGCCCAAAACTGTACCTTTAACAAACTAAATTCCACTGGGTGAGACAAGAGTTCTTCCTTAATTAAATTAAATATTTATACGAGTATTTTACACAAGAAATTAAATGCGGACTTAAATTTACTAAAACTGAGAAAGGATTTAATCTAAGTTCGAAGCATGTTTTCCTAAGGATTTATTTTAAAAAAGGGAAAAAAACGTAACCCCTTTTACCAACAACTTGATGTCGATTGACCACCATCTGCTATCCCTAATTCTGTCCAAGAAGTGAAGGCGAACGTAACCCCAATAAAAAAACACGTGTGAACACTGGACTAAAATACAAATACGAAGTTTTCTTTCAGGTTGGAGTACAGGTCAGGATTTAGGTCTTTAATTCAGAAAATGTGCAAAAGATTCTAAAATTACTTGAATTAATGAAAGACTTTTTTTTAATTCAAAAGTAATTTTCCTACACTTAAGAACAGAACAAAAGCTTTACATTTCCTAAGCATAAACAAAAAAAATAATTAAAAATAAAATGTCAAAAGATCCCCTAATAGAATTTTAATTTAAAGACAGCTCCTGTAAACAAGCAGTAACAAGCAATTTACGTTACAGTAATGGATTCCTACATCCTATTTTAACCATTTACGAGCAACTACATGATTTTACTCTATGTAATTTACTACTAAGGAGGAAACAAGGAACGTCTCTTGTTAAAGATAGAGACTCAATTTCCTTCCGAGGACCTTACTAGCGAGCATCTTTTTTATTTCAACTCATTTCTACGATGATGTGAATAAGAAAGACTTAAATTTTGAATATTATAAGACGTCAGCGATGACATCCTTTTAATAGAAGAGATGGGGAAATATTAGCGATTTTTTCCTTACATATAATCAATCATATTCGAATCAGAGGGGCTTGTCTTCTTATTTCAAGACGCAAGACGTTGTAATACGTTTGATTTTGAAAGGATTTCCCTGGGTTTCCAGAATAAGTTGCCTAATTAGATTGTGCATCTGGTTAGAAAAAAGGCATGGAAACTAAAATTATTAATATCGTTTATTTACACGTTGGTTTCCACATTTTAATAATAAACACTATAATAACAAGAATAATAAATAATAACATACCAAAATGACTGAAATACGAGTACAAGGTAGTATCAAAAAAGTAAGCTTAAATTAATTGTCGGTCTCGATAGCGTCAGCGTTTAGCATACTCGTCTCGAAAACTAAAGGCCTCAGGTTTGATTTTTTTTAGCACAAATAAAATCCGAGAGTACTCTCTTTTGTATACGAATACCGTAGGTCCGCTAACAATTCTATATTCTGACTCATTAACTTTTTTTGTAAACTAAAAAATTTTAGCTAGATAATACCATTTGTGAATAACTCGATTCAATTCAGTGAACTTGTCAATTTAAGATTACAGAACAGTGTGCCTTATTTCGACTTAATTAATCGCTGTGATTTGAAATTAATTTAACGAAAAAAATAGATAAAAATGTATCAAAAATATTTGGAAGCTAAAAAGGCCCAGTTTTTAAAAACCTATTTGAAATATTTGTAATCTGATGAGAGACAATAGAAAACGGAAGTGTACAGCAACCATAGAAGAAAAACTGAATAAGGCTATGAAATATGAAGACATCCAGAAAGAATGGGACACCTTAAAGGAAAACGAATAATAAGAATGAATTACAAAAACGCTGGTTTGACGAAGAATGTGAAAGAAGCAATAGAAATAAGAAGACAAGCATAACTCAGACTATTATTACAAGGTTATTCAAAAACCAGAGAAGAACAGTGCAAGAAAGCAAGAAATCATGTACGAGATTTACGTATGCAGAAAGGAGAAAAAATAGAAGTTTCACACAATAAAAAGAATTTAAAGAAATTTTACAAAGATTTTACAAAGATTTGAAACAAGAAAAACAGGACTATCAAATATAATCAGTGGCAATAAGAAACAAGAGAGAAGAACTATGCATTGATGAGGCAGAAAGACTAGAATCATGGGCGCAGCATTTTGAGGAAATCTTAGCAGCAGAACAATGCCTAAACAAGCATATGAAGACAGAACACAAAACCCTACAGAAGAAGAAACATAAGATATTATCAACGAAATGAAAAATGGCAGTGGTTCAGGCTCAGATGAAATCGAAATAAAACTTATTAAATCTGGAGGAAAAAAATTAACATCAAGAATTAATAATCTTATTATAGAAATAAGGAAAGAAAAGAAGAAGGGGATAATCAACTAATGAAAAATTACAGACTCATCGCCATTGCAAATGTAGTGCATAAAGTTTTGTACTATACTATAGAAAGAAGGGTCAAGAAGAAGTTGAAGGAAACATAGGGCAATAGCAGCAGGTTTTAAGAAAGTACGATCGACAGTTGATAACATATTTATTATAAGTCAAATACAAGAAAAGTAAAGAATGAAAACGATTACGCTGTACTTGCTGCTATTAGATTCCAAACAAGCATACGATAAAGTTAGAAGAAAGAAAGTTCTGGAAGCACTTAAAGAATTGAATTTTAAACGGGAAACCATAGCTTTAGAAAAGAGGAAGCTGATAGATACAAATAGCCGAGTATGTGACAAAGGAGGATTATCCCCCATTCCCATTGTTATTTAACATAGTAACACCAGTTATAACATTTTAGCTGAGCCATATTAATGTCTAGCTTAAGCTGACGACGCAGTATTGGTGGTAACCACACAAGAAGAACTAAAAATGCTACTGAGGAATCTGGAGAATGAAGCGAAAGAAGTAGGATTACAACTAAGCGAAGAAAAGTCCAACTTCATGCTTTTAGGTAATGGAACACAAGAAACGAACCAAGACCTTGTAATAAAAAGTATAAAAGGGAATACACAGTACAAATTCAAGTATACAGAAAGTATGGTGTATTTGGGGTGGAGATAAATGATAGAGGTAATTTAATACTAGAAATAGGAAAACGTTTGGTAGCAGAATCTAGATGTGCGGGCTCCTTAACAGCTGTTATCACAAACAAAAATATATCGCGGACGCTTAAAATTAAAGTACTATATAAAACGATAATAAGACCTAATAGTAGTCTATGTGAAACGTGAGTGTTAACAAAACAGATTTGTGATAAACTGGAAATATGGGAGAGGAAGATTCTAAGAGGAATATATGGTGAAAGACAACACCCTGAAGGTTGGAGACGAAGAACAAATACAGAATCAGAAGAACTCTAAGTACCGTTATACGACAAAACCGCCTTGGTTGGATAGGAGACTTAATCAGAACTGAAGATACGCATCTAACAAAGCAAATATAGAGTTGTATATTGGCTAGACGTACTGTATGTAAGATGTTAATTATATTGTTGGTTATAGTGATAATACTTGTTAAGTGTACCTAGTTTTTTTTATTTTCGTTAATTCTGTATACTGGATATATGCTCATGAGCCATGAATCGAGCAACCAGAAAGAGGAAGCAAGCAGTAGGGTTGATAATACGACCAGGAAAAACAGAAAGCATAATAATAGAAAATTTCGTTAGTGCGAGGATGCTAACAGTATACATAAAAATGTAGGCAACAGCAATATCGACAAAAATAGTGGTATATGTACCAAATAATGAGAACTAAGGAAAGGAGGACAAAGATACCTTACAGAAAGATAACCTACAAAACAAAATAGATGCAAAAGGAACAAATATCGTGGTAATGGAAGACTTAAAATGGAAGGGTCGGCAACAATAACAAAGGCATAGAGAAATTTCGGCATAAAGAAATTCAAACAACAGAAGCACGTAACAAAAAAAGTAAAGAAAATAGCATGGTGGACAACAGAAATAAAAGAAAAAGTGAGATAAAAGAAAAATAGGTGGAAGAAATATCTACTTACCAAAACCAGGGAGGACTATGAAAAATACAAAGAGAAAAGAACGGAAGTGAAAAATGAGGTAAAAAGGGCAAAACACGAAGATTGGGTGAAATTCGGCAACAGGATGAAGGACAACTTCACTGGAAATCAAGAGTTATTTTATAGCACATTAAATCAACTCAGATAAAAACGGATCACTACACTAAAAAACATACAGATACAGCAAGGGGGGCTACTCATAAAAGAAGAAGAAATTGAAAGATGGAGGCAACATTTCAAAGAGGTGCTGGAGATATCGATGAAGTAGAAAGGGAGAGCGGCAATGAAAACTAACAAAGCATCACATATTATGCAAGCGACGACACAAAATGTGTAGTCAATATCAAAAAAGGAATTAAACGAGGCAATAAAAAAATAAAGTTAGGAAAATCAACAGGGACAGATGTAATATCACTAGAGATGATAAAGTACAGAGGAGAGACAGGTAAGGAAAATATAGTAGGACTAATGAACAATATATTAACAGCAAAAAAGAGCACCAAAATCCTGGCAGGCGGGCATAATAGTATCGGTCTAGGACGTTTAGCCGCGGCCACTTAGGCGCGGCCGTTTAGACGCATACACACTTGGACACAGGCACACTAGGACATAGGGACAAAATGACGCAGTAAACTTGGGCGTGAGACCTTAGGCCGCAGAAACATTAGGACGCAGGAATATTAAGCCGCAAAGTAAGCAACCAATTCAAATAGACTTCCTTCAATTTTAGAATGTATAGAGAAAATAATTAACTCTGTAGTGTACAGAAATTTATTGAAAATTTTTGAGTGTAAGTAATAACAGCATTTTCTTGTTTCTTCCAGTTCTTTCCTAATTACAAGATTAATAATTGCTAATATTTGTTTAGACCTCAATAAGGACTTTCATTTAAACATACAGCTAGTTTATTCTGTATAGGTATTTTACAGCCTATCTAGAGAAAGGTCAGTTGTTAAAATAACATAACCATATGCGCCTTTGTGTCTTTGCGCCTTAACGTCTATGCGTCCTACTGTTTCCCGCCTTAATGTCTCGGCGCCCTTTTGCCCTGCGTCATAGTGTCCCTGCGTCCAAGTATGTCTACGTCTAAACGGCCGCGTCTAAGTGACCGCGGCTAAACGTCCTGCTCTGTAATAGTACCGATATACAAAAATGCGACAGTAGAGAATGTAACAATTACAGGGAATTACACTACCTAGGTACTACCCATATGATAGGTATGGACAACAATATGTGAAACGAGATTAATGGAAAAATTAAAAGTCACAATCGAAGACAGCCAAAGCGGTTTCAGAAGAGGAAGGGGAGTACAAGACAATATCTTTATACTAAGACAAATCAGTGAAAAAGCGATAAATAAGGGAAGTGAGGTATACATATGCTTTATAGATCTGGAAAAGGCTTTCGATAGAATTAGGAGGGAGGATATATGGAAAGTATTAGAAAACAGAGGTATCGCAACAACAGAGCTAGAAATGATCAAAATATTTGACAACAAGACAATAAATTTGGTAACAAGAAATAAGGAGTCAAGAGAATTTGAAACCACGAGAGGATTGCAACAGGGAATTGTACTGCGTCAGCTACCCTAAAAGAGGAAGGTGAGAAGTCGGAATTTTTTACGCAGATGACATGATGGTGTTAGCAGGATCAGAAAGAGACCTACAACACCACCTGAATATGTCATCTATTATCACATATTCCCTTACAAGTTATAAATTTAACAAAAACGGCAGGTAATCTCGATTCCGATAAAAGAATTAAGTTATTAACAGTGATTGAATCAGAAATTAACAACAATGATGTCCTTATTATCATATCTGTCGGATAAGGCTGGTAAATACACCTTCATGGGTATATAGATTCACAACCTATAGATTGTTAAAGTACCGACAACCTATACTATTCCGAATTGACCTAAATGAACCTTAAAGGAATAAGCATTTGGACTGGCTTTTGAAAATCGGGAAACTTGATCCAGTACTTTACAGGGACACAATCAATGATCGCAGATATTGGACAAATATTTTACAACTACTATTGATATACGAATTATTTGATGATTATCTTTGAAAAGCTACTTTTAATTTAGTCATCATCACCTATGAAACTAAACGCAATAGCAATAATAATAGTAATAATGACTTTAAATCGCATCACTTGATATACAGTGTTTTCCGAAAGTAACGGATAAATTCTATAAAATGGTTGAGAAACATTTTTCTGAAAAATTCTCGGACACGTCGATTTTTATTTTTAAATCGTCATTGAAAGATGTAATTTTCAACCCCCCACCCCTCAACCCCTAAGCGCTAGCAACCTCAACTTTAAAAATTCAAATAGCAAAGTACTCCTTGTGATACCTCATTTAATAGCATTTTTTGTGCTAAATACAATAAATAAAACTTTTTCAAAATCGGTTGATAAATAACTGAGATATTCAACAAAATGTATTTAAATGAAAGTGCCAATATTCGAGCAGGCGTTGATACGGCTCTAGCAATAAGGGGTAAAAATAATTGCACATTGTTTGTAGTTAAATGTCTTTGCTATTTAAATTTTTTAAGGTGGGGTTGCTAGCGCTTTGGGGATTGAGGGGTGGGGGGTTGAAAATTACATCTTTAGTGCCGTTTCACATGGAGCGTATGTTCAGCACTGATGGTCAGCGCTGACCATGCGAGCCATTTCCATACGCGACTTACGCCTTTTCACATGCATATCGTATGATCAGCAACCGACAAGTCGCTGTTGCCATTCTTGCTGATTATGGGGATGTTCATTTGACAATGTATCGACGTAATAGAATATATGCACCTTTAATTTTCTATTGTGCAAATTAATATTTGCGTATCTATTTTATAATTAGCTCTAGTACATAATATACTGCACCACCGCCATGAATTATAAAATAGATACGAAAATATTAATTTGCACAATAGAAAATCAAAGGTGCATATATTCTATTACGTTGATACATTGTCAAATGAACATCCCTTAATAATCAGCAAGAATGGCAACAGCGACTTGTTGGTTGCTGACCATACGATATGCATGTGAAAAGGCGTAAGTCGCGTATGGAAAGGGCACGCATGGTCAGCGCTGACGGTCAGTGCTGAACATACGCTCCATGTGAAACGGCACTTAAATGATGATTTAAAAATAAAAATCGACGTGCCCGAGCATTTTTCTGAATCATTTTATAGAATTTATCCGTTACTTTCGGGAAATACTGTATAATTCAAGATAATTTAAATCTTTTAACAAATTTACAAGAAAACAACCGTAACATGTCCCCTGATGCACAGAGCAGCCTTCTATACAATTTATGAAATTTCGCTAGTGTTAGGAATTCGATGAGAGGCACGGGGCCTCTTAAACGTCAGTTCAAAATTTAGAGGGATTTATAATCAGAAGCTTCCAAAATGTACTATCCAGTAAATGGCGAAGTCTGGAGCGCATGTTTGCAAATATGGAAAGAAGAGTCGATTTATACCGTTTTAATAACTTCTGAAATCTTTTATAAATGGTCCGTAATAGTTTTGTAAGTAAAACTAAACAATAACTTTCTAAACAAGGATGACCTTTGATTTTAGTAAGTTATGCTTACTGAATTTTCAGTTACGATAATCTCAATGGTTGAATGAGGAATCAATAATAACACCGTCCAAACCGGACACTCACGTTTTATATTAAGACTTTGGTCGTGAAAGTCTGCGTAAGCACAATGTCATATCTGTAGGAAACGTATGTTCCAATTGAAACGGCATTGATTTGCACAAATTTAGGCAGACCTAATTTTAATAAGTTTTGCTCATATACTAGTACCAATAAAATATAACACGTAGAGGTTACTTTTAGACATACAAGTGTTACCATTAAAAGATGCAGAACCCTGTAAAAGTAGAATAGTGGCGAAATAGGATGTAATAGAATGTGAACCTAAACTATTTCTTAAACTGCCCGAATTCAATTTTCAATTTTGCTAGGATACCACGAATCTATTCATGCCAACCAAGATTGGAATCTATCTTTATTACTGGAAACTTTATTACCTCACTTTGTTGAATGGACCTTCCATTTATTCTAACAAGAACAGACTTATCGCTAAAATATTTGAAAGGTAATAATACCGTTTAATCAACATAAATATTAGTTTATTACTGTACAGACACGAATCGATCATACTTTTTGTTACGCCAGCTATATTTTGGGACGCAGGAAAGAGAATATTACGAGAGATGAGCTAGGACATGCTATTAGAATATTGACGCAATTTTGGTGTTGATGACATAAAAGATTACAAAAGGAATTGAGCCTTGTGGTACCCCTTCGATACCTTGCTCAACATAAGCTGAAAGAGCTTTTATCTGTTCTTGAATTGAAAGATTTCTTTTATCAACACTGTTTAATGCCTTTAACGACGGCGTTTACACCTTGAAAAATAGTCGATTATATGCAGACTTTGCTCCATTTTTCGAGAAACAATTTTAATGTAGGGGTGGCGGCGATTTTTGTTTCTAATCATTTATCTTTTGTGTGCCTACAGACACCTCGGTTTTGTTAAATTAAAAAATGATAACGTTTTAGCAATAAAAAGCGTATAACTCTATTTTTCTTTAAAAAATTCAAATAGTATTTGCAAAAATTGAGATATCGAAAAATGTACACGTCAATAGATAAATAAAAACATCCCCTTTCCAAACGTCACACGAACATTTCTCCAAAATGCAAATTACTTCGGAAATAATGGAAATAAGATTTTGGGAATATCGTTGTAACTTACTATTCATAATGTAGCGTGTAGGCAACTCAACTAACAGAATGCGATAGATCGCAACTCTCTTTTTTTATATGAAACAGAATTCGAAGGAAAGCTATTACATATTATTCCCAGAAACAATTTAATCATCTCAACTTGTCAGTTATTACCCGACACTACAGTTTTGAGTCACACCAAAGAATAAACAAATCCATGCACAAACCATTTTGCTTATTTAAGTAGTTATGCAACTTTAGATACGTCAAATAGAAAGTCACTTGTATGTAAATGCCAGTCTTAAGATAGATAGGCCTGAAGAAATCAAGACCCGTGAACCAAATACCATAACCCTCTGTCTCATAAGTAGTCAGTATCGGCATAAGCCCTTGACAAATCAAAATAGATTTCAGAAGCCAGTTATTTATGTTCAGTCAAATCAATTATTGGTAGAACACAAGTGTTAAGAGCATCAATAATACTAGGTAGACCTTTTTGGTACGAAGCCAAATTCAGTATTAGATTATTCTGTGCAAAATAGATAAGATCCCACTGTAAATCACAGATTCATACATTTTTCATAAAGTTGACAGGTGTGATTATGCTCTATATCAAACAATTGTCGTAACATGTTATTACTTTTCAGAAAGCTTCTGCAAATAAATAGTTACATTTAAAGGTAAGCGAGAGTACCTAGAGTTTAATATTGATTTAATGAAATAGTAATCACGACAGAGTTAAAAATACGATAAAATATAATATTCGTTAGCAATTAGCGAAACTTTGTATTCAAGTATATGTATTAAATACAACTACTTTTTTAAGGACATTTTTAAAGATGAAGAAAAAAGTAAGGCGCACGTAGTAATGTAGATTAAAACATCCATTAAATACCGGAATAAATTTTCCTGGGAAATCAACAATAATAAATCACATCTATTGAATGCTCTTTGAGAAAATCCGTTTAGCTTTGCAGGGCTTACGTGTAGCCGTAACAAGAATCGCACTTACAGATCGATATGATGAGGGTCACGTTTAATAGTGGAAACCTTAAGTATGCAAATTAGACATTCGATATACATATTTGAAATTGAAATTATATTTAAACAAATCACTAAACGCAATATAAATAAGTAATACTCCTAATTAAAAACGACATTTTCTATTGAATTCCTTAGGTAAATAAAAGGTCCTGATTTACCCTGTAAAAATTAGAGATAAATCTAGGATGGTTTTTAACACGTTCAAAAAAATCATTTTTTTAATTTCAGCTTTACAGGGCCGTAACTTTTTAATTTGGCCATTTAGGAAAAATTGATTTAAAAAATCTTAGCTACTTTTTATGTAGTTAGTGCTGGTAAAATACATATGTTCCCAACTTTCACGATCCTGTATATGCTGTTGATATCTAGTTATTATTATTATATTTTTTTAATTTTTGTTTCCCGGCATATTATTATTTTAATGGCAACAGCTATATTGTAAAACAAATAGTTGTAATATAATGTTATACGTAGAAGCTGTACAAAAGTTCTGTATATTTCGGGTATTTTTGGGCGATTTATTGAATACCTGCAAGAGAAAAGTACATCTCTCTATCTTTCTTTGTTTACAGATTTGGATATAAAAAAGGCCCTAATGCACTGTCCTTCCTAATGAATTTCAACAGAAACCCATACTGAACCCAAATATGATGTCTAGTTTACGTAACTCGATATCTAACATAATGTAGAAAAGTTGGTCTCATTTGAATAATGAAAAGAGAACAACCCTCACAAGCAGTATTATTTTTATTATGAGCATCAATGCTTTTTCGCCAACCACAGGATATAAATTCAAAATTTAGGTCACTTATTTCAATACTTACTATGAAAACAATTGTGTAGAAGGTCGTGACAGACACACACTTTTGTTTTCGAGTTATGACGAGAAATTGAAAAATACTCAAATTCTACCAAGTCTTATAACTGCTTTAAGAAAATATTTGAAAATTGTATATATAGGTTATTTATAGATATTTTTACGTATTTATTTATTTTAAATTGCAGTGGAGTACACAACGTTTTTGTAGTTGCTAACATTTTTCAGTTGCAGCATTCACTTTCGTTTTTTAAATGGGATTCTTAGTCGGCGTAGATCTCATTTCAAAAACCGTTTTAAGAGATTTTCAAATAGGGGTCCAATCACTGTGAACATTTTGCAACATAGAATTATTATATAATTCTAGTTTTTGAAGATCGTTTATGGTAATAGTAATAGTAATAGTTTATTTAATTCCAAAGACTGTACAAAAACAGTATAGGAAACGTCAAAAAAAAAAAATATATACATATACAAACATAAGGTATATACGTTGCATTATAATAATAAACATACAAATAAACATACAAGTTAAAAACTCCTATCTATAAATACACGTATAATCAAAGATCATTAATTTAAAATTAAAATTCAAATGTAAAAGAGCCGATAGAATTCCTCCAAAGTATAAAAAGTGTTTTGAAGAAGATAGGCTTTTAAAGTGCTCTTAAAACACCCTACAGAAGTACAGTTTTTAATTGAGAGTGGTAAGTGGTTGAAAATCCTAATTCCTAAGGAGTTAGGCGAATTCATAGAAATTTTATACCGATAATATGGTATTCTAAAGTCCTCTCTGGATCTTGTGTTTACGCAATGTACATCATAGTTTTTCTTAAATTTGCTTTTATTTATAAATACATAGACAGATAGTTCAAAGACAAATAAAGCTTTAAGAGTAAGAATTGAGTACTTTTTAAACAACGTACTACATGAATACATGCCATGAACCCCCGCAATGGTAACATAGTATAGTCGTAGTTTATGAATTTCGTCGTAATGAGGATAATCCTTTGGAACAGCTGTTGTACTGTCATTGAGATGTATATTTTCAATTAATTTTTTATATCTTTATTTACTTTAGCAACACAGGGTACCGTCAAAATGTGATCGCTCGACCAGTAATTCGCTACGTGAAGCACATCATGAATATCCATCAAAATCATCATGCTAATAAGAGCCTTTATCTCTGCAGAATAAGTGTCACTGCAGTTCTTTGCTTGTCCTGGTTGTTTTCTGCTATTAACTATACCTTCTTGGTCAATCCTAAGGTGCATTTAAATTTGTTGCTATGAGATCAATTATACTCTCATTGAAAATGTCCAAGAAGTAATCAATTGGTTTATCTTTATTATTAAACCTTTTTTATTGTGTTTTTTTTGTTGAAATTCAAAAAAATCTGTATTTTCGCATCATAGTTCCATTACTGCGTCTATTGCTTCTATGTTTTCTTCTTCATCTTCAACAACTTCTTCCATTTGCGTTATACCACACCCAGGAACTTCAGGACCTATAGATCTTTTAACTTCATTCAGTTCATCAAACATATGTTAATTAGATATAAGACATGAACTTGATGAACGACCACATACATTCAGGTGATCAACATTCAGTTCCTCTAGTTCTTATGTTGCACCTTCGTATCCCTCCTCCTCTGAATTCTGTTCATCATCAGGTAAACTATGTAAGTACTACAAGGTAGCTTCTGCTTGTTCAGGATCACTTAGATCCCACATTGTTTGAATCTACTAGAAAAATCTAGAAATAAAATGATAGCCTTGTCAAAATCCCTCCGGTAATAAGAGGCGTGGGAAATTGGCTTCCCATTTACATAATATTAATTTTACAAATGTGTGATAAATATTTCGGTGTCAGTTTGGTATAAATATGTCAAACAAAGCCTATTAACAATAAAAGCGACTAATTACTTACTACTTATCGATTCAAAATTTTTATACAAATTTTATAAAAATATGCACTGGATTCGTCCACATACAGCAGCCAGCAACAGGTTATAAACAAATAAAGCGTTATTTAGCTGGTTTGCCAACCGTTTAGACCGTTGGCAATTCTTTTTTACTAAGGGTTCCCGCTAGGTGGAGCAACCAATTACCTTCGTGAAATATCTATTCACGAAGACTTTAGTAAGGTGGGAAGTATACCTACTTCCCAAGGCCTACGAAAGGGTTATGAGTTATGACTTATGAGGTTTACATCGGCTGTTATTGTTGTTTTTGAATTACTCATTTAATAAACACAAGTAGTTGGTTTTAAAATTTAACATCTATATCAAATAAGTGGATTTATTTAACACTATTATTTCATGGCTAACTGTTTATTTTGAAATGAATAATACCTATTAATTAAAACATAAATAGTGATAACGCATTTATTTCAAATATTAGATATTAAATCGTACATTTCTTGGGATTTCTAAAAAATATATACCTACTTTGTCGAGGTTATATGCAGTAATAATACTTTTTTTAATGATGATCAGATGATGACGTTGGCAATTAGTAGGCTATCGAAAATAGTCCACCCTGTACAATACGTCTAACATACATGGCCCTAAAAACAGCCTTAAAATAGAACAAAACGTGACTAACTACTTAAAACTTGCAGAATAATCAAAAATTTAAAATGATCGAGAACTAACAGTTCCTGAAAAATAATCAAATAATTTAAAAAAGTGAATTCAGCGAACCACAATGACGGTTGCTATGATTATTCTGGCAAGTTTTGAATAATTTTTAAAATTTGTATTTGCAGCTTACAAATTTTAAAATCCTTTAAATAGATTATTAAAGCACATTTTGCTTTGTCAGTTTACCTACTTTTAAACAATTGGTTTTATAAGTTTATATTTGTTCGGTTTAAGCTTTAGGAAAAATATTCAGTGTGTTTTCCATCGTGATGAAAGCACTATTTAATTACAATGTTTAGAAAGTGGAAGTTTCTTGAGTTGGCCAAAATCCTAGCTGAACATTACCAACGATCATAGAAGTCTCGGTTTCGATACCGATCGATTTCAGAGGGATTTTTAATGCAGAAATAATCTGAAAGTATACCCTTTTTCGGATAAGGGGTAAAAACCGTAGATCCCGTGCTCATGTGATGTTTGGTACCTTAAAGATCCTTCCAGCGGCGGAAGTTTCTTTAGCTAGTCAAAAGTTTAGTCTAGTGGTGGCAATAAATAATCATGGAATTTTGATTAACATTTAATTTTCCTTAAACCTAATTTGCATGTGTAACGTGATAATAGAGACCTCTAACAAAATTTTGTTCTTTGTAAAAAATATTAGTACAGAAAGCCGTTTGTCCTATGGTGACGCTTGAGATGTTGGAATAAAAAAAATTTAACAGAAACTATATGCCTCTGCTAGCCCGATTATGCAAGGCAATTAATTTTTAGAAGGCAATTTCATAAGATACAAATTATAAAATAAGATAATCTGAAGTTTAGAATGACGTTTTAAATGATTTGTTTATGCTTACAAATATTTATTTAAGCAGACACTCTGAACGTCGCGCCTTAATAGTTATGTACCAAGGGCGTAAAGAAGCTTTTATGGCCTGAGACGTGATTTTAAGCCCGAGGCCTCAGCCGAGGGCTAAATATACGTGTTAAAATAGTTGTGAAACAAAGGTGGCTATGAAACTATTTTTCTTAAGCTTACCAGAGAGGGGGCGAGTGTAGTTTAATTTAAGAGTGTTTGTTTAGGATATTTCCCTGATCAACCAAGGACAACATCCACAAACTAGGAATTGAAACGCCTAATTACGAATACTTACCTATTAATCAGATTTGGCTTCAGTTAACAATCCGCTTTGTTCCAGTCCCTTAGTTTGTCTAATCACCTTTCTATTATGTCCTTAGTTTTTTTAACCTATTTGCGTCGCTCTATTTGCTTGGCTGTCTATCTACCTGTCTGCCTGTTTGTGTATTTGCATGCTTACTTATCCGTCTGTTTCTCTGTTTGTCTGCTTGTTGGTGAGCCTTTCTGCCTATCTATTTATCTGATTCTCTCTCTAGCTTAAGAACTGTAGAAAAAATAAAAATAGGTGTTAGTTAGTAATTTATTGGTTAGATACGCTACTCATTTAGTATTTACCAGAAATAATCAGGTAGTTACAGTCCGCATTGTATTAAGTTTGTTAAAGGTTTAAAGTTTTCCACAGATATATCTTATAAATTCATCTGGCCAGTTTTTGTTTTAAAGTTTGCTCTAACTCGACTTATAGACGCAATTAAAATTTTGAAATTTTCCATATTAAAGACAGTGTCAAGTGGCAAGGGAATTGTATACTTATAACAATATTGTAGCTGATATTCGAAAAAGCTAATTTAAATAAATGTAAAAATTCGTCCAGTGTATACAGTCTGTTTGATTTTAGCTGTCACAGGCGATATCTCGGCTACTGTTAGAGATATGACAAAATGTTATAGAAGAAAAATTGTTCCACATTTAATTTTCTATTATCTGCCATAGCCAAAAAAATAATTGAGCATCAAATGTGTTAGATGTAGCGAATACATTCAAAATTTTAAATGGAACGTACCCAATTTTATTACGTATTCTAAAACTGCAAACAATTCTCTTTACGACGATATATCACATGTCATAGCTATCTAATCAATTAAAAACATAAATCGATAATTAAGTAACAAATGCACGCTTACGTAAATTAGAGCTTTATTCGAAAAAGTAGGCGGTGAAACAAATGAAATTATTTGTCAGCTTCTAGCCTACTAGATGACAGAGCATACAAATTCTTTTATGCAGCTTTTTGTTTGTCAAGGACAACTAGATAGGGCTTAAACGTTAAAAAAATAATTATAAAATACGCTTTTTGACATTTCTTATGTAAATAATGGAAATATCAAAAACAAACTATATATTTTTGAAAAAAAAAAAATACTCTTTTTAACCACTTTATTGCCTACTATGACTTCCATATAAAGAAATACAACTTTATGCTATAAATGAGAAACAAATGAATAAATTTAAAATCTGATTAAACCAGTAGATTCTCCTTAAAAAAGTGCCTTAATAATGTCAAAACGGTAATTTGCTATTGTTAAAAACAAGGGAGTTATGAGGATATCAAAAAAAGTCGAAAAAGTCAATTTTGGGCTCTAACTAAAAAACAAAAGAAGATAGCCAATTTTTGTTTTCACCATTAAACATATCTCTAAAAAAGAGATCGAGACTTGGCCACTCGTTTTCCTCTATCTCTTATGGTTACCGAGATGCCCTATTAAAACATCCAATTATGCCCACCCTGTCCATACTTAGCATATCCATTAATTGTTTCATAAATGGAATAATTATCACCCAATTCGTGCTACTTAAGATGAAAATAACAATACGTAGGAATTTGCTCAGTTAGTTTGACACTAAAGCTATAGCAATTGTTTTCACCGCCTACCTTCTCAAAGCGATGTGTTCTATTCGTCTAAGCGTGCATTTGTTACTTAATTATCGATTTATGTTTTTAATTGATTAGATAACTATGACATGTGATATATCGTTGTAAAGAGAATTTTTTATAGTTTTAGAATACGTTATAAAATTGGATACGTTCTATTTAAAATTTTGAATGTATTTGCTATATCTAACATATTTGATGCTCAATTGTTTTTTTGGCTATGGCAGATAATAGAAAATTAAATGTAGAACAACTTTTCTTCTATAACATTTTGTCATATCTCTAACAATAGCCGAGATATCTGCTGTGACAGCTAAAATCAAACAGACTGTATAGTATATTCAAACCAATATTTTTTCATATTCTCCAAATAAAAAGTTTTATTGAACAAAGTGAGCGAGGAAATGGGGGTTCATTTGCAAGGTTTTCGAGGAAAATATCGTACGTAAAAGTAATGGGACAAGGCGTGCACATTCATACAAATTAGTAAACGTTTTTTTTTGTTGGTAATACTGGATATAGCTCGTCTGGGAGTATAACTTCTAATTACCGAGAAAATTAAGTTGGTTTGTTCGGTATATATCTACGTTTTAGGACATGTTCGAATTACATTTTACAGAAAAAAATTGGAGAAGTTGTACAGAGGAATATTTTTACTGGAAATTTTATTCCAAGTTATTTGACCTGACAGAAGCGAAATATAAAATACGTTTTATGATCAATACGTTTGAATTCCAGAGAGCTACTTTACAAAAAAGAAAATATAAGTAGGGACCAATATGAAATGCGCTTCAACTAATAACTGAAAACGGTAACATACAAGCGGGAGAATTTAGAGAAATTGGTTCTTATAACGAAGTACAAAACGCCAACGAGTTCTACTCTAATTTGTTGTATATAAAATAGCAATCACATTAATGGAAAACGATTGAATAAGTGATACAATAAGAACACGCCATAAATTCCGGGGAATCGTTCCGAACACGATGCAACAATAGATACACACTCGGCTACCTTTGTAAAGCTACAAATTCTAGAAGAAAACTACACAAGGAAGAACTTGATATACGAGTACCGCTCACACTTCCAATATGGACAAATATCAAATTTTCAGAAAGAAAAGACACGAACCTTGATTTGATATAATATCGAATGATCACGACATCGAAGTTTCTCATGCGTTTATCAAGTAGGTTTTGTTATTTAAGGTCATCGATTTCGCTTGCTTCCCCATTTGATAAAATTAAATTCTTGGAATATTTTAAGGAATCTCTTTTGTTAATGAGATTGCTGTAAGGCCATTTTTTATTTAAATTGAACGTAAACTTGTAACAGACTTGGCGCTTTCAATTACCTAAGGCTGATAAATAATAAATAATTATTGACGCTCGAAAATTAACACTTCCAAAGCAATCTCAGTTTATTGTGAACAGACATTTATTTCGACAAACTGAATTAAATCTTTTGCCTTCCTAAAACTAGGTTTTCTGCACGTTTTCAATTACAAAAGCAAATCAAAAAAAGCATGTTGAGAGATAATTTGTTCGATTTAACAACAAAAACCCAACTCCTGAACTCCTGCAAAACCTTTTCAGAATGAAATTAATATTTTAAAATTTAAAGTTGCTTTGAAAATTTTATAAGGTTAAATTGATCTCAAGGGAAGTGAAACGACTTATAAAGAAAACATGAATAAACAAATTTACGTCCCCAAATGGGTTTTATAAATAAAACTCTATTATTAAAAGCGCAAAAGGATAATAAATAACGCTAACTGAATACTAAATTGATGAAGTTGGTTTAATATTACATGGGTTATTTGTAAAAAAACTTCGAATTCGGTGGTTATCTTGTTACTGTTGTAAGCTACTGAAGCCATCTAGTAAAAAATATTTATCAAACATCATATATCAGGTATTCTTATAGAATCCGAAAAAGAACTGATTAGCGTAATTAGACTGCGCCAAAAGGCGATTGTTGAGTATAACTGGGGGCGTATGTATTGTTCTTTATAGTGAATGTTACATGGACCGATTTTTCTTCATTGGCTTTGATGGGCCATTTTTTAAGCGCAGTTGCATTCTATCTAAAGTATCTTGAATGTTTCCAGAAGCTGTGACGAGTTTGGCGTGCGTGGCTAATATTGCTGTGCCATCAGTGAATGTCGCTGACATGGTTGTTGGAAGATCGACGGTATATAACACGTATAAAACTGGTCCCAATACGTTGCCATATAGGACCTCTGACTTAATTGCGTGCAAATTGGCGTATTCGTCTCCCTGTTTTACCAGGAAGTGGTGATCTGTGAGATACGATTTTATTAATTCATACAATGGAGGTGGCAAACATTTCTTGAGTTTATAGCATAGACCCTTGTTCCAGACCTTGTCAAAAGCCTAGTTGATATCTAAAAATACTTCAGAACCATATCGTTTGGTCTCTAAAGTGCTATTAATCTTGTTTGCCACACGATGGATCTGTTCGATTGTTCCATGTTCGTTTCTAAAACCAAATTGATGGTTTAAGATCAGTTTCTTTTGATCGAGTATAAGTAAGTTGCATTTGTTTTAATATCAGTGTTTCTAAGACTTCAGACAACACCGGGAGAAGGCTAATAGGTTTATATGATATTATTGTTTCCAGTTTTTAGCCAGGTTTTGTCAACATGATGACTTGCGCGACCTTCCATGCATCATAACTTCTTAACTTCTTGTCAAGGCTGTATTGAAGATCTGTGTAATAGCTTTATAGGTTTTTTTGGATAGTTGTTGCAGAACGTTACCAGTAATTATGTAAGTTGAATCCTGGCGTTTTGTTGGGTTTGTTTCTAATCGAATGATGCGGTTTACCTTTTGGATTTTAATTTTTTCCATTGAGGGATGCTTTAAGAAATTTCTCAATTTCTTTATTATTTACTACACCTAGTTCTATCGTTAATGACTGGAGGACATTCTGTAGATGTTCCACGAATGCTTCTGAAATCTCTTTATTTGTTCGTGCCTATTCGTTGTTCTGTTCTTTGATCAGTGGTCTTTTTATCTTCTTAATGGTCTTCCACACGAATATTCATTTGCCGATAGCCTGCTAAAATAGTATTGTATCGAATTGTTATTAGTTTCGCTTATCAGTTCCTTTAGCTCTGCTGTTGCTTTATTAAATGCAGTCCTGTTTTCTATTGTTCTGGTAGTTTGCCATCTTTTTCTTGCTTTCCTTTCATTATTATTTTGTCTCTAAGGATTAATCGCATTCTCATTTTCTTCGGCTTACTTAGCTCTTAGGAGTTGCTGCACAAGCATCATTCGTACATATGCTCTTCGTTAATGTTTTTACAGTTTGGTCAATTTCCAATGGTGTCTTGAGCTACACACTGAAAAATTTCTGAATTTCCAAATGTCTGTGGCATCAATCTCACACTACTTCTCAGTATATTAAATGCGATTCAAAGAGAGATGCGGCTATTGTAACTGTTTATGACATTTCTAACGGGGTCCCGTCGATTGTGAGTGCTGAAGCTCATGTGGATGTATTGTATTATAGAACAAAAACCTGGAGAAGTGAAGTAATAGAGAGCGGTAAGTGCATCTTTGAAGGGAGTCGGTAGTCTCATTTCCCACCAATGTTGTAAGATCTGTTTCTTTAAAAGTTCGCTAAGTTATTTCCTGGTAACTAGGGATTGATTCGAAGATGAACTGGCGCTAATCATACCTTAGCTGCAGAGTAGATTTTTCTATGCTCATTTAGGTCGGGGTATACGTGTCGTTGATGGGGAGTTCAAACAATAACATGAACTTTCATAACCTAGAAAGGCCAAAAGCGTTGAATTAAGATAACTACCGCGACCTGGGTAATCTAAATACATTTTAATCGCCTGAAGAAGACGTTATACCATAGGGGTGTTGACACAGCTTAAAAAGATTAAGCGCAAACCAACCCCTTATAGGGGGTGTGACATCAGGCTAGGAGCTGCGATTTGGTAAGAATAACTTTATCACCTGAACCTGTTAGACCTATGTAAAGGGATAATCCCCAGCTGAAAAAGTCAAGTTCATTTTGGTCCCTTGAAGTGGGTGTCGAATCAGAACAGTTTCCATCGCTTGCTAAAACCTAGTGTAATTTAGTTTTCTGAAGAATATATTATAATTGAGAGAGTTGCCAGAGCTTGAAGAGTTCAAGCATATTTTAGCCTTTTCACAACTTTTTCGACGACGCTTGTAAACATCTGTTCTATACATAGGGGATTACGTGAGTCTGTCAATTTCTTCTAAAGAGTAAGACTATTATAATATCTAGAGAGCTTCTTTTGGAACCCATAGCCACTCTCATTTTAAAAGTTCTTTCGCCCTTCTGTCGTGAAGCCTTTTCTTACCAGTTTTGTTTCAGTTTTAAATTTTTGTCGGTGTTTTAAACATTGCTGTTATTACGGAGTTCTTCCAGTTTTCTGCGTTCTCGTGTATTACCACTTTTTCCTTCTTTTACCAGTGTTGTTACAGGTATCTGCACTAATATTATTCCTCCGAGGGAGCATGGTCAACAACATGAAGGATTAAGGGCTTGGATTTAAGGGAGCTGGATCTCAAAACCCTAGGTGTAGGATCATGGAGAAGACGCGCGTTGGATAGGGACAGCTGGAAGAAGTTCCTAGAGGAAGCCAAGGCCCATCAGTGGCTGTAGAGCTACCAAAGAAGAAGAAGAAGAAGATGTCCCTTTTACACCCCAGCTGTGTTATTCAATAAGCGTACTTACTACCTTCGACAATCACTTACCATCTCTGTACAACCACTGTGTTTAGCTTTCTAATTATTTTTAGTGACTGGATGGTCACTCGTCGGGCACTCGACTCAAGTTTGAACTCCAAACTGCCCACGCTGTAATCGAATGCCTTAACCACTCGGCCACCTTGACGATTTATTATTTCGTAACCTTCCCTTCCCTATAGTTCTTCATATACTACTTCACTTTTATTGTACTTTCACAACCTTTTTTCATGATGAAAACTAAATTTTAATTTTGACTTTCCACCAATGGTTTGTCATATTTGTGATTTTGGTCTTCCTTTTCCCTTTTTCCAATACCATACACCTACCAATATCCTATTTTATTTGTATAGTTTCTGCTTCAAAATTATTTTTCACATTAAATAATCTAAATCATGTCATTGTCGCCAAACTTCTTCGTCTTTTGTGTATGAAGTCAGTTTTTATCTGTTATTGCACAGTTTATTTGATTAACCTACTTTTTATCCGGCGATATCCATGTTTCTTCAGTTATTCCTTTTATTTACTGTGTTGGTTCTATAATTCAAACATTTGTAAATATTTATCAATATTCATACTTGTATCATTTGGATTTACATATCTCTTTGTTTTCGACACTTAAATCCTCTAAATTAATTTTAAAGCACACTTAAATTGTCTTATATATCACTTAACGCCTTTTTATTTTATAAATTTTAATTAACTGTACCAGCTTGTACACAAATTACTTCAATATTAACACTTAAAACACCGTCAGGCTATTCTTATCGTAGATTACAAAACAACGTGCTTATTTCGAAGCAGTTTCGTGGTCGTTACCGTAAACTTCGTCCTTAACGGCTGAAGTATAACGTCGACAGAAAAAACTGAATTAAAAGCCTCGTAAAAGTCTATACCACTTTAGGGAAATACTTAACGAAAAAAAAAAGAACGCCAAAACACGTCGTCGCATGCATAGTCAACAACGATTGCTATAACGCAAGGTAATGTTCTAAAAGCCTGCAATTAAAAGCTTTACTTCCACTTATAGATTAAACCTTTCTTTAATGGAGCACTGAGTTTGTAGACAAATGTCTTATTTTAAAAGCTTCAGATATGGAAATTTTTACTTTTTAACTGTTACAATCTGTTGTTAAAGTGCACGTTCAAGTGTTTTATACTTTAGCTATCATTTTAGTACGATGAATGCAGTTAGTGGTTTGGACAAATGCGTTTGAAATAGTAGGTGTCTTCCATTTTCACATTTAACAAAGAAAAGAATAGATCTTTCGCCAAGTTAGTTCTTTTAAAGGTGCAGTTTAAATGAAGTTCTAAGCGAAGAATGTTTGCATTGTCATGTGAGACAGTGTGACAGAAGAAGGTGCATTCAATTAAATAAAATTCTAATTTTATTTGGACTTTATTCGATGCTTTTAGTTGCGATAATACAAGAGTTTTCGATGTTGCTAGCAACAAGCAAGGGGTTTATGTAATTTATCCTATTTTTATTTTTTTAAATTCTCTGCGGTGCACTTATATCACCCCATCTTTTAATTCAAACGTGCAGCAGTGTGTTGTAAAGCCCGGAATTTAAAAAATTCACGTTATTGTCCCGGAAACGGTCGCATAATCAACATTTTTCCAACCATTTTCAACATTTAATTCCACTTTATTTCGTATAAAATAAATTCCTCTAGATTAAAGGCATTATTGTGTAGATGAAGCTATTACATTTTCTCCCTATTTTTTAAGAATGTATATCCTTCCGTGACGATATAAAAGAACAAAATAAAATGCCCTGAGGGTTCCCAAAGAAAAGTTTTACCGGGTTTCTTAATCTATTTGTAGCCTCTTCGAACATCGTTAGCCTCCTTTAATCCTTTTCTAGTATTTCCTTAAGTCTGCTTCGTCGAATCTTTACTTTGAAGGTTTACCGGTAGGTACTTCTATTGCTTTTCTGCCTCTTATAAAAGAATCGACAGCGGGAATTTTCGATTCGAATTTTTATTGTTGTTTGCCCTTTGGCTACTTTCGTATTCATTGCCAAACTGGTTCAGCTTTTCTGCATTATATATGCAGCGGTTCGTATTACAATTGTGAGTACTTTCTTTTACTGTTTTCAGTAGGAACACTATTGTTTCAACAATTCTGTGTTTATGTCCGTTTTATAATTTAGACACAGTTTTATATAAGTAGCGAATTATCTTAATTTGAACATGCGGATATAATTTGGAATAAGTTTAATATTTAATTTTGATCATTTAAGGCACCTTGACTTTAAAAATATGGGTTTCGGGCTAACTCTACGGCTCTAGAATACAATAAGCTGAATCTGGGAAGATTCAACAATAAAAAAATAATTAAGCTATAGAAACTAATTCCAGTACATTGATTTTTTTTTATCAGTAAATTGCAGTAGCTTGTGGTATATAAGAATTCACCAGAGGCGATTATATTTACGATAATTATTTCCATGGCAATTTTGACATATTCAAATCAAAGTCAGGGGAGGGGGTTCGATGTAAAAAGTTAACTGGCCTATTTTCCTTCCAACAACCAAAAACTTGTTAGTAAGTTTTTCTTCCTCTATTTTAAACTACTTTTCGAGTAGTTTATATTCAGTAGCTTTTATCAAAAAAGCACCATCTGTTGAATGTGAAACTAAGATTATAAATACATTTTTAAACTGTTTTCCTTTAGAACTGTCCCATGAATTGTTCAAGAAACTTTGTGCAGAAAATCAACGGAATATTGTTCTTCACATTTTCACAGCATTTTGATATTATGTTTTGTTCGTGCTTTTTGTTACTACTCGTAAGTTGAAATGTACGATTTGGAAATTTATTTTTGGCCCGGCATCTTCACGATGCGCATGTGCAGTAACGTGAAGAACAACATCTTTCAGAGGAAGCTTGCATGTTCAAGATGAGAATTTCTTTTCTAAGACAATCTCAGAAAAATATATTGGCAATGTAATGAATTTGGCACCTTAGAATTGATTATTATTTTATTCTTTTATTAAAAGCAACTACCACCAGAATACTATATGCACCACGATTGGTGTACGAACCTATTAGATTGCGGTAGTTATTAAGTTTAGAAAACTAATGAGCGGTGACGATCGACGTTGATAAGCTTAATGAAAAAGTCTTTCTTTCTTTTCCAAGCAGCAGAGAAACTGTTCCGTATAGGTTACGCCTAAATCTGTGGCTACACGAGTATAGTGGTTAAAGCAACTCACTCATCAATCAGGTAAGTAAAATTTAATAAAATTTTATTTTAGTAGTGTTTACACAGTTTTTAGTTAGGTAGTTTAGTTGACTGAAAATGGAGCAATAACTGGTAGTAGGTGAAAGAAAGGACTGAAATTTTATTTCTATAATATTCGGCATTCCAAACCCCCGACTCCTGTAGCTTCTTTGACGTCTTGACGCCTAAGCCGATGGCCTGTTAGTAACTCGTAAGAACGAGTGCAGGTCTTTATATTACATATATCTCGTGCCTGTTTATTTTTATGAACTTTTTCCAATTATATTGAATAAGCACGTATAAATATTTAAAAGAACTAAATATGCACACCCTAAACTACTTCATTAAATGGGCCTCTTGACACTTGTACAGTACAGTACAGCGGGATCCCCAGAGGGGGAAGCTACTTGCGCAAGTAAATAGAAATTAATTCTATTTACTTGGCTACAAAACGTACTTAGCCATGTGCTTACTAATGTACTAAACAAAATGGTTCAGTCAGTACAAGTAACTAAATTTAGTTATTTGATTTAGTGACTTCCTTTAGCTACTAAACTCGTGTTACCGCAGCTCAATATACAGCCAAGTCACCCTTTATTCATGGAGAATAAAACTAAAAAAAGGCCCAGGAGAAATTCTAAACCAAAATTCTAAAAACAGAAGAAATGAGCTAAGAAATGGCATTGGAAGCAGTTAAAACTAGGAAGTTCGGGCTGCTGCTATACGAAAAGGTGTTTGAAAGGTCCCAACAAGACACGAACTCTATTGACAGGCAATTCTTGGCTACGTTATGCATACCTGATGAAGCAAACTGTGCTCAGTTTTCTCAGCTGGACTGTCGGTGAATTCTGTCCAGTAAGCTAGGCAGAACTTGGCTTGGGATCTTTAATTCTTTATTTTTGTTCTGCTGAAGGACATGTATTATTTTTGAATTTTAAAAGATCGACAAAAGCTTCAAAATTCTGTTTCTTCTGGTTAGATTCATTTGGTTGAATATGCTATTGAATTCTGTCTCTAAGGAATTGAAAAAAAACTAACATTTAACTAAAGAAAAATATGTTTTCCGACAAACGTTTAGGAATGTTACTTTCCCACACTCATTTTGCGTGCGGGAAAGTCCACTTTCCCGCACGGATTGAAGGAAAGTAACTTTCCCGCACGGAGTTAAGGAAAGTGACAACAATTTCTGAAAAATCAGAAAATCGCATAGCAACCATCCTTACTAGATTATTACTTTAAAAGGAAATGTCAAATTTGACGACTTGAAAACTTACAAAATGATAGTTTTGAACGATTCCTAAACGTTTGTAGGAAAAACGTTGTTCATAACACGTGCGGGAAGAGCGATTCCGAAACTCATGCAGGTACAGAAACTCGCTGCGCTCGTTTCTGTAACGTCCTGCATTCGTTTCGGAATCGCTAACTTCCCGCACTTGTTATGAAAATAACTATATTAGGGTTTAAACATATTCCTTGATGTTGCTATATGTGAGACGATTTTCTAATTACGAATTAATTAAGGTAAGTACTTTAATAGTTATTTGTATACTAAGGCCGCGAAAGTCCATTTTAGCGTACCGAGAGAAAAATTGTCGCCGAGGCCGCTTGCGGCCGAGACAGGACAATCTCGAGGGCGCCAAAGAATTTCGCGGACGAAGTGTACACAACATTTTTTGTGCAGCTGTAAAAAATACATAATTACAAATTTTTATCATAAATGAATGTAAATAGAGTCGGCTTTCACGTCACAATGTTTCTATGGAAACAACATAAATAAAATGCGTTTCGCGGCCGTTACACTTAGTAACGCAATACAGCCCGCGAAATAGGATCTCGCGTCCTTTCGCGTACGCAATACAGGACGCGAAATCCGATTTCGCGGCCTTACCCTTAGTAACGGCCGCGAAATATTTTAACGGCCGTTACTAAGGGTAACGGCCGTTAAACTAAACGTCACTTATTTGACACATGAGAGTTGACATATGAAAATGTCAGTTTTATTATGTATTTTTTACGGCTGCACAAAAAATGTTGTGTATACTTCGGCCGAGAAATTCTTTAGCGCCCTCGAGATTGTCTTGCCTCGGCCGCAAGCGGCCTCGGCGACAATTTTTCTCTCGGTACGCTAAAATGGAATTTCGCGGCCTTAGCATACAAATAACTATTATGTTCAGCTGTCTCATAATGACTAGATTATTGTACTGTTTAGAGGCCATAATTATATCATTTATCGGACTAGCACCATAATGGTAAAGTAAAACGGCCGGTGCTAAGTAGAACTACCGTTGATTGGTTGCTGATAAAGTAAAACGGCCGGTGCTAAGTAGAACGACCGTTGATTGGTTGCTTCTGTTTGTTAAACAACCTGGTAACTAGGTGATTATTCAATACAGCACCCTGCAAGAGGCTAGAGCTATAAAACACATTTTAACCTCAAATTAATTTAAAAGTAAATTTTTTGATATGCAGCTGAACATAAAGCTTTGTATGTAATTCGTACATAATTAGGCTTTATGGACTTGCCAAATTTATTAACTTTTTGGCGCGTCCATAAAGACCTACATTATGTACTCGTTACATAAATAGCTATTATCGTCGACCAGCATCATAATGCTGTCATTATTATAGAGGAAATCGTGCATAATATTATACTTTATGGCACTGTGGCATAAAGTTGTTATAACAACGGAATAAACAAACGTTACTTAACAACCACATTAGTCGTCTTAGTAACAAATACTATTTTGTGACAAATACGTCATAATTTTATGTAACCTGAATACCTAATTATTATTTTAGCAAAAAAACTAAATTATATTTCTTATACATAAATAATTGCAATGCTAGTCGACGATAAAATAGTATATGAAATTCGTTTATAATCCAGTATTATGGCATTCATGAAATTATCGCATTCACTGCGTTCATGCACTAATTTCATTCATGCCATATTACTGTACATTATATACTAATTTCATAATGTACTATTATAGTAGATTTTTGACGTTTTAAAATTTACTATTGGTAGACCACACTATTTATGTAATAAACTATTCATTTAAGTAATTAACTAAATGGAAATCGATTTACTAACTTAAGTTCATCATCTGAACATTCTGAAAAACTAAATTCAGTAAGCTAATACAATATTTCGAACGAAAAGAAATGTAAGAGAATTAAAGGCATTGTCAACTTATGCAACATATTTAGTAAATATCAAAATACGTTCGTTAAAATACTCGTAAAAGTATCTTTGATAATAACCACAATAAACGGGTGGAGAGAATTCAGATCGTACATACGTGACGTCACTGGTGTCGACCTCCGGAGGCTGCTACACATCGTCGGGTTACAGCGTCGATTTTCCGAACGTCAATCTTCAGAACTGTCAATTATCCGAACGTCAATCATCCGAACTGTCAGTTAACCGAACCGTTTAGAAAAACGCATTAACGTTTGTTAATTTTGCAAATTGTATGAATGAAACAGGTTTGAATGTTATCGCAAGTTAAATTTCCGTTAACGATAAATCACGTGATGTTATACGCTGTTTTATTTTTACGGTAAATGACAATTTTAGAGTTATCGCACGCCGTTTCCGAACCTTTACGAACATAACCTAAACACATACTTGTATAAACACGGCAACGTAACCTAAATTTAGCGTTAGTTATGTTTTATACGAATAAAGAACTAAAAAAATTGTTTTATAAGCTTTATTCGGAGAACGTGAATATGTTACATAACAAACATTTAAGATGATAAAGTACATTCTGCGCGTACAAGTAAGCGTCAAGGTTTTTATAACCTTCCTTGTCGTTAAAATAGCATCTAAGTGGGGATATACAATATCACCTTGCTTAGGATATCAAGTTACGCTCGCGCGTGTCTGTATACATTGTATGAAATATATTACTCCTCCATCTTTAGTTTGAAAAGCATATTTGGAGAATTGATTTTCATGAAAAACTTATGGAATATGAAATATTATTAAAATTTATATGCTGTTCATACTTTACATTGTAACAAGTTTGATGGTTGTTCCGACACTGTATCTAGGATATTCGGAGTTTGCAATTTCGAACTTATTTTGTTAATTAGAGTATGACGCCTAAAGTAAGCATATATAAAAAAGGCATATTACGATTAATATAAATATGGTAACAATAATAATTGAACTTAAGCTAAAGGTATGCGTTGTTGTAAAGTCATGTTCTTGTGACAATAATTGTTTTTTCTGGTAACCAAGCTTCAATTACTCGTGCTTTAATAAATTCACGTCTATGTGGGATAAATCTAATGAGTTATTAATTTTTATACTTTCGTTGAGTGCACTAGGTTTTAGTTTACCAATAGTGGTTGTCAATAGGTTCACTGAAAATTTTGAAGAAGATTTGAAGGTAAACAAAGCGTCGTTGTAATTTATAATAGCAAAACAGTCTGCCGTTAATTGAATTAACTGTGTTTCGCATAATTTATTATTAGGTATAGGAAAATGATTTTCTTTTTGACAGAAATATCGATCATTAGATATTGATTGACAATGTTGAGGTTCGATAGGGATACTTTGTTCTTTTGGGAATAAAATTGCATTAAAGGTTGGTATTATCATATGAAAGAGTTGATCTTGATAATAAGCAGAAATAGGTATTAGATTGATAACTCGAGGATTTCTGAATAAGTGGAATTTCGTAGATGAACGTAAAAGTGTTGTTTACTTGATACACTTTAATATTAGTTAAGCTTTCGTAGAGGTGTAAATTTGATGATTCGACAGGATAAGGTAGCTGTAAAGATTTACTTTGCATTTTGTTCAGATACTTGGGAATTTCAAATAATGATGTTAAAAGGTCATTGATATCAATTAGAGAGAGGTGAATTTGTTGCTTTTGTGTGCGAATGTTAAAGTTTTTATTGTCACATCACATTTGATGGTCCAGGCGATTGAGATAAGGATGTAGGCTGTCCTGTAGACGGTAATAGTGCGTTAGCATGTCTTTTTATCGTAGATTGATTTTTGTCATTGACTAAAATATATGTGTCGTGTTCTAATAATTCTTGAATTCTATAAGGGCCAGTGAAACGGGGTTTACTTTTATTTCGGTTGTCGGTTTTAACGAAAACTAAATCTCCTTCTTTAAATTTACGGTCAGTTCTTTGAGGGTTAATTTTCGAATTTCGATTAATTTTTGTTTGTTCTTGGATATTTGATAAATTTCGATAAATACTTTTCATTTTATTTTTGTGGTCATTAACGTAGTCTGTTATGAAGGTTTGATCAAATTCCAGATCAAAGGGGTTTCTGTTTTCTGTATGTCCGAAAATTATTTCGTTAGGGGTCATTTTTAGATTAGAGTGGATAGTATTATTGTAAGCTAAGATGCTGTATTGCATTTTTTGATGTTCAGGAACTTTATTTTCAAATAAACGAAATTGTTCGATTAGAGTGGAATGTAATCTTTCGACAGGGGAGTTAGAATTGTGATGGTATGGGGTATTAGCATGAAATTGAACTTTATGAAATCTAAAAAAGTCTTTTAAAGGTTCTTTATTAAATTCATTGTCAGCTATTATTATTTGGGGAATAGGAAAAGTGGTAATAAAACAGAACAATTGTTCTATAATATCTATAAGATTGCTAGATCGAAGATGATAGGCTTGCGCAAATTTTGAAAATGGATCTATGAAGGTGAGATACTTTTGATTATTAATTTGGAATATATCCATGTGTACAGAATAGAAAGGTCTATTACTTGTAGGGGTTAAATTTAAAGGTTGATTTATAGGATTTCGATTGTATTTTTGAGTTTTACAGATAGAACAATTCTCTATGTAATTTTTAATATCCTTTTGAATGCTTGACCAATAATACTTTCTTTCTAAGTGTTCGAGTGTTTCTTTAGTTCCACGGTGGTTGGTTTTTCCTTCATGGTATAATTGTATTTGACTTTTTCGGTCGTCAGGGTTAACAATATATGTTACTTGTGTCATGCGTCTATGAAATTTGGGCGTATTTTCATTGGTTATTTCGTTAACGTATTGAGAAAATTCATGATATATTTGATCCGATGAAAAATAGCAATAATAATTCGTTTTTGGTTGGCAATGTTCGACTAATAATTCATTAAATTGAGTTCTTTTATTATGTCCATTTACAAAAACTGAAATGTGTTTATTATTATCAAAAGTAGTGATTTCAATCTTTCGTGGGAGATTAGCTTCAATAAATTCAATTTGGTTTTTGAAATGTTGTAAGGGTTTTTCAGAAATGTCTATGACAGGTGTAGAGCTGGCTTGTGTATGTATTGTATCAGGTAAAGAGTTGTTGTCAATATTTTGATCGGGTGGTTCAGATTCGTGTTCAGAAGGTTCGGGGGGTAATGTAAATTCAGGGATTGTCATAAAATCGTCTAAGTTAGGAGAGTCAGTTCGTTCAGGTAAAATGCTAAAATTATCTTCTAATGTTGGTTCGGGGGTATTTAGGCCTGTTTCTTCCAAATTTTTATTTGTTGTATTCAAAGTTAACGGGTGTATTTCAATTCTAGAAAGGGCATCTGCTACTTTATTTGATTTTCCAGGTAAATATTTAACTTCAAAATCGAATTCTTCTAGTTTTAATGACCATCTAGTTAATTTAGAGTTTGGTTCCTTTAAATTTCTGAGCCAGACTAAAGGTCTGTGATCGGTATATAATGTAAATTTGGTTCCGAATAAATACGGTCTAAATTGTTTGGTTGCCCATACGATTGCTAATAATTCGCGTTCAATTGTGGAATATTTTTGTTCAGTTTCATTAAGTGTTCTAGAGGCATAACAAATTGGTTTTTGATTTTGTGAGAGAACGGATCCTAAAGCAAAACGGGATGCGTCTGTTGTTAATTCAAATGGCTTTTCAAAATCGGGATGTGTTAAAATAGGTTCGCTGGTTAATAGTGTTTTCAAATGATTGAATGAATCTATGAAATTTTGTGTATGAATAATTTTGTTATCTTTCTTTAAGCATACTGTTAGGAATTTTGTCAATTTAGCAAAATCCTTTACAAATTTTCTATAGTAGCCTAAAAGTCCAAGGAATGATTTAATTTCTGTTCGGGTTTTAGGAAGGGGAAAGTTTATGATAGCACGAATTTTGTCAGGATTTGGTTTGATTCCGTCAGGTGTGATAATGTGTCCTAAGTAGTTAATTGATTTGTGTAAGAATTCCGATTTGTCAAGTTGAATTTTTAAATTCGTTTTACGACATCTTTCGAAAACGTTTTTTAGTCTAATTAAATGTTCTTGTAAGGAAGTAGAAAATATTATTACGTCGTCAAGATATACAAAGCATTGTTGAGGCGTTAGTCCTAACAAAGCTGTATTAATTACTCTTTGAAATGCGGCAGGGGCATTCTTTAAACCAAATGGTAATCGTTTGAATTGATAATGACCTTCTTCGGTCGAAAATGCAGTTTTTTCGCGATCTTCAGGTTTAATTTTGATTTGATGAAAACCGCTAGCTAAATCTAGCGTTGTGAAATATTGGGCTCGACCTAAAGCGTCTAACACAGTTTCTATATTTGGTAGAGGATATTTATCTTCTATAGTTTCGGCGTTTAATTTTCTATAATCGATTACTATACGAAATTTTTGTTTTCCTGAGGCATCAAGCTTTTTGGGAACTACCCAAATTGGAAAATTATAAGGGGACTCTGATGGCTCTATAATATTTTCTTTTAACATTTTATTTATTTGGGTCTTAACTTCGTTTCTGTGACAGTGTGGGTATCTATAAGTTTTAGTAAAAATTGGGTCGTCTGTTTTTGTTCGAATATGGTGTTCAGTTAAATTGGTAGCAGTTAAAGGTAATTCGGGGGTATAAAATATGTCTTGATATTCATGGCAAAGATTTTTGAGACGGATTTGTTCTTCTTCGTTTAAGTGGTCTAATCGTAGATTTGTTTTTAGATTGTTTTCTAGAATTTGCTTCTTTCTAGATGGGGTAATTTGGTCATCAGATGATATATTGTGATTATTAACTGGTATTAATTTAGCGTTTGGAATATCGAAATTTTCTAAATATAAAGGATCGTTTATATATATGTTTTGTTCTTTATCGGATGTATTTAATATGGTTGTTTTAAACCAATTATTGTGTAAATGTACTACTGCGGAAGGTACAGTTAACACATTGGAAATTTTGATTTTCGGACATAATTTATTTCCATTTTTTCCTATGGCTGGCAATCGAACTGTCATTTCGGTACGAGGAGGAATTGTTTCTGAGTGAAGAATATTTTGGGGGTCTTTGAATTTTAAGAAGTTACATTCGTTACGTTTTTGCTGTTGCTGTCTTGTCATGGATGGGTTGTAATAAAATGGAATGGTAGTGTTTTCAGTCTGTATATGCATCCATTTATAATCAATATTAGCCGGAAGGGCGGATAATAAATCTGATCCTATTAAACCTACGTATTCGGTGTGAAAATTGTAAAGGTAAACTTGATGGTTACCTTCTTCATGAAAAAGCGTGGGTAAAGGAATGTCTGCGACTAAATTGTGTTTAGAGGTACCGTGAGAAGTTGTAATTTCGAAATTGTGTTGATATATGGAATCAGGAAAATTCTTGAAAACAAATTCAGGGGACATTATAGTTTTTGAAGATCCAGTAACAATTAGAAGTTTTTCGTTAGTTCTAGGAATATAAATAAAAGGTAAATTTGATTTAGGATTTATAGAAAAATGTTCTAATTCATCGTTTGTTCCGAGGCTTGTATCTGAAAATTTTCAGTATCAAATTCTTGTTGATCTTCGAAATATTGTTCCGTATCGTCGATTTCTACGGGATAATGGTCGTACGATTCATAGAATTCTTCTTGTTCGGGTTCGGTATTAACATTATGTAATTCTTCAGATATAAAATTAGGGCGTTGGCCACTATTTGCGAAATAATTTGATGTACTCCTTTGTTGAGAAGTACTTGGATGTTGAAAATGTCTCTGTCTAAAATTACTCATCTGCTGAGATGCAGGGCGTTTTTTAATAGTTGAAGTTTCCATGGGCTCTGGTTTATGAGAGGGTTGAAAGTTTTTCTTCGGAGCAAAAGCGTTTTGTCCGGGTGTGTTTGAAAATTGAGGTCGCATAGGAAACGGGCTTGAATTTAATTGTTGTACAGGTTTAAAGCTGGGTTGGAATTGTTGCGTATAACGTGGAAAATAATTTTGTTGTGGTCGTGAATAGGGTTGCGAATTTTGAATTGTGGGTTGTGACTTTGGAGTTAATTTAATTGGTTGTTGAGGTAAATTTTGGGGTTTAGATTGAAGATTTTGAAAGTATCTAACGTCTAATTCCTCTTTAACAATTGTCAATGCATTTTCAAGTGTAGGAGGGGCACGTGATCTAAGGAAAGATCCTAGGGGTTCTAACAGTCCACTAGTAAAAGCTTTCAAAGCTAAAGCTTTGGCATGTTTAATGCGATATTCTTTAATAAGTTGGGTGTCGTCTGAAAGTGATATTTTCGAATTCAAAATTGCCAATAAAGAACGACATCTGTTATAAAAATCAACAGGGTGTTCCTTAAAATTTTGTTTAAGTCGGGACAAATCAATAGTTAAATTTAGTTCGGATCTTTGGTCTCCAAAATTGTCAATTAAAATATTTTTTAATTCATCCCAGGACAAAATAGTTTGTCCGGTAATTACTTCGAGAGCTGGGCCTTTTATTCTATTATGGGCAGCTGACAAAAGTGGTTTGTTGATATATGCATTGGGATTATCTTGTTGGTAAAATTGAACAAATATATCTTCTACGGCTCTGATATATTCGCTTAATTCAACTGGGTTACCGTCGAAACGTGGGATTTCATTTAGAATTGATATGTGAAATCCGGGTGGATAGACTGATAAAACAGGTTGAATGAGTGGTTGATTACTAATCATTTTTAATGTTGGTGGTTTTAAATGAACTCTAATAGGTACAAAATTTTGTTTAATTGGTTCAGTTTCTAAATCTGAGTCGAAATTGGGAGTTTCTAAATCTGAATCAGAGTCACTCATTTACAACTTATTTTCTCAATAAAAAATATTTATTTTAATCTAAAAGATACTTATTTTAACGTAAAAATGTTTATTTTAATTAAAAAAAATACCTATTTTAATGTAAAAAATTTTTATTCTAATTTTTCTTTAAAAATACTTATTTGAATATAAAAATGTTTATTTTAACGTAGCACTATTTATTTATGTTAAAATTTATGTTAAGGGCCTATTCAAGGTTCCTACCCATTACTCAAGAGTATACTAGAAATTAAGTATTAATAATTAATACACTAGTAATTTCGCTTACCATGAGTAACGTAATTCTTAAAACTAAATTTAATAATTATAGTTAGTAAGGTTTTATTTAAATTCTTTATAAAAGTGTAAGCCACTGCTTTTCACTTTTCACTTAAAAATTGAAATGTACTCACAGCGTTGAGATTTTCATTTCGTAGTTATTTGACTGCTATATCCAGGTTTGACTGCGATAGTCGAATTGTCGGCAATGGACCAAGCTTGTGGAATCCAACGGCGTCTTCACGTCGACGATTTTTGTTCTCGGCGAAGGGTTGGTTGGCTTCCTTTTGTTAGGGTATCTTCTTATTTTGCTTCCGCGATTTTTGTCTTCGGCAAAATGTTTGGATCCCCTTGGAGCGGTTTGTGGAAATTGTACAATTAAGAGTTGAAACTCAAAGACACGTTGAATTTTAATGTTTGAAAATTCATTTAGTGCCCTTTGTACATCCTACCGACTGCGCCAGTTATGTTTTATACGAATAAAGAACTAAAAAAATTGTTTTATAAGCTTTATTCGGAGAACGTGAATATGTTACATAACAAACATTTAAGATGATAAAGTACATTCTGCGCGTACAAGTAAGCGTCAAGGTTTTTATAACCTTCCTTGTCGTTAAAATAGCATCTAAGTGGGGATATACAATATCACCTTGCTTAGGATATCAAGTTACGCTCGCGCGTGTCTGTATACATTGTATGAAATATATTACTCGTTGTACTTGTAGCTTTGCTAGAGCTCTTACCGGCGACCGACATAGGTGACGTCATAGTTTAAACTTTTAGTTCCCATAACACGGTAACGAATTAAAATTCGGCCGTAAAATTTTGCAAAGGTGCAATACTTAGTTTACTCAATCAAATTACAAATTTAAAAAAAATCGACATTTCATAAGTTGACAATGGGCGGTATTCTGATCTCATATTTAAATTTAACGTCATGTTTAATTACCATGGCAACATCGCGTATCTCTGTTATACACATATAAAGTTATATAAAGCTATATCGTTTTATGTTTACGCTAAACACGACTTTAGTTAGAGACAACTTTAAACATGAATACGGCCCAATGCCTTTAAGAAGTTTGAATTAAGAAGATTTATCTACTATTATCTTTTCTCTATTTCGGCATTAGAATGTCGTTATTCTAGCGCGCATTTTGATGCTTTAATGAGCTTCATTATTAAACGATTTTTGGTGATATTTTGTTTTCAGAAATTACTGATACTGTATCAAATAATACAGAAAATACCTAGGCAACCATTCATTGCTAGACAACAAAAACGTCAAATGTCAAACCTCTGTCAACTGTCAAGCAAGAATCGCTATTACCAACCTACTATATTTTACCAAAATTTCCCCAATTGGAAATTGTCAAGTATTTTTATAAAAATAAACAAATTATGTAAATCGAAGCCGAAACCGAGAAAATAGTATAAAATACTCGTTATACAGAAGGCATTCGAGCACTCGTCCGTTCGGCCACTCGCCGCTACGCGTCTCGTGTCCAAGTTTCGGACTCGTGCGCGAAAAGGTTGCCTTCTGTTACTTGTGTTTTAATATACTATTATGGAGGTATTTTGAAATTTCCTAATATTTTTAAAATTACTCCTATAAAGATAATGAAACAACATTTTTTTAATACAAATCCAGTAATAATATTTAATGTTCCAAGTTCCAAAGACTACAAACTGATGCAAAGTTACATACAGTGCGGGATTAAAGTATTAAATGCGCAGAATTATCCCACAAGTTATCGGCAATGTACAAAAATTTGTAAGACGACTCGCTTATTGTCAAGAAATCGATGGATGGCAGTTCCAATACTTAATATGATCTTTTAATTTGCTTAGCAACAGGAGTTTTTCTTTTGTTTCGTTGTGTTTTCTAATTTTCATTTGTCTTTCGTTCGAAAATTTTCTTATGCAAGGTGTCAAAATTTTATGTTGCCGTTTTCAGAATTAAAGGATTTGTCGAAATCACGAAACAAATTTAGGCGGTGCCATTTAAAAAAAAATCTCTGACGTCATTACTCGAAAACAAATGACGATCAAAAATCGAATTTAATGGAAAAATGTGCATTTTCATAAAATAAAATCGACGTGTTCGAGGATTTGTTCGAAAACTGGGTTGTTTCGGTTTAAATTAATATATTCCATACGTTAATCCCGCACTGTATATTGTTGTAAGAATGTATAACAGGATTGGGTTTTTTATCTTAGTACTTGGAAGTAGTAAGTGCAGTTTGTCCCACATGTCCTGAATCAATTATACGATTCCTTTAAAACGTATATTATTTATAGTAAAAAAATACAGGGAGTCCATTATTTCTTAACCTTTACCTTACCAAATCAATAACACACATTACAACGCATAGGCACACCTTACGGAAGCAGTAAAGGTGGTTGCCTAATTAGAAAAGCAAGGTCTACGAGAAAAAATAAGCACACTGTATAGGTAAGATAAGCATGTCGCAGACTAAAAATTAATGTAACAAAAGATGAGTGGAAATTTAATTCGGAATATATCCAAAACTCTAAAGTTGTTTTGTAAATTAGTAAAACGAATAATCACTTGTATTACCACAAGAGCTTCGAAATTATCGGATATTTCCCGATAGGTTCGTTGCAAACAAATTAACGTGTCAAGTTTTCCAGGTTAAACTTGACTTTCTGGAAAACTTGACACGTTCATTTGTTTGCAGGGAACCTTGAGGGAAATATCAGATTAATTTCGAAGCTCGAGTGGTATTCGGGGGATTATTTTTCCCATCCACGCCCTCCTTATAATCGTCCCCGTTGTTCTTCTTCATGTTGTATGCCCAATCCTACAGTATAGCTGCCAGCTGCTCTTCAGTAGTGTTAGCACTGAATGTGTACTTTCTTTCATCGCAGAAATGATTAAATTGATTCCAGACTGAGGTTTTCGTTTTGATCGTATTAACAGGTACATTTCCCTTTACTTTTTCATCAATAGATTCCAGAGACTCGACTCCGAATCTGCTCATGTTTACATTCAATCTGTCTGTCAGTTTGACAGATGCTGAATGAACGCGGCTGAATGTTCTTTGTTTTGTATATATAGCAACCAATAGACAAAATTATCCAAAAATTATCAGCTATAATACCCCTAGAGCTTCAAAATTATCGGATATTTCCCGAATGTTTTGTTGCATAGCAACGAGAGGGATCAGCTTTGCAGATTAAAATCCCGAGCGCGAAGCGCGAGGGATTTTACTGCAAAGCTGATATGCAGGAAAACTTGAGGGAAATATCCGATGAATTTTGAAGCTCGAGGGGTATTCGGAGGATTATTTTTTTCATTACGATCTGGGCCGATCAGAGTGCAATATTCGAGGAACGTCTTCGATATTCGGAGGCAGAAAAATAAAACTTTGGATTTCAATTTAAATTTTGGCACTTTCATTTATTCAAAGATATATAATAATATGACTTTCATAATGCCATTTTTTTTTTTTTTAATTTTTTTATTTTAGTATTGGAAACTTATGAGATTACCGTAAACCGCGTATCAAGGATCAGTACTTTTCAAGTTCTCTCTAAAACGAACGATTTTATCAAAATTTGATAAGAGACAAAAAATAATCCAAAATGCATGATTATCTCAAAAAAAAATAGCTTGGAAGTCACTGGCGTAGGTACTAAAAAACAGGGGAGGTCAGTGGGTACTGCACCCCCCGTATTTTGATTATTTGACCGTTGTTTTCGTTTTGCTTTTCTCAAAAGATGTGACTATTTATGTTGAAGCTCTGTACCAAATTTGAAATTGATAGCTTATTAAATACTTCATTTATTAAAAATAATCAGTTTTAAATTTCAAACTTTGACGCCCTGTACATCGCACATGTGGATCTAAAATGAAAAATGGCATTATAAAAGTCATATTATTTTTGCTCAAGGAATATGTGGTTAAGGGATTGACCTCCTTTTTGCGGACACCCTGTATATCAATAACATGGAAAAATTAAACTCAGTGATTAGGTCTAGTTGAGGGTTGTGCAATTGAAAGTACAATTATTATAAACGATGTTTGTTTGAGCTTTATCAAATTTTTCAGGATTAGAAGGAACAATCACACGAGCAATCAGAGGAGCAGTTGGGGGTGGAGGGAGGGAAATATCACTTGTTATGGTACTTGAGGGTCCATCGTTTCTCCTCATTTTCTTCACAATTTGACCGTGATGCCGGGGATCCAGGTGTAAATACGATTGAATGGATTGGGGGTTAGCGTGGCCTGTGATTTTCATAATTTGTTGTTCGCTCACCTCAGCTTTGGCTAGAGTGGTAACTGCAGTAGCCCTGCTGGAGTGATTCGTGACCTTCTTTATCTGCGTGTCCAAGCCTGCTTTCGCTGCAGTCTCTCGCAACCACTGAGAAAATGAATTCTTCCCTATTGGCATATTTTTGTACCAGCCTGTGTTATTCAGTTTTGTCCAGTGGGGATTGGGTGTCAAGAACAATCTGTCAGTCTTGATATGTTCATTCCTCTTGGAGGTCAATTCCTTGAAGAGTCTCACCGGTCATTTGCTTGGATCACTCGTATTTGGTGTTAGCCATTTGCTTTGTGCCATTTTCTTATTTCCGCCCTGTGTGGTTTGGGTAAATACTGCGTTGTATTCCATGCGTCCACTGGGGGTACCATCATTGTTGGTTTCCTCTCTGAAATGATGGATCAGAGCAGTGCTTCCCTCTCCACCTCTCCAAGCTAATTCTATCGAAGCAATTACAAAAAACTTTTTTTGTAATCCCTCTGGAGTCTGTTCACTCCAGACGTCATGCATTTTCTCTACCTCTGAGTCTTCTAGGGCAATAGCACTTTTCTTCATTTTCGTAGGATCAACTTGAAGGGTACGACGTTTTGAATCGCGAGCATCACGCGCTGGTGTGAACTTCAAGCTCTGGAATGGATCGAAATTTCTGTCGAATTCTTTGAAATATTTTTGTTGAAGCAATTTTGCTGTCACATTCCACATTGTTTTAACGACTGCTTCCTTGTAATCTTGTCCATTCTGTTTTTTCATGTTGAACCCCCAGTCCTTCATAACGTTAACGAGCTCGTCCTCTGTAGTAGTCGATTCTAATTTATATTTCTTCTCTTCACAGAACTGCGCAAACTGTCTCCAAAAAGTGGCTTGGGACTTCACGGTGTTACTGGGCACATTATCTTCTATTTTTTTTTATCAATTTCTGCTATTGAGCTCTGTCCGAACCGACTCATTTTGCGATTAATGAATTCAAACTGGGGCATGGATTTGACAGATGTTTGAATTATATCTGTCACATTTGGGAAAAACAGTTAACAGGCTACAGGGAGATTATCGCTATGATAATTTCCCTCTGGCCGGGGAAATTATCAGTTTGAAACTGTCTACAGACCGAGAATACTGCACTCTGATTGGCCGAGATCGTAATGAAAAAAATAATCACTATTTATATCACGAGAGCATAGAAAATAATCGAAAATACTTTGACGAGTTACGAGACGTATTGTCAAGAAACACCACGAGTCGCGTTAGCGACGAGTGGTGTTTTGCGACAATACGTCGAGCAAGGAGGCAAAGTATTTGATTATTTGCGACTGCTCGAGTGGTATATAATTAGATTATACAATTCATAATATAATTAACCAATCAGCATCAAGCATTTTGCTTGGTTACTACGTATTGATAAGTGAATATACCCTTGACGACGTGGTATAATCACTTTGGTATATCCGCTGGTCCTAAACAATGTAAAACTCGAACCTACTATGAGTATTTTTTCAATTTTTTCCGTAGCAACCATATTTACATTGTTTGTCAACAAACGTCACTTGCACATAAAATTCAGTTTTGTTATTTATTCATTATATAATCTAATTGTATTCCACTCGAGCAGTCGCAAATAATCAAATACTTTGCCTCCTTGCTCGACGTATTGTCGCAAAACACCACTCGTCGCTAACGCGACTCGTGGTGTTTCTTGACAATACGTCTCGTAACTCGTCAAAGTATTTTCGATTATTTTTTATGCTCTCGTGGTATAACTAGTGATTATATAATGAATAAATAACAAAACTGAATTTTATGTGCAAGTGACGTTTGTTGATAAACAATGTAAATATGGTTGCTACGAAAACATTGAAAAAATACTCATACTAGATTCGAGTTTTCTATTGTTTGGGACCAGCCGAAACACCAAAGTGATTATACCACGTCGTCAAGGGTATATTCACTTATCAATACGTAGTAACCAAGCAAAATGCTTGATGCTGATTGGTTAATTATATTATGAATTGTATAATCAGTATAAAACCGTGTAGGTTGTACCACGTGACGTCGAATGGTGCAATTCTATTGGTCGAAATTTGGATGGGAAAAATAATCAGTGTTAATACTAAATCTCTACATAATTTGATGAGATTAGGCCCGATTTTCTAGATAACGAGTATATGACAAATGCCCGTAATTTTTATTTTTTAAAAAAGGAAAACGCAATGTTAATAATTACCTTGTATAACCATTTTGCAGCCAACGAATGAAACTGAAGGTGTAATAGGTAAGAAACTCAAAATAAACAGGTTGTGATGAATTATTGGCATAACAGCTATCGACATTTTTCAGGAATATAGTGTAATGATCTTAAAAACGGTTATGTGGGTCTATGTGAGTTGTTTGTCCTTAACAGTAAAATAAACAAAACTAACACTAAATTACTTATTTATATGTATATCTCCGCTTGAAGTGTCGTACCCTTTTACAGGGTATTGTAGTCTTCTCTCCACATGGTTGTAGTGTGTGCGTGAACCACAGAAGTGCTTGTACTGCTACTCCAGAGAAGACTTACTAGGCAGAATACCTCGGCGAAACTTTATCGAACGCTTTTTCTAAATTAATAAATACGAAATATACTTGTTGTTGTTCTACAGGGTGTTAAAAAAAAGTGTTCGGAAATTTTAAGGGCGTATAGTATAGACCAAAATAAGTGAAAAAAGCCTAATAAGCATGGGTCCGCAAACTAACCGTTTCAAAGATATGAGCTAAAACAGAACAGAACAAAACAAACCAAATTACTACACATGCAATCAAGTTTGCTGTGATTAACAGTAAAAACAAATCGCCAATACTTCTTTCCTTGGGGATATTTAAAGAGTTTAGTTTATTCTACTCCAATTAATAATGTAGCGCACTTAGAAGAGCGAATAGAACATGCCTGTGAGATAATTCGAGTAAAACCGGGAATTTTTGAAAAGGTGCGAAACTCGTTTATAAGAAGATGTGAATCATGTATTGAGATGGAAGGGGGACATGTAGAACACCTATTGTAAAATGGCTGAAATAAAAAACGTAAATTTGATACCACACACTGTTTTCTTATTTTCTTAGATAGTACTAGTACATTTCTGGAAATAGCTCATATATATCTTTGAAACGGTTAGTTTGCGGACCCATGTTTATTAGGCTTTTTTCACTTATTTTGGTCTATACTATACGCCCTTAAAATTTCCGAACACTTTTTTTTAACACCCTGTATATGGTAATCTTGCTTGCTTCTATCTTTTATAGAACCATCTTGTAATTTATCTAGTGTTTTCTCTAATATTGCCTTTAGTAGTTTATTAATTAGGGTTCGTGCACCTTTAATATTGAGTTCAAAAATATTATTCACCTATAGGTATTAAATTTACTCGGCACTTTTTTCCTAATGGGGTTTTCCCTTCAGGGAATCGGGTCGGCTAAAAGCTCCCCTAGTGAGCGCGTCAGATGTCTTTTACAAGCCTAACTTCCTGGAGAAGTTCAGTACATTCTGGTAGGCGGCGTCAACCACCCCTTTGGGTTTCAGTCATCTAACTCCGAAGTACTGTAGCCATTTTTGCTCCACCCTAAAGAATTCGCACAGAATACGTTCTACTATTTCATCTTCTTTCTCGCATATTCTGTACGTAGGACCCCTTTCCACACCTAACAGGTGTAAATGCCTTCTGAGCGAGCTTACAGTGTCCCTTTATTCGGCTTACTGCTTCTCTCAGTCGCTTCCTACTTAGTAGTAGTAGTAGTAACTTTTCTCTCTTTTCTTTTCATAAATCCTTAATGACTCTCCGCGATTGCGTGGGTTCACATCCTTCTTTCTAGAACTTGCTGCATTCTTTTTTTAATTGTTCCTATGATCCTCTTGGCGGCCTGGTACGCAATTTTGCACACGAGTTTCAGTCCAATTAGCTTTTTCTGTCTTCATTTTTGCTAGTTTTTTTTTTGATTTGTTTATCTCTACATGTAATCAGTACAATATATGGGTAGTACTATAAGCAAGTTTGTAGTGTGTTTGTGTGGTGTGTCTGTAATTTTTGGGTTGATATCCTATAACATGTATCCCTACTTATATCTTTTATTTAGTGTGTAAGTGTATATGTACCTACTTGGTTCTTAACTTATATTTTTAGTGTTTTGTTTTTACATCAGAACCTATCAGGTAGTTCCAGAGGTTTAAATCTTTTTAGTCTTTGTGTATATTCACTATTGTCAAGTAAATTTACTCCCAGGATATTTGGGTGGGTGTCAAGTCTTTTTACATAACGTCCACTGTATTCACTAATCTCTTGCTTTACTGTGTTCACTTTTAAATCAATTCTAATTTCACTGTTTGGTATGTACCACGGGGCGTTTATTATGGTGCGTAAAACTTTTGACTGGAATCTCTCCACTATCTCCAGGTGTAATTTGGCGGCTGATCCCCATAGTTGCGCCCCATAGGTCCATATGGGCTTGAAGGCAACTTTGTACATCAGTAGTTTATTGGATAGTGTGAGTTTAGATTGTCTTCCTAAAAGCCCGTAGTATTCTCTAAATTTGTGTCCATGCTGTTTCCGTTTATTGTGTATATGCGTTTTCCAGGTAAGCCCTCTGTCCAGGTGCATTCCTAGATATTTCACGCTATCGGATTGGGGTAGTATTTGCCCATTTAGAGTTATAACGGGGGGGGTATTGCTTCTACATTTCGTGAATGTTACCTGGGTCGATTTCAATTCATTTATTTTTATTCTCCATACCCTTGTCCAGTCTTGAATTTTATTGAGATGTTGTTGGAGGAGGTTTGCAGCTACAATAGGGTCGGAGTGATTTACCATTATCGCTCTGTCGTCGGCGAACGTTGCTGTTGTTGTGTCTTCGCTGGTGGGTAGGTCAGCTGTGAACAAGAGGTAGAGGATAGGGCCAAGAACGCTACCCTGCGGGACTCCTGATAGCACCGGGAAGAGTTCTGTTTTTTCTTGTCCGTACTTTACCATAAAGTACCTTTCATGTAAATATGATTTCAAGATAACATATAATGTGTGTGGGAAATTATTTTTTAGTTTGTAGAGCAAGCCTAGGGGCCAGACCTTGTTAAAGGCCTGGCTTACATCTAGGAAGGCTACTACACAGTAGTTTCTATCTTCGAAAGCCTGATTGATATTTGTTCGCTGGTGCTGTGTTTCTGCATGAACGGGAAAGTCTATCAGTGGAGACCAAGTGCGAATACATATATTGAATATAAATGTGCGCGGAATAATACAAGTGTGTGAAAATAAATAAACTGTTTAAATAAATTAGTTATTTAATGTAAGTAGGTATTGTTTACTTATTTCTTGCCCTCTTCTTATTTTAATACCTGATAGCATTCTTCTCTTCTTATCTCTTTCTACTAATTTATTATCAACTAACAGTTTTCCTTCTTAAATTTGTTAATAAATAAGGTAGTTCACACCACGTACCGAAGTTTAAAGAAAAACGTTTCAAAGACGTTACAATATGTTTCCAGGATGATTTTTGTTATTTAATGTAAGTAGGTATTGTTTACTTATTTCTTGCCCTCTTCTTATTTTAATACCTGATAGCATTCTTCTCTTCTTGTCTCTTTCTACTAATTTATTATCAACTAACAGTTTTCCTTCTTTACTTTTAATTTCTATAGTATATTATGTATCTTATTATATGCTATGCAAAACTATAACAGTATTTAACTAGCATGATGTTCAAAAACCACTGAATACGTTATTTATGATATTATAAGTATATTAGTTTGAATAAGTTATTACCAAATTATCAATCAATCGTTTTATTAAAAAAGGAGACCCGTTTTTAGGATTCTACATATATCTAGTAGAGAAATTAAACCATACCTACGAACCTTAAGGTGAGAGGGTAAACAAAGAACTGTTGCTATTATTTAGTATTATTTAAATGATTTTTCTCTAGGAATTGTAAAGTTTGAATTAGCTAAGAATTATAAGAATTAAGAATATTTCATTCCAAATCTTAACAAAGCAATCACTCCATAAATGATTCTCCTAGCAAATCATATATTTGCCTCTAAGAAAGAATTCTGGTATTTTTATCTCTGGATATCTTTTATTTTGATAAAAGATATCTTGGAATCAGAAAACAAGCTATCTTTTAAATATAAATTTTCATGTACTATTGAGACATAAACTTCATTTATAATGGTCCGTATAGTAATTGGAAAACTTTGAACAGCATATCTAGTCTAAAATGTATTAAATTCATACACACCACGACAATTGTTTAAATTTATATTGTTAGCTTTAACAACAAGCAGATTTTAACGGCTGAAATTAAATAGGCCAAGACAACAAACAAACCTGGTAAGTTAAATACATATTTAGATTTTATGCAAAGGATCCCTACAATAGGGAAGACTAAACAGCCTATTTTGTTGAATTTCTCATTTCTGGAAAGCAGGCTCGGTGGTTACATTAAAATAACAAAACACAAAGAATTTTGTTTGTGGTTGTATTTGCTATTCTAACATTTATACGTGGTGGGAAATTCTAATTAAGCTTTTGAATACTAAGTAGTTTAAAAGCAGACTTCTATTTAAAAAGTGAAATATTTTGAATTTGGTTGATTTACATTTTATTTTATTTATATTTTCTCTTAGTAAGAGATATGCATCCGGTATGTTTAGTGGTTTTGTTTTCGAATTAAATGTGAGTATAAATCCACAAAGAGATATGTATGGGATTATTGGAATAATTTGCAGAACGTAATTTTCAGTTAATTTGTTTGCAATTGTAATTGTACAGAATGACATTTAGTTATTTAGCTAAATACCAATATTATGATGTTTATAACCATTAAAATTACAAATACCTAGCTTGGCATATTTGCAAAACAAATAGAACTCGCTCGTTTCATAACGTAAAATTGATAAAATTCCTCTCTGTTTAAATACCTTAATTCTATTTTTACTGGAAAAATGTTTACTAAACAAATTAATCAAACATTGGATAATAATTATCTACGAGTACATACGTAGCTGAAAATGTTTTTATAGCTAGGTAATGATTGTATGTAAAAGTAAACGGCTTCAATTGGCGGAGGCGTCTTGCAAAAAATCGGGTATTTAATTGTCAAACACTTTAATCTTATAACGAAAATTAAAATTTTTGAAAGTGAGTGAAGTATTGCTATGTTTATCAATTCAAAATTAACTTTAAAGCTTACTGAGAAGGGTGGTCGTAAGAAAAACATATCATGCAACACGTTTGAAAAACTGATCTCATACTTAGTAGTCTTATTATTGTAAACAAAACTAGTATATTCTTGAAACACAAAATTTACTGAGCAAGATTTAGGCTTTCAGATGGATTGGATCTCAATTTTGGTTTACAAAGCAACCTTGCATTCTCTTTCACCTTCGAGACAGCAATATATCAAGCGGTTCAAGTTAAAGTTATCCTCAGTAACATAAATATGCGATGAAAGTCATGTCTTAACTAACAGCAACTAATAAAAATTAAGGTATCTAGTTTTTTTGTGGTAATACTTTACTTAATCGTATAGTTTAGATCATATATATTAACATGTTAATATATATGATCTAAGTCGTATTGCCCCTTTACCCAATCAGGTGGAAGGCGGGGGTTGAAGTTGAGTTACAGTGTTGGCTGTCTTCTCAATGTCTCCTTCCATGTCGTCCTGTCCTAAGCTATTTCTTTCCTTCCAATCTTCGTTTTTTTCCGCTTCACTTCTAACTTCTTCCGTCCATGTATTTTTTGGCCTTCCTCTCTGTTTTATTTTGCTCCTTCGTTCTTTAAACACTTTCTTTACTATGCTTTCGTGTTTCTTTTTCTCATTTCACGACCATACCATAAACGCTGGCCTTCTATTATACTTTATATCGGTTACGTTTTAGGGTTGTTTGTGTACACTCTATTTCTTAGTCTATCCAGTCTGACATTTCGGAGTTTTACAATTTGGCACCTTCATCATATTGGATTCAACAATAATTAAATGATACGTATAATTAACGCCCCGGTACTGAGTACAGGAGCTTTAAATTCTTGAAATCATTCGCTTATTTCATACATTGTTAATGATTTTCATAGAAATTTCGGAAATTTTTGTTAAAGTTTAACAGTTTCAAATTAAATAAAAAAACAAACTCAGTGCTTCAACGCCCTTGGATCATTGGCGCCAATTTAGCCCAATGGATAAGGAGGACCTGAACAGTATTGGAATTGATACCACCGTGAATATTTTGACTTTTGCTTGTTTCACTATTTCTTGTTAGAAACGTGTGTTTAAATTTCATTGAAGAGTCTTCCCGCTGTAACAACTCTGTCTTTTAGTTTTTCTTCTAACCTGCCCTCTTGGAATATCATAGTGCCTAAGTAATTAAATTCTTCTACTTGTTCCAACTCTTCAATGTGTATTTATATTAGATGTTCAACTTTTGTATTCCTTATTACCATTGTTTTTGACTTTTTCGTATTTATTTTTATGTCAGTGTTTTAAAAACTTTTAGTATATGTTGTATATCAGTCAGCTGCATAGCAGATTTCTGATATTCATATCTCTTTGATATTTAAATAACCAATTCTATACTATTTAACCTGTTTAGCCCTTTTAAGACTATAGAGAATAGGAGTGGGATTATGCATCCTTGTCTTACTCCCTTCTTTGTCTCGAACAATTTTGAGTTTTATGTTTTGCTCTTACATAACTTTTGATTTCTTTATGTAAATATATCACTCTTTTAATGTCTTCTTGGCTACACCCCTTTTTTTAATATCCTCCAGGTATCTTTTCTGTTCAAAGGCCTTCTGCATGTCACTAAAGCATACGTCTCGTCTCTTTTCTATAAAATTTTCAGCTATTTGTCTTAGTACAGAGATCGCGTCTGATTTTCTCTGTAAAACTATATTTTGTTAAGGCGATATTTTGCTATTAAAAAAAATCTTTATTCTAGCATTGTCATTGCATCGTAGATTGCTTAAACTAATTTCTTTATACCTAGTTTAGAAGAAAGTAAATCCAATAAAAACTTATCTGGCATGTTAAGATAAATACCGCGAATAATATACAGAAAATATTTATGTAGCCTGCTCGTGATCTTCATATTTCAAAATGTTTTTCCGAATTTGTTGATGACGATTTAAATATGCTTTCTAATATTTAACGTGGCTCGGTTTTTTGATAATTTTCCAACTAATAGATAAAATTCGGTAGCACACAGATTTGTTTCTTGTAAATGTTCTTATTTTACAGTACATACTGCTACCTACGCAAAATGTGTTGCCTATACAGCGGTAAGAAAATAAGCGTCACGTGGTTTAAATTTATATTTGCCCTCTCTGTATGCACAAATTTTAATGTTTTTAGTCCGGACCTGCCTGAAAATCTTACATTTTTAAGATTTCACTCAACTGAAAAATCTTTTACACAATTTAAATTGGATTCTGTTCAAAAGTTACTTTAGTTTCAAAAGGACAAACTATTTCATTTAAAGTAATTTTGAATATCCATTGCTCTTAGGGTGATAACCAAATACAAACTCTTTACGAAATAGGCCAACAGAAAACGCTTTAATGCATCTCCGCAAAGAAGCGAACGCTACAAATATTTAATTCCTGGACAAGGCTTGTTTTTGAAACGTTTAGATTCGATTTTCCTAAGTAGCTTTTAATTAGGATTCAAGAAATAGTTTTCATTATTTAAACCAACAAATAAGACACCAACAGAATGAATTATATCAGTTCAAAACATTTTAAAAATTAAATCCTAATCTTCTAAGCAGATGGGGACTAGCTATATTAAAATTATCTTGAAACATGTTCAATTCCTTCGTGTTTTTTCTATTAGCGAAATTTATGTTTGGGGTTTTTAAGTTTTTTATTAAAATCTTACTTAAAATCTTGTCCTTTATATTCTAGTTGTTCCTCAATTCAATTGCAATTTTTGATATTAAAGTAATTAAAGCTACTTAATTGATGGGATTGTAGGCTATTTTTTAAATTAAGGTTCTCTTTTCAAGGCGCTAAATTTTCAAAAGGACGAAATAAATCGAGCAAGGAAAAGTGGGACTATTTATCAAGTCCGTGTTTTGTCTCATTGGTCTCTAGTGTGGTTTCAATTCGTTTTTAGATCTTCTTTGGTAGATTAACCCAGAACCCCACTAATCGTTGTTTTAATTTGTAAAAGCACATCTCGAAGGAAATTCTTAAAACAACACTCCCCGTTAATGAGTTTAACCTTAATAAGTTTTCACTTTGTTTAACTTCTGCTTGGAATTGAAATTCCTTTGTATTAATTACATAAGCTATTTTTGCTAATTATTCTTGGCAGATTTAAAGTACGTCTCCTTAAACGCCGATTTATTACTGAATAATTCAAAAGACGAAGTTCGACATGGTTGAAAATAAAAAATCATTTTGAGTCACTTTCCGATAATTACCCACAAGCAGCGCCGCAGCAACCCTATTTGGCGCCTGGTGCAAAGTAATTTGATTGCGCCTTTTTACTTTTTTTGTGAAATGTAATAATAAACCTCTCTAAAGGATATACCCGAAAGCGTTTTATTTCCGTAACATTGTTAGCATTTTATACAAGTAAGAAACATGCAGATGCATTGTTTGCACAAATAAGATGATCATACAGGTCTATTTAGGCGCCTACATTGATACGGCGCCTGGTGCGGGGGCACCTTCCGCACCGCCCTTGCTGAGGCGCTGCCCACAAGGATGCTGTATTATTTTTTAAACGACGCGTAACTAATTACTTTAATGTCTTAATCATGTGGAATTAAGTTGGTGAAGTTAGAGCCCTAATTTAAATATTTTAACGTCTCATTGACAATACCCTAAGTGGCACTTGCTTCTTTAACGGCTTCGTTCCTTAAGGTACAATTAGAAACTTAATGATACGAATCAACTTTCTAGATTTAAGAATTTCATTGGTAAGACGTGCATTTCTAGTATTTGAGATATAAGGAGGGTTCAAATTTAGCCCGGAAATTTTCCGCCATATACAAAATAATTTGTATATGGCGAAATAGCTTTACTTGATAATACACTGGAAAATCTAGCAGCCGTGTGTGCTGCTGTTATAGTTACAATTGTTTTTGTTAAGTATCTGCAGCCATGATGAAACAACCAGTTCATAATTCTGTTGCGCAGCGAGAACATAAAATCTGCTGAAGTTTTTGAACGATTTCGAAGACAATTTGGGGTAGACACTCTGTCAAAAACTCAAGTGATTCACTAGTGTCAGATATTCAGAGAAGACCGAACTCAGGTGGAAAATTTATCCCACGCTAGGCGACTACGAACCTCACTCACTGAGTTGAACATTCGGGAAATTGATAGGCTGATCCGAAGTAATCGACGAATTTCCGTCCGTGATTTATCAAACCGACTTCAGATAAGTATAGGTAGTGTTGAAAAAATAATCAATGAACATTTGAAATTTCGAAAAATCGGTGCAAGGTGGGTCCTAAAGCTGCCTTCTGTTGAACAGAAACAAAAAACGGATTGAAATCTCAACCGAACACCTCCGAAACGAGCGCGAAGGAGAAGCCCTTTTAAACTCAAGACTGACTTGTGACGAAACCTGAGTACACCATTTTGTTCTAGAATCCAAAAAACCAAAAATGGAATGGAGACACAAAATTTCTCCGAAGCCTAAAAAAGGAAAGGTTATCCCCTCAGCTGGAAAGATACTGGCCACTATGTTTTGGGACGCAGATCTTGTTTACAGATTTTTTAGAAGATAGGCGTATAGTTAATACTCCTTATTACGCTCAACTGCTTGCCGAAAAAGTTAAGTCTGCATTTCGGACGAAAAGACGGAAGCGCGCGATTACAAGTGTGGTTCCCCTCGACGACAATACTCGCTCGCACAACGCCCAATGTACTAGGGAAGCATTAGATAAATTACACTGGGAGACACTTTCACATCCTCCTTACAGTCCGGATTTGCCTCCTTGTGGCTTGTATTTGTTTGGGCCACTCAAGAAAGCAATGAGTGGTATTCGATTTGAAAATGTTGTGCAAAACTGGCTTGCCGTCAAAAAACTTCTATAAAGAAATTATGAAGCTTCCAAAGAGATGGAAAAAGTGTGTAGATTTAGAATGGGAAATATGTTGAAATGTAGGATAAATCATATTGCAAAAATCTTGTTTAAATAAAAAGTTACAAGAAAATTCCGGCTTAAATTTGAACCCTCCTCGTATCTACCTATAGGTTAATCATTTAAGAACAGATCTTTCCTTTAACAGTTTCTAGTATTTTAATACCAAAAGTGATATAAATATGTTACATAACTAGTAATAAGCATAATGTAACAAAACATCTGCATACCAATAGTTTTGGAACTACTCATACTAGCAGCTACGATCCTGGACCTCCAGTCGGACTCGGAACAGCCAGTGGAATGTTCAATCAGCCTGTTATAAAAATTTCAAATATAAGGCAAATACCACAAATGTATCAAACCTGTATATGTTATCCTCTAACAAATATAGCAATACCATAATTACACATCAAAGTTAAACATGAATGAAACAATTATAGATAAAACAAACACTCAAACCAAACACAGGCGCTAATTTTACAAAATTCAACCGCAAAATTAGTTCCAGTAATATCCCAAATCAATTATAATAATAAAATTAAATATAAATAAACTACAGATGCATCATTTAGGAGATATCAAATGAAAACGTAAAGAAACGTGCTGTTAAAAAGGATTCAATTCTATATAATTCTTGAACGTTATGTGGGTAACTGTTTTATTTGTAAAGATAGAGAAACGTTAAATAGGCAAAGTAGTGCAATTTTCTATAAGGAACTCAATGATGTCATCAATATGATATACGATGTGTAGCTAAAAAGTTATTGGCTAGAACTGAAAACATCGCATTTTCTATTATTCCACGTAGTTAATTTATTTTTAGAATTAGAAAAATAAGATTCAAATACTTTTTGGATAGAATAAGGTAGACGTGATTTTTTGATAACTGTTACTATTTTCGAGTAATGGACTAAAGTTACATCGTTTTCTGTTTTCAAAGATGTAACATAAGCTATGATTGATTTAAAAAAAATTGAAAAATAACGATTCTTGAAATTTTTATTGCTCAATCAAGACAGCCATAAAACAAATTAGAATTTTACACTAGCCACTGCACATACACTAAATATTTAAAAAAATAAGAACGTCTACAATTATTGTAACATACAGTTACAATCAATGATCTATTTTATATATGAGTATCGCCTTCTGTATCACATACAGACTTTAGAATGCCCTTCAAACCTGTAAAATGCATTTTCTATTAAGAAAATGTTTACTCTAGTTTTAAATTTATTTATTGGAAGAATTTTAACTGCTTCTAGGAGTTTGTTATAAAAGTTTAGGTCATCGTAATTACTCACGGCCTTATTAGAATTAAATCTAGTGTTATGCTCATCCTCGACTAATGAAGTCCTGGAAACTAAGAAAAAAGCTCTAAGGAATGAATGGTATGATGATGAGTGTCGCAAAAAAGCCAGGGAAAGGAAAGCGCATAAATTATGCAAAGGGAACAAATGAACAAAAAGATAGAAGAAATATAAAAGACGGAAGAAGAAACAACGCCAGGAAGCTTTATCAAGTACTTAAAATTAAATCCAATACTTTTCAATAACGAACGACTACATGTAAGGACAAGGAAGGTAATAATATATGCAAACACCCAGGAATCATGAAGGGATCGAAGGGATTTTGTAGAATTATTAAATGTCACAGAGTATGTAACTAATATAGGAGAGGAATGTGTGACAGTAGAACAACAAATAGAAGAACCAAAGATATAGAAGAAATCATCATCATATCCCATGAGACCCCATTATGGGATAAAAGCCTCCTCCAGGATTTTCCATTTTTGCCGATCTTTCCCATGTTCCATCTAATTTTCTCAGTTGTGTTTTGTTTCCCGAAGGGTTTTGGCCTACATCACCCCTCTTGGCCTAAATTCTGGGGGATGTTGCTTCTTTTGCTGTTGTTAACTCTTTGCTTTTGTCCTTGGCCATAGCGTATGTCGTCATATCGATGGAGTCTTCCGTTGGTTGCCTACCAAATCTTCTCGATGTTGGTAAGAGCTCGTGCTGCCAGATCTGTGACTGGATGGTGTCTCTTGGTGTATTGTTGTTTTCGGTAAATATGGTGTTAAAAAGTTTGTATTGCTGCTGCTTTATTTTTCTTGATTTTGTTTATGCTTGTTTCTTTTGTGTTTGTTTTATCTTCGTCAGATCTGTTACGGTTTTTTGATTGTTCTTGCTCTTCTTTGATCTGTTGTAAATGTTTTCCTTCCATTTTCTTTCCATCTGCAATAAGTGAATTGTACTTCAATACTACGTGTTTTCACTTTCCTCGTAAGTAAAGCATTATTGGAAGGATGTCTTTTCATTGCTGCAGAATATTTCTATCGTAGTCTCTACATATCTATAGATACTTTCGATCCTTTTAGCAATTTTTTTAATTTCTAATGTTTGATACTTAAGCCTCATATTTATTACACTTATTTTTAGGCATTACTTTTCTGGTCGATTAAATGTCTTTATTCAATTTTGACGTTTTAAACTGACGTTTATTTGTTTGTGGCCTGCCCATAAAAGTTGATGTTTTATAAACAATCGTTTAAAATTTTTATTCCGCTAGCGATTTAAAATTTTTATTCCGCTAGCGCTTTAAAAATGTCAAATCGCTTTAAAAATGTCAAATAAATGTCAAAATTGAATAAACAGTTGTATTACACTTGCGGATTAAAATTAATTTATTAACTCGCGGTATCAACGCGCTTGCGGCTACCGCCGCTCGCGCGGTTGAACGTACCGCTCATTAAACATTAATTTAATCCGCATGTATAATAAATAACTATTTTCATTGCATTGTATTTTAAAGTTTTCGTTTAGCAGTTTTATAACTACTTTTTCTAAACAGAAATAGTTTGCTGATTCCGTTTTTAATCCATGTAGTTAGTATTATATTCTTTTTTCGCTGTTCTCTTAATGTGGTTGGGTCTTTTTCCTGTTCAGCAAGTTTCCCATTAACTATTTCTTGTTCTTTTTGTATGTTTTCCAACAATATTGTTGTTGTTCTCGTTTATTTCTTCTTTTAAATCTGTTTTACTTTGTTCCATACTTTCTTTTAATTGTTCATTCTGAATTTTCATGTCTGTTTTTAACTTTTGTATAACATCTATTAGTTCTTGATAAGACATTTTATTTTAGTTTGTACAGTTATGCTTGTTTGGTTGCCTCCCATTTGTATTTAGATATGAATGTAATTGAAATTTGGCATATTTATCAATGAGGGTTAAATTTACTTTCTTATCTGACCTGCCTTATCTTCTTATTCTTAAAATATAATTTTCTTGGTTTTCCATCTGAAAAGATTTAATATATTTCCTGCACACTAGGTTTTATATGGTTTTATGCTTCTTATTTATGTAATATTTTTGTTTTAAATTGATGTAATTTTATTGTGTTAAGATATTTTTTAAAATGAACTTGGCCATAGCATTAGCACGCAATATGGCGGAACAAATAATCTAAGAAATAGAAGAAAATTATCGAGATAAAAACCAACAAATTCTCTGACTACGACCAAATAACGGGAGAGTTGGTGAAATATGGAAAAGAAGAAATAAGGAAAAGGATACATGGATTAATCAAATGAATATAGCAAGAGAAAAAATGACAAATGTGTTGAAAGTTGGATAAATAGTACCGGTAGATAAAAAGGGTAACAAGGAGGAATGTAGCAATTAGAAAGGTATACCGCTCCTGAAGGCACTACATATACAAAATACTATCAGGCTTACTGTATAGGCGAATTGAAATTTATACTGAAGAATTAATACGCGAATATCAAAACGGATTCAAGAGAAACTAGTCAACTATAGACGGTACACGTATGCATCAAATTTAATAAGGCAAATTTTTGAAAAAACTCAGGAATTCAATAGAGAAATACGCTGCATGCTCATTGCTCATTGCATTTAAACAAGCGTTTGATAAAATCAGTAGAAAGAAAATGTTGAATGGTCTCCAAGAATTAGAAATCCCCCACTAAATTAATCAGGTTAGTAGACATTAGACATGTCACTACAGATATCTAAAGCTAAAATAATAATACTGATAACTTTGTAATAAACAGTTGAGCATTATAAAAGATAAGCGAAGGAGGTAGGTATATTGATAAATATACTACAAACTTCTCACATCTGCCCTGTAATTCAATTTAGTCATATTTTTAATCACTTCCCTTTGTAAGTTAATAAATGATCTCAATTACATAAGATGCTTTAGACAAGAATAAGGCATGATAAGCGATTTGAAGGATCACACATTTCTTATAATCAAGATGTTTTTATCTAACTTTTGTTGGATAATGCTTCGATATGTCGATACCAATTTAAATGTGGGTCTAAATAAAGCTCCAAGATTTACTTTATACAGATTGACAAAGTCTCCGATGTGTCTGCGGGTGAAAATCACATTCAGTGTTTTTCCTTCGTTCAAATTTAATTTATTAAAATCTCCCAGAAGCATCTGATTGTGAACTATTCATCTGTACTTCAATATCACTTAAATGTTTATTATTTGACACTAACACATGTGATTGCAGAATTTACATTATTTATACGAGACATTCAAACTAATGTTGATCCCAATCATCATTTAGGAAAGTATATTGTTTTCGACTAATTAAGTATGAAAAAACCGGCGTAATACTAAGTTCATTAAAATTATTAAATATCAGTGAAGTAGATACGCAATCAAATGTTTTTTGGAAATTACAAAAGGTGACACCATATTATGTTCCCCCTTTTCTTGCTTTTCGATAATTAGTTTTACTAGGTGTCGTATGACATACTCAGCTGCCTTACCTGTTTGTAATTTAAACTGATTTGACCATTTGAGTGAATAGTCTATTTAGTTCCAAAATGCGTAGTGATTTGAGCTTTTAAGGCACAGTCGATTACCATACAAATTATTGATACCAAGAATATCGGTCTATAAAATTATTTAATTCTATAGCTCCACCTTTATGGCCCGTTATTACTTTAGGTGTTTGTAATAGTCCTTTCATTCATTTATTAATTACCTTTATGAATTGAGTCAGAATAACATCTTTAATTTGTTTTTAAATTAAATTTTAAGGATTCACTCCTTTGGGGAAATATATTTTTAACGAAATAATGTAAATTCCATATTTAGAAAAATATCACATCTTCAGAGATCTGCCTCTGTAGCTCAATGGTAGAGCAGTGGCGCGTATAGCCGAAGGTCAGTGGTCCGAATCCCTGCGGAGGTGATATTTTTCTAAATATGGAATTTACATTATTTCGTTAAAAATCTTTAATTTGTTTCAACATAAAATTATACGTGCGAAATGCCATTATGATAATCACGCTTTTTATTTTTTAAATTAGTGATTATATCACTAATTTCATTCTAAGTTACGTTAACGAACTTGAACAACGGAAAACGAAACTAATTAACCACCAACTACTAATTGAGACAGCAAACAGTTTGCTTACTGTGATATAGGAAATCTTCACCATTCTATATAATTAATAGTAGGTATATTGTTCAACGATTGAGAAAGTTGGCCATTTCCATGAGGATGAAATATTGCGACACGAGCCGAAAGCGAGTGGAGTAATTCATCCGAATAGAAATTGCCATTTCTCAAGTGTTGCACACTATACTTTTTCTAATCATATTAAAGAATTAACACAAACACAGATTCGATGACAAATGTCAGCGTCAATTAATTTTTAACGAAACAATGAACTGTCGTATAATCGTCATAGTAATGATAAATACTACCCGTGGAGAAAAGTAAAATCTCGTCGTCTCCTTGGACAGTAACCCGTGGAGAAGAGGTCAATTTTCTCCACAGTTCAAGACTGAGCCACTTTCTCAATTGAAAATTTACAAGAACTGTACAAATTCTTTAATATGATTAGAAAAAAAAATAAACAAATTAAGATACAAAGGGCATAAGGTTATAAATATCAATAAAGTTCGACAAAGAGAAAACATGGATTCGATACCGTTATTTTTGTGAATGTGGAACCACAAAACCTAAAATCTACCTACCTGAAATGCGAAAAATTACATGTCACCATGATACGCATGTAAAAACTTCGAAAAACACCCTGATAATACTCTTCCTTCCTTCTATAGATTTCGGAGTACTACGGAATAGTGTTCTAGGACCATGCATATGGTATATCTATATGATCTATATGGGCGATTTACCCATTACAAAGGACGTTATAACCGTTACATCAGTGGCGGACTGGCAAATTTAATCGGCCCGGGAAATTTGGTAGTGACCGGCCTCCTCTCTCTATTTTAGGCTGTCAAAAGATGACTAAGAAACTGTGGAACAGGATAGAGCGCGCTGGGTCTATTTCGTAATACTACGTCAATGACTAAGCCTTATAAAGAAAACTAATAAATAAATGCACGGCGCACCTTCAACGTGGCAATTGTATTAGTAGAAATCAAACAAATAATATCAGCGGCATGAGACATAATAAAGAGATAATTAGGGAAACCATAATAAATAAATACGTCCAACAGGTCTTTGAAGTTGCCAGGTGCTGGTAAGTAAACGATTTACCTGCAGTCAAAACTATAAGAACAATTTCTGAAAATATTGACGGGCCTCAGTACTACCGGCCCACCGGGAAAGTCCCCGGACTTACGGCGGCCCAGTCCGCCCCTGCGTTATATTCACCGATTAAACAGCAACCTTATCAATAGACCTTACTCCAGAAATGGCGTTTGGCGAAAAGTATAAAACCACATAGCCTGCCAGACTAATTAAACAGATCAGCATCAGAATTGATACTGGTAAAACTAAATAAATTCAATTTACCACAAAACATAGCTCTTATTCACAAGTAAAGAACGTTCCAATTCCAATAAAATAGAGGAAAAACATTTGAATCTCCTTCTAGACGAAAACATAACTTGGACAGTCTTCGCCAAATGCAAAAAGCAACAAATAAACTCAAAGGTTAGGCAAATCCTTTGGCTAGTTAGTAGAGTATCTCAGTTGCCTCTAAAAAATGAAATAATAATATACACACATACACAGTTCGACAAACAATACATAAAAAAACTTTATAGTGGATTTCTCAGAAAATTTTAGGGTTGATAAAAGTTTTTCATCTCCTGAAACTCAAACTGCACTATAAAAATTTAAATTAACTCAAGAGTAAAGTACCTTTATTTCTCAATACAAGTACAAAGAAATTTTATTTGGAAAAGTTATTTATTCTTGGAAGGTGATATTAAATATTAAGTCGCAGATACTTGATCCGAAAAAACAAATTTCTCGGTTTTCCAATTTATTGTGGCCAGTAAGAAAAATTACACTAGTAATACTTAAAGAAATATCAAGTCGCCATTTCCCGATATCTTTTATCGTTCCACTATGCATTTCGTTATGAACATCCTTTATAAAGCGGTGCGCACACCAACGCGGTGGCGGGAGCGGTGGCGGGCGCGATGGCGGTTGCGGTGGCGAACACGTGTCCGCAAACTCACGCGGTCGGTATGAGGCGATCACTACTAATTCTCAGCATTTTGGCATCTGTCATCTGTATTTTAGCCATTTTCGGTATCATTAAAATTGACGAGATGGACGAAGTAGAACAGGAAGCTATTTTATTAGCATTGTTACTAGACGAAGATGATGAAAGGCAGAGGTAAGTTTACACTTGTCGTTTTTATAATATGCATGAAGCTATGGCATATAGGAGGTTGGGCGTGAACAGTGTTAAATTTTATGTAATTTTTCAGAAATAAACGAAGAAAATGGGTACATTAAATCAACATTGATCGAGAGACAAAGGGGGAATTTCATACACTGTTTCGGGAACTTCTAAACCATGAAGAACGCTTTTATGTTTATTGCAGAATGAATATAGAATGTTTCCATGAACTGTTGAACGTAATTAAGCCAGATCTTATTTTTGTGGATATTTAGAAATAAATATATGCATCGGTCATTTTATTTTTTATTGGTGTAAAAATGATTAATTAAAAGGAATGTGCTAGTAGTGAAAAAAATAGTATATAAACCACGGTAGAGAAGACTTTTCTCTACCTTGGTGTATAATATACTATTAAGTAGCTATTTCTGCAATAATAAATAAAAGGGATACTTACCATTTTTTCCTGTAGGTTCGGCGATTTCGTCCCACAGTTTATCCTTTTTTTTATATTTTTGTATTCAGGATGCGACAAATCATACAGTACGCTATGCACACGCACTGCTTCGATCAACTCCTCAGTTTCATTCATTGTTTGCTGCTTTTAAAATCACTCAAGCACCGGGAATTTGAGGCGACCGCGCGGGTAAATGCTGCATGCTGCGTTTGCCCGCGTTGAAGCTGGACCGCGCGGTAGAACGCTGCACAATCTGACCGTCACCGCCACCGCTACCGCCACCGCCACCGCCTCCGCGTTGGTTTGCGCTCCGCTTAAAGGCGGGCGGCCACTGCGAGCGAAACGAAACTAAGCTAAGCGAAGATAAGTTTTTTATAAATCAGCTGCCATACTTTCAAATGCATCGGCGGCCACTTAAGCTAAACTAAACGAAAATATGCAAACGAAGATTGAAATCTTAGCTTCGTTTCGTTCGTTTTAGCTCATGTCAGATTCGAGCGAGGTTTTGAGCAGTTTAGTTGGTGACCACGTGCTTAGCAGTGTGATGAAACCGATGAAAGTCGTAGTATTTACCTACATACTGTGTAATAACAAATTTTGGAAAAGTTAAATGCTTAAATAATTAATTATATGTCCTGTAAAATATCACAAAGTGAATTGTTGATTGAATGTGTTCGAAAATTTGTATTTTGCTTTTGAATATCAGCGGCTATCAATTCGTGCAATTCATAAAATTGTTCTCGAGTTATTCTGAAATAATTTTTAAATTTAAAATCGTCTAGCTCATTGATCAGTTTATGAAATTCTCCAAATTTTTCTCGTTTCTTCATGTAACGGCTTATCCAACATTGTTTCTCTTTCTTCTACATGAAAACTACATTAGCAATATCTTCAAAAAAATCTCATTCATCTAATTGCGAACTTAGATCCAATAACAACATTTAGGTTGTTACAGAACTCATTTTAAACACGTCCATCCTCACGAAAACACAGCTGACAACTAAACGAAAATCGTTCCCAGTGGTCGCTCCAACGTAGTTTAGTTTAGTTAGCATTCTCTTCGCTTAGCTTAGCTTAGTTTCGTTTCGCTCGCAGTGGCCGCCCGCCTTTAGCATTTGCGAAGTTACCATGTAACCGGGAATTTATAATTAACTTCTCCATCAATCTCATAATGTGACTATAGTTTTAAGTAGCTAAAAGTACAGCTAGATGTAAATCTTGAGTCATCAGAGTAAAGATCATTCACTGAAAAATAGTCATCATCTCCCGCTTTACCTTGGAAGTAGAAAGGAAACTTTAATCGGGCATCTACCTACGTTTCTGGGTTTGGGGATTTTAGTCATATTCGGCTTTAACCTTGACTTTATTTTTATGTAAAATTCTGCTTGTTGAGCGTTCAGAAATACCATCTTTGTGACAGTAACATTTTCGGTTTGTCTACTGTAACTGGACAATATTCGTGGCAGTATTCACATTACCAATTTTACTTTTTCTATGCGGTACTTTATATTTACTTTCTACAGATCCGGATGCTTCGAATAATTGCAGTTTCTAGAGAATTCGATAGTTAACGTGAGGTATTAAATCAATCTCGATTTTGTATTGAATATTCAGAGGATGTACAGCTACAGTTAGACAAAAATCTTTGGAGCACTAACGAGACAAGAACTATACTTGAAGGGTCAAAATCATAATGTCTAGTATTTTACAATAATAGTAGGCAAAGCCACCTTTATTTATTAGCCGGTAAAAATAGAAATTTTTAGTAAGTAGTTTTGTGTAATGCATAGGGCGCAGAAAAAAAAGGAAAAGAAAATGGTTTTTTCAAACCAGGTGACTGAGATATTTAGTATCACCCTTCCATTTTAATATACGAAGGTAGAGATTCAATTTTTTATAATGAATTTTGGGTAGAAGAATAAAATTTTCTGAAAAATTTGTATATGTATACTTTCTGCCATACACTGTGTAAATCTACTAAATCCCTATGGACATGAAAACGTTGTGAGGTTATAATAAACCGTCAAATATAAAAATATCACCAATAGTTCAGTCTAATCTCCATGGTAGGTACCTCACATTCCTCACTGACCTAAAATTACCATTTATAAAATACGTCAAAGAGTCACATGCTATCAATTTCAGATAACCATAACACACGACACTGTAATTACCTAAAAGAAAGACTACCTAATCAACATATGGCAGAAAGAAGACTGAAAAGACGACAGGGTAGAAGACTTGATTATAGTGTCCGACCGAAAGTAAGTTTTCAAGCCGTAACCGAAACCGAAACCGAATTTCGGTTTTAATCCCAGTTTCGGCCAAAACCGAAACCGAAACATGAATTTTATATTAATTTAACTAATTTTTTACATAGAAGTTAGTAAACAATTACTCCTACTTGTTTTAAATACAGGAAAACACATAGTTTTATTCCAATCATTTATTTTGTATTTCTTTACTAGTCATATGGCTGCTTTTTAATTGGCTAAATCAAATTTCAACATGAAATTAACGTAAAAAATGGATTTCGTTACGTGTCGTTCGGGCCGGGCGTCTTTAAACAAAGACAGTTTCGGTTGAGCCGAAGGTTCGGCTGTTTTTTGGCCGAAACCTAAACACAAGCTGAAACTCGTATTTTAGGCCGAAACTTGCCGAAACCGAAACCGGAACCGAAACTTCGGTCGGACGCTACTTGATTAGTTAAATTTTGGTAAACTGTCAATAGATGAGTTCCACCTCGAGATAAATTACGTATATCTGCTTATTACTTTATCGTTAATTTAAGAACTTTATAAATTTGCGACCGGGGGAAGGAGTATGTGTTTGAGAGTATATCTGAATTTATACAGGGTGTATTGCCATTAAATTAAATGAATATATGCTGACTTTAATAGAAGTATTTACATTACATCAAAAATTTAAAGCTTATCGCGATTTTTGTTTATTTTAAATTTTGTTAAACACCTTTGAGAACCGCTGGCAAATATGCATTTAAAAAGCCTGCTATACAAATTTGACCCTGCAAAAATAAATAAATCATTACACAATTATGTAATTTATAGGTTTCACTTTCCTCTCACATTTTTTCAGGCTTCAGTCTGGCAGTAAACAATTATTGGCATGTTTAAAAAGTGATATTAGAAACGTTGTTCTACTTGATATGCTCTACCTACCCGTAAAATTAATGACAATACTTTTGAATCACCCTGTATACTTGGGGGTCACGATCTTGAACAAAGGTGGAGACAGTGTGGAAGTAGATATAATACTACATTAACGAAAGAGAGCAAAAGTAAGGGGAACTTCCTTGCGGTTGTTTCAATCAAATGTTCTGTAGCGAAGTGCAAAATTGCGGGTATATAAAACTGTAATTCAGCCAGTGGTGACTTACGGCAGTGAATTGTGGGTGCTAAGCAAAAATGATCAACAGAAGGTAGATATATGGGAAAGGAAGATATTGAAAAGCACTTTTGGAGGTAAAAATATGGAGCACCGATGATGCAGAAGAATGAATGAGGAAATAATGGAGCAGTGCGGAAAACCAAGTCTTGGGGTATGTGCAGAGACTCAACGAAGACAGGGTTACGAAAGCGGTTCTAAGACATGCTGTGGGAGCGAAGAGGAGAAGAGAGAGGCCGAGAAGTAAATGGGCTGACTCCGTGGAATCGGACCTAAGAAAACTGAATATTCACAATTGGAAGCAGGTGGCCATGGAACGAAACAGGTGAAAAACCATAACTCAACAAGCCTAGGGGCCTCTAAAGGCCTGTCGAGCTTGTATGTATACAGGGTGTATCGGAAATAAGTACATTAAATTTTTTCAGTGGTGGAACTCGTCACGAACTACATTTCTTATTAATTTTTTTTAAATCTCACACTTATTTTCCATTTTTACGCCCACCCCCTCTTATAATAACGAGTTGTTTATGTATTTTCAAGGGTAATATAACAAGTGGTGAGCTTATTGTCGATAATATTTTCAAAATGTCACGAATGTTAATCCCAACGACGAAAATGCAACGACTGCGAAGCAGGAGTTGCATTTTCCAAAGATTGGGATTAACATGAGTGGCATTTTCTAAATATTATCGATTTTTAAGCGAATCACGAGTTATATTTAGGAAGAGAATACAATGATTACACTTTTCACTAATCGGTGCTACAGTTTTTTCTCAACTGTCAAATAATTTTTTGTACGTCATATTTACGTGGTTACTACGTTACTAGCGTTGCTATTGGAAATAACAAAATATTATCGCGGCAATAAAATATTTTCACTTATTGGTACAACATTTTCAAGCGTTGTGATTGGCTGATTTTCTTAAGAATTGTATTCTCAAAATAATTAAATACTGCTAAGCATAATTTTTAAGTAAGGTTATTTACTATGGCAACCAAAAAAGTTTTGTGTCGGATACGATTTCCATTGGCGGGTAATGAAATTTGTGATAAATCTTTAACTAATTTTATCACAAAATCTTAAGGTATACAAAAAATAATTATTAAGAAATGTTGTAGTTCTGGACGAGTTCTATTACTGAGGGAATTTCATGTACTTATTTCTGATACACTCTGTATACAATTATAAATTTGCAGTTTGAATATTTTCTTTAAAAATACCTACAAAATATTTTACTACGAAAAGGTTAACTAATCGATACCCACGTTTTCCTTCTTTTAAATTTGTTAAGATATTTGTTTCCTTATATTTGAAACTAATAGTTGTAATCTGCTTTTCAGCAAGAAAAGAAAAATATTCAAAAACATCGTTCACTCACCCATATCATCGACTTTCAGTCCAAAAGACATTACCTACACAAATTTATTCATAAAAGGGCGACATTACTTATACGAGGTAGCGACCAAATGTTCCTGGCCCGACCTACTTCTAGAAGCGTGAAATGCAAAATAATATAAGTAATAGTAGGCTACAATGTTCCTCAGGCTCCACATAAATTTTCATTTGTTTCCATTGCGTTGTTTACAAATAACTGTCAGTAGACCGACAACAAGTGGAATGTTTTTCAAAAATGGAAAAACTAGAGTACCGCGCAGTGATTAAGTTTCTCACTAAAGAAGTTTGATGCCAGATCAAATTAAACGAAGGATGGATGCAGTTTACGATGACAGTGGACCATCGTTATCAACTGTAAAAACTTGGTCAAAATAAACTTAAGCAGGATTTACGGGGAAAGAAATTTACCAATGATAACGAAGTGATGGCGGCGGTTTTTCAGCATTTTGAAGACAAAACTCCAAAGTATTTTTATAAGGGTATAGAGCTGCTTATTAAAAGATGTAAGAAGTGTGTTGAAGAAAAGGGTGATTATGTTGAAAAATGAACAGATTTTTTTATTTCTCAAACAACTGCAAGCCGGTTAGGCCAGGAATATTTGGTCGCTACCTCGTACACTTTTATCCGAAACCCTGTTTACTTTGAAAATATTCCATTTAGCAGGATTTCTACTTTGTAACCTGCACCGTTGGGATTTTGCACGGAAGTTCCAATAAAGTTTCTAAAAAAATATTCCCCGAAACTTAGGCTGTCATACCACGGCGTTTTTATCTATGTTTTATTCGGTAACACGTCTTATTCCTTTTACTTCCATTCGTTTTTTCTTAGCAACACACTTTTAGGGCGTCTTTAAAATCTAAAAGAATTAGCCTTTTATTTCTGACAATTAAGATTTTATGCGAGCCAACTAAACTTGGTACAATCTTAGTACGGTACAGTAAAGTTTCACTCGACTTTGCTAGATATTAGTCTAGATGAGAATTTTAAGGGGTCTCAGTAGGCAAATTTTTCCGAAAGTGGTAGGAAAAGCGTAGTCACAAAGACATTCTTGTATATGGTCGAAGCCCCCAGGCACTAACAAAAGTTCCGGGCAAAAGAGATTTGTAATTTGCTTGTGAAATAACTTTTATGACACCATTTTCAGTGTTTAGTTATCTTAATCGGATATGTTACGTCCTTTAGATATAGAAAGATGTTTTACAAAAACCAATGATTTTATAGGATGTTCTTAGCTGAAATTTAAGACAAAAAATGAAATTTAGATTAGTTATTGGTATAAAACACTATAACATGAACTTTGAATATTTAACTGAATCTTAACATTCGTTAGTCTAATCTAATCCATATCCAAAATTAAAAATTAAATTCCAGCTAAAAATTATAGATATTAATTAGGAATTTATTAACAGTGATTTTCAGATAGGAAACGAGGTTGTATTCAAAATCTTAGTTTTATGAACAATCCAGAAATTCAAATTTGAATCCAAGTTAATAGTAGCTCCCTACGTGGCGATTAGAACTGACCTGTACTTGCGAGATGGAACTGACAAATTCTGTTGAGCCCGTAAAACCGAAACAATCTTAACTCCACCATTTTTCGATTATCGTTTTAATTAAAAGTGAAAATTGTTTCCGGATGTAAATCTGAATCGATACTTATCCTCAAGATCCAAACATAAGATTAGAAACTTTATATGCATGTTTACGGAAAATTATAACTTAAAATATCAAATTCTAAAGACAAGATAAAAGGAGCAAATCAATTTTTCTTTACACGTTTTTCAAATTTAAATCTAAGTTCAAGCTTCAATCTTCGAAAGCATGGAGCAGTTTACCTTTAAATTCAAAGTTAAGTAATAGAAATCAAAATTAAGACCCCCAATAAGTTTTAGATGTTTAAAACTTGAAGTCCGAATTTTAATTTAAATCCTAGATATTAGGAATCTAAAGAAATTTTCGATCGGTGAATCCTAAGCTGAGGAAAAGCAATTTCGATTTATTAATTTTGCAATCCTTTATTGAAATTTTATAGTGCAACTTTTTTCTGGGATTGAATCCGATGTGAAAAGTTCAACAAAGCCAAATACCGCTATAACTGAAGTAAAAAAAGGGCATAGGAAGATTTGAGTGACAAAATGTAAAAGAACAGCACAGGATCCAAACGTTTATTATAAACAAAACGCTTTAAAATCTAGACAACAAGGACGAAATAACACCCTCAGAGTCAGGGGGGGTGTAGAAAGGGCCAACCGCGATGTGGAGGAACTGACAAGAGCGTGGATGATAGATAACGATTCTAGTCAATGGAGTGCAGGTTTGCGCTTCTGTCAGTATCAAAAAAATAATAGTCTCCATTCTGGAATCAAGCAATCACCATTTGAAGCATTATTTGGGAGGAAAGCCAAATTAGGACTAGCATCTAGTACTCTTCCAGCTTCTGTCATTGAAAGCTTGAATTCAGAAGAGGATGTAGAAACAATTATTGATTCAAATGACAAATGTTACCTTTGAGGAAACGGAGGAATCAGATCAGATTGAGGATAGAGAAGGCCAACGTACTGAAGAAATACCACTGAATGAAGAAACGGAAAAATCAGACCAAATTGAGAAGAGAGAAGTCCAAACTACTGAAGCAGATTCTATAAATGTAGAAGAAATTTTAATACTAAATAAAGTGCACCTGAACATAAACAAAAATCAACAGATAGCCGTTAGTGGACTACAGCAGCAAGCAAAACGTATGAAGATACAGAGTGATTCCAAATATCCACCCTTGCAATGTGGAACAACCGTAACAATTCCAGTATCCGATGTGGACAGGAGCAAAAGTGATCTTAGAAACCTTATAAGTATGGTTTGGAGTACAAACCATTAATTTCTTTCAAATCGCATAATCTTTTATGCTCTCCTCATCCTTTTTTTTTCTTATATTTATTATCTTATTTTAGTTGTTTTATGGAAGTGACTTCTAATAGCTTTTATAAGATAGGAACAAAGAACGGAGTTATCTCACAGTTATACAGTCAAAATCAAATTGCACCATGCAATACTGCCTTTTTGGAAATTGAAGAAGTGCCAGATGCATCAGTATCTTTACGAGCTGCAAATTCGCATACATCAGTAGTTGGCGGGGTCAAGAATTTGTGCGGTGCACATGCACTAAAAAATGTTTAAATAAGAGATGTGTATTTGTGTATGCAGGAAAAAAGGAGTTTTGTGTAATTCTCGCTGCCACAATTCAATGGGCTGTACCAATAAATAAATAATGTATGTGCAGCTAAATTATGTTTACTTTAAATAAACTAGTCTGTATTTCAAAATATGTATTTTTCTTTTCTTTGCTATTTACAAGATTAATTGTACCAAGTTGATTGAAAGGTTAAAACTAACAGCTCGGTACAGATAGGTTGTACAGAACCCGAACAGTACAAAACTCGTAATACCAAGTCCGATAAATCGCACTTCGTACAAAGTAGTCTGTACACTTCGCTCTCGGTACAAAAATCACTGTACAGTGCGCGAATTGTACACGGCTTGGTACTTAACATAATTATATAAGTATTTGAAAAGTTGAATCTTGAAGTTTTGAGCTTATAACTGAGAATACTACGTATTAACAAAATATTTCAGGACATTTTTAAACAGACTCGGAACATTTTTAAGCAGACTTTAAAGGTGACCATGCATTTCGGTTTGTTATTTCCACAGTTTTATCCGATTAGTTTTACCCGTTCGGGTATAATAGATAATGTATGGTAGAAAACTGGCTGTTTTGACGGTGATAAAAATTATCTGCCGATGCCCCAATTGTTGCCCATTGTGTTCGTTCAAAAAGGGCAATGTATGCCTCTATCAGTTTTGTCGGAGTAGGTTTTTATCAGTGCCTCTCAGCTTCTGCTTATGGGCACATTTTGCTAATTAATTCATTGAATTTTTATGTTCGCAACGTATGAATTCCATATAATTTTTTTTCTAGTTTTATATTCAAAACCTTAAGAAACTGATTTATTCGGTGTGTTTGCGTAGTTCTCTGTATACAAATTTATAAACATAAGCGATTTACGACAATATAACGAAACATTTTTGATAGAATTTATCCAACTTTATCAAAATTATCCATGTCTATGGAAAATTAAATCTGCAGAATACAGTGACAGAATTAAGAAAACTGACGCTTATGAACAATTATTGATTAAATTAAGAGGAGTTGATCCCGATATTATGAAAGAATCCGTAAAAAAGAAGACAGATTCGCTTTGTGGATGCTTTAGAAAAGAATTAAAAAAGGTAAAAGCGGCAAAACGTTCAGAAGAAGAAATATACCTAATTAAACCAATCACTTGGTTCCAACTTCAGTTCCTTCAAGAGATTGATATGGGAGAATCGACTTCTTTTCACCCATTTTGAACGGATTTTTCGTTTTTCACATTTTAACGTTTTTTAGAATCATTTATTAAAAGCTGGTAAAACACTGTAATACTGTTAACATGAAGTGTATGGCCATTTCTGCCGTTCGTTCTTAACTGAACAGTTTTGCCCGTACGAGTAACCGGTTTAAGCCAAGCTTCTGTTTAAACCTCCGCTGAAATACTGATTCCAAATCATAATCTAACTAATAATCAAAAACAATATGCAAGATTAAAATTATTATTTTAGAAGTTTTGATCAAAAGGCTAGGTTAGAAACGCCTTTCAATCCTCAAATCTTTAACTGAGTTTCTGTTTTTCAAACCTGAAACGAAATAACATATTTGAATCGAAAAATAAGATTTGAATTGAATTTAGCATTCAAATATTGAAAAAAGGATTGAATGAGCACTCAAAGTTTTAGTTTTCACCGTGAATGTAAACGTTTCAAAACGTGCTCTTTGTTAAACAATTCCGATTTTATGTTAAGTTGGAACTTATATTTGAAAATTTCGGCTGCCGAACATAAGTTTTTAATTTCTATTTAAAGCTCATTTCATAATTTAAAACAAAAATTTTGATTAAGAGCTCCAGGTCTGAATTTCATTTATGAATCTAAAAGTTTGAATTCATTTCAGTTATTTTGAAATTAAAAATATATTTAGGGTTTAAAATTCGGAATCTAGATACATTAAAACCTGACTCTAAAATCGATTTTGTAAAGTTTAATTTCGATTTAAATTATTTTCATGTACGCATATTTAATATTTTCCAAGCTGATTGTCGATAATTACTATAAATTGCCAGTTCTAAATATATTTCTAAATTTTTCGTGGCTTTTTTCTTTGATAATTCGATTAGGGTTATTTAAGGAAAGCTAGAATTTCTCCTATTTCCCACAGTTTCATTAAAAAATTATAAATAAATCACCACTACGCTATTTGAGTAAAATAATTTAAAACATATATCAGCAAGAAATATCATTAAAACACCATAAATTTAAAAGGTTGATGCGCTGGCACGAGTTGACAGCTATGAGCGCGTTTTGGTTCTCTGGGGACTCATCAGCATAACGGAGTTGAATTCGGGCAACGCAAAAAACTTTTCTTCCTACGAGTACATTTATATAAATCATAGGAAGATGTTATCATTTACTACTAAAAATACGAGGAAACTCTTCCTTAGATACGACATAAACGATAACTGATTGTGTTTCACTCCAAATTTGCCTTTTGCCTTAATTGCAAATTAATGTGTCTTACGTTTAGAGCAACAAAGTTTCCATAAAGTACATAACAAGGTCGATTTTAATTCGAAAACTTTAAAGTAAGTTAAGTGAAGTGCAAACAGCGAAAATCTCCATTAATTAAGTAAAACCCAAATGAAGACTTTAGAGGGAATTTTAGTTCGTCTGAAACTGATGTCGAATTTATGAGCACGCAATGTGCTAATAAAATTCCAGAAGTTACAGGTTGTCAATGGCGCCCCATAATATTTGACAACGTGATGTGCAGTTTAATGTTGATGACAATAAGACCTTTTGTGGCCATAACTCGAGTGAATCGATTCTAAGGGCTGTGAGACGGACCTTTGGGATATAAACGTAAATTATCCTGTCTCTGTCATGCATGAAGGGATTCTTACTCGAGGATAATAAGTTATTTGGATTAATTAACGGTTTAATTCAAATAACTTATTACGGCAATTAAAGTTCTAAACATGGATTTACAGTTGTTTTATTTTCTTTTGCGTTATGCAATGAAATTACTAGCATTAAGATTCTTTGCAAGTCCCTTTTAAACCGTTTTGGACTTCTGAGGCAGCAATTCTGATTAAGTAATGCCCGTAACTTAATTGCTATGGATAATAAAGCACATGGATGCATAAGGAAACCTTTAGAGTGTTATTTGGCAAGGATCTTCATATCTATTTTTTGTAAGATTTATGAAAAAAGTAACGGTTCAATGTTAGATACTTGAGACACTTCTCGCCTGATATGTTATTTCGAAGAAGTTTGAGTATTTTTCATTTCCGTAAATTAAATACCTTTTATTTTTGTTTTATCAAAAAATTAACAATCTGATAATTACCAAAAAGTCTTTAAATACGAAAAAATATGTGGTTTACTACCATGAAGGATAAGCTCAAAACTACTTAAATGATTCAAATGGACATTAAGATTAAACTAAAATTAAGGTGGTTAACTGAAATTCAATTTTGTAACACTGAAATTACATTCAGATTAAAATAACGTTTGTTCGCAGTATGTTCACGGTAAGATAATTGAAACGAACATGCATGTAGTTAGTAATATGGGATAATTAAACATATTTTATCAGATTTTGCTTACAGCACCACTAAACGTTACAGCTCGTGAAACATAAACACGAATAATTGAAATTACAACTGTAACACGATTTATTCTGTAATACTGCCGACAATGTAATGTAATGCAAATATGTACGGTTTATATGGTATGAAGTTGCAAATGTACTGTTTAAAATTTGGGGACAATTGTAAAACGTACTATCAGTTTAACTTTCTATTGTTTTGTTTTAATCTGGCCCTGTCACTAAATTTTAATTAATTCTTAACGAGAAAAGTTTATAATTAAATGTCACATATTATTCGGCTTATATTGTAAGTTTACTTTTTGTTTTATGAAATACATTGCCGAATCCAATAAAAATAGAATAACTTTTAACGAGAGTGTTATGAGTGTTATATAATAAATTGTATACCAATAATTAGAGAGTGTTATGACAGCTATTACTCAACGAAGGCAGTGTTTGCAACATAAGCGAAGGCGAGTGTTGTAATTCGGCTGGGCGTCGTAATGCATGCTACCAGAATACTTTACTTTTTCTATGACTATTCACTTTTTGGTACATATTAAAACACGTATAAGATCACGAACTTGGCCAATTTATGAAAGCCGCTTTATGAATAAAATAACAGCGGCCTATAACGTACTCATACATGGCTGCTAGATAATAATGCAACTGAAATAAAAAAATTGACAGAAAACCGCGAGTAATGGGATTTGGAATGTTGTGATTGAACACAGCCTGTGAGTTATACGTTATTATTCCGCCATGTATAGATACCATTATTTAACATGAAACAAGTATACAGAGTGTGTCAAAAGTAACTAATATTGCCTGTAACTTTTTAATTTGAAGAGTTGCAAGAAAAAGTTGCATACGAAAGTCTTTGGGCTAATTGTAGCGCATACAATGATGTTTATGTTGTTAATATCTTTTTTGTTTGGTTGCTACGGCAACCAAGTTTGTTTATATGGTAACCATATATTTTCTTAACATATTTAAAAAGTATAGTTTTTTTTACATACATCATTGTATGCGCCGCAATTTGCCCAAAAACTTTCGTATGTAACTTTTTCTTGCAACTCTTCAAATTAAAAAGTTACAGATAATATTAGTTACTTTTGACACACTCTGTATAATGGACGTTTTATGTAACGGTAATAGAAAATAGCTATTTATGCAACGTGTTTCATCCAATGCAGATAACAAAATGTAAATGCCACATCTTCTTAAAAAAGGAGTTGAGTCATCGTGATAAAATGGGAGTGATAAAATGGGAGCATATTTTGTAACTAGTTACAAAATGAAACACTTTTCGCAACTCAAATCAACTAGTTACAAAATGGGAGCATATTTTGTAACTAGTTACAAAATGAACCACTTTTCACAACTAAAATCAATGTCGAAATGTTGACATTTCGTAACTGAATTGGATAAACTATATTTTCTCATACATAATGTATCGAAACATTTCAAATTTAACCAGCTAGTTTAAATTCAGATTAAAAATTAAATAACATTTATTCAAAGTTGATTTAATTGATGAATATGCAATTTACCTCTTCTATCGTAAATGCTCATAATATTTTGATATTTGCTAGTAAATAACAATATACAAGAGCAAATTGAAAAACTCGGATGTAGTTAGGTAATTAATTTACCTGATCATAATATAACTGATAAAATTATTTCACGACCTGATATTCCATATAAAAATGAAAATCGATTATTTAGTTGCAGAAATATTTACTAAAAATTTAAATAGTAATTCCTTCAAATCGGATAATGGTTACTAAACTAAAGTAATTTAGGAGGCATCAAACGAAATACACTGGATGATTCACGTAAGACTTCAAGTGCAACCCAACATACATATTTCCAAACGTACTACGAATATCTAAAAATTGAGAAACAAAATTTGATCTAGTAGATATGCTTACAACTACTCATTGTTTACTTATTCGTTAAAAGTGATTGTTATTTTTCTGCGTTTTTTCGGTTTTGTAATATTCCTTTTGAATATTTCTGTGCTAATAATGGATATAAATTTATTTTCTTTTATTGATACTATTTATTTCCTAGTGATAGATTGTAGAATTTTTCAGTTTGGAATATAATCTTGACATAATATTCATTATCTATTGTCGTTCTGCAGTAAGTTACCTCTGGTTATACATATAACTTGAATGGAGATTAACATATTATATCAACGTTACGTTAATTTGTAAGTAAGTTAGGTTGTCTAATCCAATTTTTAAGGGGCGCGTCTTATGTGAATCATCCGGTACAATTATAAAAACGAACACACATATAAGACGGCAGAAAAACTAAATCAGAATGCATTAAATCACAAGAATTACGTCACGTCTTAACCAGGATAAACATAAATTTAAGTTAAATGAGGCCGCAATTAAAGAATTCAAAACGTTTGCTTATTTGTACTTCAAACACTATCTATCGTATAATTCGTCAGAGCACTGGTAAAGAGTTGAAAATGCAATTAAAATTGCAATTGAACTTAATCTGGAACAAACGGCCCCTAGTCTGTAAGCTTTAAGACCCAAACATTATACACTTTTATAGGGAATTAAAAAAATGTGTTTCGTTTATATCAACTGGGATGGACCATAATCATTTCAGTCATTAGTAGTATTTAGTAGAATCTTTAAATATTCAAGAATTAACTGTAAACCAGAGTTCTGGGTTCAATTCCGATGCAGGTCGTCTTTAATGCGGAAAAATTATGAATGTATGTCCTCTTTCGTGCATGAGACTAATACCTACTATACATTTCGTACTAATTTGATGTTTGGCACGATCACTATAACAGTGGCTCAACCCGATGGCCTTCATGTCGAGTTAGCCCACATCCAAGACAATCTCGTCAAGAATAGGTAATAACTAATAACAAAAGGGATGTTAGGAAGGTCATCGGAAAACAATTACACCTCTCACATTCTGTAAGTCATTAGAATACCTGTACAGGGTGGTCCAAATTGGGCACTTTTGATAGGAAACACCAATTTCTAGAGGAGCTAGAAAAAAACTAACCTACATGTTACGAGTTCGATTTTTGTGAGAAAGTGAATGCCGAAAACCGCATATCGATATCTTGAACTGTTTAGAAGATATAGGGTGGTTTTCGATTTTGTGTATTTTTGACCCACCCCTGTAACGTATTTATGTATGAATATTTTTTGTTTCTGTAAAAACATTCTTAAGACACTTTTTTTAAAGGAATCCAGTGGTGTCCCAAGTTTTTTTGTAAAAAGAATGGTTAGTTTTTTCTAGCTCCTCTAGAAATTGGTGTTTCCTATCAAAAGTGTCCAATTTGGACTACCCTGTACACCTCAGGCTACTGCCTTATTGTCCTATATTCGCCAAGTTACTGATGACATAAGCAGGATTCTCAAAAAACATAACACCAAAACCATCTTTAAACTCCTTTCAAAAGTATCACAGATACTCCCTTCAGTAAGAGATAAGTCTCAACCCTTGTCATCAAGAGGCGTCTATAGCATCCTTTGTTCTTATGGTTTAGTGTACAATGGAGAAACTGGTCGCTCGGTACATTCGTATCTGTGAACACAAACGTTGCTTGAAATCAGGTCTTCTCTCACACTCAGCTGTTGCTGAACATCATCACGACACTGGCTATAAGATCTTGTTTGAAAAATCTTCGATCATCGCCAATGCCCCTATTTTTTCAACAGGAAAATCCGTGGGGCCATTGAAATCATCAAGCCCCTAACAACTTGAATCGTGATACTGGCTCCGCTCCCTCCACTTCTGACCAATCGTCGTCTTCGTCCGGTACTCTTAACCGGTTACAGCCGGTATAAATTTGCTGCCTTTTCTGCTTTGTCAGAAGGGTTTTGCCTCTAGTTTGATTGACAGGTTGAGTTACCGTACCCTTCTCTCTTGCTAACGGAGTTTCACCTCTGGCGTGGTTGTCACATTGAGTTACCGTGCTCTTTTAGTATCCTCTTTTTCCATTGATGAAGCCCCTTAAAAAAGTGGACGAAACGTTGAATTCTTCTGTCTCAACAATGACATGGTCCCAACCCGGAAAACGTTCTGTTAACAATTTTTGCATTTGGAAAATCCTATAAGTCGTACTTTACAAAGCTGCAAAAAAATGCCAGCAAGGCAGCGGACCGATAATTACTTATTATGTGAGTTAGTTTTGTCCATATATAAAAAGCATCGGAGTATGTTCTAAAGGTACGTAACACTTTATACCAGTGTAAAAGGTAATTTGCCAACCAAGAATGTTATCTATCAATTGGAAGATTAAAGTTCAAGGGACTTAAGTAGTAAGGGAAACAGCTATTAATTGTAACAGGTGTCAGTTGGAACGTTTAATACTTTGCAGTGGTCTAACGATAAATATTCAGACTTGGCCCATAAAACAGTTTGGTACCAGCAACTCTTTAATTGGTACAAAACTTTTTATGTGAAACTGTAAGCACATGCAATGGTCAAGTAATTCTTGGTTTTGTGAAGTGCAAAGTAATCGGTTTAATTAATGTTCCTTTAGAAACTATGACCTTAATGGTTTTGAAGCGGTATACTATTTTCTTAAACTGTGATCAGCTTATTTTAGGTCAACAATCGTGATAAGTTAGAAAACATAATTGTAAGGTTAGCCTTCTATAGCTTCTTCTTCAATGGTTGTATATAACAATTCTCAACATTTCACCCAATTGGGGATGACAAAACTTGGCCCGATATTTCAAAACGCGTGAGTATGCGTACAGAGGGAGCCTCGGACCGCTTCTATGATAAAGTCACGCTTTTAAACTGACCATGCGGGTTTAAAGTCTTCAGTCTGAAGCAATCTCTTCGCTACGTAGATGTATGTATGTATTGTCTGTATGTATTGTCTGTATGTATTGTCTGTATGTATTGTCTGTATGTAGTGTCCGTCTGTATTATCCGTATGTATTGTCTGTAACCTCTTATACCTTTCGGTGTTGAGGCTGGTGCCTTAACGTATGAGGCTCTATGGGTGCAATGAACAACCGAGCCGTCGCTACGGACTAAGAAGTTGGTGCGCCGTTTATTACCTAAATACTGCACTATATTAATGTATAGTGTTAGTGTGTGCATGTGTAGGACCTTGTTACTCTACCTCTTAGGCCTGCATTTGCAGGAGAGCGTCGTTAATTAGGTGACCAACGACGAATGGCCACCAGGATTCGATACAGACCTCCAGATTGCAAGCAAATCCCGCACATTAGGAGATTCGAACCAAGACGCTAGCCTGACGCTCTTACCACTGCGCTACCCTGGCTTCGCTACATAGATACAATATGAAATTAAAAATTCATCATTGACTTCTTTTTAGTTTAGCGGGCAAAATTAGTATTAAAACAATGAGCGACCAAGGACCACAGCAGAAACGAAAACATAGTTTTCTACTCTTAAATAGATTGAAACTTATTTAAATGAAACGATGTTCAGGAATTGTCCCGCCCATTCATTACACTGGCATTGTACGTGAATGAGCGTGAAACTGCAACACGATTCTGCACAGCTGTGATTTACGAAGAATTAGCATTCTTAGAAATGCACAGATTAGCACGTTCATTATTCAAGGTGAATGCACGTAGTATTAGCATGGAAGAGGGGAGTTGACTTCTTATATAAGGAATTGCTCAGTAAGAGCTCTTTATGGTTGGTGTGGCCGTCGAAGGACAATCATGTCCTTAAGAGGTCAGGTCCTTCGTACTAGTGATGCTTCCTACGATTTTATGTAAGCCTATTTTTCGGTATTTAATTAAACGTAATTCAATTCATGGTAAGACTTGCTAATTGTTTAGATCTAACCCTTTGTTTCATTTTATTAACTTTGTTGTTTGTACGTACTTGGAACTTATACCTAACGTTGTACAAGTGTTTTGTCTTTAACTTTAATTCTAAATAATATTTTGTAAAGCTCACTCAAAGTCGGACAATATATGTATGCTGTGTTAGTTGAACCAAAATTTTAATATAAAACCTCTCGCAGCAAACTCCACTTGGCGTAGCTGATTAAATACACCACCACGCCACGTTGGTACTTTAGAATTATCAGTAATTCTAATAAATTTAACTTATTTTTGCTAAACTTTTGGTGATAAACCACTACTTTACAATACTATGGCGGTAGATAGATTGATGGCATTGGTTATGTTGACGATTGAAAAGGCCTTAGTAGATACAATTAGAAACTTAAATGAGCTGGTCATTGCAAAATTTATTAGTGACAAAAATAGCAGAATGGAATTTAACTTGAAGATAGAATGCTTTGGAATCGTGCAATGTTCGTAGGTTTGTTGAATAGTAATATATTTTACTGTTACGGTATTTGTTATTATACATATGTATTTTTTACTGGGTTCTTCCCGCAAGGCGCCACTGAGCAAGACATTACTTGAAACTTTTCGGAATGTTAAATTATCAGATTCTGCTGCAAAATTTGATTCCAACTGAATTAAGTTTTGTAAAATGGAACCCTTTTATGGTTATTTGTACATAAGAGAATTCTTGTCTTTGATTTATATGAAGGATTACGTTTTACAAAAAACAACAACACTATTTTGTCACATAAAATCTCCAACAAAATTCTACCATTTATCCAACTGTTACATATATGTATGTCGAGCATTCAACCGATTCTTCAGTGTTCTTCACGTTAGTTGAAACTCGTGTGTTGTATTTGACACAAAGTGCTTTCTACACTCCGAAAATCGTTGTGTGTTAAGAGCTGGCAGAGATCTGAGTTTCAGATTTAAGTAGCAACCGTTTAGATAAATCGCAGCATTTAATTTCACTTAGTAAGCAAAACGGTTCGAGTGAATTAACCATAAAGGTACAAATGAGAACGGTCAAGTTTACAATTGCAGAGTTTAAGTTTATTTACGTTAAACTTTCCTGTTTAGTTAAATTCCTTGCGGTGGTTTGTTTCCATCTGAAGAATTTTAGTTAACATCCAGGAACTTAAATGGGAATAATGGGATCAGTCTTAGGGGAAATGTTAACAGTTTCTGATACGGAATTAAGCGAAAGTTAAATAATTCGCAGAGTAGGCATAAAGTTATGCATAGGTACTGTTTGATTTGAATATTAAAGGAACATTGATTGGCGTTATGTTTAGGAATAAAACTTTAACACAGCAGTCATGGAATTAACTCTTCTAAGAACACCTTTTTGAAAAATTGAGAAATATTACGTAGGATAGGATAGGAGTAACATATTTTTCTTGAAGACTGGAAACATCACATATTGAAATTTAGTACTTTGGCAATGTTGCATATCCTAGAAGTGTTGTACGTTGTACGTAAGTATACTTTTTACACTGCAACTGCATTATCTGCATTGTTCTAATGCAGAATATTACTCCAAATACGCTGCGTGAGATATATCTTCCAAGTACAATTAAATCCCCAGCCAAATGTAAATATCTCAAGTTAGATCAAATCTTGAATTTTTATGAATTAACTCAGTAAAAAGAAGATAAATTTAATTAGCGACTGCCAGGCCGGAAAAGCCTGCTTCTCTGAAATTAATCTCCGAACCTAATTTGTTTATATTTTGAATCTGAAGCTGAATTTTGCTAGATCCGCGTAGGTAAAACACGTATGTGACCGTGTTTTCAGCTACTAGATAAGCTGTATAATAAATTCGTAATATTTAAGGGGTGTGTATTTTGCAAAATTATATGCTCCCGAGAGCTCTTCCCATATAAACCTTTGTTTACGATGGACTCAGGAGATTCTAAGGTAGTGATAATGAGAATAGAATCCCAGACAAGGGTTTTATAGGTGTAAAACGTTAACGAGATGACTGTTAAAATTACACTTGCCGTTATTAAATCATTTTAGGTCAACTAAGCATTAGGAAAAGGTAATTTGTTTTTCGCTAAAGTTACGACCTAGTTTTATAATTTGAGAAAAAAGGGGAAATAATATAAAAAGGGAATTTTCAGCGTAATTACAAAACCAGCTCGTGTCAAGCGTCAGCATCAGACGCTTGGTCGGTTCGGTTTAAATGCATTTTACAATTAGGTACATAAAACTGTAATTGAATGCCGAGAGGTAATTTCATTTTCAATACCATTTCAAATTAATTTTCAGTGCAGTTCCTTCTTCCGCTTAATTTGAATTTATTTAAACAGGAGGCTTCCAAGTATCGCCTTTCGAGTACGCTTATATAATTTTCAAATAAAATGCACAACGTTTCGTTTAATTAAGGACTGTTAACTCTTGTTCCGCTAATTAACGGTGCTGAGATAAAGACAACGAAACCTTCCTACATCGGTGATTAACAAGATACCTTAAAGTCGGCTCAAGGTATTTGTTTTACCTTGATCGCTTAGTCAGCTTCCGACAAGTAGAAACTTAAACATAATTTGAGTAATTAAATTATCGTTTCGTGTAGCAAACATTTAAAGTCAGTACATAATTTAATACGGAACTTTCTTGCGGCTTTTTATCAAAAGGAAAATTTCTTCTTAATTAATTTAGTAGGAACACTTTCAGATTACAATTTGACCAAAGCTACTCAAGACGTTTAAGTTTAGTGTTATTACAAAAAAATTCTAAATTAAAAACTAAAGGGAACTTTTCTGTTACTTTGATGGCAATTTTAGTGGTGATCAACGTTGTGGTCGAGCTTTTAAATTAAAACTGTGCTAAAATGAGGAAAAATAAAGGAAATTATTGGAAAAGACAGAAGATTGATTGCTAAGGTGATATATGACAGACTGACGTTGATAAAGGATGTGTTCGACAAATTTTGAAAGATGATTTAAACATGAAGAGAATGTGGGTGAAAGTTGTGCCAAAAACTGTCTCATCAGAACAAATTCAAGGTTACATCGAAATTATAAAACTGTTTTAACTAATAAAGGTGGCTTCTTTCAATACAAGCCAGAACTTGAAAGAATATTTAGCCTTCGAAAGCACTTTTTCACAAAGTGCAAAAATCCTAGCCGGCTTAAAGTTAAGATCAAAGTAATATGATATTTTTGGATATTAGCTTAAAATTATTTTCGAAAGGTTTTCGTAGCAATTTTTACAAAAAGATTTCGAAAAATAGTAAAGGGTATGTTACATTTTGAACAGCTATACCAAAAACATACACCTGTTAGTCTTTAATAGCAAAATTTCTCTATCAGAACAAGAAATTGGTTCAAAGGTGTTAGTTTTTTGCTCGGAGTCAGTGCTGCAGTCATTAACCTTCTAAACTTAATAATTACGTTAACCTAAAGGGTTCGATCGTGAAGCAAGTAGTCACACGCTACATTATCGAAGGACCCGCATTACTGAATTTCTTAACCAAAAACCTTAAAATTTTCACTCTTTAAATTTAACAATAACAAAATCTCTTTGGTTCTAAAAATTAAAGATGACTGCAGATGAATTCACTTTGAAGGGTCGGGAAAGTTCGAAAGAAAACTACTCAAGCTCAAGGAAATCTAAAGAAGTTATTCAACAAATAGTGGTAATTATTTTTGGTTCAGTTGGTTCAACGTGCGTCTGACTACTGAGATTAAGATTGGCCCGGGTTCGATTCTCAGGGTCATACATACACCGAAAACACCCGACCGCTTCCCTCGGAAGGCAATGGCAAACCACCGAAGTATTTCTGCCTAGTAAGTCTTCTCTGGAGTGGTTCGGATCTCACCTATGCCTGTGGGATACTTGATACATACATATATGGAGAGAAGACTGGTAACGCCCTGAAAAGTGCATGCCACTTCGAGAAGAAAGATTTGAATAACCTGATTTTTTCCAAAGCGTTATATTTCAGCACCTTGAATATTGTGTGATTTAAATGAAAGAAGTTTAAAAGTTACTTTAAAAAATAGTAAATAAATTGAACACCAGTAAAGTAAATACTTAAAATGGTGCAATTTCTTTGTACATGGGAATTATACAGATTACCCTTAAAATGCAATTCGTTACACATTTACTACTTATTTTTAAAACTCCAGGTTACCGCAATTTTTACTTTTAAATAACACTAGTTATGGAGGTTATTTTTAATCCTGCCTTTAATTTCAAATTCGGTTAATACATATTCAGTAATTTTAGGCATAAAATTCCCCAATCTTCCAAAAAAATCCCAGTGAGCTAAATTTTTGTATATAACTTCCTTATGGTGTTCTAAAAAACGTTTCAAAAATCCACATCGATTTCGTGTCGGCGTTGTGACATATTCAGGGTCAAAGGTCACGAAAAGCGGGTTTTCGCAAAAATCTCGCTTTCTATGGCTCGGGAGCCGATAGAGGTTCTTATAAAAATTGTAGATTTTTTTACAAAAAAGATTCGATACATTTGTTTTGTGGAACCAACCGTTTTCGTCGTAGAGCACAGATAATGTATAGCTATGCATTCGCATACGGCGTAAGGATTCGATATATCTAAGATTATTGTAAGACTAGGAGGCTTTCATATGCTCATGTCTTTTCTTGGGTCCATAGAATATATAATGGAAGGAAGCGGAATCAAGGAAGCTCTCAGTGTCGTCTACGCTCCAAATTCTGTTGAAAAAATGTTGAATGGTCATGCTTTTGCACGAAGTGTTAGAGGCCACACACTTGTTCAAGTTGCACTATCCATGATAATTTATCAAGATATACAAATAAATGAAAACCTGAAGGATTTTTGGGATGGTTAATCGAGGATATTATGAAAGAGACAATATCTTACGAGAATATTGGAGAATTTCCACGTGTCTTCAATTCACTAGTAGAGTTATTTCACGATAAATTGACAAAATTGAAAACCCGTGGTCCCACCACTCAGTTATGGATACAATACCTTGATATGGTATCAACAGCTCATGATTTTATTCATGCTAAGAGGGTGGGGATTTGGGATGATCATCGTAAAGCCGTTAAAAGAATGCTTCCATATTTTCACGCATCTGGTCATTTTCTGTATGCCAAGTAAGCTCATTTATACTTACAGGATATGATAGCACTAGAACGAAATATGGATGTACAGACTTTTCAAAACTTCAAGAAAAAGAAAAAGAAAATGAAGATGATGACGAAGATATTCAGCAATTCACCACGGCTGATCAATGGCGAAATATATTTTTTCTACTCCCACCATGGAAAGTGGGATTTTCAGACTTCGTCTCCATAGATACGAGTATTGAAAATGAGTGTTTGCCGAACAAGTGAAATTAGCGTGCGGAAAATTTACTTTCCGCACGCACATGCATGATTTTCGGTGCGGCAAAGTATAATTTTGCCGCACCGAAATCAAAATGTCATAAAATGACATTTGATGAATGTCAGATTTGATTTTGCAGAAATATTTAAATTTTTTTATAGAAATGTGGTTGTAGAAAAAATAGTGTGTAATACATGTGTTAAAAGCTTGTATTTGCCACTCTCATGTGACTGCAGCACTCACTATCGTTCGTGCTGCAAACTTCACATTCGTGTGGCAAACGCAAGCTTTCAACACTTGTATTACAAATTACTATTAATTATCAACAGGACCAATTTTTTTATTAACCCAATTGTCTCACTGTCAAACATATTTACAATAACATAACATATTATTCCATATTCCATGGGTTAGGTTAGGACTACCGGGGAAAACAAGTAAAAAAGAACGCGCTCTGCATTCTACCTCCGAGATAATGCGGAAATGAGTGTGTAATGAAACACGCTGATGATGTCATTCCTATGCGTCATATAACAGAATCTCGCTAGTGTTCCAGGCGATTCATCGTCTCAATCGTTCCAGAATGGATTCCAGATGGCGCAGCGAGTATATAAGGCCAATGCCAACTGTATCAATAGGAACTTCGTCCCTTATAAGGCCGTACCATCACGGGTTTTTTACACTTTATTAACTTTACAGTTTGCGCTCTCTATCGCGACCTCTCCAGTCGATATTTTGACTACTGTATTGTCAGTTAGTTGTCAGCTGTCGATCCTATCAAAGTTTTCAGTCATAATGACATCAGTATTATTTATAATTTTAACATTTCTCTCTTTAACGTTTGTTTTAACTTGGCGATACCTTTTTAATTAGGTTTGTTCTCCCTAAATATATGTGAATTTCTGTAAAAACCGTGTTCTTACACTCGGAACAGGTAAAAATTGAATATGAATATGTTCTTTCATTTGAAGGTATGAAACCTTTATTCTCAAAATGCTCCTTACATAGCATCAAATGCTTAAAAGTATCTGTAAAAATAATTAGAGTTTGTTTTCATCAGTGTAATGTCTAGAATTTGAAACTATTACCTTTATTATATGTAATTTTGTTTTAATAAAAGATTCAACTAACATTAATAAAAGTTCTGTTGCTTATTTCATTTCCAGCTTTTATAGATTTAACAGGTAACGGATTATTACTACAGAAAATCCACTTCAAAATATGGGCTATTTTGAAAATTTTTATTTAAAAATTTCCAAATGTGTCAAAATAGTTGCTAATATTGCCTACAGAGGCGCTCTATAGAGCGCTAACTGTAAAGTTGATAAAGTGTAAAAATCGCGAAACGGTACGGCCTTATAAGGGACGAAGTCGCAATTGATACAGTTGGCCTTGATAAGGCACCTTTCGTCGGGAGAACGGAGTAGAGATACCAGGGTCTACCGAGAGAACAAATACGTCTATAGAAGTGCGTGAATATAAATAACTTTATAAGTTGTTAAATAAATTAGTTAGTGTTACGGATTAATGTTAGTGTTGTGTTTTAGTGTTAACCCCTAACCGCAGTTGTGCGGTCACTGAGGCCCAGCCGCATTTTTAATCTCGGTTTCCTCCCAACCCCTATGCTTTAAAGACCTCCAGTATTTTTTTTTACTTCAAGTTAATGCTAATACAGCATGTGTACGGAGTGGTTTGTTTCGTTGTTTGAAACTGACGTGTTTATTGAATTTTAAAGTTTCGCTGCGGTCGTGTTACTTTGCATTTGCGCCCAGGATCATCAGACAATTCGTGCGACTGAAATATGTGTATTTCTGTAGACAATAATCACGAAATGTATATTAGAAAAATATTTGTATCTATCTGTTAATTTTTTGGGTAGAACTGTTAAATATACATATTCGAAAGTATAGTCATATATCAAAAAAAGTCAATAAATTTAAATTTTTGTTAAATAGGAGCTAAGAAAATAGCGCGGTCACTCGCACCGCAGGACGGTGACCACGTACTGAATATAGCACGACGGCGGTTAAGGGTTAAGTTGTTATTTCGTGTTTCTTCGTTGTTTAATAATTTTAATATTTGTTAATAAATAATTCACGCCACCAACCGAAGTTTTAAATAGACGTTTTGAAACCGTTACAAGTGCATAGTTATTCAATGATCTTCTCTGCGCTCTACAGCGAAAACGGTTGGTTCTACAAAAAAACTGTATGGAATCTTATTTGTAGGATCCACAATTTTTATAAGAACCTCCATCGACCTCCGAGCCTAAAATGCGAGATTTTTGCGAAAACCCGCTTTTCGTGACATTTGACCTCGAATATGTCACAACTCCGACACGATATCGATGTCGATTTTTGACATATTTTTTAGAACATCATAACGAAGGTGTATACAAAAATTTAGCTGGGACTGGGACTGGGATTTTTTTAGAAGATTAAACCTAATATTACTGGGCTGATAACGGAGATACACAAAACAAATTAATGCCAATATTATTTTGTTTGTGTTGTTAAGGTTTAGAACGTTAGTGGCGACAGATTAAAAATAACCTCTATAAATATTTATTGAAAGATAAAAATTGATGTGCCCGATTTAGTTTAAATAGGTAGTAAATATTCAATATTCAAACTTTAGGGACAATCTATATAATTAAAAGTGTCAATATATTTTTCATCGATTTCTAACGAACTTCTAAAAAGCACAAAAATAAAATTAATTCAAGTAATCAACGCACGTGGGTATTTATTTCAACCATAATGTGGCCTATACAAAAACCAAACAAAATTTCCAACTTCAACTCACGCCAATGTTTCATAGCAAGCGAGCCGGCCTAAAATTAGGAAAGATAACTTTAGTTTAGCTGAAACCTTACACCGTGTGATTAGATTTAACGAAAGTTTTTTTTTCTTCTTCTTCTTATCTACTCCTTATGCCTTTCGGCGTCGGGCAATGTCTTCTTTTCGTTTCTTCTTAAATTTTGCTTATGACTACGTCGTTAATCCATTTCCTCTAAGTTGCTGCAATTTTTGTTTCTTCTAGCGTTTTTCCTCTCCCATTGCCTATTTCTACTATGTTGTCTATCCCCTTCTTCTATTCTGTGCTTTACTTGTTTCTATTACTCTTCTTACTCCAATCTATTTATGAGACCGTACCAGTTTAGTTTTTTCTTCTCTATTTTTGTTATAATTGATTCTTGATTTAATGATTGTCTGACATAGTTATTTCTCTCTCTATCTTTTCGTGTTTTTCCTATTATCTTCCTTAAGAATCTCATCTCGGCTGCGTTTAATTTACTTTCTAGTTTCTTGTTAGTCACCCATGTTTCACTTGCATATGATAAAGTGGGTATTATTAAAACATTGTAAACTTTTAGTTTGATCTCTTTATCTATTTCTTTTTTCCCTAAAATAGTTTTGCTCGGGATATAATATAAAGTTGTGATTTTCTTTAGTCTATTTAATACTTGTAGATCTATTTTTTCGTCTTCTGATGGTTCCCAAGTATTCGTATGCTCTGACCCTTTGTAATTTTTCTCTTTAATGCCTATAGTCTTACTGTATCTGTTATTTGCCATTCACTATCATTGTTTTACATTTGCTTGTGTTTATTTCCATTCCTATTCTCTCTATTTCCTCTGTCCATATCTTAACTAGTTCTTTCATTTTCTCATGAGTATCTGCAATCAAGAAAATGTCGCATACAACAAACTATCAAACATATTTTGACCGGCTCTAGTCTATTATATCCTACTAATGTTTGTGGGTTTCCAGATTTCTGTCTTGTGTTCTTTAGAATTCTATCCATTAATATTTTGAACAGGAGCGGGTTCAAACTGCCCCTTGCTTGACTCCTTTATTCATTTCAAATTTCCGTGATTGCTTCCCATTAATCTGTACTACCATAAACTTTTTTATAAACGCTTTGTGTAATTCTTAGTAGCTTCTTCTCTTAGCGAATGGGCCTTCGAGACATCTAAGAAGAAATAGGAAGGTAACAGAGGCTGTCGACAGGCTAAGGACCACATAGCGGGATTTGACTTGAAAAAGTCAACCTGGCTACTGGGAAAAAGCCGAAGGACCTTAAATCTTTTGATAGGGATCCTGACAGGTCACTGTAAATTAAGAAGACACCCATCTCTGATAGGAGTGGAGCAGAGCCCCGAATGCCCGAGATGTGGAAGGACCGAGGAGACGTCCTTTCACTACTTGGGAGAGTGCGTGGCATATGGGCGACTAAGGTTCAAAACCTTCGGTGCGGTCACGCTTCAGAAGTCCTTTCACTACTTGGGAGAGTGCGTGGCATATGGGCGACTAAGGTTCAAAACCTTCGGTGCGGTCACGCTTCAGAAGGAAGAGTTGTACTCCCTGGCATGGACTGACATCCTGATTTTCATTAAAGAATCTAGGAGGTTCACAGAGGAAGATGAGGCATACGGGGTAGAAGGTGGTGAGAGTGACTGAGGGGATGGCTAGGGCCTACAGAGGCCTACTTGCTAGACTCAGGTCTCCCCACAATTACCACTACTACTACTACTACTAGTAGCTTCTTTGGTATTTCCAGTTTTCCCATGCATCCGCAAATGATTTATCTGCTGTGTCGAATGCTGTCTTTAGATCTATAAATGTTAATTTCCTTTCCACCATTTTTGTATATATGTGCCGGCTAAAAGCCGAAGTGCGCCTACAACTAGGTCTAGCCGGCTAGAGCTGGGTGCAGCCGATCACAAGGTTAGGTTAGTGTTAAGTTAAGTTTGCTTAGTACTAGCCGGCTAGACCTAGTTGTAGCCGCACTTCGGCTTCTAGCCGTAACATATACAAATAATTCAAATGTTATTGTTAACAGACATATGATGGCCCTATAATTATCGCAGTTCGAGTATTGTCCTTTTTTATGTATGGGCACTATCACGTTGTCCTCCCAGTCCCTCGAAATTTCCTCTGTTTGCTATGCTTTTTTAAATATGTCTAGTAGCCATTCTTTTCCCTCTGTCCCTAACCATTTGATCATTTCAGGTTTTATGTGAACTCCTCCACCTGCTTTTCCGATCTTAATTTTGGCCAGAGTCTCCTCAAATTTTTCCATATATTAATTCCCTCTTCATTTTGTTAATCGTTCTCTATTCTCTCGTTGGATTCCATATTTTGTTCCATGTTTTCTTTTTCTTCGAATTTGGCGCTGTAATATTCTGCCCATATGTCTAGTATGTCTTGCAATTTTTTTTTAAGTTCGTTGTCCATGTTTCTTATACCTTTCAATAAATTTTTTCTTTCCTTTTAACGTTTTTAGTATGCTCCAGAAGTTGCTGTTGTTTCTATTGTATTTCAAATTCAATTCTCTTCCGAAACCTTCCCAGTTTTTTATTTAGCGAGTTTGACTGTCTCTTGTGCCCTGTTCCTTCTTCTCATGTATTTGTCTTTATCTTGTTTTGATTTTGTTTGCATATATTTTTCAATGCTATTTTCTTTCTTTTAATTTCTTGTTTCACTTCTTCATTCCACCAATGGATGGCCTTCGAGTGTTTGTTATGTATCTTTGTTCCGCATATTTTTGCTGCTTTATTATATGTATATATTTCTTTGAATATCTTCCATCTTTCATATAATATCCATGCTTCTTTCTTTTTGTCTAAGATTACTAATTCCGAATCAACTTCTTCTTGGTATTTATTTTTGGGCTTTTCATCTTTTAGTTTATTTATACATATTTCAGTATAGTTTTTTTCTTCTTCTATTACTTGGTCATAGTTCAGTTTTCCGATCGCTTATCTATGCTATGTGAAAAGTTCTGCTTCTGTCTCTGTTTTAACTTCTTCAACTTTATTTTGTAGTTATTTTGTACTATGTAATCTATTAAGCTTTTCCCTTTTCTTCTGCTACAAAGGTGTATTTTTCTTTTCTTGGCTAATGCGTGAAAGTATGTATTTCCTATTATCAAGTCGTTTATTTGGCAGTATCCTAACATTTCTTATCCATTTCTATTAAGTACTTCCTCTCCACATATTCCTATGCTTCCTAGTCCTCTATTCTCATCCTTCCCTACTCTTGCATTCCAATCTCCTATTATAATTATTTTTCATTTGTTTCTCTTAACCTATCGGATATTGTTTGTAACTCCGTGTAGAACTCTTCTATTCTTCTTCCTCCGTACCCATCGAAGTTTATTTGATGAATATAATGAACAATTTAATCTTCTTCAAATTAAATTTTTAAAAACGGTACTACTGTTTTGTTACCGTATATCATATGATTAACGAAGGTGTCAGTGTCGGTATATGTCATATTGATTTTCGAAACGGAAGACCTGTAAAACACTTTTACCTCCGGATACATATTATACAGTGTGCGACATTAACTGTGCAACAAATGGGATTTTTTTAAATTCTTTACAAATAAAAAATTTGAATACCACCAAAACTGGGTGCATGTTCCATAACTATATTAGGTGCACTTAGAATGGCTCCAAGTCAAACAATATACAGGGCAGGCCAAAAAATAAAAAAAATGTTCAAGAGTAAAGTGGTCTTATTTTCAACAACACATCAAAACCTTATTAAGAAACGTTGTTTAGATTTACAAAATATGTCCAAATACAAAGTCACTATTTTATGTCAAGGCATTAAAAAATGATTAATCGACGACATTAGAAACTACCAGATGTTAATTTGATTTATATAATTTTAATTTAAGTACAATTAGATGCGATAAGATTCAAAATTCAAAATAAAACTTTGCAATTATCTGCTAGAAGCTTCCGTTTTGTTCAATAACAAAATTATCATGTAAACGATTACATAAACATAACATAGATCTTTAAAGCGGCTCTTCAAAAAGATGTCGATTATAGGAAACCAAGCATACAAAGAATTGCATTTTCTATCTAAAGAACGTTCACGAAAAGCCTTGTGTATATGATAACTCACTCGTGGTTCTTCATGACACAGCTACCTACCCTTTGTATGAAAATTTAAACCCATTTAAGAAGCAAAAAGGCATAAACGTCTTAGACAAAAGACATCTTTTTAAAAAAACCTGACATGAAACGCCGTTAAACCAAGTTATATTATCGTTAAAGGAAATTGCTTGGAAAAATAGAACGTCCCCATCCGTATCAAGCTACATATTTTATAGTACTTCAATGGGAATTAACAGGGTATATCATATAATTAAATTTTTCAAATTGCTTTAGAAAATACCTATTACGCTAAATCTATTTCTTAACGTTTTGTCTTCCACATGTTGAGTTGCGATTATTTTAAAATTCCGATTACCACCTTTTTATCGGGATTTCGTTTGAACCGTGAGTCTATAAATGTAAAGTGGGCAATCGGCACTTCTTTAATTTCAAATTAGTGAATATTTGTGGAATAGCCTGATTTTCATGTTGTGCCGTAGACATTTTGCAGTTTAGAATAGTATTTTAAAGCACAAGCAATCTTTTCGCGCTCGAGTCCTAACTTTGGACACGAGCCGCGTAGCGGCGAGTGGTGGAACGGACGAGTGCTTGAATGCCTTCTGTAAGGAGTATTTTATACTATTTTCTCTGTTTCGGCTTCCATTTACATTACCTATTTATTTATGTTTATTTTTATAAAAATACTTTTCCAGTTGGGAAAATTTTGGTAAAATAGTAGGTTCGTAATAGCGATTTTTGCTTTACAGTTGACAGAAGTTTGATATTTGACGTTTTTGTTGCCTAGCAACTGAATGGTTGCCTAGGTATTTTGTGTATTATTTGATACAGTATCGCCAATTTCTGAAAACAAAATATCACAAAAAATCGTTTAATAATGAAGCTCATTAAAGCATCAAAGTGCGTGCTGGAACAATATCATTCTAATGCCGAAACAGAGAATTATACTTAGAAAGTTGGTTTTTAAGATACTTGGGCAAAAATCTCACTTTTTAAGAAAGGGGGTTGAATTGTTAATCAATTAAATAAATATTTTATAGAAGTTGGAGAAAAACTGGCCAGCCAAATTATTAAATCGTGGAAGAGGGTAACGTTTCTAGTAACTTTAACTCAATTTATCTATATCCCACAGATTCTTGAGATTTGCAAGTTTATAAAAAGCCTGGAATAGATAGTATAACACCTCAAACGTTAAAATTAATTGCCGACTATATAAAGGACCCACTTACTTATATTATTAGTAAAATATTGGAAACTGGAGTATTCCCATCGCGTTTAAAGTAGCCGTTATTAAGCCGTTGTTCAAAAAATACGATAAAACAGGTACTTGAAATTAACGACCAATATCTTTAATTTCAAATCTCGCAAAAGTAGCTGACAATTAATAAAGTAAAATATCGCGGTATATCTAAATAAGTATAATTTCCGAAAAACAATTTGAATTTAAGTAAGGAATATCTGCCGAGAATGCAATCGTCTATTTGACTAATAACATGTATAAAGCAGTGGATACCGATCAGTGCGTAATGGGGGTATTTATAGATTTAGCAACGATGAATTAGTCTTAACATTAGAAAACATTGGTTTTCGGGGAGTTGCTTTAAATTTATTGAAAAGTTATTTAAAACGTAGAGTAGTACAATATGTTAAAATTTCAGATGAATTAAGTGATCCTTTACTGGTAAATTGGGGCGTTCCACAAGGAACAGTGTTGGGACCAGTTCTATTTTCTGTTTATATCCACGATTTGCTCAAATTAAATACTTTAGGGAACATATCCGCGTTTGCGGACGATACTGTAATAGCGTACACTGCGGATGCGTGGAAATTCTTAAAAGAGGTAGTTGAGACAGATCTCAAAAGAATAAAAGCATGATTTGATCAAAAATTACTATCTGTAAACTTCACTAAAACCAAATGTGTTCTATTTAGTTGTTATGCAAATGAAAATGTACCATTTAATGAATTACTTATTACCAATAAAAATAAGAATTATTGTATAGAGAGGGCTGAGAGTATACTTCGTTGGGACTTAGACGGATCGAAAGTAGTAAACAAATTAAGAGCGATTTTGTTTCATTTTAGACAATTAAAATTGATTTTGGATATAACACAATTAAAAATTCTGTATCATTCTTTAGTAGAATCACATTTACAGTATGGAATTGTAAGGTGGGGTGGAGTATACATACAACCATAATTTAGCAAATTTAGAAACTTTGCAAAAATACTTTTTAAAAATTATATTCAATAAAGAACATTTTTCGTCAGACAAATTGTTTATTGAAACAGAAATATTTGATATTATATTATATTGTTACAAACTGCTTTGTTTTCAATACAAAATGGGCCTCCTGGCAAGTGCAAAGGTGCTGCTGAAGCAGAGTGTTCGCATTATCAAAATCCATTTTACTTAAATCAAATTTTTTGTCCGCCATATTATTTAAAAGCTCCACGAGTTGAATATACCAAATCTCTTGTGGTGTATCTATAATCTTTGATATTATTAATTTTTTGCAGATAAGACAGGATTGATTGGAATACATAAAAGCTTAAATGAGCTATTTTTGTTTCACATCTGATAAATTATCCTGGTGTACTCCCCTCTGCAGGCCAATGGCCAATTTCATGACAGAAAAGTTCCAAAACATTCATAACTCTATTCAGCTCTATAGTCTATAGAGGAGTCCGTCAGCAAAACAAATCGTCAGCGTATAATAACATACGTACATCTGTAATTTCATCTAATGGTACGCCTCTAATTCCCTTAGTTTCAAAAAAAGCTTCTATGTAGCCAAGAAAATAGTAACGGACTGAGCGATTCACTCTGCATAACTTCTTTAGAAACCTTGATTTCTGGTAAAAAATGTCGATTATTCTCTATAATTATTTAGGCTTGCCATACTTTTCAGGATACTAATAAGTTTTCTACTAATTCCGGAAGCAAATAATCTCTCACATAAAAGGGCATGGTTCACAAAATCGAACGTTTTTCTGAAATCAACAAAAAACGCGTATATCCTTTTTTGAAACGTAAATTATAGCATTTATGTAAGACAAGAATATTATCTGAGCAATCTCGGTTTTTACGAAAACCTGCTTGACCTTCAGGTAGAATATCTGCTGATTCCACAAAACAGTTTAATCGTTGTGCTATTTAAATTTGTAAAAAGCTTTGCTATGTGGTTCATTAGGGCAGTGCCCCTGTAGGTGTCTACAGAACTAGAGTCGCCTTACTTATGTATATGAAGCATTTTGATTTTTGCCCACTTTGATGGGAATTGTTCACTTTCTAATATTAAGTTGAAAAGACATGCATATTCCGCCAATCGCCAGATTTTTATAAAATTCTGCAGATAAGTATTATTTTTGTTTTGTTGTATAAACATATGTTTCAGAATAAATATTAATTCTTTGAGAATGTTTTGAAAAGCATTAAAGTATCTACATGTAATATTATCTCGTGTGAAACATAATTTAACATTGAATATAAAACTTGTTACATACATGCAATTCTTAATATTATCGAGCCTTTTTATCTGTAATAATTTTTACACCGAATGTATTGAGGCACTATTAATAACTTCAGACTAAATAAACAGGTTATGAATTGGCGTCACATTTGTCATAAGTTTGTCTTAGACAATCTGTGAAAGGCTATCCTGAAACCCTATATTTTGCTTTCTGGTTTTACATCATATTGAATATTAAGTTTCCGGCAATTTAGTAGGACATGTAAGTACTGAAACTAGAATTACTAGGTTAACTAGTCTTGTAAATTTGTAAATTACAAACAAGATTTACATAAACTTACTAGTCCCAGAAGTAATGGTCTAGACTTGGAACCACACAGGGCAAGTTGTGCGATTTGTGATCGCCATCATTTATTATTAAACCCCGATCTGTCCATGGACAGTCACTGGCACACTGAATTTCCTAGATATTAATTTATGCAAGTTGGATTTATCAACATTTCTGTTCATCAGCAAACACTTTGGTATTTAGCTTGTACCTGTTTTTTTTAAATTACCAACCGAATTCAAGGGAAATAAATTTCAATTCATAAAATTTAAGCCAGAAAATTGCGTTTAAAAAAATTTATACTCCAACAAGATCCCCCAGAGGTTCCACCATGGGAAATCAATCGATTTAATTTTCGCTAACAACTTTTGAAAAATAACAAAAAAATTTGAAAGTATTGAACTTTGGACTTTCAAAGCACCTTACCAGCCTCGCCAACGATATGTATAAAGTTGTACATAGATTCAGATTAAAGTTCGTTCTAAACTCCTAAGTTATTTGACTCCCTAATTTCGTTAAATATGTCTGTCCAAATAACATTCCTTAAATAAACATCAGTAAATTCTGAAGACCTCCCATATTATTTTTACATTTAACCCCAAAACTTTCTTTTCATCTTTAAAAATCCCCCTATGACCTATATTCTTAAAGAAAATCTCGAAAATAAATGCAGGTACTAACATAAAATTAGGTATGTCATCCGAGAGCTACTTAGTTTTTATTTTATAGGTTTACTTGCAGCTGCGCTACTCTAAGAAGCTCAAGGAACATCCTGGAATAATCCTTTAAATATAAAGAATTCCTGCTCAATATTCTGGCCCAGTTACTTCACAGACGACGAAAAAGACAACTCTTGTAGAAAAAAACCGGAAACAAAGTTTGTTCAGTTTACTTCGAATTAAGTTCGCTAGTGAAGCTTACGAAATGAAATTGCTGAGATTGTTAAGTGCATCTTGCATTTCAGATTTTCTTTTTCTTATTACCGTTGGTTTGGGAATAAAATAGTTACGGCTAGTGGGAAAACCAAATCTTGTACTTGATATTCAATCTGAGCTGATTAAATAAACTAACCAATTGTTTTAACTTTAAGCACTTGAAAAGTAGAAGAAAAAAATTCAAATAAGATTTTCACGGAAGGTCTCCAAAATTCCGCATGTAAATTCGTCTTTCAAGGAAGCCGAACCCTTGCGAATTCCATTATAAGTGCACGTCAGTTTTGACATATAATCGATAAGGTTTTCCGTGGCTATTCGAAAAGCACCGTATGGTAAATTAATTAATTAATTAAAATGTTTCCACCATTGTTGTTATGACAGGCGATAAATAATTGGGACCATGTTGGTTATAGAGATTTTTTATAAAAAACTGCTGCCGTCAATCACATCAGTTGTACTCGTAACCTTTAAGAGAGGTTGTACTCGTAACCTTTAAGAGAGGTAGTACTGTTTTGTAAAGCGATTCAGGAACAAACAGTTGAGAAATTGAGATGATGTAAGGGTATATGATATATGAAATTTTAAATTTTACACGCCTTTCGGTGTCAGTCATTTTGGGTTGCGACCTTTAAACGTCATACCATTTTTGATTTAAAAACATTTGTCTGTGTCGGTATATCGTGTTACTTTCGTTATTTTTTAATAATCCGGTTGTATTTGAAAACCTGCAAAACCCTTTTTGTGTTCATTGACTGAACAGAACCGAATTTGTAAAAATTCCTATCGTTTATAAGAAAATATTTAAAAACAAAATTCAACTTACCTTATCTATAGCATATCGACTATTTCAGCTTAGAAGAAGCACAACGTTGTTACAAGTTTCAACTCATCTGGAAAAAAACAAATACGTTAATATATCAAACCCTTTTAATGTCGGTATTTTATAATCGCCCAGGGCCCTACAATTATAACGAACGTTCATTTGAATCTGCGGTTTAGGTGACTGTGATCGCCATTTATGTATGTATATTTAGTGTATTTCAAACATATTATGTATTTTATCGTATCATTGATTATAAAGACAACTTAATATTACACTTTTATTAATAATTATGTATAACATAATAGCATAGCAACTCCGGCTTCATAATTCGTTAGTTACATAATATAAACAAACTGTTGCCAATGATACGATAAAGCTTGAAATATAATGTAAGAATTATTTAGGATTTTTGGAAAAGTTAAATGAATAATACAAGAGCGTCTGATCGATATAACATTTATTAAACGACTGCCCAACTAACAAAATAGCATACAGTAACTTTTCTATTTCATAAGGGCATCATTGTTAAAACTAGACCGAACATTAAGCGGTTCGGATTCCAACCATTCGTTCCGGTGATTATGGGGCGTCAAACCCTCGACTCCAGTCAAAACAAACAAACAAATCGGTGGTGACGCTAACATTTCTTACACTCGGCCATCCTGCTTCGAGTATGTCCTCATGCTCTCCGTCACCAGGCAATACATGTAGACCTCAATTATTATCGTTTCATCTCAGAAACATCTCTTAGAACGGGCAGTACAGGCCTCAAATACTTTGACCAGAAACATCTCTTAGAACAGGCAGTACAGGCCTCAAACACTTTGACAAGAAACATCTCTTAGAACAGGCAGTACAGGCCTCAAACACTTTGACAGTAGGCAGGACAGGCCTACGTTCACATGTCACTCAACAGCTCAACAGAACGGGTAATACAGACCCTCTTTACACAGCAACTCACCATCAGTATACATCACGTTGCTCAATACAGGCAGAACAGGCCTCAGCAACTCAGTACAGGCAGAACAGGCCTCAGCAACTATACAGGCAGAACAGGCTTCAGTTACTCAATACAGGCAAAACAGGCCTCAGCAACTATACAGGCAGAACAGGCCTCAGTTACTCAATACAGGCAGAACAGGCCTCAGCAACTATACAGGCAGAACAGGCCTCAGTTACTCAATACAGGCAGAACAGGCCTCAGCAACTATACAGGCAGAACAGGCCTCAGTTACTCAATACAGGCAGAACAGGCCTCAGCAACTATACAGGCAGAACAGGCCTCAGTTACTCAATACAGGCAGAACAGGCCTCAAGAACTCAATACAGGCAGAACAGGCCTCAGTTGCTGTTCCCATCATCAACAGATACAAGCAGGCCGCATAGACCTCGGTTGCATCTCCATCAATAGACAACAAGCAGGCTGCATAAACCTCGGTTGCTATCTACATCACTGCCTTTTCGGCACATCGTCATTACGCCTCCGCTCAGATAACATGCAGGCTTAATAGACCTCGGATGTTATCTTCGTTGCATCAGCGCCTGATAACCATTTTCAAATGTCATTACGCTTTGACTCCAATAATGTGCAGACAGTATCGGTCTCGGACATTATCTTCGTAGTCTCTGCGCCCCATGACCTACTCTTACAGGGCCTGTAACAACATGCTTAACACAAAGACTTACACGACGGCTATCCATCGTTTCATCTTGTCAACAGCAACAACCGTGCGACGCTGGTTGCGCTGTCCTTCTCTTAAATCTTCAACCTCATATCGATCATTAAAGAGCACCCGTGTAACTCTAAAAGGTCCTTTGAACTTCGGGTGGAGTTTTTTACTCGACCCCGTACACGGTTCACTAGTGATCAGTACCAACACTAAGTCACCCACCTCATAACGATCGGCTTCACGTCGAGTCTTATCATACCTTTCCTTCTGCTTACTTTGGTCTTTATCGATATGCTCCTTCATACGACCTCTCAACTCTTTCACATCTACCTTATCAATGGCATCTTGCAACGAGTTCAGTAATCGCGCCTCAGCCATTGGCTTAGCCTGAAAACCCAAAAGAGCTTTCACCGGAGTACTAATATTAATACCTTTGTTAAACGACGTGTTTAACGCACTTTGCAACTCTTTTACATGAGTGTCCCACAATTCACCATCATCTTCCACACTTGTTGTGGCTAACATTGTCACAATAGTTTTGTTGTAGCGTTCACACTGCCCGTTCGCTCTGGGAGTGGCTACAGCATTCAAGATATGCCTAATTCCATAAGACTCACAAAATAGTTTAAAAGATCTAGACGTGAAAACACTACCACGATCAGTGATCAAGCGTGTCGGAACACCAAAAGATAATACTTTGCGAAATTCTTACGACGGGTTTCACTTTCGTCGACTTGACAGGCTCAATAATGGTAAACTTCGTAAAAGCATCTACAAGTACAAGTAGAAACTTATTTCCACGTTGACTTGTCTCAAACGGACCAACGTGGTCCAAATGCACGGTATGGAAGGGTACAGGCGTCTTTTCAATGGGATGTAACTTTCCCTGCCTTTTACCAGGACACTTCTTATAATAAGCGCAATTCAAACAAGCTTTAATATATTTCGCAACAAATCGTCTCATCTTTGGAACATAATAGTTCATTTGAATGCGTCGTAGCGTATGTTCAACACCCAAATGACCTGCGTTGTCATGACACAACCTTACGATCTGCCAACGTGCAGCACGTGGTACCTCCCACACTCGCTTACCGTTTGCTAACTTCCGATAAACTTTACTATTTTGCAACACATAGTCTCTAAAACTAACCGTAATCTTTGCAAACCTTCTTCCACCGTCGTTGATGGAATAATTACATCATCTATATACGGAAGAGCCACTGTATTTTTCAACGGCCCCAATACATTGTTCATCAACCGCTGAAAAACTGAGGGTGAATTACACAATCCGCACGGCATTCGCAAAAACTCATAATGTGCATCAGGTGTAATAAACGCAGTCTTATCAACCGAATGTTCATCTACTTGCACTTGATAGAACCCCGAAAACATGTCTAAGGCAGTAAAGTACTTAAACTTACCTCCTTTCCCGTCGCCACCTAGACGATCAAGCTGTTCTTCAATTAATGGGATGGGATACTTATCTTTCACGATGATTGCCTTCAATCGTCGGTAATCGACACACAGTCGGTAATCACCTGTCTTCTATTTGACAAGAAGGACTGGATTCGCATATGCAGATGTCGATTCTCGGGAATCGGCGCACTCAATCTCACATACTTGTTTGATTTCACCCAACTGTGAAATGTGCACTTCAGTCCCAACTTTCACTAACATAACCTTCGGTAGGTCCAGAAAATCACGACCGATGACACAGTCGTGCATCATTTTGTCATCATCGACAATTATCACCTGTACCACGGCACTTGGCTGGCCTACACGCACTTCTACCTCGACGACACCCGCACTTACGACATAGTTTCCGTCGAAGCCGCGCAAAACGGTGTTGTCGGGTTTCGGCACTAATTTTAATTTTCGAGCCATGCACTGTCGATAGTACAGGCACTTCCCGTATCCACTAAACCTCTAAACTTTTTGCAGGGCATTTACTGGCCACATGTCCCAAACGCCTGCAATTGAAGCACTCTAATTTTGGCTTCTTACACTCCCTCACACGGTGTGGACCCTTGCAGTTAAAGCATTGTAACTGTGTCCTTTCACTTTTCTCATTCGATGACGATCTTTCGGCCTGTTGGAAATATTTCTTCTTCATTCCAACATCTGTCTTCTGTGAACTTTTGGGCATGCTTCCCAAAGTACTCAGATACGCATACAAATCACTAGTTTTTGTAAAACGCGAAGCTCTAGCAGACTGTGCAACATTTGAGTCCGTGATTCCACCTATCACCGCATCCACTAAGTACTCTTCAGGAATTTTCAACTTAAGTGCACGCAATTTATCGAGTTTGTCAAAACAATATTCACTCAAGTCCTGTCCATCGCGAGTTTCATACAAGGCCGCTTCGCGCAGAAGTTTTGCAAAGGGCAACGGTTTCGCAAACTGCTTGACAATTTTCTTTTTAATGTTCTTCCACGTGAGCGTCAGCTGGTCTTGGGAATCGTACCATCTTCGAGCCATTCCCACGAGACGGGTGGATATGAGTCGGACGATGGTCAAATTATTCCATTTGAAATTTGCGGCCAACTCGTCAACGCGGCGCACCCAAACCTCAACTGCTAGATCAAACTTTTGAGGGTCAAACTGCGGAATTAACTTATCATCCCCCGGATGATAACGATGATAAGACACCCTCGACCTGCTTTCCACTTCTTTCAGGCGTCTCTCCAGCTTCCGAATTTTTTTACTTTTTTCACTGTCGTCCGAAGACTCGGTATCAGACGACCTTCTTTTGAACATCGAAAAAGGTGTCGAATGTCGACCGTAACGGACACCACTTGGCCCCGGCAGGGGTGGAGTCAGCGATCTTTCACCCATGATAACCACAATTTCACAAATACCAGTAGCTGGCACTCACACGATTATAATCGCGTTCACTAGCAACATTCGCAATCAAAATACGCGTAAGTAGGCTGTTATGGATCATTGCTAATCTCACTTCTGACTTTGTAAGAATTATTTAGGATTTTTGGAAAAGTTAAATGAATAATACAAGAGCGTCTGATCGATATAACATTTATTAAACGACTGCCCAACTAACAAAATAGCATACAGTAACTTTTCTATTTCATAAGGGCATCATTGTTAAAACTAGACCGAACATTAAGCGGTTCGGATTCCAACCATTCGTTCCGGTGATTATGGGGCGTCAAACCCTCGACTCCAGTCAAAACAAACAAACAAATCGGTGGTGACGCTAACATTTCTTACAATAACTCGAATATTATGCGATTTAAACCGACTCCGACGTTGCGTAGTTGACTCGGCTAGCGCCTCGTCACCTAGCAACGTCCTCGTCTATTATAAATCGCATAATATTCTTGTTATATTAATAGCTATTCTGGTACTGTTCTAGTAACATGCAACATGTATTCAGGAAGGCGATGGGCATATCCAACATCTTTCGTAAATAAAATAATTTGTGTAACATTTGAAGTAAATGTCATATTGAACGTGAAGTTAAGTATGTAGCTATATGGCTTAATGCACGAACTGAATTAAACAATTCCAAAGCAACATAAACCACAAATTCAACCGAACATGGATTATATTTCAGATGCTTGAATACGTAGTTCAGGTTCACGATTCTATGAAAGTTTGAATAATACTCGCAAACACAGAATATGAACAGATATAATAATCATAAATAATAATTATAATACAATCGATGTTATTGAATCACAATATTACACAACAAAAATAAACACAAATATGCGTATGGTAAATAAATTAATTAAATGGAGTTATGGAGTTACTGTATTCTCGGTTGTTCATTATTCGGGTCGGGTATGGCCGACTGGCAGAGATGACAGCTTGTGCTTTGACCTCAAGATAGTCAGGTTGTAGTAGAAGGATTTGCTGCTTTTTATAGCACTAAGTAATATTTCTATACTGTTACAAACAAGTGCTTTTGTACCATAAATTCGAACGTTCTAACAAAATTAATTCTAGATTAAGTACACTGTACAGGTAAGTTTAAAACTTAGTAACAGTAAAGTTTCAACGATAGTAATTCACTACTGATCTTTAAAATGGTTATATTATGAATAACTAAAGTAAGATACGCGGTGTTCTATTTAGGATCGGAATTATAGAATTAGAGCAAAATCGTGAGAATTTTATATCAATATCGGTGCATCGATCTGTACAAAATTTGTGCGTATTATAATAGAACGAAATCTCCCTATGGGCAGGATCTTCCTGCGGTCTGGAGGTCGGCATCGAATCCTGGTGACCATTCGTCGTTGGGAACCAAATTAATGACGCTCTCCTCCGAATACTTGCCTAAGAGCTAGAGTAACAAGATCACACTCACACACACACACGCGCGCCCACACACAAAAGTTGTCACGGGTTTTTCTTTAAATTAAATAAAGATCGAAATTGGGGATGGTAGATGACATATTATTCTTCCGACTTCACTCAATGGGCGTGGGTTATGCAATAGTTTGGGCGCCAGGGTCGAATGCTCACAATCAGAAGAATTAATTTGTACTTTAAATATTATTTATAAATTCTTTCGCAGGTGAATAAAACAGGTGTCGAGTTGAACAATGAAATATATAAAATCTCTGACCTTATGTTGGAGAGGACTGATAGGTGTTTCACAGCGACTCACTTCGATGTCCTTAAGTACCCTATCTCCAAATTATTTCAAGTATGTAAGTAGTGATAATTTTCTTACAACGCCGATAGAAAATTTCCATTAAAAACGCCTGCATCAAAACTGATAAGCACGCCATACAGTACGCCATACGTTTGGAACGAAAGACAAGTATTTAAATAGGCACGAAATAAACCCACAAATCAAATTAATCAAAATTATGAATAAAAAAAACTGAATGAAAGCCTAAAACAAAAATTAAAAGTAAGATATCTGTCTAATAAACAATAGTGAACTCACCAACCTAAGATATTGGGCGGCTTTAATGTGAATTGTCGTTTATATCCTTTTCTTTAGCGCAAAATGGTAATTAACACCAATATAATATGTTTAAAGAAACAAAGATACCAATTTGCTATTAAATAAATCTGCTTTTAGAATCCTCTTTACAGAAAGAGCACTTAACGAACGTGCCTGCTACAAATTTATCAGACGACTGAGTGTGGTCAGAAACGCCTTGGCAATTCTTTTCGAAAAATGATAATCGAATTCAATGCGCTCTATTGATCAAAAGACGAATTACTAGGAAATAAACTCAAATAATGACAAAAATAAAATGGTTAAAGAATTTACCCTTACAAAGTAAAAAAGAACAAGATTCTAAAAAGATACTAAAAGGGTGCACTAGGTAGTCTAGCGAACTAATCACTCATATGAACTTTGCTAGTGAAACGTTTTCAGACGCCCTATGCTCCGCCAGGAGCGAGAAGGACATCCATACGTACATAATAGAATGAACTATAGTGAAACTATCGACACTGTCGTATTGACCACTTCATACAGTGCATTGGGATTATAGGGCAACTATCGACAATGACGCACTAACCATTTTACTCTGGACTGAGAGTATCATGAAACTATCGACATTTTCCAAGCAATCTAAAGAAATGTCACAAATATTATATATTACACATCCTTCGGGAAACATCATTGATAGACGATATAACAATATATAGGGCAACAGATATGAACACAAAGTTAGTGTAGTAACACCCAAATTTAAAATAATAACCGTTGAAAAATATAAGACGAAATACGAAGAGCCATATACTAAAGAACTAAAGCACTAATGGGCGAATCTATAGTAACGAAATACAGGGTGTGTATAAATTGGCGAAAGAACTATACGTGGCGATGTTGGTCATAAAATTCTGACTCGAATTCAGCCCCCGTATTTCTAATCATCTGCTACCCTCAAAAGGGGCTGAAAATTTCAACCCTTGATAGTTTTTTCATTGTATTTTTGTACGTAGTTGAAAATTTCCAATTTAAAGAATGCCGTTTGAAAGATTGTCTCACTTCAAAACTTTTCTCTCTTGCATTTTTTTCGTAAATTATGCCGTTTTTGAGTAAAAAACTAAAGTTCATATCGTGCAACACAAAAAAAAACATTAAAAATAGCCAGTGTACAGTTTAGTTTTTATTTTAGACTGATAAAAACTGCATAATTCGCTGTCCTTTTTTACCGCATTCTATTCTCTTCCTAAATAATTGTTAATCACGAGTCCGAAAATAATACATTGTTGTCATCAGTTGTCATTGTGCATCTCTCAAGTCATTTGATACAGATGTTATCGTGTTGTACAACTTACGGTCTTTAAAATGTGTAATTACACCAATAGTGAAATATGCACATCGTTTATGGCCTTGCTAACAGTAACGCATTAACAGCCAGGCGCCTTTATGAAGAACGTTATTCAGATCGCGTTATCCCGCATCATATGATGTTTAGTCGTTTACATCAGCGTCTAAGTGAAACCGGGAGTTTTAAAAAACGTACCACTGAAAATGGGCACCCTCAAACAGATACTTCTCAAATGGAAGAACAGGTGCTAAACGAAATCGAAGATAGCCCTACAAAAAGTAGAGAAGACTGCTCACACATTAAATATTAGCCACTCAACACTTTCGAAGATTCTTAAACTGTATCTGTCCCTATCATATTCAGTGTACAGGCACTTTTACCCGATGATTTTCCACGAAGAGTGTCTTTGTGTCGATTAATGCCAGAAAGCATAGGGCACAATCCTCGAGTTTTGGCACAAATATTCTTTACCGATGAAGCTAACTTCTCTAGGAATGGCATCATAAATTTTTATAACAATTACATATGGACTGATGAAAACCCACATGCGGTGTCAGAAAGCCGTCATCAACACCAATGGGTGGGAATTGTTGGGGACTTTCTGCTTGGCCCATTCTTTCTACTGAGCAGGCTAATTGGATATATTTATCGCAGATTTCTTGAAGAGGATTTACCAACTTGAAGGAGTCCCTATTCAGTTAAGACAACAAATGTTGTTTATGCACGACGATACTCTAGCACATTTCAGTTTGGTTGCTCGGCAGTATTTGTATGATGCATATCAAAATAGCTGGGTAGCTCGTGGAGGAGCACAACTTTGGCCTCCATGGTCCCCAGACTTAAATCCTCTCGATTTCTTTCTCTGGGGACATCTTAAACAATTGGTTTATACGACTCCAATTGAAAATGTGGAGGAATTACGGAATCGCATTATCGCGCCTTGTGAGACAACTCGACAGACTCCAGGCATTTTTGAACGTGTTCGCCAATCAATTCCTCGCAGGATAGAAGCAAGTATTGAAGTTGAAGGTTGCCACATCCAACAGTTTTTGTAAATGTATTTAGTATTTTTTGAATAAATTGTAAAAAAGAAAACTCATTTTATTTTTTACTCAAAAGCGATTTGAGAAATAATATAAAAACTGAATTTTAACCTACCCCTTTAAAGGGGCATAACTCTTATTGAAGACCTTTTTGGTTAAACTAGCCAATTGCTTTTCTTCGATCATTTTCTTTAATTACTTGCACTTTTAAAATAAAACTATTCCAATAAAGTTAAACGATCGCGTTGCAAATAGTAGTTTCCAGCTATTATGATTTGAAAGAGTTGCAACCCAGGCAACTAATTTACATTTTTTTCTGACAAATAAATTTGTGCGAATTTTTAGTTGACATGCCCCTAGTAAGGTACCTGAAAAAAGATTAAGAACGGTAATGGAAGCACGATTAACAAAATAAGCTTCTTTAGTATAGGAAAATAAAGCCAAAAGTACCTATACATTAAAAATAGTACTTCTGATCATATTAGATATCGAAATAACACTACATGCCTTAATAGCAATAACATCTGAGAAATATTAGAGCATTATTAAGTTAACACTTACATAATTAAGCTATAATGAACCTACATGGCAATGGTGGGGGGTAGGTTAGAATAAATAGCAAAATCACTGTAAGTTCTAAAATGACGGTGGAGATATAACAAGAGGATAGTTTAAGCTCATTGCTACTTATTACAGAGGTTTTTAGCACGGTAAAGATCCCTTCCACAAGTGGAAATCCCTTGGATTCAGCTAAATTCTTTTAAAGTAGTGCCACGATCACATCAGTCGACGCACGTTGAGATCCTTCGCACTCGTAAACCTAGATTTCTTCCAATAAATAAACTAATACTTGTATGTAGAATTGAAACTTTTAGGTTATACTAAGAAAAACCGACGTTAGAAATTGTCGTCATTATTTTCATTTTTTTTTTTTAATGTGGAATGTAAATTTACTCTGAGAGATTTTATTTTGTTAAATAGTTAATTAATCAATACATAAAGCTAAAGACTCTGTTTGTTTTTTGCATTTATAACAAATGAAACTTTAAATTGGGTTGGATACTATTTATTTTCATAATTATAATTAGGTCTGTAGTTACCAATTAATAATTTCAATAAAGTACCAGAAAATAAAAATTAAAAATGGAAATAAATCACAGCACAAAAGCTTGACCGGTAGTACCTAAGTTTAAAAACAAATGATAAAGATCTACTCTCCAACGTAAGTTCTGGATAAAGTTTTATCCAAGAAATAATTTTTAACATTTTTAAAGTAACTCAAAGCATTGATCTCTGATTTACTACAATACCAAGTGCTGAGTGTGGTGACGCTCGACAGATACTTAAACATCTAAAACTTAAAATAAAAACTAAGAGGATTCCAAGATTCATAGATAAGCACAGGTTTTTTGGTATTTTAAATGACTATATATGCATTTTTGTTTGCTAAACTAACTTCAACATTACGTAGAATTACTATATTTTAATGCTTATGATTGTTAGGTATCATTTAGCTTTAACACTTAATCCTTAACTAGATAAATGTGCAAGGAAGGTTTCCAAACAGACGAACTTTTCCTGTATAGTTAAAAAAATTAATATGAAATAATAAAAATATATAGGGCAAGTCCAGGCAAAGTGAACACCCCGGGCAAAGCGAACACTCCTTACCATAAACTATGTATGTATCATCAACCGTGTGTCCTTCGAAACATTCGGCCGTCTTCGCTCAGTGATGGGCAGTTACTACGGGAGGAGGCCGTGTCAAACGTCGCGTCGTCCGCGAGACGACAAATTGTGTTTTCGTGAAGAAAATATTCATTTTTCCATGAAAGTGTTGTGCCAGTTATTCTCACATTATACTCTTGGTGACAATAACTTACTAAGGTTTCTAATGTACCTATATTTGTCATTTATATCACAGGTCTTGTAATAACAGTTTTCATCTAAAGCAGAATAGTTAACCTAGAAAATGGTCGCCTTGGGCAAAGTGAATACCGTATCCGCTTTACCCGTATCTGTTCACTTTACCCTCTACCCATTGATGACGTTTATATTTTATTACAGATGGTAAATAAATTTAAAAAGAGACGAATCAAGGCAGCTCATCCGAGGATGCCATGCGAACAGCTATAAACTTGTGAAAAGCTGGAGAATCGGTGAAGGGAACAGCCAAAAAGTATGGTTTACCATATGCGACTTTATATAGACACGTTACAACTGGAAACCCTTCTCCAAAGCTCGGTCGATTCCGTCCAGTGTTCAATGATGATCAGGAAATTGAACTGCTGAAGTGTTTAACAGACATGGATGGTGTATTTTTTGGATTAACTCGAGGTGAGTTCAAGAGTTTAGCTAAGAACAGCAAATTGGATTATCCAGCAAGTTGAGATAAGTACGAAAAAGCTGAATATGATTGGCTTCAAGGGTTTTTGTCTCGTCATATCGATATAACTTTTAGAACTTCAGAACCAACACCAATTGCCAGGGCAAAAGGATTCAACCGTTGTTATGGAAACCTTGAGTCTCAGATTGACAAACATTACATTGACGCCTTCAGGTTTTACAAGATGGATGAAACCAGTATTTCAACTACTTACTACAAATAAATCATCAAAAATTCTGCTAACAAAAGGTTAAAGGCAAGTGGGTGTTTTTGCTAGTACAGAACGAGGTCAATTAACAATGGTCATTAGTTCATTCCTCCCGCCATTCATGATTTTTGCGCGAAAGAAGATGCAGCCAAGACTTCTCGACGGAGCTCCACCAGGGACACAAAGTGCTTGCACTCTGAATGGTTAGATAGCAGGTGTAGTTTTTCTGCATTAGATGCATTTCTTTGTAGAACAAGTACGTCCAACCGCTGTCAAAAAGGTTTTGCTTCTACTGGACAACCACGAGAGCCACAAGTACTGTCCTGCCCTTCAATATGCAAGCAAGAATCATATAATAATAGTATATTTGGTCAAACATACTACTCCCACAATGCAACCTATGGAAGTTACTGTCTGCGGGCCGCTGAAGACGTAATTTTAAATTGGAAGTGAACTTTTTTCTAAAATCATACTCTGGCCGTATCATCAACCAATATGACATAACAAGACTGTTGACTCCAGCATATCTCCAAACCGCAGTGGCTAAAATGCTATCAATGGATTTAAAAGCCCTGGAATTTGGCCAGTGAACAAGCATGCATTTGGTGACGCAGATGTTGAGCCATCAGCTGTGATTACGGGGACATCCGAGATGAATATCAGGGATGTTACAATTTCAGAGGAACCGTCAACTTCGAGCATTCAACAAGGTATGTCTGAAAGTGCTGAAACTAGGCCTCCACTAGGAAGAATAGTCTTACAGGACTCTGTTATAAGCCTCCTCTGCAAGCAAATCTCCTGCTAAAATAAGTTCTCCCCCAGCGGGAGTTAGAGTACGTAAACCGATCTACCGACCGACATTTGTCCGCCACAAAAGATAGTCGATATACCTGAGTCCTCTGAGATTACAGTCTCTCCTGCTCTTGAACTTAACATTACTTCTCTGAAATGCCCTCTTACGGTTAATAAATGTAAAGATCTACTCCCAGCAACTCTCGATAACAGCGAGATTAATATTATTCTTCTCGAATCTGGAAGTTCAAAGACACACTATAGTCCTTTTCAATTGAGACCTATACCAACCCCAGCTGCACCAATGACCACACGAAAACGAAGGCTCCTAAAGTCAAGAGTTTTAACTAGCACACCAATAAAAGAAGAACAAAAGAAAAAATTTGAGAAGAATAACAAATTGAAAAACGTTACTAGGAAACTAGATGTTAAATCAAGGAAAGTACCTAAGAAGACTGCCAAAGCGACTAAAATGAAGAAAATAGCAGAAAAATAAAACGACGTTACACGCTTTTTTGTGGAGAAAGATTGTTACAGTAGAAATCACACGCTTGCTGTTTTATGTAAATTATCGGATTTACTTTAGTCTGGTTGTATATTTAGACTTCCCACTTACATCTAAGCTTGCATGGTTGCATACAATGCATACGTCATAGGCGTTTTTTCTTACTATGAATTTAGTCACTAATGGGTTTAGAATCTTTAGGGAATTCGTAAATCTTTAGGTTGGTTTTCTTTCGGAAATTCTGTTGAAAATTTTTAGCTAACCTTCTTCTACTTGAGACATCCGTCGCAAACAGATCGTCGTTTACTTTAGTTTTAGTTTTTCATCCCGAGGTTCGACATATTGAAAATGGTATTTAGTAGCCTTTTGGGCGTTTAGTGAATTTAAAACATCAGTAGTTTTGTATTTTAAACCATTTTCAAGCATTAATTTGGATATATCTGTTCGACGACCATTTTGATAGAAGCATTTCAAACGGGCATTTTAACAACTTTTGGTATGTAATGCATTGGTTTTATTTGAAGATTTCTTACGGTATTCGTTGTATTTCAGCCCTTCTAGTACTTTCTAGTACCTTATTTTAGTACTTCCTGTACGAACGGTGTGTTCGTAAAACCACCTGTTCGTTGGTAGAAAACATCTGTTATTCACGTGTTCTTCAGGAGATCCGACTGAAGACAGTGTTATTTAAGAAAGGGTCTGGCGCCCAAGGAACATCATTAGTTTAGGTATTTAGTGAGCACTACTATTTTCTTTTGGGAACCTCACGCCCACGCAACAGAGTAGCGGGTTTATTTAGTGTTATCACCAACGGATAACAATTGATATCTACGCCTAGTGCTGGTGTAGCATAAATTAAGATTTTCGACTCAGAATTTTATGACCAACATCGTCACGTGTAGTTCTTTCGCCAATTTATATACACCCTGTATTTGTGATAATGATAACTGCTCTAATGAAATTATTAAGAAAAAGAATCATGTTTAGTACGTAAGACTTTCAGAGATTATTATTTGATTTTGTTACGTTTATAGTCATTTATCGATTGATATTCGCTTTGCCCGAATATTGTATCCACTTTACCCGGATTTCTGGGGAAAGTGGATACTTTCCTTCCGTTTTTTTTTTGTTTTGATTTATAGACGCTAAATAGTTTTAAGTTAAGGTCGAATGTTGATTACGCTTTAGAGTTTAATAAATGAGGATTGATTTAAGATATTTGTTTTTATTTTCCATCTACTACCTTTTCTTTAATTACTACGTAAAGCTTAAGGTTTCGCCCTGGTTTCCTCTATGTTTCATATAAAAAATACAAGATACTGCCAATATATGCAAAATTAAATGGACTTAAAGTAAACTATTCGTTCATGCTCAAACACACAATTGCAAAAATAAACGATATGTAATTCGCATAGATTCGCAGATTTAATAATAATTCATAATGAATCAAATTATATGTTGTCTTGAAAAATAAATTGGTTTTGACTTTTATAAAGAAGCAGTTAGACGATTTAAATATATTAACTTTATAATACAATGTGTTTCTTTATAATCCAAAATGGTAATTCATAGTAGTTCCAGTTAGTAATATATTAAATTATTTGATATTGAACATTTTGTTCATAATAAGGGTTCTATTTTTTATATTTAATTGTTTATTAGAAAAATTCATGCATTTCAAATCTCTTACGTGGTTCTTAAGTCAATATTTATAAAATCTTTGAAGTAATTAAAATAATCGTTTACTGGCGTCTCCGTCCTTTTGTTAAACCAAAGTTTATCAACAGATATCAAACAGCCGCTTATAATTGTACGAAAATACGAAAACTACATAACGAAAATTCAATTTCCTTAATTAAAATACAAATCAATATAATCCAAGCTTCTACCAATTTCTATCAAGCATGTATGTCTGAATACAAACGCCGATGTAACTTTTGTTATCCTGAAATTCAAACCCATGTATGAAATTCAGAAGCATATCATCATAATATGTCCATAGGGAAAGAAGGAGAATAGTTCATGTTATTATATTACCGTATGCCCTGACAGAACGGCTTTACAATGAGGTTTCCAACGTATTACGAAATTACTTTATAGTACCACCACTGTAATAACGTGAGTTCAGTATTACCGAGAAGACGATTTCTCAAAGCACACATATGTCTGTTTTACTACCGTACCCCGGCTAATAGGCAATTATATACACAAAAAATGAAACTCTTTGTATTTAAATTGATGATGATAAGGCCGTTTTTATCCCAATTTTACGTTTCAATGATTCTCAACGTAAAATGACAGTTTTTGACAATAAAACTAAACTGCCGTAATAAACGCATTCAAATTTGCTTTTAAAACAAAGAAAAATCGTTGTTATAATTTCTAAACGGCAGAAGCAAACAATAAAACTATTTAGTTCCATTAAACAATTGCAGAAAGAGCCCAGTAGAACAGCGTGGTTGATAAATGCTTTTCCGAATCAAAGTTTGTCACGGAACTTAAAGTTTTCCACTGTTTGAAAATCATTCGAATGCTATTGCATTTCAGCAAAAATGTAATTTTACGAGAACCATGTAACTAAAAGTTTCAAATAAATGCATGAAGCATACGCTCAATCTTTTTCATCGTGGTTTTCTCCGAAACTCGAGAATTTTTTTTCATCTGTACATGCAAACGTCATCAAAAATCTCTTTTTAAAAAGTTTCTCAGTAACAAATCAATAAAGAAACGAGAAAAGCGAGTTACAGTTTTTGCGACATAAATTTAAGATTGTAAATGGAAGTTGCAAAACTGTGTCAACCAATTTTTTGTGTACATACGCTACAGAAAATACGATTTAAAATTTAATGTAGAGGTAAAGCTACACATGTATCGTTTATTTTAATAAAACATTTTTTTTTTGCTTAAGCTTATGCTGGCATTTTGCGTGCTTATTAGAAATGATGATCTGTCAAGTTATATACATTTTATAATGCTGTAAATGCACCTTCCTCATATTTTTAAATATATCTCCTTGACTTGAAGATAATTTCTAAAAGCAACATTCTTATACTAAAATTTCTCAACAAATTCTAATTGTAGTGTATTATACATTATTTGTTGCTTTTATAACTATATAACCATGGTTCTAATAAACCGTAAAGTTATGTAACCTAGTGAATGTATTAGGTTAACGGACAATTTGATAAAAGTAAAAGTATCTGACCATTGCGAACGTTTATTTTAAGTCATGCAAACTTTTATATTTTAATTCATAACTCTTTATCTCACAGTTACTCTTTAGATTCCCTACCGAGCATTAAACTCAGTAGCACTCTTTCTCATAGAGCACTTGAAAGCTAAAATAATACCTAAACCTAGTTCTTCTTCTTCTGTATGTAAGTTTCTCTGTTATTTTCAGATCATTCCATTGATGAAGACATCCAACTCTACATTCATCATTTCAGCGATCTCCACGGGCCTCGTATCCCTTGGGGTTTGCCATTTCTGGCTATTTTTGCCAAACGGTGGTCTTCTATTCTTTCAACATGGTGGTTCCATTCTTATCTTCTTTGTTTTGACCATTTTACTATGTCCTGAATATTGCATCTTTCTCGGATGTTCGTGTTCCTTTCTCTGTCGTGTAATGTTATACCCAGAAATTGTTGCAGTGTTCGGATTTCAGTGCTGCGGGCCAGGCATTTTGTTACTTTCGTATCTGCTCTATACTTCATTCAACTTAAAGATAGAGTGGATGTAAACAAATACATGAGCTGTTCACAAGGTTGAAAGGAGCAGGGTAGTATTAAGGGACACGAGAACGCGAGACTCCGTAACGTTCGTAAAGATTTGCATACAAATCAGTATAGCAAAAAAATATTTAACAAACCATTTCAGTAAATTAACAAAATAAAAACAAGTTTTAAATGATGTTAATAATAAAATAATAAGAGCAAATGAGCAAAATAATTTTAAGCCGGACATGGACTGATATCAACGACGTGTAATTCCCGGCTGCAGCGGTTAGGATCCACCGAATAGCATTAGCCAAAACGCAGCACAGATACTGATCATGCATTGATCACGCGCCTGTCATTATTTACATCCACTCTATCTTTAAGTTGAATGAAGTTATAGTTTCTATCCCGTATGATAATATCGGGCGTACTGAGGTTTTATACGTCTTCATCTTACTTTCCAGATTCATGTGTTTGTTGTGCCATACACCCGGATATTATGAAGGCTTTTGTGTTTTGTGCTTGTGCTTCTTTTTTGAGATTCCTGCCGCTGGATAATTCCACTCCAAAGTATATGTATATTTCATCGTCTGCTTCATGATATTGCCTTCAGATTCAAGTTTGCACCTCAACAGTTCCTTGCTGATTGTCATTCACTTTGTTCGGTTGATATTGTCATATTGTACCGTTTGCATGTTTTATTAAATGTACGTAACATCCTTTGCAGGTCATCCTCATCTTCAGCTATAAGTAGAGCATCGTTAGTCAGTATAGCACAGTATATTTATGTTACCCGTGAACCATTCTGTACCCACGTTTTGGTTTTACCGCCTATATATTTTATTTTGTTTATTACAACATTGAATAACAATAGGCTCAAGGCAGTAGCTCAGTAGTTCTGTACAGGGTGGCCCATTTCCGAACGGATTGCAGAATGACAGAACAGTCATATATTTTGTTTTTTTATTCATTTTTTTTGTGTTCCAAGGGTTGCTTGATAATTATATTCAATTACGGATTGTAAATATTAGAAAATTGTTGATATTTCATTCGTTATTAAAATAAGTATATTAAACCATATATTTTTGAAAATGTTGCAAAGCGACCTATTTTAATGATGTCAAAGCCTACTACGGTTGCTATAAAAAAACAAAACACAGGTTTATGTTATAACTCAAAACTTAATATGCAAATTAAAAATCCAATATCACCATTAAATTCTAAATGAAAAAGTGCCCTAAGAATGTTTTTATTTTGTGTTCCTATCTCTACAAACAAAAGTTATAACTCCCAAAAGAATTTCCGAAAAATTTAATTTTCGCTTGTAGCTCGAAAACAAAAGACGATATTAAATTTCGGTTTGCACCATTAGATTTTTCTCAAAAATTTGGCCTGAGACACCTTTATTACTTTTTGCGTAGATGTAATAGTCCAGGCAACGAAGGAAAAATGAAAAAAATAAATCGGAAAGTTTTGAAATTTGGTACGAATGTTTATTGGAGCGTATTATTGACTGTGTAAAAAGTCCTGAAAAATTAGAGGTGAGCTCGGTCCGCCATGTTGAAAAAAAGGTGCGTTTTAATGGTTTTTTGTAAATAGCTCGTTATTTATTAACTTTACTGAAAAAAATACTTATTATAAAAATTAAAGAAGATTAAATTGTCTATAAAAAAGATAGAATTGATTTTTTCCGTAAAGTTAATATTTTACAAGTAAATAACTGGCAAACAGCATGGAAATTGAGTGATCTAATCTTATTTAATTTTTATAATAAGTATTTTTTCAGTAAAGTTAATAAATAACGAGTTATTTACAAAAAACCATTAAAACGCACCTTTTTTTCAACATGGTGGACCGAGCTCACCTCTAATTTTTCAGGACTTTTTACACATTCAATAATACGCTCAAATAAACATTCCTACCAAATTTCAAAACTTTCCGATTTATTTTTTTCATTTGCTAAAAAACGGCCTTCGTTGCCTGGACTATAATAGTTAAGGAGATAGCCTGCAATCCCTTCGAAAATGGGCCACCCTGTACTTTTATTTTAGTGCTGTTAACGGCCTTTGTGCCCTGTATTAGTTCGATTATAGCTTCTGGAGTATTCGATCGAACGCATATGTTAAGTAAATAAAACATAAGTAAGCTTGCGCTTGGAATTCTATTGACTTTTCTATCAACAGTCTGATGATAAATAGGGCGTCTACAATTATTACTTGGAAAGCCTTGTTGTTCGACGCTGATTTTAATGATACTTCATAATTAGTTGCGAATGATTGCAGTTAACAGTTTTAATATACAGGGTGTGTATAAATTGCTGAAAGAACTACACGTGGCGATGTTGGACATAAAATTCTGAGTCGAGAATCTTAATATCAAAATATTGTACAATGCTTCCTAAATAATTTTACATCATCCTATAACGTTATCATGCTAATAACTCCTTAGCAACGAGTTATGTTATGATACATTTAACAGCACTAGTGCTGTAATAGCTATTAAGACAACAAGTGTTTTATAGAAGGTTTAAAAATCAAGGTCGTAGTTCAAATCTGAGCGAACGAATTGAACCGAGGATTTGATAGACCGAGATTTTTAAACTATAAAACACGAGTTGTCTTCAAGATTTTTTCTAACACTAATATCTTTCACTAATATACCTATTATTAGAAATTTTAATAAATTATTATTTGAGACGCGTCACAATACACAAAATACGAAGATTACTAGGCAACGACGTATTTTATAGTGGAACGTGTATTCTAAAGGCCTATAAAATACGTTGTCATTGACGATGACGTATTTTATAAAGAAAGGCGAATTTTAAAGGCAACATAACAAGTGAGCTCTTATGCACCATAGAAACAGTATAAGATATTAGTGTTAGAAAAAGCTTATAACAGCACGGTATGACTGATTTACGTTACTATTTATGAATTGTCATTGAAAATATTTTTTTATTTTTTGAAAAAAATTATTATAGGATGATATAAACCGTGTTACGACACGCGTAACGTTATTTGCTGGTTATATTACTCGAGAATTTCAAACTTTTCTCTCGTAATGTAAAATGCTTCATAACGTTACTAGTATCGTAAATTACTATTACTTTATTTAATAACCATAAATGTAATTACGTCCACTAATGCTTTTATTTTAGGTTACACAAAACAACATTTTGGAAGTAAACAAATTTATTTACAAAATAAGGGAAATTGGCAACTTAATAATTTACAGTAAATGTTCAAATATTTCACCTTCTGTTTCAATGCATAATGCTACACGTCTCTTCATATTATTAAATGCATTTTGTAAAGTTTGACGATTAAACGCGTTGCAGTTACGAACTATTGTTTCTATGAGGTCATTTAAATCGTTGTGCCTGTTTTTACATACTGTATTTTGACAACCTGAACACGGTACGGGAACATGTGTATAGTTATTTGTACAACTAGTAATGAAAGCAATACTTTTTTTTCATGAGTTGGCGAAGCCGGAGTGCATCAAGCGAACGAGTGAAAAAAAGATGCTTTCATACGAGTTCAAAACAGGATAAAAAGGATTTGAGAATTTACAGTTGTCAACCTGACAATTTACAATACTTTATTTAAAGAACACTTATTAATGCAAAGTGTAAAATTAAATAGTTAAAAAAAGTGTTGCTTTCTTTACGATTTTTTAATAAAAAAAGTCCACTTTTTTTGTCAAAATGCAAAAAAGTCATTTTTTAGGATTCGATGACGTGCGTAAGATAAATCGCTCTGCTGAGCAAGTTGAGGAACAGATGTCCTTGGAGCTTCAGCCATTCGTGCTTCAACATTCTGAATATTATCATCTTCAGTTGTTTTTGTAGGCCTTCCACTACCACTTTTTCGTGTAACGGTTCCAGTTTCGTCAAATAAATTTAAACATTTATGAAGTTGTCTTATTATTTGTTGGTACACCGCTGGGAAATTCGGAAATTGTTGTCGAAGATCTTCAATGCATGTAGGTATGGAATAAATACATTCTCCATTATCCAGCTTTACGCCATTTCTGTAGTAACGTTTAATAAGAAAAGTTTTGTGCCGTAATAAGAACATTTTTTACAGATAAGAAGCACTCACATATCACATTCTTAAAATGTCAAATTTATTTTTTAAGTGACAAATCAGATTACCATTGATATGAAATTTAAAAAAATGAGAAGCAATGTTACCAACCTTAACAGCTTAATCAGGGCCTGCTCTAATTCCTTTTTTCTGGATCGCCCGGTATATTTAGTTTATGTGCATATCGTGTTGGTTTCCCTTTATGCAGGTGTGCAGGCATTTTTAATTTGCATAGAACCATGCTATGATCACTACAAGCATTGTTAGAGGGCTGTGTTCTGACATCTAATATTTGGTTAGACTGTAGGTAATGCTCTGTTTACGACGACAGAATCTATAACTGTACGTTGTCCTCTCGTGTTGGACCAAGTGTATTTGTGTTGTGGAGTGTGAGAAAAGAAGGTATTGTTGATTCGTAAGTTGTTTTGAGAACAAAATTCTACAAGTATTTCGCCATTTTCATTTGATGTTTTAGTTTGATTTGAAGTTGTTATACTACTTCATAAAAATTATAGGTTTTTTCTACAGGTTACTCGTACAATCTGGTGCCTATAGGCTAATTCTGTGTAAGTTGGTATTATCAAAATTAAATGTGGCTTTGACAAGGTAGTCTATCGAAAATGTTACTAACGTATTCATATGCTGTTTTCACCGAGTTTTTAGAGTAAAATATGAAACCTACATTATTTCCTATGCAAGCAGATTCTGAATAAGATATTTTATAAAGTATAAATCAAGGTCAGCATTAGTTTGTTTTTTATGTAATAGTGTTATAGTAATTTACGATATAAGTAACGAGTTGAAGCTTTCTGCATTAAGAGAGAATAGTTTGAAAAAACGAGCGACGTAGGAGCGAGTTCTTTTAAATTCTTGAGTAATGTTAACAGCAAATAACGTTACGTATGCCATAACACGGTTTATTTTATCCTATAATAATTTTTTTTTTCAAAAAATTAAAAAAATATTTTCAATGTCAATATCCATAAAGCGAAGCGTAAATCTGTCATGGCGGTGCTGATATCCAAGAGATTATTTGGAAAAAACAATTGTTTTGAATTGTGGTTTTGAATTTCGTTATGCTATGAATTTTTAAAAACAGTTATTAGCATGCTAACGTTATAGGATAAAATAATAGTATATTGAAAGACAAGTGTTACAATGACCCTTATTGTAATATGAGTACAGTTTGCGTAAACGAGCCGTAGGCGAGTTTCGAAATGTACGAATATTACAACTCGTCATTGTTTCGCATAATTTATTTTAATTTAAAAAATTAATATTAAGTAGAAATATTAAATGTTAAGGTTGGTAAGATTGACATTTTAAATTCAATTAACAATTTATTTTGAGGTATATGTTAAGTTAGGTTAAGATTAAAATTAATAATTATTGTTATCAAGTTAAAAATAAACACGTTAATTTTAATAAAAAAATACATTTCACAGTATAATGTAATTATTTTACTATAAAATAAATTTAATTGCAGTATTTTTACATATGCAATAATGACAGATGTTTGACATATAGACTCAGTTACCAACGTTACAGATAAAATATTCCCTAAAAACAGCTGTACAAACATTTTCATTGTAGCACTGTTTTTGATAAAAACAGTTGTACAAAATTCACTTTGTGAACGCGATATAGGAAAAGTAATTTTACTAACCATTATGCACTGTCAAATATTCCAAAATACTTAACCTATAAATGTTACACAAAATTGAACAATCTGGTTCTTTATTCTAATTTTATTATAATGTTATAATGTAGTGATGTAGTCACTGATGAACTATGCTATACAGGGTGATTCATAAGTATTGTCATTATTTTTAAGGGTAGGTAGAGCATATCAAATAGAACAACTTTTCTCAATAAGCTATGTGTCGCAAATAAACGGTAAACTCAAAAAAAATTAAAAGATCAACATAAAAATTGTTTGGTGATCACTGGAATTTAAATTTATCAAACGCTCTTGTTGTTGATACTGATAAGAGACACCAGCTGTGTACCTAGGTAGGTTAATATCAGTTCATTGTTCGTTTTCAAAGTGCATTCGTGGAACGTTTTAATGGGAGGTGAAAATGCTGCAGCAGTCTGAAAGACAGTTTGTTGTGTGTGTATTTGTGTTTGTGTAGAAGTTAATGGAGGAACATTTGAACATCTTCTGTAAGTTCTGTTTCTCCTTATTTACAACATTTTTTTCTATATCGCTTTTTAAACATGCCAATAATTGTTTACTGCCAGTCTCGAGCCTGAAACAATTGCTTATTTATTTATTACAAGTGACGGTTACATAGTTTTATTCGTGAAAATCATTTTTCATTAAAGTGATCTTTATACAAAATTGTTATTTTTTACGTTTTTTCCGTTCCGTAATGTTCCTTTTGATATTTTTGTGGTAACAATATTAAAATAAATTTATTATTGTTATAGATAATATTGCTCTAGATTTTCTAGTTATAGGTTATGCAAGTTTTCAGTTTGGAATATAACCTTTTTTTTTAATTAAAAACACCTATTGGTGTTTGGCTATTAAAACTAGTATAAAATACTAACCATTAATTTTTATCTAATACATTCTAAACTAAGCTCTTATGACCTAAAGTCCATCCATTGTTGTGCTTTAGATTCTTCTAATAACTATTTGCATTTCCCTCACACACTGTGCTCTGCTTTTAAACACAACACACTACACAAGATCGGATGGTGTGGTTCTCTTTAGTCTACGGCATGGTGTTGATTGTCCAGCAGTTGAAGTGCCTCTGCATTCACGTGGCTTCATGATTATCGGAAAACCTTTTGATTTATTTTTAACTGTGGTAATACGGAGCATCAACTATGCTACGCAACACCTTGTTTTGGAATGTCTGTATGGACTTAATTTTAGTATCACTGGGACAACCCCATAGCTGGTTGTCGTATAGCCATACCGGTTTCAGGATCTGATTGTAGATCAGTAATTTATTGTGTATTGACAACTTGGAGTTTCTGTCAAGAAGTCAATAATGTTGTTTATACCTATTTCAGACCAAGCTCGATCTTTTCTTCTTCACATGCGTTTTCCATCTTAGCTTCGCATCTAATATCATGCCGAGATATTTGGCATTCATTTCATAGGATTCAATTGTACCGTTGATATTTATCGGAACTGGTTCTGCTATTTTTTTGTTGGTAAAGTTGATATGGATGGATTTAAGTTTATTGAGATTGATCCTCCTCTTGGTCCAGTCTATTGTAATACCACTTGCTTGTTGTAGCTTTCTTGTCAAGCTTTCTTGATTCTGGCTCACTGCCAGGAGGGCAGTATCATCGGCGAATGTAGCTACTGTTATGTTATCCAATGCAGGTAAGTCGCTGGTATACAACAGATAAACAACGGGTCCAAAGACACTTCCTTGAGGTACGCCCGCTGTTACTTCTTTTAGGTCAGAGTATTCTTCTTCTTGCTTGATTCTAAAAAGTCTATCAGCTATATAAAATGTTAAGATATCTACATATTGTTTCGGACGCATTTTGTTCAATTTGTGTATTAACCCTTTGTGCCAAACTTTGTCAAAGGCTTGGGCCACATCTAAGAAGACTGCAGAGCAGACTTGTTTTTCCTTTAATGATTGTTCAACAGTGTCAGTGATACGATTCACTTGATCAATTGTTGAGTGCTTCTGTCTAAAGCCAAATTAATAATTGGAGTATAACCTTGATATGATTCAATTCTTATCACTCGCAGTATTTAAGGCATTATCTAGAAAAGTTTAAATTGCAATTAACTAAAGCATTATTAATATCATTTATATCTTGAATAATGGCCTTAAAATTGATCATTGGATATTTATTTTGGATTTTTCACCATTATAAATGGTAATGTGTTACCCTTGATTGAAATAATCTTGGAACCACATTTTTGCAGTTCTTGTACTTTTTAGTTTCACTACAAGGATATCTTTATCGATGGTTTCAAATATTCGTTTCAAATCTAGGAATACAGCAACAATTTCCAATTTTCGATTGCTTCTTTCCAATTTGCCCAAAAGCATATTATTCAATACATTAATACAATAGGTGTAAATTCAGAATTCAGTATATTTCCTAGTAGGTAGTAGAAACTTTTAAAATGGCGAAATTATTGAAAGTTACCAAACTTTCAAGAAGGTTCCTGTTCTAAAAGACGGGTTTGGAGCATTACATCACTTATTACTGATACTACATTTTTAATGATGTTTAATGTTATATTACCGCTGCTGGATTTATTTTTCATCTTTGAAAGTGCTTGCTTAAAAACCGACATATGAATTTTTTGAAAAGAAAACAAAAATAATTTCTTCCTACTGCATCTAAATCTAATCGTAAATTAACATTTTCGATAGTGTATTTCAACTATGCTGTCTATAAAATAATTATTACCTAAACACTTCAGCTATGTTTTTTGGTTCCATGAATATCTCATTTTCAAATAACCTAAGATCAGGATACGTTTGTTCCTTTCTTTTTAATTAATTCTTTCAGTTTTGTCTACATTGTCTTTGGGACATTCCTACAGTGCTCAATTTTATCTTATATAGTTATAAAATTTTTTTATTAATTTCTCGGCCCTGTTGTACCTAATAATATTCTTTTCGGTCATTATAACTTTCCGTAAATTAATTCTTTTTGTATGTGGTAACCTAGTATGTCACTAAAACAACTGGTATAATCCCAAAGCATTTACTTCACATTTACTGTACTTTAGTTACACGTTACTGCCGAACCGTTCAGCTCAACTTACTAAAGAATAATAATCCATAACTGTTTGCTAAGATGTTAGATTAACCTTATGACTAATACATATATAATAACGCACAACATATAATATAATATATAATAGAATTACTCCACTTCGGGGCCAGTGGCGTGGACATTGACAGGTCTCCACATCCCTCCTTCTTTCACAAGCTTTAGTGGTGGTAAGGTAGCCGATGTCTTTGAGTTCTCTTAACTGTTTTGGTTATCGCTGTCCGCGAGTAATTCTGCGTTCAATGTTGATGTGGCTGGAGTATCATCGCATGTCGGAGAGTTTGACGTTGCTTCCCGTGGGGATGCAATTTGTGGCAACTTTTTCACGTGTGCGACATTTCGTTTAATGAATTTCCCATTTGCGAAGAGGGTTAACTCGTTTCCATTTCTGCTTAGTACATCATATTCTGTGTTGCCAAAGTTAGGTGTCAATTTATGGGGGAATATTGTATTCTTCACTATTACTTTATCTCCTTGTGTAATTTGATCCATAGTGGCTCTTCTATTTTCGTCTTCCTTTCTTTTTCCTATTTCTTTCCTCACGAGATCCCGGTCGTACGCTTCGTCGTCTAGCGGCTCTGTGGCTATGTCTTCTATACATGGTATTTTGTCCCGGATTCTTCTGTTAAAAAGTAATTCCGATGGTGACTTCCCTGTTGTTCCATGGGGTGTCACGTTATACATCATGATGTAGGTCATTATCTCCTTTTTGTAGTCCCTATTATTTTTCACGTAGCTAATTTGTAAGCGCTTCTTCAGAGACTTGTTTATGTTTTCGACTTCGCCGTTGGCTTGTGGCCAATATGGAGGTGATTTAACTATCCCAATATTATTTATGTCGCAAAACTTTTTGAATTCTTGGCTATTAAAGTTGGTGGCGTTATCTACTTTCATGGTTTTTGGTAGGCCCAATCTGCAAAATATTTCTTCCAGTGTTCGAATGACGGTTGCTGAGGTAGTGGACTTAGTAAATATGGCCTCAACGTAGCGAGAGTAGTAATCAATTACCACTAGCAAACTTTCCTGTTGTGATTCGCCTGACATGTAATCAAGGGCTAGGTATTGCCATGGCCCGGTCGGGAGTTTCTGTCTGGTCATCGGTGCAGGTTTGCTTGGTTGTGCTACTAGTAAACATTCGCGACAGCATTTTACATGTTTCTCAGCCTCCCTGTCTATCAGTGGCCACCATACTTTCGAGCGTAGTCTACGCTTCATCACAGTTTCTCCCGGGTGGCCCTCGTGTGCCAGTTTCAGTACGTGGCCGCGACGGTTTGTTGGAATGACAATTTTGTTACCTCGAAGAAGTATCGGTCCCATAGAAGTGAGTTCATGGCGGAAAGGGTAGAATGAGTTGCTGTCATTTGTTGCCCATGAGTCGTCTGCAAGTTTATTCACGGCTTCTGTGATTTCCGTATCTGTTTTGCTTTCCGTTATGATTTCTGAAATCGACAGTGCTCTGGGGACTATTTCTTGGACTATAGTCTGCACATGATATTCATTTGGTTCATCAAAAGTTGCGTCCGATTCGAGTTTGCATAACCGGGACAAAGAATCAGCGATGTTGGTCTTTCCGGGTTTGTATAAGATCTTGAATCTGAAAGCTTGGAGTCTCAATAGCCATCTTTCTAATCTTGCGGGCGGTTTTGATGTAGGCTTGAATATAGCCTCTAGCGGTTTGTGGTCAGTTACTAATTCGAATGACATCCCCGCCAGGTAATAGTAGAACCTCTCAACAGCCCACACTAGCGCTAGACTTTCTTTCTCCGTTTGTGAATACCGCCGTTCCACTGCCGTAAGACTCTTACTTGCGAAAGAAATAACAAAAGGTTGGTTCTCCTGGTTAAACTGAAGCAAGACTGCTCCTTAAGCAACTGGACTTGCGTCAGCGAATAATTGTGTGCGTAGCTCCAAGTCAAAGAACGCCAGAGTGGGCAACTTCCCCAGCTCCTCTTTGAGTTTTTCAAACTTCTCCTGTTCATTTGGTCCCCATTTGAATTTTACTTCATCTCTTATAAGGAATCGAAGCGGTTCAGTGAGATTTCCGAGATCAGGTATAAATTTTCCCAAGTACGTCGCGAGTCCTAAAAAGCTCCTCACTTCTTCTTTATTTGCAGGTGCACGAAAGTTACGAATTACTTCGACTTTCTTTGGATCAGGTTTTATTCCCGACGATGTCAATATGTGTCCCAGAAACTCCAAGTGATTTGTCTTAAAGTGACATTTCTTCTCATTAAGTAGAACGTTATGTTTTTTTAGTACTTCCAGTACGTTGCGTAAATATTCATCGTGTTCTGCTTCAATTGTTCCATATACAATGACGTCATCTATGTAATTGAGGCAGTTTTTGCATGGAGCGAGGATAGTCTGAAATATCCGTTGGAAAATTTCTGGAGCTGAGTTTATACCGAACATCAAGCGTTTATATCGGAACAGTCCTTTGCGCGTTATAAACGTTGTGATAGGTCGACTTTCCTCCGCCAGTTCTAACTGATGGTAGGCGCTAGCTAAGTCTAAGCGTGAAAAATATCGGGCTCCCCTCAATTTAGTCATGAAGCTATCAAAAGTTGGTAGTGGGAAGTTCTCCCTCAGTATGGCTTCGTTAGCCCGCCTCATATCGATACAGATTCTAATATCATTGTCCGGTTTGAAAACCATTACCATCGGCGAAATCCATGGACTGAATCCCTCTACCCTCTCGATGATGTCGGTGGCAAGTGCTTCGTTTAGTTTCTCCTCTACCTTAGTTTCCACAGCAATGGGGATTCTTCGCACGGGTTGCTGTACGGGTTTTATCTTTGGGTTGATTATGAGCCTCACCTTGATGCCGGGAAGTTTTGGGAACTGAGTAGTTTTCCTTACTTGATATATTTCTTCAGTTAATCCCAGTTTCAAGACTCCTAGAGAAGTTGCTGTTTGTTTACCCAGTAGGGATATTGTTCCATTTTCCACTACCATAAACGATTCAATGAGTTCTTGACGTTTTGCTACACAAACAGGTGCTGTGAATTTACATTCGATGTTTATTGGCTCCTTGGAAGCATAGGGTTGTATGCTACTTGTCACGTCTCGCTGAATATCCACTATGGCTGCATTGTTCCTTTTAAGCGTTTGCCAGTCTTGCCCGCAGATTACATTACAAGAAGCTCCTGAGTCAATTAGCATATCTATAGCGGTACCACCTATTTTAACCTGAATTAGACCGTCGTTAGAGTTCCCCACTTTGAAACATTCGAAACTACTAATGCCGCTAGTTGAAGGTGAGTCATCGTTATTTGCTTCCTCGATGTGATTGATTCTTTTTACGTTTGTTGGTTTGTAATTAGGTCGATAGTTCGGTATGCTCTGAGGATTAGGGCGGTTGCTTTCCCTGGTCCTGCATCGTCTGGCAAAATGTCCCATGCGACCACACTGGTGACATTTGGTACTGATGGCCGGACAACTTCTCAATTCTGCAGGATTATGGTTATTGCCGCATCGAGAACACTCTGTGTAGCTTTTGGTTTCCCAATGCTTGCGTTTTCTAAAATTTTCAATACGGTTGACTTGCAGTCCAGCTTCTCCACATTGAGAGGTGTCCTTCTTTTGCATGATGTTGCTCTGGTTCTGTGTTTGTTCAAATATTTGGCACTGTTCTATAACTTCATTCACCGGTAGTTCTTTCTCCAAAAGTTTTCTTTTTAGGTCAATTGGTGCCCACATGTCAATTAACTTATCCTTGATGTTTATTTCTCGAGCTTCTTGTTCAGTGTTCCCAAAAAAACATTTATTCGCCTGTGACCTGCACCTTATGAGGAATTTGTTTAAACTTTCCCCCTCTTCAGGTTTCATATTTCGGAAAACATGTCTTTCAAAACAGGAATTCTGTTGTGGTGCAAAATGGTTATCAAGCGTATCAACTAGGATTTTGAATACGTCGTTTTTAGTTTCGGGATTGTAGTCTACAACAGCCCCTGGTAATCCAAATGCTATTTCCTGTAACTGTGGGCCTCCGAGATGCAATAATTTGTTTTTCCTCTTCACAACATCTGTGATCTCTTCGGCATCCAAATATAATTTAACTGATCGCACCCATTTTCTCTATTCAACGGCTAATAATGCCCTGTATATGGAGTCACACGCAAAATGTTTGATTGACGATTGGTCCATTTTACAAACTCCTTGACCACGTTGTTAAATACTTTAGAAATAAATTAACTAAGTAACTTTACTGTCAATTATTTTAATTTTTTTTCTCACCTACGAGATTTTTCTGTTGTCCGGTAGAATTTAATCCACCCACTCGATCTTTGGTAGAATTGAATCCACCCACGACAATAGTCTCAGCCGAATTCAATCGGCACTGATAGTAGAATTTAATCCACTCCGCAACTTGGTAGAATTTAATCCACCCTCTTTAACTGATTGTTTCTACAACAGGATGGCTTTATTTTACTATGTATTTTCTTAGCTTTATTTCTATTCTTTTCTTTAATAATTGTTTGCAAAAAAAATGTATATAAAAATACACTAATATTTACCTCGTCGCCAATTGTGGTAACCTAGTATGTCACTAAAACAACTGGTATAATCCCAAAGCATTTATTTCACATTCACTGTACTTTAGTTACACGTTAAGCTTTGGTTTCCTAGGAAGCCGTCATTTAACGGCCGTAAAAGTACGGTGGGTGACGTCACGAAAAACGGTGTCGTGTATTTTAAGCGAAGTGTTTTCCAAAAGAGCGGTAGCGCACACCCAACGTAATAGAGCGGTGTCGTCTCATCTGAAGCGCTGAGCCAGTATGGTACGAATCAGTTCAGCAACGTTTTTTGGCGGTGCGTCTTGTCACCCACCGTATTTTTACGGCCGTTAAATGACGGCACCGCTTCCTAGGGAACCAAAGCTTAACTGCCGAACCGTTCAGCTCAACTTACTAAAGAATAATAATCCATAACTGTTTGCTAAGATGTTAGATAAACCTTATGACTAATACATATATAATAACGCACAACATATAATATAATATATAATAGAATTACTCCACTTCGGGGCCAGTGGCGTGGACATTGACAGGTCTCCACATTGTACTAGAATAATTCTTTATAGTTTTATTTAAAAAAAAAAATTAATTACGAAATTCTGCAATCGACCTACAAAAACTTATGACACTTTTCGTTTACGCTCAGTGTTTCAACTTCATTCCAGTTCCAGAACTGCGAAAGGTTAGCAATCAGATTTTCCGGATTATAAGCACTTAAAGCACACATAGATAAGTTTTTGCTGACCGTTGTCATTTTCAAAGTCTGCCATACTTGCTCCTTTATATTTCAAATATAAATTTCCAGTTTCTCTGAATCTTTTAAGTCATAGCAAAACTGTTTCTCGTTTTAGACCGTGGGGCCAACTTCTCAACGGAATATTCATGGTGCAGATTGACTTCAAATTTCAAATCCATATTACATTTATTTATTTTAATTTTTTAATTGTCAATTATTACGAGTCAAAGCAGCTTAATTACAGAAACTTTAACATCATACGAAAAATAGGCTACTGTAAAGAAGTTAAATTACTAGCATTACATACATACTAAAATTTTACCCACCAAGGTTGCTGAATTTTTATTCGCTGTTTTCAGAAACATTGACATAATTAATTTATTATGCTTTCAAATAGTTTACTTTCTTGAACCTTGTATAATACTTGGGATTACTTTCTTTATTAGAACTGGAATTGATATCTTGTTAAACAATTGTCACTATTTATGTCTTACTTTGTTTTTATCTCTTTTTTACTTTGTTGTAAAATGTTTTTGTTTCTACGATTACATAATATATAATTATTTATATTACTTTGATATGTTTTTATATTTTATAAATAAATAAAAAACTATGAAATGTAAAAAAGCCAACATTGATAATTCTAGAGTGTTTTATTCCTACAACAATATAACACTAAATTTAGCGTTTGATGTGCTCTGCTACTTCATGTATAGTTGCCGAAACTTTAGACTGATCGACTCTCTACTACAAAGCATGCCAAAGAAAAACTTTATAGATTGCACTTGAAAGTTGTGGAGTTGTTCTGGGTTACCTAAAATCACTTTAAATTAAGGGCTCTCGAACATCGTTACAACGAGATACGCAAACTACCGAATCCTGAAGGATCAAGCCATTAAATTGGAACTTCTGTGGTTCTACTTTAAAATGTAATAATAGATCGTTTTCACTTTACTTACTTTACTTTATTATCTTAGTCATGAACTAGAAAGTTTTTGTGTAATTTAAAATATTGAGTTCTTGTAAAACAGAAAGAAATCAACGGTAATTACGGAGTAGCGAGTGTGTGCTTTCGTCACAAATATTAATAATTGCCCTAACTAAAAGTTGTCGATATTAAATCCGGGCACGTACGACAAAACGACATCTCTATTTTCTAACTTTTATTTGTTCCATTCTTTTGGTCAGCAGCCAGCTTGAAATTTATTTCTTATATAGTACAACGTGATTTCTTCTTCTATCGACGGAAAAAAGTAATTTCGATACTTCTACACGAGTAAAATATTGCAATCATCCTATAACCTTGTCTTGTAGTTCGAGTTGGCGTGCGTAATTCCCATCAGGATTGGTTTCTATGTGTCGATTCTAAAACATCTCAGACGCTTTTTTTACTTTTGTACACAATTTCCAATTTTCTTTCATTCAAGTTTCATTAGGTTGTGAAGTTTCCTGCGGGAAGTTCCTTCAAATTCCGACCTTACAGAATAATCGACGGATAATAGCTGTAGCATACCTTGCATTACTTAGCATTAACAACGCGTTTATAATATTAATTAACGCAGGGGGTGTATTGGGAACAATGTTTCGATAACCTCCCTCCTTACTGGGATTAAATTTGTTAATATTTGTAAGCTGGTGAAGTACCGGGTTAAACACTGGTAAAATTCTATGCAAATGCCTTAACTTTGTGAAAACATAACAAGAAATTCCGATATATTTATCGGAATAAAAATTAAAATAAGAAAGAGTTGAAGAGAAGGAGGTTCAAGGAAAGCTGTAACGTTTCATTAATATACACTTCCTGTAGTTTAGTGTGCTTTAATTTGTAATTGGTTCTGCTGAACTTTAATATTTATATATTTTGTAACTGCGGATTGGATTATATTTGTTTTGCTGTTAATGAAAGGTACATTAATATTTAATATTTTGCGGTTATCTACATTAGCGACTTTAATGTAGCTTTCAGGTTTGCATCATTTTTCGTGTTAATAATGCATAGTCCCACCATTACGGATTGTGTACCTCCAAAAAATGTTTTATTCTCTGTTTAATAAACAAGCAAAATTGGTCCTAATTTCGCGAACCGTGCGCATTTAATTTTAGGATATTAACAAAGGCATATTCTGCGTAATTTCTAACTATAAATATAATATAACGTCTTAGCATCTATCATTCCTTAATAACAAGCTATGTCTTTTGAAGTTTAATAACAAAATACGACAAACAAACTTTAATTTTAATGAAAATTTAATGAACACATTCGCCGAACTTCCAGGAACTTCAAAGAAACACTATATAATGTCGACAAAATAATTTTGAAACTTGGATGCTTTATTAACTACTTCAAACATTATGAAATAAAATTACAGCTAATTCTCTTGGATAATTATTAAACATGAGCCAAATTATTAAACATGGAAACTTGTAAAGCTATATTTTAAGATAGCTACGGATGACTACCTTTTCAATCAAATTGCTACAACGGGATCTATTGAAATCAAATTCACTACAAACCTGTATTATTATGAAATCTCCGGAGATATTAGACATGGCTAAATAAGAGTCTTTTGCACAATTGACATTAAAGCTTTATATTTTAGCACAGGAAATTCAATTCTGGATTCAATGGTAAAATTTAGGTATTTTCTTAAAATAAGTACATAAAATCAATAACTTTCATTTGTTTTGTTTTCAGTAACATTACGTAAATATGTAATTGGGCATTTCTTATGTAATGTATTTGATTGACAGTACAATAACCAATTTATTCTGGAAGTAACAAATACCTTGATATTTTTAAAAGGCGAATGCTTTAAAAACTGTAAATAATAATAATAATAATAGCAGACTATACGACTTACTTAAATTAATAACTTAAATTTGGGTTACATTTCGGCAGACTAACTTTTTGAAACTGCCAAGAGGAATTTATTCAAACCTGAATCATCACAAAAATGAAATTTCTGCGAACAATTTCTGTAGTCAAGTGCTTTTGTTAGCGTTTTCGGTTAATTGATGTTATAATTTTAGACTTTATAAAAGACTTGTCAATTCGAATGTGCCAAAAACTCAAATTGTTCGGAATGGAGGGAGGTTGATCATAAAATTGTTTATTACTTTTGCGTATTATTTTTTATCGTGTAAGAAATACAACTCCGATTCTCTGCAACAAATACTAAATAACAAATACTAATCCAGGTTTATATTTATGTAAAACACAGAGTAAAGGGCATTTTTCCGGTCTACTAGCTAAGTAAACCAGTTCTTACTGTTACTACTAAAAACACGATTCTCCGTTTCGGCATTAGAATGACATTATTCTAGCATGCTTTTTGATGGTGGAATGAGGTTCGTCCTTAAAGGATTTTTGACAACTTTTTGTTTGCAGAGATTAGTATGCATTAAATAATACACAAGATACCTAAGCACCCATTGCTGTAGAAAGCTAGAAAAATATCTTATAATTATTAGAGAAGAACTAAAAAAAAATCAGTATGTGTAAACGCTTCAAGGCTTCAGTAGCATCTGTTTATGCAAAGTAAGTAGTAAGCATTACAATGCAGTACTTGTTTCTAAAAACTTTAAATACACATCAAAATATATATAAATATACAGGTTGTCTCTAAAGTGCTGCAAAATAAGCACAGCAGGTTAGTTCTTGTAACATTCTATGTGCAAAATGATCACTCTTTTTGCTTATGTTTGGTAGTTTCCAAGTTATATTAAGTCAAAGATTTTTACTGATTTTATTTATTGCTACCAAAACATTTTAAATAATATCACACCAATACCTGGCCAAGAAATAGGATGGCTCGTTCTTAGAAAAAGAGCTATGCAATACTGAATTCTTTTAACAGTGTTGTCAATAGAATTTCTAGTAGCAAAACAGTAGGTGATCAACAACAGACACAAGATTTTAATTACCTTTTAAAACACAGAAAAAGTACGAACTGTTTATTATAAAATTATTTATTTACATTAAAATACTGGAATATAAATTTACAAAAATTTATATGAGTTTTCTATTAAATATGCTATTTACGATAAATACAGTGTGTTTCACTTTACATGAAGCCACCTAAATAACTATTTTATTAATAACGCAATTAGTATAAAAATTTTACCAGTGATAGAGGCCATTAAGACGAATCTTTTTTGTGGGAATGGAGTCCAAATCTAGCCAACTATGATTAAAATAAAAACTAGCGTTTCATATAAAGTCATAGCAGCGATTAAGATAGAGCAAAAAAGTATTTAAAAAAGTTGTTGCTAATCACAAAAATACTCCAAATATGAAGTTTCGCTGAAAAATTTTAATTTTAATTGTCTACTTTTTCAGGAATACTTAACCGTTGTTCAGCCGTCATTAATCAAACAACAAAAATTCCAAGTAAATTGTTTTGTGAGCTGACGTTTCAAACGATTTTTAATTGTTTTGATTGTTCATCGCACACTTGATATTTGAGATAAGGAATTTTTTAATCAGCTCACACAAAAATGTAGAAAATTAAAAAATTAAATTTTTCAGCGAAACTTCGTATTTGGAGTATTTTTGTGATTAGCAACAACTTTTTTAAATACTTTTTTGCTCTATCTTAATCGCTGCTATGACTTTACTTGAAACGCTAGTTTGTATTTTAATCATAGTTGGCTAGATTTGGACTCCTACAAAAAAGATTCGTCTTAATGGCCTCTATCACTGGTAAAAATTTTATACTAATTGCGGTATTAATAAAATAGTTATTTAGGTGGCTTCATGTAAAGTGAAACACACTGTATATAGAAAAATATGTAAAAATATATACATTGTTATTCTGACATTTGTTATTCAGGGTGTCCCTGGAGGAACCTGCCAAACTTTGGAAATATGTTCCGAGGGTCATTTTAGAAAAAAAAGTTATTTCAACATAGGTCCGATTCTTCAAAGTTACCGAGTTATTGCTGAACAAAAACAGAAAACTTTCGCTACTGTATATCTTGTTTCATACGGCTGTAAGGAGTGGCCTTTGGAAACAATTGTATTGTCAAGCTTTGTTGTTGTCACCTTGGAAGTTGATTTAAACTTTGATGGTAATTATTTTAAAAATGCCTCTAAAATGTACGTATGAAGAATACGCATGGGAATACATATGGGAAAAATTTTTATTATTGGAGTATCGAAAAAACTTTTATGGGGGATGGGTTCTGCATGTCCGATAACCTAAAAATCGAATTTGAGGTAAGTCACGTGACCGCCGGTATGGCGGCAAATTTAAAAAATCACTATGAAGTCGCAAAAAGTGGGGTTAGATGACAAATTATCGAAGAAAATTATTAGAAAAAGTTGCTTAGAATTTAATTTTAGGTTTATATGCAAAATTTTAAGTATTTATTTAAAAAATTGAAAATCGCAATTTTTTGTAAATATGTTGTTATTAAACCCTTTGGATTAACGACCGATTTAACAGACAAATTAAAACAATAAAAAACTTTGATACAAGTTTTATTCGTGACGTTTCGATCTTGGTTTTAGATCCTTATCAAACTATAACAATAATTAAAAATTAGTCAAGAAGTAAAAAACTAAAAAGGAGTTGTAATAGTAAAAAAAATTTAAAAATTAAATAATTACCTGTGAGTTAGAAACAACCAAAAAGATTATTGATAAATTTGCTAGTAAGCACATTATGTTTAGAAAATCAAAAGACTCGAGCACCAAAAACTTTATTGCAAACACATGTTGAAATTTAGGATGGTTGGTTCAAACTGAAGTAGAACTTGAAAAGAACAAGATATTAACTAACTAAAGGACAGAAAGGGCCCAACCCACATTTTAATTTATCTCGTGGAACGAAACATATACACTAAAAAAGGTTACAAGGACAGAAATTTTTTTTATAATTATTATTCTAAATTAATGATAGCATTATATACAGGATTAAGTTTTTGTGTATCAGTATGGTTGTTAAGTGTTAATTTATTAGATTTAATGTGAAGCATCTCAGAAATTAGTCTTTTAGAAAGATTAATTTCAGAATCTAAAATTTGTATATTATCCCATTGCATATCATGAGACTGTACCATGCGGTGTAAAGAAATAACATTAGGAAAATTACTAGAAATATTTTTCTGATGTTCCTTTATTCTAGTACGTAAATTCCTCTTAGATTGGCCAATGTAACTCATAGAACAATTATTACAGTTAATTTTGTAGACAACATTACTAAGATCCTGTTTATTAGTCTTATCTTTACCTTTTTTAACAAAAATATCTAACGTGTTATAGATTTTATTGACAATAGTGAAATTTATATCTTTAAAGATTCTATTAATTTTGTTAGAGATATGTTCTTGAAAGGGCAACATTATAATCTGACTGTTATTCAAAAAGGGGTTATTGTTAACATAAGGAACATTGGAAAATTTAATTTTGTTTACCCTAATTTTGATATGCTTATCAATAAATTCATAGGGGTGATAATTAGCAATAAGAATTTCTCTAACAAGTTGAATATTACGTGAGTGAAATGTATGTAATTTTGTTTTTCCTTTTCTTTCTATGATATTTGAGGGAGATGTATTCACGGTTAGCGATGAAACTTAATTATTACCGAGAAAATTGATCTTTTCTATGTGCTCTAGCATACAAATATTTCTAAAATTTTTATGCCGCTGTTAGATCCAAACCATTGCAACAGTGGGCGTCCTAGCGGAAACCTGTTTTTTAGATTTATTCCTGTCAATTATGGAAAAAAACGTGAAAGTTCTTCCATTGTTATCCAAGTACATAGGTTTCACTTCAATCAGGCTACTTAAAAGGAAAAAATTGGGTATTTGGGAATTAATAAAAAAATAATTGGAAAAATTGCGATTTTCAATTTTTTTACTAAATACTTGAAATTTTGCATATAGCTCTAGAATTAAATTCTAAGCAACTTTTTCTAATAATTTTCTTCGATATTTGGTCATCTAACCCTACTTTTTCCGACTTCATAGTGATTTCTTTAAATTTGCCGCCGTACTGGCAGTCACGTGACATACCTCAAATTTGATTTTTAGGTTATCGGACATGCAGAACCCATCCCCCATAAAAGTTTTTTCGATACTCTAATAATAAAAATGTTTCCCATGTGTTGCGAAATTTTTGCCGGTCACTGTATACAGTTTGTCTGACGGTACTAACTACAAACGGTAACTAGATACAGAGATGGTTTAAAATTTTAAGTGGTTGTTAAGCAACGCACCCTTGTGATTTATGTATTAATGTAAATATAATAGTACATTATACATCAAGGGAGAGAAATGTAAGATTTTTCCTGAGGTGTAATTTGTAGCCAGAGGGCGAAGCCCGAGGGCTACAAAGCTCCGAAGGAAAAATAGCATTCTCTCCAGAGGGGTATATACTATTTTTTTCACGGCCTAAGTATAGTGGTAAATATAATAAGCTCGTGCGCCCCAAATCTTTCGTTATCAAGTAGACATTGAAATTAAAAGCGTGCACTTCCTAATTCATGAACACAACTATAATTTTACTAAATGTCAATTTTGACATATTGACATTCAAGTGTAGTTATATTTAATAGTGTACCTGCTGTTAATTTTACAGTTGTGAACATGTAACGTTAAATTTTAATGTAAACAGATAATTTAAATGTACGAGTATGTTTCAATTTTGGGGTTTTAAACTTTAATAAACATCTAAAATTTAGAATGGCCGATTTTTATTATTTGATTCATAATGAAAACTCCCTTGGGAATTTTTTGAAAAATTATTTACCTAGGGGATAATTTATTATTTCTGTCACGATTTTTGTATCATAGAAATGGACAAATACTCCCGGCCGTGAAAAATAGTACATTACATCCGAGGTGGGAAATGTTTCATTACAGCCGAGGGCTTGATGTATGACCGAGAGGCGAAGCCTCGTGGTCAGACATAGCGCGAGGCTGTGATGAAACTCCCACCGAGGTATGTATACTATTTTATTCACAATCATTAATCATGAATTTTATTAATATTTTTTGACAGCTCTATTATAATTTATTTTGGCCTACTTTAACATATAGATCTATGACAGTGTCGCTAGGCAATCGTACATAAACATTTCCCGCCCGTGGGTGGGAAGTGTTTTCTGTCACTTTCCACCCAAGAGATTGTCATTACAGTTAGGAATGACGTATTTCCCAACCTCTAAAAGGTTAGGAATCGACATATTACTATAATGATTGTGAATAATAGTACATTACATCCGAGGTGGGAAATGTTTCATTACAGCCGAGGGCTTGATGTATGACCGAGAGGCGAAGCCTCGTGGTCAGACATTGCGCGAGGCTGTAATGAAACTCCCACCGAGGCATGTATACTATTTTATTCACAATCATTAATCATGAATTTTATTAATATTTTTTGACAGCTCTATTATAATTTATTTTAGCCTACTTTAACATATAGATTTATGACAGTGTCGCTAGGCAATCGTACATAAACATTTCCCGCCCGTGGGTGGGAAGTGTTTTCTGTCACTTTCCACCCAAGAGATTGTCATTACAGTTAGGAATGACGTATTTCCCAACCTCTAAAAGGTTAGGAATCGACATATTACTATAATGATTGTGAATAAAAATATTTTCATTTTATTTGTTTGTATCTAGTTACCGTATGCACCTAGTACCTGCAGACATCTGTATACTTGGGACAAGCAATCAGAACTAGCAAAGTAAACCAAACAACCTAAAATAAAAAGAAGAGTTAGCATGGGATGGGTAGCGTTTGGTTTGGTCTTAAAGGACCACAAAATTCCACTCCACCTGCGAGCAAAACTCTTTAACATTTCTATAATTGCAGTTATAACCTATGGAACTCAAACATGGAAAAGCTGAAAGGACGATGGAAAGGCAGATGTTGGGTATATCTCTTAAAGATCATAAAATGAATGGGTGGATAAGGAACAAAATTAAAATCGAAGATGGGACGGCCACAATGAACGACACCAAGACCAGAGGTGGAATAAAGAGATAGGAAACTGAAGACCATATTTTTGATCATAGATTTGTAAAGACACGCAGGTCTAATGTGGCGCAGAACAGCTCAGGTCAGAGATAGATGGAGACAATTGGGGAAGACCTATATCCATAAATGGATAGAGAATGGTTAAGGGAGGAAGGAATAAGTAATAAACTGCAACTGTTCATCTTTCTTCGTTGACATCAATTTATTTTCGGTGCTGTGTATCACCCTTCCGTATTCAGTTATGTTTTATCGATTTTATTTATTTACAAAAACTACTCATGATTATTATTAATCATAAGCATTTTTATTAAATACAGCATTTGCGTGATAGTTTTATATTTTTCACATTGCATTCAACGATAAAGAAACAAATAAATATGTAAACAAGTAAAAGAAGCACACTGAGAAAAATTACAAAAGACATTGAACACGACTTCTATAGCAGCCAAAAGAGAGTATTAAGATCTAAAAAACCATCAACGAATGCAGAGAAATAAACTCGCTAGAGATAAATAAATGTATTGACTACTTCAAACAAATCTACGACGATGAAGAGAACATACCTCCACCCAAAACAGAAACTCGGGTACTAGACTGGACAGTCACAAACGACCAAGTAATAAACGCGATAAATCAATAATTGAAGAACAGAAAAGCACCAGGAATGGACAGCATCACAAACGAATAAATAAAGTACGGGTGAAAGATCTTAGCGAAATAATATATTGTGTTATTAGGAGAAAAAGTGTCATTTTGTGTGCGGAATATGATGTTTGAACGACGAGCGAAGCGAGTCGGGCAATTTCATACGAGGCACACAACATCATTTTATGCATAGCACATCTTATTTTTTCTTCAAACGTATAAATTAAAAACAATTCTACTACTACTACCAGATGTGACGGATGTACTAAAAGGAAAGAACGCCCTTCTTAAAATTATAAAAATTAAAGAAGAAATAAACTGTAACTGCTACACCAAAATAAAAACAGGAGGTAGATTAAAAGAGCATGTCCCAGTGAATACCAAAATTAGACAGGGTAATAGCCTGGGTCCACAGTTGTTCAATTTGGTCATGAACAAAATCGTAGAAAACATAAGACCAATGGAAGGATATACACGGCGGTGCACTGCCTCACGCACCATAGGAATTTCAATGGTAAATTTTTAATTTGTAAATATTTGCTTCCTAATTATTTTAGACCAAAAGTGCAAATACGTTTTTTGTAAAGAAAAAAATACTGCACGAATTAATTCCCAAAGTTTTTCTGTTACACGAAACTCAAAAATTGTGTAAAATAGCATCAATCGATGAAGTATTTCTTTCTCTATAAAAAATTTATTTGCACTCCTGTCCTAAAATAATTAGGGGATCAAATATTTACAAATTAAAAATTTACCATTGAAATTCCTATGGTGCGTGAGGCAATGCACCACCCTATATAGCTAACAATGAAGACTTCAACAACACAGCCGAGAAATAAAACATGGCCATTTCAAACGAAAAAATGAAATGCTTAACAATCTCTAAAGAGCCAATAAGGTGCAAACTTGAAATTAACAGAAAAATCATAGAACAGAAAATAACATTTAACTACCCAGGAGCATACATATAAGTATAATAAGTGATCGCAACCTCCAAAGAGAAATATCAAATCATGTAAAAAAAAGCAGCCATCGTTTCAGGAGCATTGAGAAATTGATATGGAGAAATAAACAGCTTAGAACAGAATGCAAAATAAGAGACTATAAGACCTGCTTACGTCCAGTATTGACCTATGCCATAGAAACCAGAGCCGATAATTGTAAAACAAAAAAAGCATTAAGGATAACGGAAATAAAGGTATTGAGGTTCATAATAAGAAAGTCAGACGCGATCGCATCAGAAACCAAAACATCAATGAACAATGTACCATACAAGACGTAGTGAAGTTGGGGAGATAAAGAAGAAGACAGTGAAACCAACAAAACTCAAAAATGGACAATAAAAAGATGGCTAAGGCGGCACGAGACGGGAAACCAGATCACCAGGAAGACCTCCAAGAAGGTGGCGAGGTTAGCAGATTCCCAGGAAAACAGAATCCAGTAAAAACGCAGGTCAAAGATCCAACGTAAGAAGAAGAAAAGGAAGAGAAGATGTTTACAAATAACGAAACTGGATAGGCGAAGAACGGATAAAATTTGGAAGAAAATAAAAATAAAATCTATGCATAACACGAAATCTTGAAAATAGAACACTAAAATGGTACAGATACGTAGAGAGGATTAATGATGATAGATGGCCGAAGAAAATATATGAGTGGTCTCCACGGAGAAAAAGAAGAAGAGGTCGGCCAACTTTTAAATGAAAAACTCATGTAACACAAGTACAGATAGGCCGACATCTATAAGAACGAGACCGGAAAGATCGTCTATTATGGATGCTGAAAACGGCAAACCCATAGAGGAAAAGTCATCTTAAGTAAGCAAGTATATCTATCAATTTTTCGCAAAAAAATATATTGCACGTTAGTTCTAACGAGATACTAACTTCTTCTGAGGTTTTCCCTCGGATTTCAGAAAAAAACTTTCTGCTAAGTGCGAAGCTAGCAAAAACCAAATTGATGCCTAATATCTTGAAAGTGAACAGTTTTTTGCAAGGACTATGTTTGTTTAGTAAACAGCACTCGCATCCGCCGCCGCCATTGTGTCACTAAGCATTCGCAAGGATCATCCTAACACTGTCGCTCCAAGACGGACATGCGATAAGTCAAGCGCAGCGACGCCGGTCTACCAGGAATAACCAAACGACAATTATTGAACAATTATTTTAATTTATGAATTTGTATATTGATTTCTTTTTACATAAGAAGTTACGTTGTATTAACCAGAATTACATGTTTATTTTCATTATAGGTACGTATTTACAAAACCTCGGTGTTGTATTTATTAGAGCTGTGACAACACCCTGGACACAAACCAATCTACCCCAGGGCACTACCCCAAAAGGAGGGTGTTACAGTGCATTAAAGAAGCACAAATTATAAAGGTAAATGCTATTATTAATTTGTTAACTTTACGCACCTAAAAGATCCGCTTGCCCGTTTATGATTGATTCTATACAAACGAATAAAACCTCATCCACTACAAGCAAAATGAACCTCAACAAACGATTAACCTGGAAGTATAGACTGAACCAAAGAGAAAATAATGAAATAGTTATAATAGTTTTAGTAATTTATTTAAAAAAATAAAACTCTAAACAGTGTACGCGACAAATTTCCTTTGGTACTAAATAATCCTTTTTATCGCATTGCTTCGACAAATTTGGTTTCTAGGGAATTTTTATTTTGGAAAATAACAAATTAGAATACAAATACACTTTAGTTCAAATAATAATTTTGAAAAACATTAGTCTCTCTGATACTTACTGAAAAAAATAAGTACCTACTTTAGAAGATAACATTTTTGAAGGTATTTGAAGCTTTAGAAGAATAGAAATAATTTTCAAAATTAGTCGAAGTCTATTCAAATATTATTTAATTTGGCCATTCGATTAAAAACACGATGTATTGGTTAATACAAAGAAAGTCACAATTAATATCAGAAAACAAACTGATACTGTATAAAACAATTTTAATATTCTATTTAGTCATGAAGTACAACTGTAGGGTTTCACATCAAATGCTGTATGATCTCATAATAAAAATAAAATTGCAAATACCTACTGCGAAAGAAGAAATGCAAAATAAAACAATAAACCAAAAGACCCGAACAATATAATAAATAAACATTCAAATACTAGTAGTAGTAATTAGAATAAAGTTTTATGTAGTTAAGATGTAAAATGTAAAATGATGAATTTTAGAAACATTCTTCATTTTTGATGAGCCCTAACCTTCCTTAAACCTTTATGTAGTGATAGTTTGGTTTGATTTAGACTGAAACAAACAAAACTCCTTCTGTAACTTGTCAGTAGTGGTAGACGAGTAGATAATCGCAAAGGGTCACCCATAAAATTCCCTTTGTCGTAGAATTCTAACTTTTGGGAATGGCAGTTATTGTCGGTGAGGAGACGCGAGTTGTATAAGAACCTAAGTAATCAGAATCCAACTTTAACCGCAAGTACTTTGACGAAACTTCCCTTAGAGAGAGAATTGTTTAGTTGAGTAAATTTTCTTGACGAACTGACAGAAACTCCACTCTTGTTAATTCGTTTCCTCATATCTTATTAACGATACGTATTTTAGCTTACGTGATGCGCCTTAATACTGTTTATTTTAGGTGACTAATTACACAGTTTCAACGAGATGTAATTATCTTACCGGTTGAGTGAGATAATCGGAAGGTTTCCGCTACGATCTTTGATTTTGCTTAGCTTTGGGGATGTTTATTTTGTGAGCAAAATACTAATTAACTCCTAAAACATTAACTAAATTAAAAATTTACTAAAAGAAACAAAAACCGTTCCGTTGCGTTATTAGTTAAAAGTAAGAAGTTTATAATTTCCATGTTATAAAATCGTTTAACTTCCAGTGTCGGCCTTGGCCATGGAAATTTAGTAGTACCCCTTCTGTTGTGATTGATGCGCTTTTTACAGATTATACACAATATAATTTTGAGGTTACATTATAGAAACAAATGCCTGTTTCAGCTAGCAATTTTAATTTCCAAATCTATATTAAAACGTAAGTTAATCATTTGTATTTTTATCTGTATCTGCAACCTCTTCTATCTTTCGGTACCGATGTTGGTGTGTTAACGTAAAATATAAACTTTTAATTAATTTAAATACTTCACGGTTGTTCATTATTTGATCGAAGACTTATTTTCAATTATTAACTTAATTCATAACTGCGCGTTCTTGCCTAACATAAATAATAATAACTTCACCCCAGTAAAATATTATTCGGAAAACATCGTCGTACCTATTAAACGAAAGTTGAAGTAAAACTGCTGTAAAAGTTTGACGTCTGAAACTCATCTTCATAAGTTGTTTTGTATATTTAAGTTTAGCCCTCTCTTGTGTAAAATAATATCTCGACCGACGTTTTCCAGAAACTTTAGATGGAAAAGTAAATTTTTTAGTAATAAACATCCACTTAGGTTAAGTTTCGTACTTTTTTTTCTTGTTTAATCAAAAAGGTGAACTAAGGGGAATTATATTTGACTTTCAAATAAAAACTTTTCCACGCCAAACTGAAGCTGCTGAGGCAATTTTGTTAAAATTATATTAAAGTGGATGGTGTACGAAATAAAATTTAGAACAGTTTTGTCATTTTTTTTTATTTTCGTGTTAAAGTAATGAAGGCACATGTTTTGAATATTTTATAAAATTTCTGGACGAGAGATGAATTTTTTACTTCGTTTACACTTTCAAAAAATGATTTTCTTGATAAGCTTAATCTTTGAAAAGGCGCCATGGGCTAAAACTCAAGGTGAAACATTTTTACATACCTAAAAGATAATGCCTGACATACATAATTATGTATGTACGTATATTGTACTATGTAATATGAAATAAACACAGTAATAACTGAAACCTTCGCAAGGGACTCCAGCCATGAGAAATCACTCAAAGTGACGTATATAAGGCAGGGAAACATTGATTTGTTGTCATCGTAAATATTTCCATAGAAAGATATGAGATATTAAGAAAATTTAATAGTCCCCTAGGTACAAACCGCCACCTGTTGCACACATTCGCCCAAACCAAATGGAAGAACGATTTGGAATCATGTAAATATCGAAAACTGTCAATTAAATTTTTAGCATATAGTTAGTTCGTTTGCTGTTTATTCAATCATTGGTAGGCATATTTTGCAAAATTCACTTTGCAAGTTGAATTTTTCAAACTTCAAAAAGTGAGGTTATATAAGGCAACTCTTGACAGTTTCTAGGAAGTTTGACAGATCTTATAAATAAGTTTAGAATTCCTACTGTGAATACCTAATACAGGAAGTTGCTAAGCTGTTAAACGATTTACCTGTCGTATCTGCAATACCGTCTTGGCAAAGCTCAGATCTTTCTGTAAAATAATTCAGACCAAATAAGCATACAGTTAAATAAACAAATTATACCAACTGCAGATGCTGTTTTGCTATCAAAGGAATTGAAAATGATCTGTTTGTAACATATAATCTGTGCATATAATAATAATAGACATCGCATGTAACATGAAACATAATGTCGTCTCATTGCATAAACAAAGCTCAGGTGCTTCCTTGTTTGAACTTTATGCTTTAACAGTCATTCAATGGAACTGTATAGAGTAAACAATAAGACAGCGTCAGCGAATTTGATTAACTGTTCGCTTAATTAGATATCAAATACAACTGTTTGCAGGACTAGTAGATTAACTCAATGCATTTTGCTTGACAACTACGTAGATTAATAAATAAAACAGAATGAGCGTTTCACGTTCTGGCAATGACATAATAATTGGCCTTCTTGATCTCCTTTCTTCTACGAATATATCCTACAACTATCGCATTAACAACAGATGGATTATCCCCAAATGTAACTTCTAAAATAAACCTTGAACATTGCTTATAGCTGAAATGTTTCTTCCACAATACAATTTTTTATCAAAAGCCTCTTTTTGTTACAAATTTTCGATTAAAATCTAATTTACTCAAGTTCTCAATTGTCGAAGTTTTAATTATCAATTACATTTACTTACAATAGGGGAGGGTTACAGACTTGCAAAATTAAATTCCTGCCATGACAAAAGTTGAACGTATACATTTCTACTCCAACACAGTTTACTTTATTTAGCGAAAAGCCTTTTTGTTGTACGAATTTCATCCGGGTTCTTCCGCATTTAAACCACATAATTATTATAAGTTGACGAATAAACTCTATTCAATTTTACGTTGGTATTTTTATTATTACGTGTTATTTAGGATCAATTTAATACGTTTCCATGGACATCTCAAATATTTAAAAGCTAATAATGTTCCCTTCAATACCAACTCAGTAAATATTAGATCATAAAAGATAAATTTCAAGGAATACTGATTTAAACAGGGTAACAGCTATCTACTACCGCCATCTGCAATTTTTATTGAATTTTATATGACTTCCGCAACCTTCCGCTTGATTTAGCACGGTCATCGTTCCATGGGGGATTCTAATATGTTGAGCGATACAATACTTGTTCCTGAATTAAAAATGTGCCTCATAATAGCCTTTTTCCCTTTTCCCATAAAACATCTAAAATTCCAACTTGTTTTTTTTTAATTTGCCGCACAAATCCCTTCGGAAATAGTTTAAACCGAGATAAAAATTTAGGAAACAACTACGAATCCCCGAAATCAATATGAGAACCAGTTGAAGCTTCATGAATAACTTCCAACCCAACGCTCTTAAGAAGTCAGCATGTTTGGTTATGCGGCACCTTTATTTCAGATTCTGCTAGTTCTGAGGTTTCGGTATTCAGATACCACCAAATTCAATCCTAGATTATCGAGTGCTATAAAACAGTTTGATTCGCTGTAGGCTTCTTTGATTTCTTATACTTGGTTTGGTTTCGTTCGTGTGGATGTTGAAGCATTTTCCTTTCCTTTTTTGATAACGTCTAGGGTTAAAGTTCAATCTTGAATGTTTTACTATCATGAGAGATTAAAATTATAAATATATTCCAATCATTCAAACTCATTACAAAAGAAACACTTACACCTACTTTAGTTTGTCACTTTTATTAGGTCAACAACAATCATTTAAGCCTTTTTCATGTTATTTGAATAATATCGCACCAAATTCCATCCACCATTCTGTAAAAAATCAATTAAACCCCCCTGTTGATGTTAATTGAGCTGCAAACCCAATTAGCTCTTTAAAAATTGTACATTGTGTGAATTTTACCGACAAACATAACGAAAAGAAAAATCTAAAATTAAAAGGCACGACCGCCGTAGAAAATATAGGTTAATTAGTGTCCCTTAACTTTAAAATTACTCTGCAGAGAAACATTTCACGTTCTACATTATGTTAGTCATTGTTTTGCGGGTGAACTCCATCTTGTTGAAACCACAAAGCGTACAGAGTTATGTTATTCACTTACCTTATAGAGTATTGTATAAAATATGAAAATTAACGAAGTTTGTTTATGTTTGTTATTATTTATTTCGAAGTAGATTTGAAGTTGAGTTGGAGTTTTGTTTGCTGATTTTTTAAGCTAAAATTGAAGCTTCTATTTATAACAACAGATCAATAAAAATACCAATTAGGGTAGGCTGTGAAATTGAATTATTTTGAATTGGTACTTTAGCCACATCCACAGAATGACATTTTATAACGTTTCTAGTTTGACATTTTTATTGTAAACAAAAGTTTATAACCTTAAATTGAAACTGAAATGTCATTCTGTGGATGTGGCTAAAGTACCAATTCAAAATAATTCAATTTCACAGCCTACCCTAATTGGTTTTTTTATTGATCTCTCGTTATAAACTTGAAATAAAATTCGTTTTTTAAACGACGGGTTCGTTAATATTTCCAAAAGGTAAACCTTTGAACTTAGGAAAGGGTAGTACACTTTGACATTTGGATCTCTTATTTTCAACCCTTAATTGGTAAAATGTAAAATGACAGGGTTCTAAAAACAAAAATAGTAAAAAAATCAACGTAGTAAAGCAGATAAGCCAATTAAGGTCTTCCACTGGCTTAAAAAATTTAATTCATTAACACCCTTCTGTTCATTCAACTTTTATATTTTAGGTTGTTTGTCTTTAAGGTCGTGTTTATTAAAATGGTTTCCACGCCGCAAAGAATGGAAATAAAACTAAAAAAAAAAAAAATTCCAAAAGCTCTTCAAAGAAACTTTACATATTTTTAACAAAGCAAGTAAAATGCTTTCAAAAAAATACGAGTAGGTAAGCTAAAACGCTATTCTAAAAGCATATCTGCAAAACAAGGTATTTCAAATATGTCTCCGGGCACTTCACCGCGTTCGAGGGGCTTCTTTTATCAAAATGTTGATGTGAACTGACGGGATGTATATATTTTTTTATCCTATAAAATTTTAGCGTATGAATAGTCCATGAAAATGGACACCTGCTTTGTCCGTTGAAATACATACACCACTTCAACATCAAGTGGGCAGCTCTATCGGCTATTTGTTTTCAAACTTAGGAAAATCAGAGATATTTTTTGAGTGTTTTAACCTCTAATTCTAAACAATTCAAGAAAAAATAGAAAAGCTCGCTTTTCTACTTTTAAAGGTAAAATATCAGAATTTATATTCTTAAGGCGCCTCCGGACTGCTTCGACAATTTATTGGCTAACGTTAACGCATATTCCGGTAAACTTTCTAGACAAACTACGTCCTCAAAAATTAATTTGAAGCAATTCCTGATATGAAAATGTATAAATAACTGCAATAGAATTTGTCCTATGAGACCGATTTTTTATTTTAGAATTTTGATAAGCGTATATTTAATTTAATTAGATTTTACGTCGTCCTTTTTATATCAGAAATAAAACAAAAAATCTAAAAAAGGCTCTTGTAGGACAAATTTGATTGGAATTAGGGATATGTTGAGGGCATTAGAAAAGTTACAACATTTTTTTTACGACTACAATTTGTAGAGAAACTTTTTAAAAGGTCGAGTTTCAACATATATTAGTGAAAAAACGTTGGAGCATGTATGCAACCCAAATATCTCATATAATCGGCTTGACAGCTCTGTGTCAGTTAAGTGTTAAAATTTTAAATTATTACCTTTTTATTTCCTCAACGTGTAGTCCACCTTTGGTATAAACAAGAAAATAGCAAAGATCCCTTTCAGTAATATGCAGTAGACCCTGAGAAGTGTTAAAATGACACAGAGCTGTCAAGCCGATTATATGAGATATTTGGGTTGCATACTAGGGTGGAGCGAAAAACCTTACATTTAAATTTGACTAAAACTATATGCGAAAAAGTGGTCTAGTTATGAAACATTGCACCAAAAAAAATTAGAACTCGATCGGACATGATTTAGTGGTGCCCCCACCACTTTAAAGATTACGCCACGCGATACGCGATAGTTAACAATACATGCACCGGCCGGTCGTTTTAGTATTCAATCGACTTCAGACGTGTGCACGTTGTTGTTTACTTTTACATTGACCTTTTCGGATTGAGTATCTGGAAGATTTTTCTGAACAGTGGTGTGCAAACATTATTTACTGTTGGTGTTGTGCGCGGATAATTCAAGAAAAATGCCAAAAACTAGAAATTTGATCAAGTGTCCTATATTTGGAGCTCCTATTAAGTTCACAAACGATGTGCTTCCTACTTATGCCGATATTATGCGGAATTATTCATATATTAGGCAAATATTGCTAGATTCTTCGCCAAACAAAGCAGAGCCCACTTTGACAAACATTTCGTCAATTTTGCTGGCAGAAATTAAAATTATCTGGTCAAAGTCCTCAATTCCCATCGTGTCAAATCAACAAATTTTGCATTTAATAAAGGAGTTCCATAAAAAATATAGAAATCTCAAAAAACCTATCAAAAATCGGAAAACAGATCAGCTGAGTTTAAAACTGAACAACTTTAAATCCGTTTATGAAAACAAACTGTTTGACATTTCATTGTGCAAATGCAAGAATATTACTTTATGTAGCTGCAAAATAAGAGTGCCAGCGAGAGAAAGAACTTTTTTAAGTGCAATCTATTTTGACGGTCGAAAAGACAGCACATTTCTTCAAGAAAAGAGAGGCAACAAATACTACAAGAAAACAGTAATAGAAGAACACATTGTCCTGCTATCTGAACCAGGATCAAAATATTTTGGACACTTAACGGTACCATCCGGAACTGCCAAAAATATTGAACAAAGCCTTCTATCTTTTTTGCAGACAAACACAGACTTATTAGATTTGGTTGTAGTGGGCTGCGATGGTACGGCAGTTAATACTGGTATCCATAACGGAGTAATTCGTCGTTTAGAAGTCCATTTGAACAGACCGCTGCAGTGGTTCATTTGCTTGTTGCATGCAAATGAGCTGCCTTTACGACATTTAATTCAGCATTTGAGTGGTAAAACAAAAGGACCTTCAGCATTTTCGGGAGATATCGGAAAAAAGTTACAGATTTGTGAACAACTGCCTGTAGTAAATTTTCGGAAGATTGAAAATGAATTGCCGAATATTGACCCTAGTATTTTGAGAAACGACCAAAAATATATGCTTGAAATTAGTTCTGCTGTCTCATCTGGAGAAGTTTCAACCAGCTTAGCTTACCGATAACCTGGTAAAATGGCTCATTCGCGGTGGCTTACTACGGCTAATCGAATTTTGCGTTTATATGTGGACACAAGTGATCCTTCGGAAAATTTAGTACATTTAGCCGAATATACTCAAAAAGTTTACGTTCCCACTTGGTTTGACATTAAAGCACAGTCATCGTGTAAATACGGGCCTCTACATTTGTACAATACAATCAAACGTTCACGATTTCTCCCACATGATTTGAGGACAATTGTTGATACAACAATTGACACTAATGGATATTTTGCACATTCCGAAAACTTGTTACTGGCAATGCTTGGCGATACGAGGTTACATATTCGCGAACTGGCTTTAAGGCGTATTTTGAAATTTCGGTCTCAAAAATCTGCTACTCTTCGAAACTTTAAAATACCTAACATTAATTTTAATGCTACCGAATATGTGGGACTGATATAATGGCACAACAGACACACTAGTATAACTGAGCCGCCAATCACCAAAAAGTTTTCTGACCAGTTATTGAAAAGTATGATTGAAAGTGTTCCAGAAGAAATAGATATTTTAAAATTCCCTTGCCATAGCCAAGCTGTGGAACGTTGTGTTAAATTGGTAACGGAAGCATCGTCCTTAGTCTGTGGAGCCGAAGCAAGAGATGGCTTTATCAGAGCACGAATCTCATCTCGAACCGTAATGCCAAAATTCAATACAAAATCCGAGTTTCTCAAAAATTTGTAAGTTTTTCGATATATTTCATAGGACAAATGTATGTTTTGGAAGTTTACTATTAATAAATGCATTTTCTTTATTTATATGTACAGAGTGTCCGAAAAGTATGGAATATTCTATATATCTCGGTAAATATTTATTTTATCAAAAAATGTCTGAAATAAAAGTTGTCTAGTATTTAGTTCTTCATTATAGGAAGATATTTAGTTAGTGGTTTCTTAAAAAACAAAGGAGCAGCGAATATCACTACAATTTTTTTAAATGACGAGGTACCCCTATATTGTACTCATTTGATAGAGATTTTTTTTCTCTTTTCAATGATATAAAACTTTAATACTTTTACTGAACTAGTTTTTGAGAAAAAAGCAAAAAAGTGATGGTAGAGTGATGTTAAGTTTATTACGCAATCTGCAATGTTAACATAATAACTGAACTAATCTGAAATAACTCTAACAAGTTTTTTTAAGTTAATAAATCTGGACACAACAAAAAAAGGAAACTATAATAAATGTTCAAATTGAGCACCGTTCACAGCCTGGCAGTGATAAATTCTACGTTGAAATTCATTAATCGCATTTGAAACAGATTCAGGTTTGATGGCCCTCATTTCTGTACGAATGCGATTTTTTAAGCCCTCAATGTCTCCCGGCCTATTTACGTAAACCTTATTTTTAAGGTCGCCCCAAAGGAAGAAATCCAGCGGACTTAAATCTGGTGACCGAGCTGCCCATTCTACTGGACCTCTTCTGCCTATCCAACGATTTGGAAAGGTATCATTAAGGTACTGGCGGACATTAATCCCAAAATGTGGAGGGGCCCCGTCTTGCTGGAACCATATTCCGTCGTGGGGTATATCCGGATTGTCTTCATTTGGGTATAAAACAGCTAATGCAGGAACTACCTCAAATCTTAGAAAATTTAGATAAACCTCGGCCGTTAAATTACCCTCAAAAAAATAAGGTCCGAAAATCTGGTTTCCCATCATTCCTGCCCACACATTAACTTTCTGCTGGTACTGGGTGTGTCCTTCTAGATACCAGTTAGGATTTGTTGAAGACCAGTATCGTGTGTTTTGCTTATTAACTGTGCCATTTAAACAAAACGTTGCCTCGTCAGTAAACAGAATAGTTTTGTGAAAATTTGCATTGCCTTCAAGTTGGTGAGTTATTTCTTCACAAAATTCCAATCTGCGATCCAAGTCGTCTGCAAATAACTCCTGAACTACACAAAGTTTGTATGGGTGCCACTTTTCCTTTTTTAGGACGCTGTGTACAGTCGATTTGCTTGTATTACAATCTCGCGCAATTTGTCTAACGGAAACATGTGGATTTTCCACGACGGCCAACATCACATTTTCACTTTCTTCATTATTTAAAGCTGTAGCTCTGCCCGTTTTTGGTAAATCTTTAACAGAGCCCGTATCTTGAAATTTGTGCCAAATTTTACTGACAGTAGATTGCGTAATGTGAAATTCGGGGTACAAATTGTTAAACAAATTGCAAACTTCTGTCTGCGTCCTCCTTCTTTCTCCATATCCCAGCATCATTAAAATTTCAGTACGTTGCCTTTCGGATAAATGAGCCATTTCTGTTTACTTCAAAAGCGTATATCACTCACAAATGGATGTTAACCAATGTAAATAAGTAACTTTTTACTTCAAGTGCACGTACTACCTTGACAGTTCTAAGGCGCAATCAATTGTTTCGCCAATTAAAAACAATCATAGGTGTCTATATTAATGACTATTAAAATAAACTTAACATCACTCTACCATCACTTTTTCGCTTTTTTCTCAAAAACTAGTTCAGTAAAAGTATTAAAGTTTTATATCATTGAAAAGAGAAAAACAATATCTATCAAATGAGTACAATATGGGGGTACCTTGTCATTTAAAAAAATTGTAGTGATATTCGCTGCTCCTTTGTTTTTTAAGAAACCACTAACTAAATATCTTCCTATAATGAAGAACTAAATACTAGACAACTTTTATTTCAGACATTTTTTGATAAAATAAATATTTACCGAGATATATAGAATATTCCATAATTTTCGGACACTCTGTATATCCATGCAACATTTGGCTCATATTAACACACATTTTTCGAAAAAATATATATTCATGAGCTCTGGGGCACCGTTAGATATTATCAAAAAAAACTGAAACTTTGCCACAACAATACACTATATATGAGACCACTTTTAGGCACATAGGACAAAACAAATTTTGAAAAAAAAAATTTCTACCTATACGTTCGCTCCACCCTATTGCATACATGCTCCAACGTTTTTTCACTAAAATATGTTGAAACTCGACCTTTTAAAAACTTTCTCTGCAAATTGTACTCGTAAAAAAAATATTGTAACTTTTCTAATGTCCTCAATCTATCCCTAATTCCAATCAAATTGGTCCTACAAGAGCCTTTTTTAGATTCTTTGTTTTATTTTTGATATAAAAAGGACGACGTAAAATCTAATTAAATTAAATATACGCTTATCAAAATTCTAAAATAAAAAATTGGCCTCGTAGGACAAATTCTATTGCAGTTATTTATACATTTTCATATTAGGAATTGCTTCAAATTAATTTTTGAGGACGTAGTTTGTATAGAAAGTTTACCGGAGGCGCCTTAAATATTGCACTTTCACCTTTTCACGAAATTTGTCCCAAAAAGAAACAAAAATTCGTGCAAACTATTTACTCGTTGAAAGATATTATTTTAGCTAAAGACTACAACCTATGTTGATTTTTGTAAGTTTAACAATAATTTAGTAAACTGTTTTCCGGTATTTCTTTAAGCAAGAAATCACGGCTGGCTGAACAATTAATAGAACAGTGAAACAGGGGAACTTTTGACGATAGTGCTTTACAAAACTTAAATCTTTCAAATACTACACTATAAATTGTAGTAAATATAAACAATTTAAGGCTCAAAAAGCTTAGAAATAAATAAGAATTTTCCTAAACTATAAAAGTTTCCATTTATTAAAATTAACTATTTCAACCACAATTGTTTTTGTAACGAGAAGAACAATAAAAGAAAAACATTTTTGATATATCTGCATAATTTAGAAAAACTGAAATATTTTAATTTCTCTTCTAATTACAGCTCGTTATCCAGAATTTCAAACATAAGCATCGACATATTTTAACATCACAAATTTAATTATCGATGTCGATAATCGAATGGTCTAATAAAATTCCACAATTTCTACAGTTTGCCTAAAATGACATCTGCTACCAAAGAACAAACTTACAGGAAAACTTTGAACCAATAATACCGTAATATTAATGTTATGATATTTATAAGAGATTGTATAAAATATGTAGCTAATAAATAACAAGGATCAGACCTTCAGCTCCATACGATGAGGGCTACGTTTAATAGATCGCACTATGTAATAGTACTTATACACATTACACATGTTTGCTAAACCATGCACACGGTTCATGTACTTACAGTGTGTCCTAAGTTCGGAGTAATGAAAGGACATATTTATTAGCCGAAACCGAACTAAACCGAGTACATGTTATCTTACCAACATTTCTATACTAATGTACTAATGATGGAAACAGATACGATTGATCTTTTCTTAGTTTCAAGTTATAATAAAAAATTTCAATTTGTTTGAAATCTAATAAATATTATAATTCCTTAAAAAGACTTAATTATGCAACAGCGCTACAGCAAACAGAACGCAAGAGCCTTCTACAAAAGTATGAGAGATATCAAGAAAGGTGATCAAACAAGGGCCACAATTTTTAAAAACAAGATAAACCAACTAGTAGGAGAAGACAAGGAAGTGATGGAACTATGGGCGAATCATTTCAAGAATTTTTTAAGTAACGAAAAAGCAGAGCAAACGGGTATGTCACCAATCACGCTATAAATGAAGCAAGCTTCCTGAACACAATAATGAAATAGTGCAACAATTGTCCAACGACCACCTACCCATTAGACGTCTAAACAGCACGTGATCCCGCGACTTGTGATTGATCAGTCTTTATAGGAACTCTATGGGAGTATCATCGATGAATGATTCCTCCTAACGAAATATCTCTATTTATTATATCGCATTTACTTAATACTTCTTTGTAAAGTAGATTACAAATAAACTATAAATTTAAAAAAAATTATATGCATTGCGTCTTATCTCAGATAGACCAATAATGTTCCATTTTGTTTTATTTAGTTCTTTGCCCAAAGCATATAGACGATCTTCTCCCAACAATGTTCGTACATTCAGAGTTCCAAATATCAACGTTTTCTTTTGGCGGCCCAATCTTACGCGGAGATTCTTAGGACCCCATGTCTGCTTCCTTTTCCAACCGCTACCTTGGTCGGAGGTTTGCAGACCGCCAGGGGACTTGGGGCCTATCTATTATATTGTGCTTCATAAGGGATACTTAGGCATTCACCTACCACGCTGGCCGTTACGGGTTGGTAGAGGGATATAGAGTAGGGAAGGGCGGATTTTAGATTGTGGATGGGATTGAGGTGTAGGGCATGGTTCCCTTCCAGGATTGGCAAGTGAAAAGAACCAAGGCTCGCTTTCCTGAAGTAATCTACCGGGATCGCAGAAGACTGATTACTCGCTACCACAAACTTCTATAGCGTGGAAATAATATCGTTATAAGCGTGCATATTCTTTATAACTCCTTATAAAGCACTTTTCAAATGTAAGAGCACATTTTGGTATATAAATTAGGACTATCAAGATCAAAAAATAAAACATCACATTAATATTCGAATTAAAATTTATTTCTCTGTCAATTAGAACTTTTGACGTTTATCGTTTTAACATAGCAATGTTCGTTTTATTTTTGCAATTTAAGTAAGCACATAACTGCAAACATACAAAGCTCACGCTGTGTAATGTAGATAACTTAATTAACCATCCCTTTAAAATCACAGCTGTTAAATAGTAAGTAACGACAGATCAATAAAAAAACCAATTAGGGTAGGCTGTCAAATTGAATTATTTTTAATTGGTACTTTAGCCACATCCACAGAATGACATTTCTGACATGAAAATTTAAAACTGAACGCTCTTGTCAAATTTTTTAAGTTTTGTATTTGGTGAAAAAATTTAAAGTTTGAAAAAATGGTATTCACTACACAACAAAAAGCGAAAGCTATTGAATGTTTCTTTCGAACCGGCGCAAGAATAAATGGAGAGTGGCAATATTCACTTCATGACTGCATGACTAATGTCATTCTGTGGATGTGGCTAAAGTACCAATTCAAAATAATTCAATTTCACAGCCTACCCTAATTGGTATTTTTATTGATCTGTCGTTATAACACTTGTTAGTTGTTTTTTTCAAATCAAAAAGAAAACTGGACAAAAACAAAGGCTTCTTTCAATTCTTCTTTGAAATATCCACGCACATGTGTTTCGATAAACTACCAAAGAAAGATACGCTCCAGCTTTACAAGCAAATCTGGCATTTCATCGACTTTCTGGAATGTTCAAGAACAATGACACCGGTTGTTTTTTCTTTTGTGTTGATACATGAACTTTGAATAGTCCACAAAAATATGAAAAATCGTCTTGTAATTAATATCTTTTCGTTTTGAAATTTAAGGGTTTAGCACCTCTGTTTTTAAATGCTAGTTTTTTTTTTATATAATTCGAAAAGTAATAAATGTAATACATTATTACTCCAAAACTAACAAGTACAAAAACACTCGTTGAAAATAATTTGGATATGAAATTTTCTATTTTGCTAAATTAATGTCATATGCATTTCATCAGTTTGTTGTTTCTGAAATTTATTAACAATGGCAGAGTACAATACCATTTTCAGTTGTTTTCGATATATTCCACGATTGTTTAGATTCAAAAAAATATCCACTACCCACCACCACCAGCATGCAAGCAAATAATTATACGTATATTTCAAATAGGAATTCTGTAAATGAAATATTACGAATATACTTATTCATTTCAATTCTATTTAACGTGTCGATTTAAAAAATACGTATCACGTTCATTATTTCAAAATTCAAAGCAAATTGACTGATTTATCTTCCTGATTAAAATTCAGCTCAAAAACCCAGCGGTTATTTATTTTTCACGTGTTTTAATTAAATTTATCGAGAAAATTTGTTTGAATAAGGATTCGTAACGGAAGTTAATAACGGTTTAAATTATGGCGTTCTGCTGTACGTCCGTATATTTTTCTGTAAATGAAGCAACACGAATTTGTGTGCATGTAACGTGAAAGCAAAAATAAAATTGGCGACACTAAACTTATAATTTCCGGCATGGGCGGAAATTAAATAGTTTTTACATGCTCTGCTCTTGTTGATCTGGAATTGATTATCGTCGAATTTCAATGACTGTACGTTTTAATAACGTTTGTATGTCCATTGTAATTCAGATAATTTATGAAATAATACCTTCGACTTTTAATGTGCAAATAATTTTTTTATTATCTAAGCGAATAAGCAAATGAGTTGCGCTTTTACTTTTTTTAGGGGGTTATTAACAAAGGCAATTATTCCAGTATAATTTTTGGCATTTTTTTCTTATATTACAGCTTTGAAAGTACGTAGATAATAGAAACAATTTTAACTTGCTAGCAAATTTTTTAATATCCCCCTTTGTTATTTTAATACACCAATTTACATTTATAATTACCAGCGCTTTTATGAACTTACATTAAGCGATGCCCTTTCAGGCAACGGTATTTTTCAAAGGTTCCCTAATTTTTCACCTGACTTAAATGGATTGTTATAAAACTGGAGATTACTTAAGGTTATTCTTCATATTTGCATGTTTAGAGGGTTTATGGATTTTTTACCCTTAAAGCAATTTAAATATTAATTCATAATTTTGGAATTTCCTAGTTGAATCTAACCTAACTTATTTGAGAGACCATAAATTTTGAGGCTTTGCTGCGTGTAGCTTTCGTATTTTTATAGAATAATTAAGCAGAAGTTAAAAAACCTCCAGCTTTACTCCGGGGAAAATGGCCTTTAATTTTTTATACTGGCAGAATAATTAACTAAAAATTGCAAAATTTAAAACCTACCCTAACGTTATTATGCAAAATATTCACATCTACTTTTAAAAAATGCTTTTGTCACATGCAAAGGCAACTTGTCGGTTGAAGATGTTTAGAGGGCAAAGGTGTTAAAAGTCAAAAGAAAGGAAACTATCCGTTAGGATTTTCAATTTCAATGAAATGGAATTAACCTCAAATTTAGCAATTTTAAGTCAACAATGAAAACAAACGAATTTGCTTAGTGGGACACGAATTTAAAATTCCACTTATTTCCGTTCATTTTAGGAATTGTCTCTAAAAATCGCTATCGGCATTCCACAACATAGAACCCGAAACATCGTTAATGTAATTGTTATTACTGCACTATCTCCCTTTTTCATTCCCTCTTTCGTTCCATACCAATTCCGCTTACTATCAAACCATCAACTTTTATAATTCCGCAGCCATTGCCAATTATTAACTCAGTAATACCTCGCCTACCAGTATGCTGTGACCGCAGAAAATAATGAAAACAACGCGGTATAAACAAAACGATGAGTTTTGTTGTACTTTTTTAACGGCTACAGTTACCGTAACTTTGTTTTAAAAATTGTTGCCATAAAAAATCCTCTGATAAAATTCCAACTAAATCGAATACTGTTGCCTCGAAAATAATAGAAGCTGATTAATTATTTTCCCTAACTGTTTTATCGATTTACGTATAAAACGCCGGGTTTTTATTTAATACAATAATTTAATTTTTTATTGTCAAAGTTTGCAAACAAGGAAACTTTGAGGCACTTAAATAATCTTGAACAAAACAAATGCATAAAAAAGTCTGTAAAACTCATTAAATATATTTCTCGAAGTAATAAAACTAAGCTACAGTAAAAAATTAAATGTTTTATTTATGTTAACGTTCTTTAAAAATTTGGTTAGTTAAATTAAATAAATTCAACTAAGCTATTTCTTGAAAGTGTTCTAATGAAGCTCCTTCAAGTAATAAAGATGAAATTTCAACAAGTAATTACAAACAAGTCTTACCTTGCACTAAAGCCAGTTAATAATTACAAGAAAAACAATATCAAAAAAAATATTATGAAATAATGTTCCTCTATGTATAGCTAAATGAATAATGAAAACGTTATTTGCGTTTGTTTTCTTGCCCTCTAAGCCCCGTTTATTTGAAAATAATTAAAAGTAAACGTTATAAAACACGCTTGTTTGGCTTATGAAACATTTTCGGGCGAACGTAGTTAATTAAATAAATCTGAAAAGTCTCAATTTTTAGCACTTTTCAAGTGAAAAATCAATACTATAAATGTGGGAAGCCCGGAAATCATATCAATACAACAGTTTAAGAACATCCGAAATACTGTGAACTTTTATCGTAGAAAGATCTAAATAAATAAGAAAAATATGTGGACGCCAACAAGATTGTAAAACTATAAATGCACAGCGCTACTTCCCAAACATACGGGGCGTATCTCAACTCGGCCCATAAACTTTTGATAGAAGAGGAGAAAACTATAATTAAGAAAAAAATTGATGGACCAAAATTTTACAGTAAGAATAGTAATACAGATAAGGAAAATACCGACAAGACCGAGAGGTAGATCAAAGAAAAGGTGGATAGCAAGAGTAATGGAAAACAGGAGAAATCGAAGAAACAAAAATGTTAACAAGAAACTGGAAAGCATGGAAGAAACGGTTTAATGAGTGATGAGAAGAAACGAAAGAAAAAGGACCATCCATCTCCTTAAAGGCACAAAAAGAAGAGGAACAAATAGCTGCTCATAAAAGGCTTGACTCGTTTATTCTTCGCCTGAGACCAGCGAAGTCCCACCGGAATTTATAGAAAGTTGTACTTAGGGTACTTTAAGCCGGTGGTTCCAATTGTCATGCTAACACGTTTGCAACTGTTAATCTCGCCACTCAGGTTTTCGATTATGTCTTCTTCATTAATGGGTAAGATTAGGCTGTTCCCCAACATACGTGCTAAGAAACTTAAAAAAACTCGCGCTTACGATTTAACATACACTACATCGGCCTAAGCTTCGACCACAAAAAAAACAACAACTTTTACTCTGACAGTGGGTTGAGATATTTTAAATGAAGAAGAACCTACGAGTCATTAAAAATCGACGTGAATAAGTTGCCAGTTGATGTGTTCCATAGTTTGTTCTCTCGTGCCGCAGTACGATACCTCAACGATACATTGTTTGTCCGCTTCTGCCATGGCCTGTTCTAATGCGGTTTAACAAGGTTCATTGTCTTCTGGGTAGATTGAAGTCAGCTATTTTCCTTATCGGGTCATCTATGAGCTGAAAGTTGTGTACATCTTGTTCTATCCATTCAGTTTCCCATTGTTCTTCGGTGGTGAAGCCATGGGCTTTTAAGTTTCTTGCCGTTTTCCAGGGCGGGAGTCAGTATTTTAATATTAGCCTGCCTTGTGATAGTTTGTTCGTATAGGAGTGGATATGCAGCAGGATATGCTTTAGGAGACAATGATCGTATTCTCTTTTTAGGGCTGCTTTACGCCCGAGGAAGGCCGAAGCGATATTGCAGAGAACAGACAACCATTCTGTCGGTGCTGATTTGACTGTGCCAGATATAAACCTTATGGTTTGATTTAATTGTGTGTAGATTGTATGCGTGTGTTTGCTATTCAGCCATACTGGCATGCAGTATTCTGCCGCTGAGAATACCAGGGCGAGTGACGATCTTCTCAGGGTGTCTGCGATTGCGAGCCATTTGTTGGTTTTAGTATCGCAGATAATTTTTCTAGGTGATATTATTTTTCTAGGTGGTATTTGTAGCTTAAAGTTCTGCCCAGCGTTATGCCTGGGTATTTTGGTGCATCAATGTGCTTCAGTTTTGTCCCTTTAAAGGTGACATTTAGTAGGCAATATGCTTGTCTGTATAAGTAGAAAGCTGCGACTTCGGTCTTGTTGGTGTGTGGCTGGACCCCCCCATTTAGATAAATAGATGCTCAAAGATTCTAAATTTCTAGTAAATTCCGCTTCTGTTGAAGCGAAATCGCGATGTTGAGAGCATAAAGCTATGAGGTCAGGGTATACAAATTTTTGTGAGTTCGTTTCGGGTAGGTCCGCCGTATAAACATTGAATAATAATGGAGTTAGTACGGATCCCTGTGAGAGACCGTTGTTTAGTGCAGAGCGTTTGCTTTTTGTGCCATTAAGGTACATTTGAAATTGGTGGTCGCTCAGCATTGCGTTTAGTATTGTGAGGAGGCTTTTAGAAGGGATTGGGTGGTACACTTTCACTAAGAGGCCTTCTTTCCACACTGTATAGTAAGCCGAGGTTAAATCAATAAAAGCACCGTGGATTTAAGGTTGCTTTGAAATTCGTTTTAAATATACGAAGTGAGGGATAGTACCTGGTCGCAGCAGCTTCTTCCTGGCCTAAACCCAGCCTGTCCCACTGGGATGGCCCCGTTTAATTTCTGGAATATGCGGTTATAAATAAATCTCTCTAGCAGTTTATACTATAAAACACTAAGGAGGAATATAGGTCGATAGATTTCTGGTGCCTCGGGTAGCTTTCCTGGCTTAAGTATTGCAAGAAGTTCTCTTCTTTTGAGGGTCTGCGGAATTGTATCTTTCGCAATGATGCTGTTATAAAAAGAGTTGAGCTAGCTTCTAGTTCTTGGTTCGAGATGTACTATGAACTCAGGAAATAAACCTTCCAATCCGGCAGCTTTTCCACATTTGATGGATTTTATTAATGTTTCTATTTCTTCTAGTGTGAGGGGTTTCAGAATGGGAATGGGCGGTTGTTGATTTTTCTTAATATATGTGAGTTCATTTCGTACTTCCTTTTTTGTATCCTTCTTCATGGCAGGTTTGAATAGTTCTTCGATTCTATTATGCACTTTGTTTGGGTGCGGAGTTGTTTCTTTTGCGCTGTTTGGCTCTTTAACTTTAAGGCATCCAAGTAAGGCCCTTGCTCTTCCACTGCTATGCGTGAAATCTAAGCTCCCCACGGTATCTTTCCAGCACTTTGTTCTTCCACTGTCTAGCGATTCTATTAAGTCGTTTGCGTTTTCCGAATCCTCTAGGAACGGATCTTTACTTAACTTACACCAGAAATGCTAGCCAATTTGAACTCTACTCGAGCTCGAAACTAACCGTAGGCATCCCTCGATTAAAAAAAAAAACAGGCCAATCGGAATGTTTTGCTTTTTGCGCAAATGATATAGAAGGTTCTTTTTTGTTGGAAACTACTTTACTAGAGGACGCAACCTTTATAAATAATCTTAGAGTCGAAAATATATAATAACATTATCGAGCTTTCAAAAAATGTCCTGTGAATCGCCTTAAAGTGGACTAGGCAAATTTCAACTTAAAATTTCTATCAGCCGTTCCAATTTCCAATTGTCCGGTTTTGCTACTTACAAAATTGCTATAATAGTCGCCCTAAAGTATGAATAACCAGTTAGTTGAATATTTTGAATCACTTTCGGAGATTTTTTTTCTTCCAATGGGTTTACTTGAGGTTTGCGATGGGGTTTAGCTATTTATACCTCTTAGCAACATCAGCAATGGCCCGTTTCACTAGACTAAAGAATTAACCCTAGGTCTACTGCCGCAACTTAAAACCCCAATGTAAAATGCTTTATTTAACATCAGAAAAACGATATACTATTAATAAACTTCGAGAAACCTTTGGAACACACTCATACTCCCACAGTAGTATTTACTTGATTAATATTTTCGATTTCCTCTTTTTGGCGAATTTCCCAACGAAGTGGCAAACTATAAGATTTACTTCCGCGAAACTATAAGGAAGCAAGAATACTAAAGAAAACAAAGACAACATTCTTTGATTGTTCAATAATGAAATGTAAAAATAAGTAGAACACATTCGAAATTAATTCCAGTAAATTGATTAGTGACTTAATATAGTAAAACAAGATTTTTACCTATATGCCTATCGCATTGCTACCGTTTATGAACATTTCGAGGAAGATTTTTCCAAAATGGGTCCAATTTTGTTGATGATTTTGGATAATCTTAAAACCACTACCAGTAGGATTTGACATTTTAACAAATGAAGTCTGGTTTCACCTTAATAGGTTCATAATAAGATTTGAAGCAGTGAAAAGACCCAGAGAAAGAACGAGATCGGTTTTATGCGCCACATTAACAAAATAGTTATTTATGTATCCAGGGCGTAAAGAACGCAATTTTGGCCTGTGGCGTGAATATTATAACCCGAGGCTTTAGCCGAGGGTTATAACACGCCAAAGACCAAAGTCGCTTATTACGCCTGTGGTACATACAATATTTTTTGCACGAACGGAGATTTTATTAAATGTTTTGATTTATAATCAAAATTTTTCTAATGACATTTTTAAAAATGTCAAATTGACGCATTCACGGCAAGAGTGATTTTATAAAATTTGTATTGTAACTAAGGTATTTTTGTGATATTTCAAATTAATTTGTCGCGAGCGTAAAGTGCACCCGAGGTCTGCAATAATGAACTTTACGCCCTTCTTTGCGGGCGTAGCGGGCGAAAAGTAGTCACTTTACGCCCGGGAGTGCAAAAACATATGTAAAAACGTTACTGTTCTAAATCAGTTCGATACTGGTAGTGATCATCGAATGGTTCGAACAAGCATAGAACTGAACACAAAATCAGAGAGGAAGAAACTATTACAGTAGTGTGCGAATTAATGTGGACAGAGCAACATTTTTAATTTATCGCATTTCATAACAAAATTATATTACTTGTGGCGACGATTTCGCTTACTGGCCTGCCATTTCAGTGAGTAGCATTTTGTTACGTGCTATTGACGTCTTTACTGCATATTTTTATGGAAGCACTGTTTTATACGAAGTTCATAATCTCACAATTGTAAGGTTTAATTATTGTGTATTTTGTGCAAAAATAAATTCGCCTAAAAAACGAACAAAAATGATTACTTTAAGTGAACATAAATCTATGTATGAGTCAAAGGAACATTGCCAAGGAGTCTAGTTTCAGTTTAGGAGCTGCAAATAAAATTTTGAAGCAAACTAGGGAAACTATATAGGTGTATTACGGTGAAGTGAAAAGGAAAATGTGGAAGAAAGAGGAAATCAACTGCAAGAGATAAAGCCTCATCCGGGAAAACAAATTACACCTTAGAAAAGCTATCTTTGACCTTCAGCAAGATTTAGCACGCGCTGGGCACAAGGCCCTAGAGAACACAACTACTAACTCCCACAATGATGAAAAAAGATATCTTTGGACCAAAAGTTATGCGAGCTGGACTGTCAAGGATTGGAGAAACGTGATGTTCTCGAACGAAACATACATTTTGGTACAGGGGCAGCGATCTCGTTATGTAAAGAAAAGTGAAAATAAAAAACTTACGGCAGCCCATATCGATCAAACTGTTAAACACCCCCAGAACACGATGTTTTGGAGCTGTCTTTGTTCTGTAGGAGCTGCAGCTTCTTGTAGCAATCGAAAACACGATGACTACCCACAAATACAAAGACTTATTAAAATTTGTGGGCCATTGTAAAAGAGACTTCGCAAAGTGGACTGCACAACAATAATAAGACTAATTGAGGCTGCAATTCAGATTGAAATTGCAGAAAACTTATTGATTATATTCCAAAACATGCTGAGGATGCCATAAAACTAGGGGGGGGGACATGTTTCGTATTAAAGTAATGTAAATTCAATACATATGCTTTTAACGTATTATAAATAAAGAATAAATGATTAATTTGAAATTTTCGCCTGTGTTCAAATTAATTCGTATACTACTGTAGTTAAAAACAGAATAGATGCTCGAGCTTAATAAAGAAAAATATCAAAACGAGCTGCTCAATAAAACAGTAGAATCCTTAACAGCATCAAACACCAAGAACGTATACGAAATAACACACAAAATAACAAAAACAGGCATAACAATGGTGACCAAAGAAGATCAGTAGCAAAGTAAAAAGTGTAACAGAAACTAAACTTAAGCCAGACCAGGGGCGGATCAAGGTTTGCGGGGCCCGTGGCTAAATAGCTTTGAAGGGCCCTGCTAAACAAAATGTAAAACTCAAAAATTATCACTTATAATCTCACAAGAGCGTTAATTCTTTCCGGAAATTTTTAGGTATGCATTTCAACAACGTATTAATCGGCTCGAACGGAACGCGAGGGCCGATTACGTTGTTGAAATGCACTACTAAAAATTTCCCGGGCATAAATTAATGCTCGAGTGCAGATTTGGTAAGAAAATCGTAACGACATCGCCACTAAAAGCAATAATAATTCAGTACATATTTAAATTTTAGAAACGTAACCATAGAAACTTGTATGTCAACTGTCATATTTGACATAAAAATTTCCACTTATTAATTTCACCTAGGTTGGTCTAGCTGTAAACAAAAAATTTCCAAGAAATTTGAACGTTGCCGTGGTAACTATGCTCAATATTACGTTTCTATTAGTCGTTAATTAGTGTCGTACGATTTTCAGAAGTAATACCACAAGTGACTAGAATTTTACCGGAAATTTTTTTGCCGTCACCAACACGACTGCTTGTTGCGACGAAAATCGTAACGAGTGCGACAGCACGAGTTACGATTTTCCAAAGCAACAAGCAAGAGTGTTTGTGACGGCAAAAATTTCCTGTAAAATTCTAGTCACGAATGGTATTCGGAATGATAATTCCTCGAATTATAATAAAATTACTGAAATACTTGTCACTCAACAAATTTTGACAGACGTTGTCTCTAAGCAACGCTGCTAGTCGCAAAATTTTCTAGAAAATTTCACTAGTAGTGGTATTTTCGATTTAATTCGATTGTGATTGGTTCAATTCACCAAAATACTGTGATTTGATTGGATGAGTGGAATAATCAACATAATTTTTATTGACACTAAAAACTACAAAAATTTTTCCCTTAATTTATCTTTAACGAAATCAGTAATAATATCATCGAACTTCAATTTTCTTAAGGTTCCTCTTTCGATGCACATTCAAAAAAAAATCAGTTCGTCAGTTAGATCAGCATCGACGTCATCTTCATAAACTTCAATAATTTTCTTAGTATACACCTCTAACTTGCGTCTTTCCAATTCTGTACTCAATTTCGATAGTAAGCCAAATACTTATTAGTTCACAAATTTTAGAAACTCTTCTGAGGCCCGGGTGTCTCGGGAGCCCTTAGACGGGCGGGACCCTGGGGCTTCAGAAAGAAAAAATCCAAATTAGCACAGAAATTCTAACATCCTATGAAAGGCTTGATACCTCAACAGTACAGAAGAAAATGTCGGCTCGAAAGATCTTCCCGAAACACTCTAAATCACACACAGTCTTCGACAAACGAGAAATAGAAAAGCTCCTCGTGAACACTATATAACTTCGAATATATTGAAAATGAGGAACGTCGTTGAGAAAGCTACAGTAGGTTTGCTGAAAAAATGCTTACTAGAAGGAAAATAACTGAAATATTTTCCATAAATCATACTCTTACATAAAAGGAAACATAATAATAGAAAATTACAGACCCACAAATTGCGCTTTCAAAAGTTAATAAAACCTCGTCTCTTCTGACGGCCCTAGAAAATGCTCGAATGAATTCGCAGTATATTACCATCTTTAAAACATGTAACTATGAACACTAAAACAGAGAACTGCCCCTTTGGGAAAAGTATTGGGCAAGGTGGTAGGTACTGTCTCAACCAAGCTGTTTATTTTAACGTTGAAAAACTCAGTCAAACAAGTGGCGTGGGTAGGAAGAGGCATAAGTGTGGATGTTGTACGATTAAGTCACTTGAGGTTCGTTGACAATATATAGAAGAACCGAAAAACATTTGAACGGACAGTCGAAGAAAATAGAGTTAAAAGAAGTTCCATAAAACTAAAGTAATGAGTCATACGGCGTGGTTAAATGCGCGTTGGCCTTAAGTGTACGATAGCAGCATATTGCCAGTAACTACATTCGGAGTAATAGAACATATCCTGTTGGGAATTAATTTAGAAGAGAATGTTCGAAGCAGTGACGTTCGCAACAGAAAAAAATTGGCAGACGCGATGAGTCTTATAGCTAGATTCAAGGACCAATGAGTAGGGGAAAACACAGAAAAAGAGACAACTTGGTAACCACAAAAAACTAAGAGAGACGGAAGTAAGGGACTGTGAGGAGAGTAGCAGGAAAAAAGTAGATGAGAATTCCCAGAGGCAAAAGTTACATGGAAACAGTCGAAAGAGGCTCATGCCTAGCAGTGGACGAAAACAGACTAGGATACTAGGAAGAAGGAGAACTTTCTTCACAAATTGCTACATAGTAAGATTGACACTGTTACCTACTAAGTAAATTGCTTTAGAATTCCAGTATTAAATAGTAGGCAAACATATGTATATTATGTATTCTATCTTAACTCTTATGGAATTAATATCCAGATCGTCAATTCTTCAATGTAAAAATTATAATGACAGTATGTACTTATGTAATATGTATCACATACAACTGACTTAAAGTTACATTGATTGGAAGAAATAATTAACCCTACTTATGTATTATGCTGTATTAAATTACACTGTCAACTGTTTATTTACCTATTATAATTTTAGGAATTACACTTTTATTGTTCAGCTTTTTGTATGAATCAGGCATGTTCGTTAATTATGACTAATAGTAAATGTGTGTTTGTCCTGCAATTGGCGTTATACAGACAATAAATCACTCTATCTTGTACATTAGTCTTGCGACTGGTTTGCAATCTATACTAGGGAAATGTACAGGGGTTTCCCATTACCTTCTGAAGACTTTGTTATAGTGTATTTAGTGCATAGTGTGTGTGTCTTGTTACTATCTACAGTCGACCATTCCACAGACAGAATCGTTTATTGTAACCAAACGATTAAATAGCTTCACTCGTTGAAGTACCGATCTCGAACGGTGGAGAATTTTTGCAAAAATCCTTATCAGATTCGAACCCGAGACTCCTACCTAGGAGCCTAGCGCCCATACTACTGCTTCAACGAGCTTTCCTAATAAATCACTATGGCGATATTTTTATTATTAACATTTGTATTATAAACATTAAAATATTTTGGGTGGTTTTATGATTCTCTATCGTATTGTTGGCAACCCGCCCTTTTGTTGAATTTTATAGGCATTATGGTTTGCAGGTTCGTTATTTATTAGTTTCTTTTGTAAAATATCAAAGTCTTATTAGTACATTTTAAGTGGGATGTATTCTATCAATATTTAGAAAATATTTAAATATAAAATTAGGTAGTAAAAACTTCCCGTTTGAAATTTTAATTAAAATTACAGTAAAATATTAGCAAGCTTTTTCTTTTCTCGTTATTGAAAAACTTTAACCATTGATGTTGTAAAATTGACAAGTTCACTATTAATATGCCTCGTCGCCTTCACCATTCGAATCGTTCAATGACTTTTCATTTGCAGTTTCCTTAAAGTCTACTCTATTTCCCGATATTACATACAAATATCTACAAACAAATAGACCTTAGCTGTATGTAAATTAGAGTTGCAAACCTACTAAGACATAAAACTATTCAGTTCTCCAAGATTCAAGTATGAAGTTTTTCTTAATAATAAGTAACATTAATATCAGAACAAGAGTAACTAATTCCGTATAGTTTAAGGACATTCTAAAAAGTGAAGATTTAAATTTTATAAATCCAAACCTTTTTTCATATTTTCTATCGGTCGTTACAAATTTAGAAAACAGAATGTTATCTATTCTTTAAGTAACCGGCTAACAATAGCCCTTCGTTTACAATTAATATTCTCAATTCCATTTATTAAAATCACTTAAATACTTAATAATAAACAAAAATGCACAAAGCGTCCTAAATGAAAGTATATTTTTGTTTTCAGTAGAAAAACCCAGGAGCAATCTAAACAATTCTATGGAAGTGTGTGTCCATACCTCTATTTCATAAAAGTTGTTTTTTAAAGAAGCCTAACTAAGTCAACGAAGAAGCCGAATATAAACTTCCATGCAAAAGTGCACATATGAATAAATAAACAGGAAATAGCTTTCGAAACATATAATAATAGTCCAGTAAAATGGTGTTCAAAAAGGGCTTGAAGTGGAAAGTTCTGGTGTAATTGTTTTTAGTGGCTTACTTTATGTTTTTTGGGGTGCTGAACACGAATCTGAAGTTGTCCAACAAAAACCACTATTTTTAACTTTGACGCCCTGTAACACAAAAATGGAAGGTCTTAGGACATATATTTATTAAGCAAACCCCACTTATTTTTCAGTGTTCTATCAGCCGTATCATTTATGCCATGTTTTTTTAAACACCTTGTATAACCTAACGTTAACGTTTTACATATCTGCGCAGACGTATAATGATGCATTTACGTTATACAGGGTGGTCCAGGTTTTTGTGCATTACTTTTGAGAGGTGATAGAGAATCGCAAAATAAGTGTACTTTTCTTAATAAACATGCCTCCAAAAATGCACCATAAGTTTATACAGGGTGTTAAAGTTGGATTAAAAAAAAAGTTTATAATTAAATATCTCAGGAAAGACAAAAGTGACCCTTTTCAAATTTGGCACACTACCTTTCTATGTAAACACGCATCTACAGTACAAGTCAAAAATAGTTACAGGGATCCATAGGCGCCGATACAGGGGTTACATGTCCCTTTTTTTAGAAAAGTTATGGTGCATTTTTGGAGGCATGTTTATTAAGAAAAGTACACTTATTTTGCGATTCTCTATCACCTCTCAAAATTAATGCACAAAAACCTGGACCACCCTGTATATGCCTTCAATAAGGAGGCGGCTGACTACTTCGTGCATTCGTCAATGCTTCTCTCATAACTATTCAAGGTCCGAAAAAATTAGGTAGGTATAGGATAATGTTTACAGCGAAATGCTTACTTTTCGTGTTGTGAAGGGAGAGTCTCTAAAAAAATGTGTTTTTTGCTATTTTCCAAAAATTACTGATTTTCGCCGATTTTTCAACGCCCCTTTGCACGAAAACCATATGTCTTACAAAAAAATCATAAGAACATGAATTGTAGGTAATTTTCTCGTCTTTAGTTTAATATATCGTAAAAAACTTACTTTGCAAGTTATAAGCCAAAAACCAAAGAAACCTGTAATTTTTAGTGGTTTTTTGATGATTTCTCATATTTGCCGAAAAAAAATTTGTTGGACAACTTCAGATTCGTATTCAGCACCCCAAAAAACATAAAGTAAGCCACTAAAAACAATTACACCAGAACTTTCCACTTCAAACTACCATTTGATCTGGACTATAATCTTTCTTTAAGGTACGTTTTCGTAAGGACAAATCGGGGCGACTTGTTGGCCGGACATGTTTGCCGACCGACAAGTTGGTAAAATTGACAGGTGTTTATGTTGTCACTTGTCTGCAACGGACATGTCGAGAGAACGATCTTCGAATCGAAATCTGCAGTTTTCAAGATGGCAGACGATGAAGTAGTACAGGTTATATCAACTTTCTTAGTGTTGGCAGGACGCCATGCGATACTAGAAAGTCAAAAAAAGTCAAAACGGAAACGCAAAACATGGTACGTTAGAAGTTTTTTAGCGAAGAGACGTTTGGAAGGTGCATATACGTAGCTCGTTATTGACTGGTCTTCGCTTGCACCTAGTTGCGCCTCTTATTATTAAAAATTGACATAGGGATTCATCAACAGGGCGCAACGTTAGTCTTACTAACGCTAGTTGCGTCAAAAACTTGCGCCCCTCTTGCACGGGTCTAAATAAATGGCGTAAGCCTATTCACGAAGCGGGCGTAAGTCTAGCGCAGCCATTTTGGCCAACGTCATATATGACGTCACCGTTAAACCAAAATTAACCAATCAAAAAATTCCTAAACTTTTTGAAAGTTATTAGTACTTTTATCAAAGTTCAAAGTTGTTTAAAGTTTGGCTTTAAAAAGCAATTTTTAGACGTTTCCCAGGTTTGTAAATTATTCGGGAAATAATCTGTAATTTAAATAACATATAAAGTGACAATTAGATAGCACATTTGAACTTCCTAGCAATATTTTTTCTTCAATTTAGTTGCAGTCAGCTATAAATGTTTAAAATGATTTGATTTATAGCTATTAACAATTATGTTTGAAAAAAAGAGGGGCCTAAATTTTACTCCTGAAGAAATTAAAGTTATACGGGTGCAAATTACACAAAATTATGGTCTTTTATTTGGAAAATTTATGCCCAAAATACTTGGCAACAGAAGAAATCTGCATGGGAAGCAGTATTGAATTCAGTCAATATTGTAAGTCCTATGTCAAGAACTTTACTGCAAATTAAAAAGAAATTTAACGATATAAAACGAGAAAGTAGAAAAAATCGTAAGCGGTTTTACTAACTTTATTGTTCATATATAATATGCAAGTCTGACACCTAACGGAGTGCTGTACTTAACGATTAGAATAAGACACAGTTAATCAAATATAGGTACAATCATATTTAGTGATAATTTAACAAATAATATGAAATTTCTTAAGAGGTATCTTTCTGCGCAGACCTTTCAGCATTCGATTAACGATTGATCTGTATGAATACCTCCAATTATACAATTTATAACATGGAAGTAAGAGTCCAATATAATTCCAATATTAGGTGTTCAGCAATCAGTGGTATCTACAATAAATATTATAGTGATTTCCAAATGTAAATACATGTTAATTATAATCAAGCTAATAAAGGTTAACGTACCTCAATAAACATGCATCGGCCACTGCTAGTTGGTTTAATTGATATCGAAAGTACTTCACCATTTGTAGATATACTATCACGACTTGGTTATTTGTTAGTATTACTTAATAAGAACATCATTCATGTTTTCCTCTAAAACTGGTACAATTCTTGTAAATTCAAACAAAATGCTTCTTTTAAATTTGAAGTTTCAGTAGTTATAGGCCCAACAGAACAATTTGGAGCAGGGAATATGTATAAATTGTAGTTGCTGTGTTATATAAACCTGTAAATATAGTTTTACTTAGCAAAACCCGTGTAAAGTAAAAATACCATCACATAACCTACAAATTCGGAAGTAAACATACGTTAAATGTTATTTAATACTTACTTTTATGGTTTAAAAACCGTTTGCAACATCCGAAGCTAGTGTTTATCGAAGTACTTTGCTTTAAATTCGTCTAAACTACACAACTTAGTACAACTGTCAAGTTGCGCCCTTTTTAAAACAGGTCGTAAACATGGTCTAACTTTTCGTGTAACTTTTGGCGTAAAAAAGTGCGCAACGTTTTTGTGAATACCGTTGCACAGGCGTAGGCCGTGTTAGTCTTACTAACAAGTTAGACCCCATTGATGAATCGGGCTGTGAGTGTTTACGTAGTGACAAACGAACGCCGACTCGACATGTGCGGCTAATTTTTGCATCCGACATTAACATGTCGTCCGACTGTCCCGACATGAAATGCATTTCGTTTACATTATAACAGACAAGTCGGCAGACATGCCGGCCAACATGTTGCGTCCTTACGAAAACGTACCTTAAGTCATTAACTTTGCGTTTAAAACTAACAAATACTGTTACATTTTCATTGTACTGTTATCTGAATTTGACAGTTTAAAGCCTTCATGATCGGATGCGAATATAACAAAACAAACGCAATCTTAGGAAGCAGGGTTTAAAATATCACTGACATGGCCGCAGTTGATCTTTGTTTTAAATTACTTCGATAAATCTACAATGCTTCAGGCCCGCGTAGATACGGTATATACCTTTTGATATTGTGAAATACAATATAAATGGTGCACGGCAAGCCTCATTTCCTGTAAAATCGTAACACAAACGCCATCGAAGATCAATAAATTCTTAAAATTCGTCTGTAACACTTTCAGGGTTCTAACTGCATTACTAGATTTGCCCTGAACTAATAAGTGAGTTATTTATCCTTGCGAATTCAGGCTATTTCACTATAATAAACACTCAAGTTATAAATGAACGTTATGTAAACCATTGTTAAGCTTTGTCTACTCTGTCGATTTACTCTAACTAACGGAGTACAGCGTGGAATGTTATGCTTGAAATTACTCTTCATCATGTATTTAGTTAGGACTAGAATGTTATACAACACCAGTTAACTAGTTAAACGTTGTATCATGAAAATTTGTCCCCGTAAATGTTTTTGCCTGGTATGTTCTCGTAGCATTTCGAGCATAAGAACAAAGACGTTCTTAATACCGTATAACACAAACGTCATATTTTTCCCAGCAAAAAGCTGAAAGCTTTTCCTTGTAATTTAAAATGGATATCAGGATTAGATAATCAAATTTATAGAGGGTTGTATTTGTATACGCGAATAACGTATTGTTGCACGGAAAATTTGGTTGTTAAACTGCTATCGAAAATAATTCCCATTGACATTCGTCTATATTTTCAACTCCATTAACAAGCACGTAGCGGTACGGCAATAAATAGCTCATTGTCGCATTCAGGATATTAAAATTTGTGATCCTTATCGAAAGTGTTTACTGCTGAAATTAACTTGCAGCGTGATTTACATACCTACTAGTGGTGACGCCTCGACAAACACACGTGTTGTAAGCAAAGTTAGTAACACGGTTTTTGGCATTAATGAGGTAAATTAAATTACATTTTATGCCTCACACCATCTTTGTTTTGTATTTACATTACACTTTATATTACCACACTCGCTGTTGTTTTAGCCACATTTACCTAAGAACATAATGAGGAAAATTTGTACACACATTTTACAAAGTAAATCATGTCTGATTTATATATTTTTAACTAATTTTTTGCTCGGGACAGTTTAAAATGTTCTAAATACCAGACAAAATAGGTGTAACTCTGTTTTTATAGAAGTCTTGTTTCATATATAATAGTTATTTAAGCTACAAGGAATGTAAGGACGTATTAACATTTGAGGTAGGCGAATACGAGCCGAGGCGAAGCCAAGGCTCGTCGCCTTCCGAAAATGATAATAGTCCATACATTCCGTGTTGCTTATTATATTTTTTTCGCTTAGCAAGTAGTTTAAAAGAACAAGAAAACATTATTTGCAAAGTATGAATTATTTTGGGACAGTTTTTGTGGTAACTATGCGTCCTATAATACTTGGCAACGTAAAAAAAATCAATATAATAACAGTGGTAATAATGACAACGGTAAACCTACAGTTCTGTTATCTGTTCATTATTTTCCTAGGAACATAATTGACACTATTAAAATCCGTCGTCAAGGGTAACTAGAGCCCGAACGTTATTAGCCACTTACAGTCACTGTTGCCATGGATGTAAGGCTTGCTTACTTTGCTGGTAGCGAAAAAAATATTTTATCCATGACTATTGAATAAATATGCCAGGGCGGCGTTTTACATTACTTCTTGATTCGAATCTCCCGCGGGGCAGGTTTTTCCTGTAGTCTGGAGGTCGGTATAGTATAGAGTACTGGTGACCATTCATCGTTGAGCACCTAATTAACGACGCTTTCCTGCGAATACAGACCTAAGAGGCAGAGTAACAAGGTCCAACACGTACACACACTTACACTACGTATACACATGGTGAGTAACTGAGTATGTAGGTATTACATGGCGCACGAATCACGTAACCCCAAAGTGGGGCCGAATTCTACATTGCACCTGTAAAAAACCACATACGCTAACACACCAGTCTCGACACCGAAAGGTAAAAGGGACTACGGGTACAAATACAGATACTATTAAATAATATGCCTATTACATACGCATTCCTTGTTAAATAACTGCCTCCATAATTCACAGCGTTGAATAATACTTATAACTCACAGACTCAGAAAACTGCAGATCACATTAAAGGCTACGGTTACATTGGCTGCGTGGTCGTACGACTATCGAGTCGTACGAACTGGTACATATACGTACGTGTGGAACAAAACCACTGAGTTAAGTATAACCGGTTACATTACATGCGTATTTGTCGTAAGAGTTCGCACGACTACGTACGACTAAAAACTAGAAACAAAATATTTTGTTTTTTTCGTGCGTAGTACTACGACTAATTCTGCAAAATATGGATCTCGCCTTTGCAATTTGTTCATAATTCTTTCCAGAATATAGTTGATTGATTGATTTCATTCTAAAATATTCGCAAAATATTTCTAAATTGTTTAGTAACTCGGAAAAAAGTCTAAATTCTCCAAGTTCTTCGCGTGTTGCAAAAATATCATTAACTCAACACATTTTTGGTTTTTGTGGTGCCAACAAGGGTAATAAAGGATTTTCTAAAAGCATATCGTCGCTTGGCGGGCAAAATCTCTTATGTCTCATTTTGTTCTGAAATAGGGGTTTTGTCTATTTCGATTATTTTGACCTTTCTGCAGTGTTTGGTAAAACCTGTTACGTGCTAAATGGTGTATCAAAATTATTAAAAATAATTTTTAAAATAATGTTACCTTAAAGTTATGAACATTACAAAAGCATTTTGTTCCTCCTTGAAAATTTTATTTTTGGCACATAGGAAGTTTTGCCCGCCAAGCGACGGCGTCCATTTTGATTTTTACCGAGGAACTGACGAACACGCGGCTAATGTAACCACATTACGCGTACGACCAAAGTCTGTACGACTACGTACGACTATTAAGTCGTACGACCACGCAGTCAATGTAACCGTAGCCTTTACTCACGTTGTGTGTCAATCGCGAAGCTACAATCCTTTTATTTCACAGTTTTCTAGTAATTACGTTTGAGTACACCGCAGTTGTTCTATTCGTAAAAAAATTTTCACAGCTGACAAGCTGTGCTAATTCGTGATTTTGTACGGTTTTAACTTGTACCAAAAGTTAGTCATAGAGGAAGAATAATATTCCATTCGCTTGTAATTGCTTACCATGGCATGGGTTCCAGGGTCCAAAGGGCACAAAGGTAATGAAGAGGCCGATGAATTAGCACGAAAATATTAGCCAATGGCTCTACAGGGAACAGAGCCCTGTTGTGGCATTTCTAGTCAATAGCTTGTTCAGGGCAAAGGTCAAGTGAAATTTCTAAAACATAAAAATGGAATCTTTGTTCTCTTTCAGACCTTTCATTTCTTTGAGTTCAGCAAAATTCTAATTGGATAGTGCTAATAAACACAGCATTTGACTTGCATTAAGATACTTGGCAACCGAATAATCAAAAAATTACAGTGCCATAAACCAAACATTTTTTTGCATTGTGACAAAAAAGTGGACTTTTTTTATTAAAAAATCATAAAGAAAGCAACACTTTTTTTAACTATTTTTTCTAACACTAATATCTTATACTGTTTCTATGGTGCATAAGAGCTCACTTGTTGTTTCCTTTAAAATACGCTTTCTCTATAAAATACGTCGTCAATAACAACGTATTTTATAGGCCTTTAAATACGTCGTTGCCTAGCAATCTGTGCATATTGTGCATTATGACGCGTCTCAAATAATAATTTATTAAAATTTCTAATAATATATTAGTGAAAAAAAATGTCTGATATTAGTGTTAGAAAAAATCTTGAAGACAACTCGTGTTTTATAGTTTAAAAATCTCGGTCTATCAAATCCTCGGCTCACTTCGTTCGCTCGGATTTGAACTACGACCTTGATTTTTAAACCTTCTATAAAACACTTGTTGTCTTAATAGCTATAATTTTACATTTTGCATTAAGTAAGTATGCTTTAAATAAAATATTGTAAATTGTCAGTTCGACAACTGTAAATTCTCAAATCCTTTTTATCCTATTTTGAGGGATTTAAGATGTCAAAATGCAAAAAAATATTGTGTACAACTCGTATGAAAGCATCTTTTTTTCACTCGTTTTATTGATGCACTCCGGCTTCGCCGTCGTGCATCAAACTTCAAACTCATGAAAAAAAGTATTGCTTTCATTACTAGTTGTACAAATAACTATGAAGCGTTACATTAAATATGAGGATATGTAATAAAATTTAGGCATGATTTTGACACATTTAATATCAAGAACATATTCCGTGTCGGCTTGGACGACTGTAAACCAGAAATATGGGGTTCGATTCCCAGTTTCGGTCGGGGAGATTTTTAGTGCGGGGAAGTATCTAAAAGTATGCCTTCTTTCAGATATGAAATAAATACATAGGTTACGCGCCAATACGTTGTTCGGACTATAAAAATTCCTTCGAGGGGTGAAGTTAGGTAACATTCCAGAAGTCTATTTTGTGCAGGGTGGGCGATCTGGAGGTTGAATTATTGAAGATTTATCTAAATTATACAATATTTGTATTTACCATAATTTTTTCCAATCTGATAATAATATCCATAAACAGGAGGAAGGTATGGGAAATCTACCTTCACGGTTACTCAACAAAATATTCACTGATCATTTAGAAACTATGGGCCATATTCATAAACAGTATTTAAAGTTAGTAGGGGTTTAGTAGCTACTAAACCAATATAATTAATATATGTTGCTATAGCAATTAGTAACATCTAACTTTAAACACTGTTTATGAATATGGCTCTATGTGTTTAAAAAACAATAGTTCCAGGAAGTGGATGGTGTACTCTGCTTACTTAATGGAAACGAACAAGAATTTGAAGTCCTTTTAATTTTATAAATAACTGACACCATCACGTTAAATTTAAATTCGATTTTTAGATCTAGATTTAAGGGCTACGAATAGTAAATCTTTAGAACACCAACGCACACGCAGAACCTCCACACAAACATTGATAATAATCTAGAAACACACAAAATTGCAAATTTCAATTATTGTATTTATAAATTAACATGAAGTTCGCTAATAAATTAAATTTTGGTCATAAATTAAACGTTATAAAATATTTGACTTTAATAGTATATTGTTTCATTAGTACAAAAAATGCATGATTTCGGGACAAGTAAGACTAAGTCTTACGCGTCCCGAAAACGCATTTTTTGTGCGAATGAAACATACTATTTTTTCTCCAACTACTCATAAATTCGGTAAAATGACTTATTATTTAGAATCAAATATTTTTGAGAACTGTCATTGCGGAAATAAACAATCACTATACGGAGAAAATAAACAACGACGACGATTGCCGAATGTAGACGAAGAGTTTGTTTTTTATTTAAAATTTACCGTGTAAAACCCTATCTTGCGTCCATTTTTGTAGTAGTACAAAAATGAATCGAAAAGTATACAGTTGCCATGGTAATTGGTGAACCTCCCGAAATGACTTACTTTTTATACAAAATTATTCGACAATATGGCGTCTTATTCGTGTGGTTGGAGAAAAAGAATAGTTATAGTGAAATATTAATAAATCAGTTGGTAAACAAAAGGCAATGCAGACAGGTAAGAATGTTTTCATTCAGATGTTAATAATTGTACTTAATACTAAAAATTTCATTAGGCACGGTATCTAACAGGATTAGAATTTTTTTAATTCAAAGTTGTTTTTAAACTGCTGAATACTACACAATAAAGGAAGCATTTTCTCATACCAAAGACACTATTAATCCTATATTTAGTTCAGATACCCATAACCTAAATTTTCCTGCTGCTAATTACAATGGTTTTTATATTGGAATGACTTTGAGGAATACAGATATTAGAATAAAAGAACATTAGAAATTAATTAAAAACAACTATATCCAAATTAATTCGAATAATATTCATGTAAACCAGCCAAAATTTACGAAACATATTCTCAGTAATAATCACTGACTTAATCTTAAAGCTAATTATACCACTTCACACAAACCAGGTAATTTTCATGAGCTTTTACTTTTAGAACAATTGCAAATTTACAAACATACAAAAGCTAGGTATAACAAGTGTGTTAATAAGTTCATTCCAGATTAATGTAAGAATGATATCATTATGTTAATTGTAAGTAGTAACAATTTATAATTTCTTCGCAATATTAAATACGCATCTTACAACCTGAAGAAGGCTTACTTGTGCATGGATGAAATTTATGTTATTTCGATTACGTCGGTTATAATGTTTTTTATTGAAAACTTAGTGTCACATTATTATTTAAATAATTATTCCCAAAAGTTTAAGATGGACCAAGTTCAACAATTCAACAACAAATATTTTCAAATAAAAACTGATATTTCAAATTCGCATAGAGTATCTAAATAACTAACATATCTAAACATCAAAAGCACGAAAATTCCCCACAGTTTGTAGAATGTAATACAGAAGAGAAACGTATAAAATTCTTTACATCGAAAGACTCGATGATAGTGAATGGAAATAAGGTTATTTCAATTTGTAAACCAGATCAGCGTACAAACGAGACTGATTTATAACGGAATAGAAGAAAATATTGAAAAGAGAACCTTGGATGTTACCACGCATTTCTACATTCAGAAACTAATATTTTTCTTAAGTGCCTTGTCTCACAATCAGCGAATTCAATCTCGACGAAAAAAATCCACGAATGTGATTGACTACGTATATCCCGGAGAACGAATATCGAAACGACAACGAATTTTCTAATACGTTTTGCATCGTAAGCAAAATTACAACAGCTGAACTAGTAAAATGACGCCACTGAATTACGAGGCATCATAATCATGATACGTGTCCCCCTTTTTGAACAAATCCTGATGCGTAGTTTTGGCTCCCGTTCATAAATTTTTGAGTGGTGCTATTCCCAGTTGAATAATAAACTTATCATGACTCTCGAGTTTTAGTGCCAAACCAAAATTTTAACGTACAAATGTATTGGGATCCTCAAAAATTAGCTTTGGCCTAATCACCTACTCTTCTTATATAAAGTTAATTTTAATATAATTTAACGCTCTTTTGCTCTAATCAATACATTTGGAACAAGTATAATAAAATAAAGAACTTGGCATTTTCTTTCATTTATTTGTTTAAAAAAGAGGAATACATTCCTCTAACACAATTTTCTAGTATATGCCAAGCAAAGATGTTAGAGAGATGGGCAAAGTACTTTCCAGGAATGCTAATTAACGATAGAAATGGGAATGAGGTTGTAGACAAAGTAAGTAAGAGGGAAGTCTACAAAGAAGGGTAGAAGGAACCGGATAGCTCAGACATTTTGGAATAATCCACAAATTAAAAAATATCAAGAACCCGTGAGAGGCTGAGGTAGAGACAGAAATGATATGAAGCTGTAACGAGACACGTCATAGAGAAGTGTTGTAAGTCGAGAGCCTTTGGAAGTCTCCTGCATACGGAAGAATAAAGGGGGGGGGGGGGGGGGTTATATAAAGATGTGTTCTGGTAAGGTCTACGAAGTCACGGCACGCGACGTGTGTAGTTCAAAATAAATACTAGTGGTTAGTGGTATATATCAAATTTCTGTTTAAATAAATTAGACTAAAGGTACGGATACCAGAATTCTTCGCAGCTGCAAAACCGAAATGAAGATTTCATATTCTTCCTCTATGATTCGAATATAAAAATAACAAAAAAGGAAACGCTAAATTTAAGAATTTAGATCTGATTGGTATGATTTCTGATAATTTTGTATAAGCATGTCCTTCAAATTTCAGTAGATATTGGAAAATGCGTCACAATCGATAAAATGCTGGACACTTTTTGAGGAAGGCGCCGCTTCAGGCAATATATTGATATGTTCTTCCACTTATAAGAATTACATACAATTTTTAATTATTCTTCCGGCTAGCTCAATAATAAGATTTAATTAATTTCTTTCAGAATCTCCTAAATCAAGGTCTTTAAAAGGGTTCCCTTTGACGAATTTCAAAATTTATAAAAATTCACCAAGATAAAATTTTAAAAAAATATAACACCTTTCAAAATTATGATAAACTTTTACAAAGAAATAACAATAATTAATTCTAATAACAAACTAAACAATTTTCTAAAATTTAAAATATAAATTACCTTTTTCACTTAAACAACTTGAACAAAACAACACTTCCTGCCTCGACTTCCAATTCACCAAGCGCTGCTCTAACTTCTTTCAAACAATACACTTTCCCCTTTTGACTCCAACTCCACCCAAAATCTGCCTTATCCTCCAACCAACAACAAGCTTTCCCCTTTTATTAAATTAATTCGTCACCAATATCCAAATTTATAAAGCTTCTTCAGAAATAAATTATATTTCATAAGATTTTTTTATTTTTAAAAAAATCCAAAATTATATTTTCATATAACAACAACTTTCTTCATACAGTATTTTAACTAATTATATTTTTAATCTGCTTTTAAAATATTATTTTATGGTAATTAATGAAGTTTTTTGATAATAAAAAAAAAAAACAACTTTCGTTTACCAAAATTAATATTCCACTGTTTGTTTTTTATTTGTTACCCTAGTTTCTTAAATTTTAACACTCTACAAAATTATTTTTATGACATATTTACAAAATTACTATCTAGATTCTATCCTACTTATTTACAATATTCATTTTCTAACTTATAACTATTTACAATTTTATTTACACTAAATTTTCATACTTTCAAAAGGTGTTCATTCACTTTATCCAAATTCAATTAAAACAATATCACCTCAATATGTATAGCAAACATACCTGCCAAATATGGCATAAAAATATATAGCTTACTGAATGCAAGAATATTTTATACGCACAATATGGAAATATATGCCGACACAAGATGCTTCCAGTATCCTAATTTTAACGTCCTCATCTTTTTCTTTGCATTTTTTATTGCTTCATCTAGAACTATTGAAAACAGGAGGGGTTCAGCACACATCCCTCCTTTACTCCTATCTATGTTTCGAATTCTTTTGACTATGCACTATTCGTTCTTACTATGTTTTTATTGTTTCTATATAATTATTGATTCTATTATTTGTATTTTATCTACGAATATACTTTTTCTTTCTAGCGCTTTCCATATACAATGTGATTTTTTGAAAACTCAATTGCAGCAGGCCGTATTCTGTCTTAATAACCTTAGAACTGTCTGTATTAAGTCAGAATACGGCCTGCTTCAATTAAGTTTTTAAAAAATCACATTGTATGTTCTCTATGTACCCTGTCGAAAGACTGTTCAAGGTCTATAAAGCACATGTGTATTTTTCTGTCTTTGTTAATAAGTTTTTCGCTGGCTTGTCTAATAATAAATATTAAATCTGGGGTGCTTCTCCCATTCCTAATGCCACATTGGTTCTCCTATATTGTATTTTCGATCATATTCCTTATTCTTTTCTCAGTTACAAATACCTACTTTCGGCGGTACGCTTATTAACGTTATCCTTCTATAATTATCGCAAACTCTTCTATCTTCTTTCTTATGTAAGGTGAGTATGCTTCCTACATTCCATTCTCTTGGTACTTCCGTGGTCTTCATATTTCATTCAGTTATTCTGTAAATTTGGTTATTCCTTTTTTTCCCTAATATTTTATCATATCCTGGTGCTTTTCCTAATTTTCGTTTCTGTATGGCCTCCTTAACTTCTTCCTCTTGTATTTCTTCTATTTCGTTTATCTCTCCTTGTACTTCCATTATACTAGTTTCCGATTTTGTTAGTTCTTCAAAATGTTGTCACCGTCGTTCCATTAATTGATCTTCTTATATTATTATGGTTCCATCCTAACCCTTTAAATTCATCATCATATTTACATATAACGTATGTCCCAAAAGTTTTCGGAAAATTTTCGAATCACATTTATTCATAGTAAACGTAGTTGGATCCAGTCGCCGATGGAAACAAAATTTAGCAAATTAATTGACCTTTCATTTGGCAAGTCAATTTTGTTGAACAAAATTGAATATCATGTCGTACAAGTTCGATATTCGCACAGATATTTACCAGTTAAAGCATGTCCGGGATATAGAGAGACAAAATAAACGTAAACTGTATTTTATTGTGTTCGAACATAAAACTCTTAAACTAACATTTTAAATAGTCTAACATTTCCTCTTATTAGTTATGTCACACATGGCCCTCTGAACTCCTTTGTAACCAATTTCACGAACAACTTTATATGCATGGTCCATGATAGCTTTTCCCGATTCCTCAGCAATGTCCTGTGCTATTTTCTTCCAAACAAGTTTAAACGATCTAAGATTTTTGGGTGTCCTGGATCGCTTTGAATACCTTTGTTTACATAATGCCCAAAATTTTTCAATTCCTCTTGCCTGAGGAACATTGGGTGGGTTTTCTGTTTTAGGTAAAAATTCAATGCCTTCACTGGTCAGGTAGTCGGTAACAATTTTCGAGTAATGGCACGTTGCCAAATCCGGCCAGAATAAAATTTCGTCGTAATTGTAATGTTTACGGATAAAAGGAATCAACCTCTTCTTTATACACTCTTCAATATAAATTTTACCTGTGAGAGTTCTAGTAGAAATGTACGGTTCGGAAACGCGACCATTTTCATCAATAGCCTGCCAAATCAAGTATTTCTTCGGAAATTTGGGTACTTTTTTAAATTTATGTTCGTAAGCCAGTTGTTTATGGTTTGCTGCATGTACAAACGTACGTCCACATTGATCAGAAGGGTTTACAGCTACATAGGTTTCATCGTCGATGATTAAAAATTTCTGACGCGTTTTTTTATAAACTTTCCTTAAACCGGACTTTGCACGAATTTCCTGATCATTCACGTACTTTGGAGCCTTTTTTTGAGTACGTGCCGTTATACCCAACTTCTTCACTTTAATATCTGATACCGTGCTTTTCGGTATATTTAATTTTTTTGCTGCAGTACGGACTGAAAGTGTTGGATCCCTTAAAAACTCGTTCTTTACATTAGATGCGTTCTTTAACGAAGTTTTCGTGGCAGAACGTCCAGGAATTGCAGCATATTCACTATTACCAGTTTCTTGATAGCGCCTAATAATACGATATATTGTTGTCCGGCGTTTTCCTTCCCGAATAAAATGTTGTACTGCAGTTTTAACATCACCATTGCAATGATTTTCAAAATATTGAATAACACGCTTTGCAAAACACTCGCTTTCTTTACGCGACATTTTTCAGTTTGACATAATATATTAAATTTGTTTTTATCTATGGTTACTAGATGAAAATGCCTATCAAAACCACCTACTAGATTATAAGTAACTCCAGTCAGATATTCGCATTTCCCACAAAGAAATTTGTCTCTCTATTTCCCGGACATGCTTTAGTTGGACAAGTGCCTAAACGGGATATTATTCGAATCTATAGAAACCAAAATATTTCAATTTCGACAATCTATCAGACAATAAAAGATTGCGAAGAAGGTTTTCCATGTATAAACTTGCCAAAAAGTGGACGTCCCAAAATTTTAAACCAAGCTACTGAACAAAGGTTGGTGGCAAGAGCAAAAAACAAAAGGTGGGAATTTCAATTCGAAAATTATCTCGAAGATTTCGTGTTTCACGCTCAGCTGTTAGTAGAGTTATCTCCAGAAATGGATTAATGTTTCGAAAAAGAAAAAAGCTCCTAAATACACCCCCGCTCAGTTGGGAAAAATCCCCAGATGTTACCGTGCTCTGAGACGTGTTCATTTTTCGGATAAAGTTATCTATTGGACGATGAAAACTATTTCGCTCATGCGAAACCCATTGACGCATTCTGGTCGCTATTGAGCAGAAAAGTTTACGAGGTGGTTGGGAAGCTCAAAATGAGGAAAAACTAAGACGCGGAATATTTCAAAAATCCGTGAAATCGAATTTGCTACCGTCCAAGGACTGATGAAAGATGTGATGACCAAGTTACGTGCCATAGAAGAAAGTAGGCCGTTATCTGTTTTGTAAATATTTATGTTGATTAAGAGAAGTTGTAAGAACAAAGTTTTATTATCGTTAAAATTTGAAAAAATATATATTTCGATAAAAAAATTTAATTTTATTTTTTTCCGAAAACTTTTGGGACATACGTTATTCCCCCTTTTTCTGTCTGAGTTGTTTTAGTGTTCCATAAAAGAGTTTTTGATTGTCTCCATAGCTTTCTGTCATATTTTCTCCGAAATTTATCGATGACTCTTGTTTTGATTTCCTGGTCGCTATTTATATTCCTTTTCGCTTTTCTTTCTTATTGTTCGTAGTCATCTGTCTTTTTTGCATTTAAGTATCTTTTCCATGGAATTTTTCTCTTTAATTTTTAATTTTATGTCTGTGTTCCACTATTCTGTCTTTTTCATGTTTAATTAACTAATTTCGTTTTTCCGCAACTCTCCGTGGTAGCATTTAGTATAGCATTTTTAAACTTTTCCCATTTTTCTACTTAGAGCAGGCGCTGAAGATATTTAAGGTATTTGAGTATGCAAAATATGAGGACCGAGAAATGTTGATTAACACATGAGACCCTAAGGAACATAAAAATACATGTCGGCAGCTTTTTTTGATCGATCCAAAACAACAATCGTTCGTTACTATAAAAAAGCTGCAGATAGATGAAAAGATGAATTCAGAGAAAAGTTTGAGAAGCTGTATAAGCCAAACTCTACAGCACAATGTTTTTCGTGGCACAGAAATTGTATGGCGAGCTATGTCAGTGAGGAAAATATAAAGACGCCGAGAAATAGCTTTATTAGAATTAGAACAAACTTCTGCTTCAACTTCAGAAGCAAATTTTTAGTGCTGTCAAGAATCGGAAATATAGTAGAACCGATTCTCGATTCTGCAGAGAATCGATTCCAAAAGAATCAGATTTCGATTCTGAGAATCGAGAATCGGTTTTCGATTCTGAGAATCGAGAATCGAAATTCGATTCTGAGAATCGAGAATCGCAATTCGATTCTTAGAATCGAGAATCGCAATTCGATTCTTAGAATCGAGAATCGGCATTCGTAGTTTTGCTTCTTTAAGACGAGAATTTAAATTCAATTGTTATATTCATAAATCACTTTGCTAGTGCAGAATCGGAGACTTTCTTTTCAGACAGAGAAGTCTATTCTCAGTATTCTCTGATAAAAAAAAAATAAATAACTTTAAAAACTGAAACAACATTCAAAAGGTTTTTCAATAGTGTTTTGAAGAGATTATCTTATTCCATACAGGTAAACGCACTTAGTAGCTGAGTATTTCGCAGAAAAACTAACTTTTGTTTAGAAAATTGAAAGGAATGCAATTATTGTTTAAACCATTTAAGACGGTAACGGCCCCTTTAAAAATTCGTAACAAAATCTTATGCAGCTCATTTTATAGCTATAATTCACATTGCTGTATTGTACAAGGGATCTGGCGTGCAGAGGTTTAACAGTAGGTTAACTGTTATAATACCCCAAGTACTAAGAACAATCATTGTAATACGTTCAAGCTTGAAGTTCTCGAATGTTGGTATTGTCTTCTGAGGTTTTTGACGGAGGTTTGCAAAAGAATAAAAATGTATTGTCATCGTTTATTATAACACTGAAAACGCATTTGTTGTTGTTGCCTTACATTAAAAGCGAATTGCTATTAAGTACAAATTAAAAGTATTACAATGAATTAAAAACTATTTTTAAACCACCACGAAAATAATTAAGGTAATTTTCGATTACCGTACGTAGGTTCTAAGCGTAAAAATAAAGGCGTATATGTAATGCAGAAAAGAAATGTGTAATGTGAATACAAAATAGAAATGTGTAGTGTGTAGTCTGGATAGTGGATATCTGTCATTCACCTATTTAAAATTGGTTCGCTATTTTTATGGTTAAGTTACCTTTCTAGCAAATACTAAAGAAAAAGTGTATCGGATGATCAAATGAAAATCGGATATTCGATTCCAGAACCGAAAATCGATTTTATAGTTTCAGAATCGGGATCGGTTCCTCGATTCTGGAATCGGGAATCGGTTTTTCAATTCTAGAATCGGAAATCGGTTTTTCGATTCTAGAATCGGAAATCGGTTTTTCGATTCTAGAATCGGGAATCGGTTCTTCGATTCCAGAATCGGAAAACCGATTCTGTTACAAACCTAGAACCGGTTCTTTAGGCCAAAGAATCGATTCCGATTCTAGGACTCGGAATCGGTTGACAGCACTACAAATTTTTGAGTTGACAGTGATAATATTCATCATTCTGTAAGGATTTCTGGAGAAACTACAGGAAAATGTTTGATATGTGATCAAGTAACGAACATAAAAATAAACAGCTCCGAATTGTCTGCGGCACAACAAATTTTTAATAATGCGCGCAAAAAAAGCATAACGTTTTTACAAAAATCAGTGAAACACCTCAGGATTTTTTCGCTAAGGAATTTAGGTATTATAAGAATTGTTACCGTAAATATATGTATAAGATTACCGAGAATCTCTACAAACAAATCAGGTCGACCTTCAAGTAAAATACCTGAAGAAATATAGGTACTACAAAATGATTTTGAAAAACTGTTAGGCGATAGATTTCTTTGGGAGCGCTGAAAATAAATTACAATTAGTTAAATTAAACAAGACAATGAGTTCTATATTTGCGGTGGATTTGATGACCCGACAAAGTGTTTCAAATTACAAGGTCGCTCTTTTTCAAAGGTTTTAGAATTAGAGACAAACCACTTAGAAGCAGAGTCGAGGGTGTTTTGTCACATATTCCATGCAGTAAAAATGCAATGTGCCGAAATAATAATTATGAGCGCCCATGCAGAGGTTTTTATTCTAGGGATTCATTTTTGGCAGAAGCTTGACAATATTGGTTGTCAAGGTGTATGGTTCGATTTATTGCATAAAAAACATGCCCTAGGATGTCACTTGGCTGCACAATCCTTTGGCGAAAATATCTCTAATATTTTGCCAGCATTGCATGCCTTAACCGGCTGCGATACAACTAATCGAGTGTCTTAGTGGCCTCTATCACTGGTAAAAGTTTTATACTAATTGCGCTATTAATAAAACAGTTATTTAAATAAGTGTCTTCATGTAAAGTGAAACACACTGTATGTATACATCTGATGCTTTATACTTACATTGCTTGAGGGCTTTAGCACAAACATATTTTTTGTGGAAAAATTAGTCAGAACCACTAAATGAGCCTATTGATTTTGTTCAATATTGCTATGAATTACGAGAATCGAGCTTGTATCCTAAGCAAATGACAAAAACGCCTCTGCCGGAATCTCTAATTAATCCCTGCAAATGTAATTCTGGTTGTCACGCAATGTCTTGCAATTATAAAAAATCTGGTTTAAATTGTATTTCTTTGTGCAAATGTGTTAATAACGATTGCAAAGATGTATAATTATGACTAAATTTCTATGTTACATCAACTTTTTATCAACAATAAATGTTTTTTTTTCTTTAATTTTTGTTGTTGTATTATTTAATAACCTATTTTTACAATCTATCATCCATAAAAGTTATATATCATGCCTAAAAACTATATATCATCTTTACAAATTAACATTACAACACTTTACTTTACAGCTCCTGGTCTAATGCCTTCCTTAGTAACTGAGCAGTTACCATGTAAAAAAATATTGAACAATTAAATTACTGGTCAACATCAAAAAAATTGAAATTTGAGACCTCCAAAATTCATATTCGTTGACAGAATGCGGTCATATTTTGCATACTCACTTCCCTTTAGAACCCAGTCTAATTGGGGTGCGTGAAGTTATCAAAGTAATAAAAGCACTAACGTTTATAATTTGCACATTATCAGTGCATTATTACTGCACGTTAGTGGTGCACTATAAATTAAGATGAGCAAAGTGCGCATTTTGTAATTATCGCAAAATATTTTTTCTTTAGTATAGATTAGCACCTAGCTAAGTGTTTTTCTAAAATCCGAGGGAAAACCTTTGAAACCGTTAATCCTTCGTTAGTGCACGTTAGTACACTATAAAGTTTTCGCGAAAAAATATTCACTTACAAGATATTGCGTATTAATTATTTTTTTCGCTAGCTTCGCACCTAGCGCTTCGTTAGTGCACGTTATTGCACTATAAATTTTTCGCAAAAACTTATTCGCTTTCAAGATATTAGGTAGCTATCAATTATTTTGCGTTCGAACCTAGCAAAGTTTTTTTCTTAAATTCAGAGGAAAACCCTTGAAGAGGTTAGTGAACCTCTGAAGAGGTTAGTGCTTCGTTAGTGCAATATAAAATTTTCGCAAAATACTGCTGGCTTTCAAGTTATACCAGTAACAATGAAATATTCAGAAGTAATACCACAAGTGACTAGAATTTTACCGGAAATTTTTTTGCCGTCACCAACACGACTGCTTGTTGCGACGAAAATCGTAACGAGTGCGATAGCACGAGTTACGATTTTCCAAAGCAACAAGCAAGAGTGTTTGTGACGGCAAAAATTTCCTGTAAAATTCTAGTCACGAATGGTATTCGGAATGATAATTCCTCGAATTATAATGAAATTACTGAAATACTTGTCACTCAAAAAATTTTGACAGACGTTGTCTCTAAGCAACGCTGCTAGTCCCAAAATTTTCTAGAAAATTTCACTAGTAGTGGTATTTTCGATTTAATTCGATTGTGATTGGTTCAATTCACCAAAATACTGTGATTTGATTGGATGAGTGGAATAATCTATATTATACTTTATTTCCACGTTAAGACTATAGCACATGATGAAAATTTCATGTTGAAATATCTATTAAGTTTAATTAAATATCTATTATTTCGCCTCTTTCCAACAATTAAAGAATAATTAAAATTTTATTAAAGTCGATTTTGCCTATTTAATGAATATCTTTATGCCAAATGGTGAACACTTTGCTAAATAAGGGCATTATTAATTAATACGCTAAGTTGTTACGCATTACATGCATTTTCACCTTTACGCTTTAATTATTTTTAACAAAGTATTTATCAAAAATGGTGAAACTTATTTGAGAAAGAAATGTTAACTTGTTTCTTAGGTTATTTGTAAGAGTTGTGAAATTTCGTAGCAGTGCATGCTAACACAACAAAATACTAACGAAACTTCTTGAACAGCTTGGCATTTGCTCTTATTTTAAATCGGTAACTTTAATATTGTAACACCTTATGAATATATCTTTTAAACTAAAGTACCTAGTTTACTTACAAACATTATGGATAATCAGCAATAAACAAATGAAAATACCTATTTCAGCTTATTTATAAAAATAATAATTTACGCAGTAGTATATGGCATAAAAGATATTTATATGGCCTACTATGAATTCTAAACATTAAATAAATTATGTAATAATTTATAATAAATAAGACAAAATCTCTAATAATTCTCTATAAATTGAAAATATATTCGTAAATGCAATTAACAATTACATTTGTTAGAGGTTTCTAAAATAAGTGGATATGCAATATTCGCACAAGTAACAATTTTAATTTTGGCATATTTAGGTCTCTTTACAAGATAAATGCAAATATGAAATACATATCTATGGCATAATCTAAAAAGATCGAAATCAGGCTTAGCTATGGAAGTATAAAGCAATGCCTTTTAAACTGGCTTATTCCTTGCCTAAGTGAAATTACCGGAAATGGTATTATTCTCTTCTTTTTCTCTTCAGATCCATTTTCACCAGGTGGTAGTCATTTCATATCTCTGTCTGTCGCTTTCAGTCTAATAAATAATATATAATAATAATAAAACGTCTAATATCTACCATAGATCTGGACAGAATATCACAAATAACAATTGCTTTACTTCGATACCACTTGTTAATGCCTTAGAAAAGAATAAACCTAGAATACCTCCTGAATTTGTTCAGGTATAAGGTCGACCTACGAACATATTGTAACGGTTTTAAAACGTTTATTTAAAACTTCAGTTCGTGGTGTGAATTATTTATTAATAAATATTAAAATTATTAAACAACGAAGAAACACCAAATAACAACTTAGCACTAAAACACAACACTAATATTAATTCTAATACAAAACAGTAATATTAACCCGTAACACTAATTAATTTATTTGTACAGTTTGTTTATTTATAACATTATAACTATTCACGTATATTTATATTAACTTCACCGACGCACATATTCGCGACAGTTTATGTAGGCTGGATTAGACTAAAATCTCGCCTTTTATATAGGCAGGTTTTCATTCTTGTAAGTTCCACGTTACTGTAGAATGATTAGTAATATAACCTTCCACAGCAGCTGACGCATGGGTGCGAAATAATTCACCGAACACCTGACACCTGCCGCTCGTTACAATATTAATTATTTATTAATTAAGTACAGAATCGGTTTGGTTCTATGATTAGTGGTTACTAGTTATTATATTCTGTTATGTACGTAAGGTCACAAACAAGGATATTAGTGTTCACTTTTTTGTAATCTACAATTAAATGAACTTCTTAAAATAAAGTGCCTGAAATCATTAGGAAACGTTTCGTAGCTATAACTGCAGTAAGGGCGAAAGCAGTATATGGAAGTTAATGAAAACTTGATGAAGGGAAATATAAGTGTGGTCAGGGTGTTTAGATATGCACATATTAAAAGAGCGATCTGAATCAGGGAGGCCAAAAAGCAGTGACCAGAAAAGGAACATTTTAGGAAGAATTTTTTGAGGGGAGAAGATGGGAATTATAATGGAAAGAATGTAAAATATGGAAATAATGAAATCATACGGGCAACTATCTTTGTGGATGTAGCCAAAGCCCAAATAATGCGCTGGTTGGGGCATGGGATAGCTGATAAGATCATAGAACATGACTTGCAGAACAAGTTCTACACCATGCGTTACTTCTAAGAAAAGGGCGATTAAAACCCAAAAGACTGAAAACAATATAGCAATAAACTAATTGGTAATCTAACTATGAAGGTGATGAACGGGGTCGAAAACAAAAGGAAACTGTAAAATAATAATAATCCAACCCTAAATCGCTAGATCCGAAGAATCCTGTTTTGCTTTTCCGTATGTAAGGTATACCAAAATTTGACTAACGTTAAGGACTGCCAAACAGTATGAAAGAGAACTTGTTAATAATAAACATCGGATCGAAAATGCAAAATATCACCGCTGAGGCTGTTCTACTGAACTAAGTCAAATGTCAAGTTAAAATAACTGCAGTTGTGGGATTCTGTTATTCAAGTATTCACTATAGCCACCCTTAAGTGAAAATGACAGGTTGTAGTTAAAGCATTTGCAAGGTCTTTTGATAGCCCTAGTTATCTTATATCTCCTACCCTAGGTTTTTATTCAGAAAGATTCATGGGCGAAGTTAGGTCATCAGACCTGGGGGGTCTAAAGCCCTAATATGAAAAGACGTATATTTTTTTTGTTTTTAAGTGTATGTGTATGTTTGAATGTTTTTGGGGGGGCTAATTCGGTTTTCGAGGGGGCTTAGCTCCCCCCCCCCCTAACTTCGCCCATGAAAATATTACGCATGTTATGTATTAAAATCGATTTCAAATACACCTATATTATTATCTGCATGTGCTATAGAAAATTTATCATTATAACGTCCCGGCGCCTCTACCATTATTTACATATCCCGTTTCTTTTTCTTTTTTAATTTTTAAACATCTACACTTCTTATAATGTTTATGTACGATTTTATAATTATTAATCCATGAAAGTTAGATTAGACCACTTTAAGTATTACAGTAAGTATTTCGTGCAACTTTCTAAATCACTTCGAGAATTACGATGATGCTACAAAATTCTGAATTCATTGAAAACTTCGTAATCAGGGCTTTCCATTAAATAAATAAAAGACCATTGTATACCAAGTAAATCACTACAACAGCGACAATAAAATTGTTTTCAAGTCAAGCGTGGTCCGAGATTAAAATATGCTTTTTTTACTGAAAAATGCCTCTCAATATCAACTCGAGTGTAAATAACTTAGTTTTAAATTTCTCAGCTCGATAATAATTGAATAACGGCAGTTTAATAAAAAGCTTACTCGTACGGAAATAAAAACCTTTTCTGAGATATAAACCAATAAACTGAGTTCCCGCTGTAAATCAGCACTAAGGATCATACCACGCGTAGAAAGCAAGTCGTTATTTATATTTTACCGTGCACCTCGATTAGTTTGCGCTCAAACAATGGAATTGAAATTTTTACGTCGTACATACCCACAAAACAATGAGATAAATTCTTCCGAATTGTAGAAAGTGAGAAATTTCATCCGCACCTAACCAAAACGACGACTTTATTTAAATAAAAGAGATCGAAAGGGTGGAAAATGTTGATTACTTTGTGAGGTAGGACGAAAGTGCTACCCTTTGTTTTGCTGTCACTTCGCATAGGCCTTAATCCTGTTTTCACGCTTAAGGGACGTTTCATGGGCGTGACGGGGTTAGAAAGCCCGGAGCAAACTTGCTTATCAAAATTATTATATTAGCGCAGAATAACCTGCAATGGCAGACGTTAAACTCTAGCCGGGAAATGTTATAAGGTATATCAGATACGCCAACAATTTTAGTCATTTTACCCTTAAATTAAGTTGAACTTAAATTAATAATGTGAACCCTTTAACATTAATTATACCTTATCATACTATGATGCTCATAAAGTTAGCCTTTTTTCTTAATATAATTACACCGTTCGGTTCTACACAATAAAATTAAAATCAAAATTTATAATTATTTCAATATCTTACATTCTTAAACTTGTAAGCATTCCGAGAAGTAAAAAATATAGTGAAGTTCGAAAGTATGCACTCATTCCGCAGTGCAAGGATGTCCGAAACTCGTCATCAAGTGCAATTTTTTAATTTTACAATTAACTCAGGAATTTTATTTTGTTTAATTATTGCTTTAATTAAACCTAGTAAACGAAGCAAATAACATATAAAACCCTTGTGACATCATCAAAGTAGTTTTTAAATTTTAATTCGTACATATTTTAATTATTTCCAGCACGCTTTAATAATAGTATATTGCGTCATAAGGGAAGATATAGGCATATTTCATCCCGAAGATTTCTGCTGCACGAGCGAACGTAGTGAGCGAGGGCAGCAAAAGCCGAGGGATGAAATATGCCGTTAGATTCCCGAAGGGCACAAGTTATTTTTCCGCATCCATGAGAAGTTCGTATTAAATAAAAATAGTTATAATATAATACGTACCTACGTTTTTGACATATAACCTCAAATTACACATGTCAAATTTTCGTATTAAAAATAACTTCTATAATGAATTTATGTAAAAAATAATCGTATTTGCTTGAATTTTAAAAAATAATTACACTTATCAATCACTTAAATGAAGATTTTTGTATAATCAAATAATAATTTTGATTCTAAATTCTATCGGTAGATGTCACGTCGATAGCATGCACGGTAAAAACCCGCAAATTTTCATATCGTCCCGCTTTTTCATATTTACCCGCCTTCCGCCATTGTTAACCTCAAACGAGATAAATAATCTGTCAATTACATACCATGGATACGGAAAATACTTTTATTCATCTAAATAAATTTTGCATTATTCTGCTACAAATTCGCCTCTCTGTAAACCTAAAACGACCGATTTATGCCAGATAAAATTGTTCTGTTGTTTTTATTTCATACAACGAAAGCAAACAAAAGCTTTAACTAAAAAATAATAAATAATTGTCACAATTATTTACTCGTACAGCAATGTAAATACTTTCTGTGGCTTTAAGTCAGATCGTTAAATTTCAGGGATTATCTGTTACATATAGTTTTCAATTAAATAAAACTAAGCCTTTGAAACCCCCTGTAAAGGGAATTTTTAACAAAATAATAATTATTCGAATCAAAGACTGTTAATTAAAGTCGATTTAAAACCGAATGCCTGCAATGACCGAGTTTTAAAACAAATATTCCGAGTTAATTAGTACAAAAACCTTAATTTCATTATAAATGTTACATAAATATCCGTTTTAATTGAATTAAAAACAGCATTGGAGCATTAGAAATACGATATGAAGTGTTTAGTACACTGCACAATAATCTGTTTTCAACAAACGCTCAAAATGGGTTCTTTGATGCATTGAAAATCAAATATTACTTTACAGAAAACATGAAAATCTAGGCATTTTAACTAAATTCAAAAGAATGCATGATAAACTCAGTTCTCAGTAAGCCTAAAATAAAAATCTTTGTTTTCGCGTTATTCTACGTATACAGCTTATCAATGAAACCCGGGGCACCCCTATTTTGTAAACTCTATTTTAAAATATCAAACTGAAATGTAATACTTTTTGAAAACTATGCCTCAGAAGAAGTGGTTTGGGGCATTGCAAGAGAAGATGAATGGAGGTTTCATTTGCTTCGTTGCATAATCTGTAACTTGGGTCCTCGGAGAGGCCCATCAGATGCAATTGTTTTTTAAAAAGGCCATGGCCCGTAAGGAGGTCTGTGACTATCCTGAGGTGCTTCCTACTGAACCTAAGAAGCTGTTCGGACCTAATTTTTGAATGTTTGTTAATGAGTAGTTTCGCTTGTCTCAGCCCAGGGCGCGAAGCCCAGTATGAGATGAACTGAGAGTGAGCCCAGTCTCTAATTGCTTGATGGATGTTTGCGTTAGGTAGGTCGAGGGCCAGTTCAGAGCCTTAAAGGGTTTCGAGGAGCTTTCCTTGGTCTTCTCCTTGTCTGGAATGTTCCTGTGACCGGACACCTAGATTAGTCGAACCCTGTTGGTTGAGCACAGCCTTTCTAGGGCAACTCGACATTCCTTGACCAGTTTTGACTTGATTTGCTTGACTATCGGAATAGGTATGCCTGTTCTGGTATCCGCTGGCGAGCTTTACCTGGACACATACTAAGAGTGTGAAAACCTCAGTATGGAAAATGGTAGGAAACTTGTCTAGTGCGAGAGGCGGTCTCATTATAGGTTGGCCCCGTAAATGCTAGCATCGGAGCCTGCATCTGTTTTTGATTCATCTGTGAACCAGAGAGACTAGATCAGAAGATCTGAAGCGGCCCTTGGACAGTGGTGAGCATTCGTCCCTTCCAGGGATAGTTATCTCGTAATTTCTGGCGAATAAGTAGCAGGGAGACGCCAGACTCTATCAAACAAGACAGAATCTGAACGCGTCCTTTAAGGCTCCCATCACCGTTCCAATTACCGTTCCGTGTATGGTATATTACTTAAACTATGAGCTATAATACCTACATGTCTTGGAGGGAGTATCTCATTAGATAACCCCTATTCTTAGAAACCGCACTAGTTTTAATTACAATATAACGTGTGTTCATAAACAGTCGTCATCTCAGTTGCTTTGAAAAACAAATTACAAGTCTTAGATTAAATCATAGACAATGACATTTTACAAATCTTGACATTTGGTTTTGTGTTCTGAATCAGATTGCGAAATATGTTTCTGAAATCACAACCTACTGGGATGTTGACAGTTTATGGACACCCGTTATTTACTTAACTCTATGTTAGTTTTGAAATCTATTTTGTAGATCTGATGGTTTGAATCCTTTTAACTAACGTATTTCACCATCTTCATTGAACAGATTGACGGCAAGTTCACTGGTATGTGTTTCTATTTTACTCTTATATTCTTTATAGCACTTTGTAACTTCTTCACGCTCTATAGTCATACTTAGGTCTTTATGTAATATTGTATTTGGGATATACCACGGAGCGTTGACTATACTGCGGAGCACCTTATTTTGGAAACGTAATATTTCAATATTCGATGTGCTGGCCGATCCCCAGAGAGATATTCCATATACCCAAATAGGCTTTGAGATTACTTTATACTATAATAATTTATCATTTAATGATAGTTGCGAGGTTCCTCTTAATAACCGATATATCTTCCTTGCCTATATTTAATAGATAGTTCTCTTTCTCTAGCCTATATTGTTTCTAGTTATTTCTAGAGCAATAATGACATGCCAAAATGTTGATTTTTTGTAAATGAAACTGTGAACTTTTTCGTAATAAACACGGAAAACAAAGTAAAAGGGAACGATTGTATTGATTGGCAGATAATAATCTTCTTGATTGTTATTCCCCGAACAAAAATATTAGTCAGCATTCAAAATATCTTTATAACTTAATTAGTAAAACAGAAATATCTTTTCAATAATAAATTTCTCCAACACAACATCTCTCGCTTCAAAGTCAGACTTTTAATGTAGTGTTGAAGAAAACCTATTATTATCCTGTGCTTTAGGGTTGTCCTCTAGTGTTCTAATGATAAACTATTATTGAAATAATTCATTCGTAGCAATTGTAACGGTATTTGCTTTGGAACGAGAAATTGACGCTGTACGTGCCCCTCTTAACAGAAATTTAATCTAATCAGTTTTAAGTTTTTAACCACGATTTATAGCATTGCGATTTTTAAATAAAGAATTTAAGCAAAAAAATCTACAAAGCAAGGGCACCATGATTTTCCTGTTAGGGCGTAAACAAAACAACTGCAATTTCAGCTATTTTGAAACAGTCGACGGTTCTGAACTTTCAGGTCGATCTAAATAACGACCAAATGACAACTACCGCCTGCCTTTTTGTTTTGAAACTAATACAGCGTTGGTTGATCTTCAGCTACGACTCACAAAAACTCTTAATTTTTAACTCCTGTAACTGTAATTATTAATATTGTTTTTGTAAGTTTAACAGAATGAATTTTAAACTTCTAAAGTACTAAATTTTAAATTATAACTCGTATATTTAAAAAAATCCTATAAAAATAAAATCTAAGCGAACTCCATAATCGATCGCTACATTAACAGACTAAACTCCCCGTTCAATTATTTACTAAAACCACTACAGTTTCAAACTTGTGCACTACAGATTAAACTATCATTATCATTTCTAACTCGGTAAATCCGTGTGTTGGTCTGAAGATGTTAAATTATGGGCCCTGTTTCAAAACAACTGTCAACAAAGGTGGTTCATAACTAAACTCAACAAAACAGCTGGGCTTTGTGTTATTTAAATTTGATTTTTTTAGAGATTGTTAAGTTTTAGATGATTATTTAATTAATGCAGATCAAGTCTGAAGACAAATTGGTTAATTCAAATGCTTTCTTTTACAAAGCCCGTAATCAGCAACCGAAAATTAACACCAAAAACAAAATTTACATCCTAATAAATTTGTATAATAATTTGTTACGAAAGATTTAGGGAATGATATAAAAATCAGTGTTAAACAATACTAAAAGCAGGTAAGGACAAGAGCGATGATATACCCGAAATGGAACTACATCTAAACATTACGTCATGCTGTCTTAAAGATCATCCATCACTCCCAAAGGTAAACAACTCAGCCGCAAGAGGAGTTATAAGAGAAAAGCACACGCAACTGTCAGAGAGAAAATCTTGCAAGATGTTGTATAAACAGCAAAAGTGTAAGGGAATAAACCATAATTCAAAAGGAATTCCTGACAGCAGAGAAAACCGAATAACAAACCAACCAATCGTTAGATTAGAATTTAAGATTGAAAATGAAAGAGAGTCCTTTGTTGCTTATTTATATATAAAGACGACTTTGCAACTCCAACAGAACGAAATGCCTGAACGTAAATTTTTCATCAAAAAACAAATTTTCTTTTCTATGACACAGAACCAATTTTACATCGTTTTCTCCTTCAACCGAGCTTTAATAAATTCTTTTTTTACAATTCTGTAACCTAAAGTAATATCTATAAAAAAAATCACTAGCTTGAAAAGCTTGTTATTTTTTTAAGGATTTCAACAGTGAATTTCAGTTAATAAAGTGTAGTTTACAAGGTTTCCGGTTTGTTATATACCTACCTAACTAAAATTAATTTATATAAAAATGGAAAAGTTCGTTGGATTTCTGGATCGTTCTTATTCTTTTCGCTAAACTATTTCTCTCTCTTACTTTATGTTTGTTCCTTTTTAGTTCTCTCTTGCTGAAGAGAGCTTACTGAACAACAAAAGAGGCGATTATTCAACAAATTTCCTCGTAACGCGCTCATTTTACATGAAAATGTTTCAGTAAACTTTGAACCATAAAGTTTTGGTAAATTTTATACGTTCCCTTTGATACATTTTTCAAAAATTCTATTTGTTAACAATTCTGAACCTTCTATAGTCTTTATGGGAGTATTTATCACCAACGTCAAGAGAATACTTTTATTCCAAATATTTTACCAATACGTGCTAATATCCACTTCAGAAAAAGGCATGTCCTCCTGGGCATTCTCTTTCCCAAAAATATTTCATCGACCTTTACTCCTTACGATTTGACGTTCGACAATATATCATTCGAATATTAACTTCCTCGGTTCTTATATAACAAAAGCATTTTTCCACAACTAACGTTTATACTCAGAGTTTTACTATAAAAAAAAGATAGATAAAAATTTGTTGAACGTCAGTTTCGCTTCTTAGATCCTTGTTTCGAAATCTGAATACTTTATCTGGAGCATTTTGATGGATAACCGAATGTTATAATCATAGACCGTTCATGAACAAATCGTGTATGGGTGATGGATGAATATGAGGTTAACATGAGGTTAACGAATTGTTTTGAACAGAGTTTGTTGTACTAAATTGATCAGCAGACCCTTGGGCAAATTAATAATTTAGATAGAAAATCAAAAATTAATAACCAAAGTGTGAAATACAGGTTATAAAGTATTTAAAAGAAAAAAATGTACGTGTTTCTTAATTCTCAGAAAAATTAATAAAAATAAACGAAAATAGAAGGGATTTTTTCCAGAGGTATTAAAATATCGAAACTTCCTGGTATCTAGTGCCAAGAATTCGTTACTTCCTTAATTCAATTGAAAATATAGAATTTTAATTTATAGGAAAATAAGTTTCAAGCAAGTTGATCGAGGAGTAAGCTTAAATTTATAAAAAGCACCAAATTCTGCCCACAAATTATTATATTAATTAAATAAGTTATTTATTTTTGTTCATTTTGAAATTAATATTAAAAGCTTGCCTTTAGAAGATTTTTAATACCTACGAACATTTTGTTTATAGGTGGCCATTTAAAGAAATCTATTTTTCCAAGAGTTTCTTCAAATTGTTTGATAGAAAAACGCGACTATCTATGTACCAGTAAAAAAAGAGTTGGGAATATGGCAGATCTTCAAAATCAGGCAGAAGTTATAGACATATTCCTGAAAACAAAATGACAGCTCAAATGGTTATCCAATTATAATAATAATACAAGAATAACGGAAACAACTAAACACTTCCACTTCACTGCGGGCCCTCGGGCTCTGATGTATTATAACACAATCTGAAACTATTTTCTTAAAAAAATAGCATTCCATGTAAAATCACATCTTCTAGTAATGTCTTGACTGCCGTAATCCGGCCTGATAGTTTATCAGATTCAGAAGGAATATTTCTAGCAAAAACAGATCTACCACGTACCCCGTATAATTACGATTTTCCACACCAGCTTACAAAATATCCCAAGTTTAGTTTAACTAAGGTGTAATAGTGTAACTATAAAATAAGCCTCAATAACAAGGAACAAGTCTTAAGAGACGTTCTTGTTTACACCATGACAATATGCTGCATTTTTCTTGTGCTATAAACGTTTTAATGTAGCTTTGCCGAGTTTATCTAGACATTCCTACAATAATTGAAATCGCATTGGCAGCAACTTCAAATTTCATATCAAAAAGTATGGGACGCTCAAAACTCAGACGTGAACTCATGACGGCTTTACAGAATAAAAGAGATAAGCTATATCATAAAACGACAACTTCTTAAAATAACTCTCGGCTGCATGTTATCCTACTATAGAAAAATTTGCTTAAAGTTTTAAGAAAAAGGCAACATAGATTTACTATTCAGAAGTTCATTAATAAAATGTTCAAAAATATTGGCTCCGTATTTCTAAAGAGATTAATAAAAGATAATATTATTCAACTATCTCCGATTGCACTTCATATGCAAGGAAAGTTTCCTCGGAAAATCTTTAGGCTTAGAATTACGTGAGATTCTCTTAATATAGCTAGATCGATAAAATTATTTTTACCTTCAGCTGCTCCCGATGGGGGCTTATTCAATATCTAACTCACTTTATTACCACAAATAACGGGAAATGAAGGTTACCATAATGTATTGAAACAAGCCATTCAAAGAACTGAAATTATATGGGCACATAAAACAAAACATTAGTTATTGTAAATGTTAAAAGCACATTTTTACATTTCTACAAATTTATACCGTATGAGGTCAGCTTTGACGAATTTTTGCCCACAGTTTCTAGTAGTTGATTGCTAATATTTGTTGCACCTTAATTTTTTTTCTTCCAGATTTCTAGTGACTATCCTTTCCCGTCCTCACATGAAGCTCCTACAGAAAATAGGACAAGAAAAAATTCCAGTAGAACGGAGAAATGGTATGAAGATGTGAAAAAATAAACTAGCGAGGAGGACACTGTTAAGCGGCGTAGTTAAAATGTTAACAAACATTCTAGCCCAAAAAAATCGAATGAGGTAAGAATATGCGAAAAATAACAGGGCTTTCAGCAGAAGAAGTCTGCAATGTACGGAATTTTTGTAATAAAACAAGTAACAGAAAAGAGAATCGAATTTGAGAAACCTCTCTTCTTTTGTAGGATTTGACCTAGCATTTGACCGATGCCATTAACTGTTTACAAATGGAAAACCTTTTTTATTAGGAATTTCCAAAAAAAAAAAAATATTACGAAAAGTCTTGCAACAGTTTGACTTCAATAGTCAATCATCATATTTCCAAAATATACAGGGTGTCTCTAAAAGGTCTGTACAAAACGCTAGCACAAATTCCCGAGGCTAAAATATGAGGATCTAGCCCAATTTACCTTAGTCCAAAAGTTGATAGTTTCCGAAATACAGGGTGCCAAAGTTATTATTTTTTAAAACTTTTTTGTAAATATTTTTCTTAATAATAGCATGATTTGCACGAAATTTGGTACTTAGGGGTTTTTTAGGATGAGAAATCGAGATCTGATCACAGTTTCGATGCACATTGCAGAGGGCGCCACCAGCAGCACTCCGCCTACATCTAAAGCTTCATAACTTTTTTATGCCTGGGTGCATTAAATTTCTGGTTAAAAATTCTTATTCCTTGGCATCTTTTGTCCAAAAAAGGTATACCTAGCAGGTGTCGCTTCGAGCAGCTGTTTCTGAGATAATCGAATTTAAATGTTTTATTGCGTACCGAAACTCGTCGTAGCCCCCCTTCACACTTTATCCAGGCTAGATACAGAGATGATGGAAAGGGTGCAGTTCAACTTTCTCCGTATAATTAATCTTTGTGTGCAAGAAAACGGAGGTCATTTTGAAAATTTACTTAGACTTTATTCCTATTGTACTTTGCCAGTTCATTCTTACATTCTTATCATTATTAGCCCGTTGCTATTTAAATTTTTATTGTTGCTGGCCTGTTGGCCCTTAAACACGCTCCAAATTTCTTGGACCAGTCCTAAACCTGGATAAAGTGTGAAGGGGGACTACGACGAGTTTCAGTACGCAATAAAACATTTAAATTCGATTATCTCAGAAACGGCTGCTCGAAGCGACACCTGCTAGGTATACCTTTGTTGGACAAAAGGTGCCAAGGAATAAGAATTTTTAACCAGAAATTTAATCCATCCAGGCATAAAAAAGTTATGAAGCTTTAGATGTAGGCGAAGTGCTGCTGGTGGCGCCCTCTGCAATGTGCATCGAAACTGTGATCAGATCTCGATTTCTCATCCTAAAAAACCCCTAAGTACCAAATTTCGTGCAAATCATGCCATTATTAAGAAAAAGATTTACAAAAAAGTTTTAAAAAATAATAACTTTGGCACCCTGTATTTCGGAAACTATCAACTTTTGGACTAAGGTAAATTGGGCTAGATCCTCATATTTTAGCCTCGGGAATTTGTGCTAGCGTTTTGTACAGACCTTTTAGAGACACCCTGTATATCTGCTAGTACGATCAAGCGAATAAAAATCAAAAATACTGGAGAGTAATGGTCCGATGAGTGTAAATTTACTAATGTAGGCATGTTCAACCGTAAGAATGAACATTATTGGTCTGTATACCGGGTGTCAACGAAACCTGGGACACCCCTATAAATTTTTTATTTTTTAAGATATCAAAATGAAATTTGGTATATGTAATATACTCTTTAAATGGCATTTGTTGACATAGGAAACAAGTTGCTGTCACTTCCGGTTTCGCCGGAATTGACATCAACTTTGTTATTTTAAATGGAACACCCTATATATTTATACATTTTTGGAATCTCCATTCAATTTTACGTATGGTAATATCAAGTTCCAAACATTTTGATGGCAAAGTAAATTTTTGCAGAAATTAATATAGAGTGCCATGACTTACGCAAAATGAAAGTCAAGGTGCCCCAACACTCGAGACAAATTGTTTTAGAACTTTAACTATTTTAGTTGCTGTATTAGAATGACTTAAAGTTGGCAAAAACGATTTTTCGAGAATAACTCTATTTTTTCAAATGGCACTAGGGTGGCACACTAGGATATTAAAAACGAGCGTTTTTCAAGGATTTTATTGATACCATTAACGTGGGATTAATATGAAAATTTAATTCGGAATAACACTCTCCGTTCAAAAAAATCGTATTTTGGATATTTAAATCTAGACACTGGGTTTCAAAACAAGTGAAACAAATGAAATGCACAAAAAAAGTTACAGACTTGCTACAGTCGAAGTGCTAAAATAATTTGTCATACATCGTTAAAATCATCATCAAAAACTCTATGAGATGCTGTAAAAATCCAACATGGCGCCCATAAGAAAAAACGAACCTGATGATGATTCCGGAAAACCGAAACGTCGTACAAAATTTTTGATATCACTACAGTGTTACGGGTAAAAAGTTGCGTAAAGAAAGTTTTAACAGATTTGAAAAATTTTTAATAACAACTAAATTATGCTCAAAAAACCAAATTGACATTTTTCTGTTTTTTGCTCTTAATAAAAAAACTAAGATAGGTAGGTTACATTTCTTTTTTAAATATTAATCAGCATTGTATAGCGCAACTTTGCCCCAATTTAACCGTCTTTGTAACTCTTACGGTTTCCGAGATCCCAATGGTGAATCTCGAATTTGAATAACCCGGTGTAGGTAGGTATATCTTTTCGTTTGTAAAACACCATTAATGGTCGAGAGGGGTGAAGGCAAACCACCTAGCCAAGCAAACTCTGAATACCACTCTATTACTCGTCTATTAAAAATATTTTGGAGTTATTGGCGAACATTCTTCGTCCTGTGACATGCTGCAGTATCCTGTTGGTACCATATCTGAAGCTTTTCACCTATTGGGTATCATAAAGAAAAGTCAACTAATTATTTAAAAATTGTAGGCAACATAGATAATTTATAGTTTGTTGAAAAAAGAAGTGTCCAATTACTCTATCTTTAAAAATTCCACATCATACGTTTGTTTTAAATGAGTATTGATCACGAGTTTGTAGAGTAAAATTAGGACTCAACCGTCGTAGTTCATAATCTCCTGGTTTTATGGTGTGAGTGAAATGGGTTTCTTAGGGTCGAAATTTGTTAAATTTTAATATTTTTGTAATTGTATTCTTAGCTATGTTATTTGGCAATAAAACTGACCTTTTCCGCAGGGAGTTTTTAAGACTACGAATAGCATTACTTAATTCTCAGTTTCTTCGTCAGCAACCCATAGTTGATGTTTATCCTTAAGGTTATTTTTGAGGATCATTTAGGTAAATAAAGCATAATGGTTCAATACAACAATCTGGTTACTATAGTGATATGGATCTGTTTTTGGGAGCTTTAACAAAAAAATGTTGTTTGTAACACGTACCTAAATCTAGTTTTTTGGGACTCATCTGCTATTCCAGACTCGGTTTCGCCTCGTCCGGAAACAGCAACGATTCGTCCCAAAACACTTGATTTTAGGTACTTGTTACAAAAGTAACTATTTCCAACTCGTCGATGTTTAAATATGTCGAATTTGAAATTATTTATAAACATTGTCTATTGTCTATTGTCAAGGGGTCGTTTGGCTTTAAGAACCTTTCGTCGCTTCGACGTAGGAAGATCTGTTGTGAGTAACCTTGCAATTTATTCTGTTCCAAGGATTTTTAGGATTTTAATGAAGTCTATTATTGTCCTGGAGGTCATGACCCCTACGTCCTCTGACGTAATATGTGCCATTCCAAGGACTTTAAACCTGCTGCGAATTAAGGCATCGCAGTTGCAAAGTATATGTTCTGCAATTTTATCTGCAATTCACAAAGCCTGCAAGTTTTGATGTCGGCTTTGCTCATCTTTTTGAGATGGTATCTCAGAGGGCAATGGCCGGTTAAGAAATTGGATATCAATCGAGATTGGATATCCATCCAATATCTGCTTTTCCAAACTCGAGCAGCTTTTTAGCATTTTGTGGCGGGTGTTTGATAAACTTTTTCGCGTGGTTTTGTCCTGGAGTATTCCTCCAGTAGAGTTCTTTTTGATGTTTTTCCCAGTTTCGTACCTCTTCCACAAAACGGTTCTGGTCCCATGAACTGTGACTTCGCTCCTTTTTTTGCAAAGGAATCGGCAATTTCATTTCCTTCAATTCCCTCATGCCCTGGCACCCACATTAAAATTAATGCGTTACTTCTGGCCAGTTGCTTAGGAGATTGTTTGCTCAAGAGCTTTTAGGGCAGCCTGGCTGTCTGTTAAAAGATAAATCTTAGTTCCACGTAGTCTCTTTTTAATGAATTATTGAGCACATACAATGTGATTTTTTAAAACTCAATTGCAGCCGGCCGTATTCTGTCTTAATAACCTTAGAACTGTCTGTATTAAGTCAGAATACGGCCTGCTGCAATTGAGTTTTTAAAAAATCACATTGTAGGTCTATTGCGTAGATTTCTGCTTACAATATGAATGGGGTACTTTGCAAGGATTTTGAGATTCTACATCTAGGTCCCATTATACCTATACCAACCCCTTCTTCCATTTTTGAGCCATCTGTATACCAGGCGCTTGCTCCTTGCTCCAGCCGTAGCTGTTTTACACTGCTCTCTTCGCGGCTGTCAATCACCACTTGAAAGGGACAGTCGAAGTCATACCGTGTTGGCATTTCGTCTGTGGGTGTGGTCGCGGATTCTAGTTGAATTAGATTCACAATCCTTAAGTGACCAATCAGGTACTAAGGAAGCATAGGTGACAATGGGCTTTATGACCCTTTCGTATGACCAGTAGATCAATTTTGGCTTTAGGCCCCAAGTATTTCCAAACAACTTTCGGCATACCCAAAATGCTACTGTTTCTTTTGAGTCCTTTCAATATGAGCGTTCCAGGTGAGTTTTTGGTCAACTATCCCCAAATATTTAACCTCTCTGGACAATCGTAACTGTGTTCCATTCAAAGTGGGAGCTTTTATTTATAAACATTAATTGTGCTTCCAGCATACTGTGGTGTTCTCAAGTCTGGCCAGAAAATATACCACCCATCATTATGGAATTTTTTGATTAATGGGACTAGTCATTTTCGAAAATATTGTTTGAGTGTATATCCTGATCAAGACAAAGCCCTGATGGTGCAATAAAAACTAAGCATTTGCTCCAATCACCTATTGCCTCCAAACAAAGATTTTCTCTGAAACTTTATGTGTTTTGAATTTCACTTCAGGATCTATCTCTACTCCTTCTTTATAGTAATAAGTGTTATTTCCTACGCAATCAGCCCCATTCAATGTGAAATATGTTTCGTCCATGATTACCTACACGATTAGCGGTTTGAAGGTTTCAAAAGACTATCTCTCAATTTTCGTAATAATAATTTTTGATTTTCAACTGCTTTCGGAAATACTTAGGAGCAGATTTCCTCTTCCTTACTGTGATATTGTGTTTTTTAAATATGTATTTTCCTGATATACTCATGATTGGTCAGCTTCACCTACATATTCGTCCTCAAGTTTCTTTGCCTTAACTGTTGTCATTTGACGAGCTATTCTTCCACTTTGATATTTCTAAACTCTTTCCTTCTTTAATCCTTTTAATGACGTCATAAGTAGTTCTTCGTACAATGTCCATACTTTCAACATGCTTAACAGTGTAGCTTTCCCCGTCTCAAATGTGTTTTGTAAAAACTGGCCTATCCCTTGCATTTTTTTAAATAAAACTATTTCAATACACTTAACGATCAATTTGTAAATGGTAGTTGACAGTTATCGACGCTTAACCCAAGCAACTAAATTACAGTTTTTATGTGACAAATATGTACGGAGTGTTAGTTCATACCTTTATTTATACTATCAAGTTATTTTGTAGATTTGCCATTTTTATGTACTATAACAGTAAACCGTTTTTATGAGTAGATAACAGTATGGTATAAGACTTTCAAGAATATTTTAGAATTTCATAAAGCCTACAGTGAATCTAACAAAAATTACAGCCAACTAAAGCTTTGTAATTGTAAATCCATTAAATCAAAAATAGGGAGATTCGATGGCGTCAAGATCGGCTTACTTGTCTTGTAAACAAAAGAAAGTATGCCATTTTTCGGATACGAGGTAAAACCTTCAAATATTGCATTTACTACTATTTTATCTTGTATCAGCAAGAGTATATACCTACATATTTTTCCCGCATTAAAAATCTCATCTGGCCTTGATTAAATTCAAACCCGAGACTTTTGGTTTGCTCTATGACTATATCACAGAAGGCAGCTTATACCGTGTATTCTCGAGAAATATATATACGTATTGACATGTTATTAAGTGGGTGTTAAAATCATTGTTACTGAGATCAATCTAATTTATTTGATAATGTGGATTTAGCTATTTAAAAATAATAAATAAGTGGTAAAAGAATTTGGATAATTTTAAAGTATTCAATATACCAGATATAATAAAAACGTGAAGAACTGATTGTTCATGTTAAGTGAAATCGGGAATTGTCTGGAATACAGACATACAGCGAATTAAAAGAAAATTCTTAATTATTTAAAAAAAAATATTACGAAATAATTTATTTTGCAACAAAAGATACAGTCCTTTTTGAGATGGAACAGAAATAGAAGATAGAAGTCTATTAAATTAAATTTAACATTTGGTGTATCCTATAAACCAGATGCAAGAATATTAAGGATTTGGAACAGTTTGGAGTTGAATTAAAAAAAAAATGGTAATTGGATGAAATATAATGGTGGAGAGTAAATTGTAAGAAGGGTGAACCATAACAAAGAAGTATTAATAAAAACAGTGAGTGAAAATGAGTTTAATTTTTAAGTTAGGGAAGATATTGATTATTTATTTATAATAAATCCACATTTATCAATTAAATTGAGTTTTAATTGCTGTAGAATGAACCTCAGGAACGACATTGTAACGAAGGGTTGTCATAAAAAGTATTGGTGCCTAAAAACGTTAAGGCGTCACAACAATTTATTGATGCATAAAACGTTAGGCATTATATTATGTACTTTTCTTATTACCAATTACATTTTAATTTCCACCAAAATACAATGGGACAAAGTATAATAATAACACATTAACACAAAATCTAAAACCTAGTTCTTTTCTTAAAGGAACATACAGAACCTTCTTCGAAGAAATACAACTGTTGTAGGAAAAATATGTATTGAGATGTAACATATTTCATAAATTTATTTAACTAGGACGACCTTAAATGAGTATGGAATGAGAATGAACAAAGAAAAAACAAAAGTAATGAAAATAGGAGACCAAACAGAAATGGATATACAGATAGAGGGTACAATAATACAACAGGTGAAATCTTTCCAATATCTCGGGGTAGAAATAGAAAACACAGGAAAACAAGATATAGATATAAACAATAGAATATCAAAAACATTAAAGTTATACTACGCAATTAATACTAGTTTCATCAACAAGAGAGAACTATCCAGAAGGACAAAGCTAAATATATATAAAACCATTTTTAGACCAGTTTTAACAAACGGATGCGAATCGTGGATCCTAACGGAAAGACAAAAAAGCAAACTTTAAGCTGTAGAGATGAAGTACCTCAGAAGAGTCAGAGGAGTTACCAAGATGGACAAGATAAGAAATGAAAAAATACGACAAGAACTAGAAACCCAATCATTAATGGATTTTATAGAACAAAGACAATTGGGCTGGTGGGGTCACCTACATACAGCTTATGGAACCATCACGATCTGTTAAACAAATATGGGAAGCTAAAACACAGAAAAAGATGAAGAGAGGGAGACCGAGAAGGACGTGGGACAACATAGTTGGAGAAATACTACAAAGAAGAGGATGCACATGGGATGAAGCTAAAGTGAAGGCAAGCAATAAAAAGGACTGGGTTAAATTTGTATATAATGTAAAAAGTTAAAAGTGTATAAAATGCAAATTATTTATTGCAGTTTTTAAGCTATTTATTTCTTAAACAAGCAACATATTCAAGTAAAGTACTTAGTATCAAATTAAGTGCATTTTTTGTCTTTCCTTTGATACCACTATCAATCCTATCAACTCAAACGGGGAGTAAAAATCTGAATATATACGATTTTCCATGCTATTTAGTCAAACACCCGGTATATAATAAATTTTGAAATGAATAATTGTTTTAAATTGTTAACTTTCTGTATTTGTCCAAAGCTACAGAGCAGCTAGATTGGACACTGGTATTAATGCATAAAATTGGTTGGTTTCCCTCATCCACATTTTTCAAATTCTTCTGTAATCATTCATATTCCAAGAACAAACAACGCTAATCACACACAAAAGAATAAGTTTCTACAAACCGAGAGAATGCAATTTCCTGGGCTTATAAAATAGATTTGAAAGCGCCTGCTATCAAAATTGCTACATTTCAGATTTTATTACCTGCAATATGGACACTAAAGCTGTCGGTGATACGCTTTTATTGCAGTTATGTTGAAATTTCAAATATTGAATGTTTAACGATGCCTTCCTGCAGTTCTTAAGTTGAAATTACATTTACTACTCATAGTAAAGCGGATATCTGAAACACTTTAACGTATTCTTTATTGAAGAGAATCAGTTTTATATTAAAAACGTTTCGATTATTTAATCGTTTTTATATTAATCTAAAGATCAAAAATACATTAACGGAGTTTCATATATGCGAAGAATTTTCGATTTAATGAATGAACTTCGAATATATAACGTGAACATACCATGAAATCCAATTTTCAATCAACGTGTAAACTGGAATTATACCAAAGGATATTGTGGACCCTTTCATTTCATTATCGCACAGGAGCGGGTGTAGGCGGATATTTTTGTTAACAAAACACACCATTAAATCCTTGCTTAGATATTCACGGATGTGGTTTATGCATAATACACCTGAAAGGCTTTACAACCCTGACCTTTATCAAATCTGTACACTTTTTCCAACCTAAGCTACAAAATGTGCTGACTCTCTTTTCATCATTTTTTGGGCGTACGTTGGGCTGTCGAAAAGAACAGTCGAATGGATTTTTAAACGACAATTTATAAGAAAAATTAAGATGTTTTATTTGTTTCATTATAATAATCCGTGGCACCGTGGCCAACTTGATGATCTTAAAGTAAATTCCGTTTGAAACAATGTAAAAGCTATTCTCAGACGTGTAAGTACGGATTCGACAAATAAATCTAACCCAAACTGTAATTGAGAAATTAACCCATTTAATTTTCACAGCGGTAAATTAGTCTATTATTAGGCATCTCTCTTATTCTATTCAGAGGTAAAATTAAATCTGCAAACAAAAAAAGTCAATTACCAATACGGTTCGTTGGTTAAATTTTCCTCGTGGTTTAAAGCTGTCGATAACACATTTGCTTAAGGTTGTACGCCTTGTTAATTATTGAATTATTAATTTCCGCTATTAAATCCGCAAAGATTAGTACCTACGTAAAGGTTGGTAATTTTCCGATTTTCCTAAGAAAAAGTTGGTTACAATTTGTGATTTGTCAAGTCTTCTGATGATTGAAAGTTCTTCACGTTTATTATTGAAGGTTGGTTCTAATTTGATTATATAAATATTGAATAAAAGTATTCTGCCGCTAACATACACAAAAGCTTATTTATAAAAATTTATTTTATGTATATGAATGTTTTGTATAAAACGGAAAACATTTTGAATTCAATTTGAAGTAGAGAACACCGCGCTTTTTCCACAAATAAGATAACGAATTGACGCCGAAGACGTTAGTATAAAGAAAAATAAAATTTATTTCAACGTTTCCGTTTGGCTTTGAAATACCTCACAAGTTAAAGACATAAATAATAATTTAAAGAAAGTTCTGAAATAGAAATGAATCACAAAAGTACAAGAACTGTCGCGATTTTATTACATATTTTTGGGAGTAAATGAATTTCTAGAAAACACTAGAGATTTCGTATTTATTCTACATACTAACCTTTTTACAGGCTTTGATTGAGAAAATAAAATTATAGAAGAATCGTAAATCATTTTCCAATATTTATTAGTAATTTAAATAACGATCTTTGTAAATATTTTGATTTTCTAATGTTCCTGGTCAAACATAATTTATGTTGGGGTTAAGGGAAACCTGATAAGTTTACATAATCCCCAGGAAGGCGCCTCTATTAGGTGCTTCCACACCTCATTAAGACATCAACCAAAGCGTTATGGATCCAGTTTTGTAACCTAGATTTTGGAATTAAGTGCAACTTATGATATTTCATGCCTGTACGGCTGCACATAATTGCTTTAATTGCTACCGAGGGAGTGCATTGTGAGGACAAAGTATCTTTCGTCGACTTTTTAACCATAAAAGAACATTGCAGAGGAAATGCTTAAACTTTCTCGAAGTTACCATAAAAGTTAAGAAAGCTATTTTTTACATATTCTCTAGTTGAAAATCTTAACTGAACTTAACAAGCCCTTTATGAGTTATGTGTTCCAAGTATGCCTTTAAAGTAAACTAACAATTCTTGGAATAAAAATGCTTTTTAAATTTACCCCACCTCTACAATTTTTAACCTAATTTAATGCAATCTGCATAAGGAAGGCGTTACAGAATAAAACATAAAAGATGGAGAAGTTAAGTGGCATGCTGAAAACTACTGTAAATCCGCAATTTTCTTCCAAACGTATGAACCTATTCCCCAAGTACGAGTAGGTACCTGAACATAATGTACATGTACATACGTGATATACTTTAAGGAGTAACAAAGGAGGGCTTTCAAAAAAACAGGACAACCTGAAAGGCAGTGTTGTAATTCTCTTAACTAAACATTCAGAACTTTGAATAATCCTAGAATCTCCAATTATTGTTAGAGTTGCTCCCCATAATCTGTACGCTTTAATTACTTTTAAAAGGTTTGTTCCCTAACGACTTTGTAACCATTGTTATATAAACAAATAAGCTTTAAAAAGGTTTCAAATAAAGAATAATGTATGAAATACAAAATTTATTCCTGTAACGTCTATAATTCAATATGCATAAAAGTTACCTACAAAATCTGTAAATGCTTCGTAAGTATCTCTTAATAGAGCTCACTGCTAATTACTGTTGTTTGTTTCGATGAGGAAAGCTCCAAAATGACAGCTTATATGGCAAATGTGAAGCTTTTTACAACTTCACTTTCAAACTTCTAGATACAAGAAAAAGGCCAGACATTGATGCAATACATTTTCCAAGTAGATACATCATAAGTCATATAATTTTCAATTATCGAAATGTTCCTAATAATAATTCTTTCTCGTCAATTCAACTTCTCTCTCAAACATGTAAATCTGATTGCTTTTCGAATCTGCCCATGAAACATTAGTATAGCAGCTCTGGAAATATAAAACTGTCATTAAAAAACCCTTCGACTAACCATACAAGTAGAAGCCATAAACTAAGCTTATTTTAACCTTCAACTATTCTTCAAAATGTGAAATTTTGCTAAGTGGGGCGATATGGTGAGAATCAGTTAAATGGGTAATAATAACGAAAAAACTAATAAACGAATTTTAAACTAACCAGCGGTTCCTTTAAACATAAATATTTATACACAAAAAAACACTCGAACTTAAAATTAAACACTAAATAATTACTTGACGGAAACGTCTTACCACAAATTAGGCATAAGAAAAAGAGCCGAATACGTATTTGATCATCATCTGTTATAGTATTAGGAAGTATTAAAATTGCGTACATACATATATTACCCTGCAACAAACTGTGGCAATTACGAAACATACTGGATCTGTCAGATAGCATTTGTAACTTGATAGGCGGTGTTCAACAGCATAGCTTCACTCGCTTTCTTTAGTTTAAGTTACTAAGCACGTTTGGCATCATGTATCACCTCTAACATGGTAATTAGTGCTGAACAGTGTAGTTTATAATATAATCCTTGTAACTTTATAAAAATAAGAAATAGTTGCTAGAGGCTAGATCGTAGGTACATGGTGGGTGGTTTAATTTCTAGAAATCGCATTGCTGAATACTAACCTGGCAGCAACCGATGTGTGCACTGGCACATTGTCGTGCGATAATCTCTCTCTCCGGGACAGCTTTCCCTAACATTTTTCTTTTATACCATCCTCCAATTTGTCATTAATAACGCATAATATTTATCAGTAGCTGTAGTATATTTCGTTCCTTAAAGTCTATTGCTAAACTCTCTTGAAAATCCCATGATCTTTTTTAGGGTCTTTGGCAGTGGCGATTCAGAATTCCACCAGTCCATAAATCTCTGTATAGAAAGGGGCTCATAGTATTGAACCATACATCAATTTATTATCTACTTTAATAATTTCTGCCGGGCTCTCACCTTTCGTCAAACATTTAATGACCGCACGATAATCAAGGTGAAACATGTTAAAATATCGACGCTAGCTCGAGATGTAAAATGTTTAGGCCCGATACTTTTGAACTTCGCACGTACGTAATTTAATATGGTTACCACAGTACAACTTTTCGCAAGAAAGAAAAGGAAGGCAAAAGCCAACTTCGTCTATATCAGCCTTTATAAGTACATTAGAAATCCATTTCTAGAAAACTTTTCCACTCACATATTACATCTAACAGAAGATGCTTTTCGCAGTAACTAAAAATTTCATGACTACGGCCTGCCAAGCTACAGAAATTCTATTATATGTACACTTAGGTTTAACTAACTATTCCACTTTCCTTTTATTTAGTGAATATTGTTACATTGAATGATTTAATACAAAATTAAATTTTCTTAAAGCAAACTTCGTGTAGTAAAACATAATATGTTTCTATTTGTTTGTATCCCTGCGCACGTGATTAATAACTATTTAACCAGAAGTTTTCCGAATCTGGAAGGCTTTCCCACCTAGCAGGGATTCTTGTCGTGTTTAACATCGCTTTAGTGTCAACCACAGTAGGTATGTTCTATAGCGTACGTAAATTCTTTTTCGCATTACAGGTCTTACCGTCTTGGACCTGGAAAGACACTCCTGCCGGTTGTGTGGTGTAGAGCAGCAGCAAGTTCGTTTTTTTTTAAGAAATAACTCTTGTTTAAAATCCAAGGCCGATGAGATTTTTAATGCTGAAAAATTTGAAACTGCTTTTTTCAGACATGAGGTAGAACCGTGGGTTCATGCCAGTAATTCCGTAAAACTCCAGTCAGATAGTGCTAAATGACCATAGTAGTTGAAGCACGTTGAGATCCACAGCACCCGTAAGCCTAGATTTGATTCAACAAATAAACAAACAAAATTTTACTTTTAAGGCAAAATTTCATGTGAGATTGTCATCATCTAATAGCTCTTTAATTTTAAACTGATATTAAGCCTCAGTTATTCTTTCTTCTTCAGTTTATGGCATTAAGAAGGCTGCTAAGCGCGCTTTAGAAAACGTACGTGGTGCCACTCCAGCAATAACTTGACCATAAATTCTCCTACCTACAACACTACAACTACTACAATATCTCACTGGCATTCTTAAAGCAGGGTTTTTCAACGAAAAGTAGCCACCCTCAGTATCTTCCAAAACCATTTTTTGCTTGAAAATCGCCAAGACATGTCAACAAAGACAGCAAGGGGGACATCTTTTTACATAAAATCCGGACATCTGTCATCAAGCCCTTAGCCGTCACAGCCACCCCCTCTAAAATTTTAAATGGCACCATACCATGCGTGGCACATCGTTGGAAAGGTAATTTCATAAGGAATTCATTCTACTATTTATTTTTTTTATTTGCTTCAAATTGAGACATAAAAAAATTAAAAAGTATATTTTGTTCATTCCGGTTAAGCTACTGAATATAGCAGTAGATACCTAGATCCTCTTTTTTATCTTTTGTTTTTTCATCTGTCAGTCAGCATTCAGTTTATTTTGAATATTATAAAAGTGTCAACATGGTTTACACCACTGCCGAAAGATTGTGCGTTTTTATTATTATTTCGGCAGTGGTGTAAACCATGTTGACACTTTTATAATATTCAAAATAAACTGAATGCTCACTGATAGATGAAAAACAAAAGATAAAAAAGAGGATCTAGGTATCTACTGCTATATTCAACAGCTTAATCGGAATAAACAAAATATAGTTTTTAATTTTTTTATGGCTCAATTTGAAGCGAATAAAAAAAATAAATAGTAGAATGAATTCCTTATGAAATTACCTTTCCAACGATGTGCCACACATGGTATGGTACCATTTGAAATTTTAGAGGGGGTAGCTGTGACGGCTAAGGGGTTGATGACAGACGTCCGGATTTTACGTAAAAAGATGTCCCCCTTGCTGTCTTTGTTGACATGTCTTGGCAATTTTCAAGAAAAAAATAGTTTTATAAGATACTGAGGGTGGCTACTTTTCGTTGAAAAACCCTGTATAGGAAAATCTTCTTCACATATTCTAAATTCTTACCACTTTGTAAACCTCATCGACCATCTCAACGTATATAGACCCTAATGTCCTGCTTGTCAGTTTTGACGTTACCTCTCTGTTCACTAAGGCTCCCAACCCTGACTCAGTAGCTGCCATGGAACAGTTACTAGTTTAAAGACGAAAAACCTGCAAGTTTGGCCATTCTCGTTGAAAAGTGCCTTTCCTCCATTGTTTCCTTTTTAACAACCGATTCTATAAGCAAGTTGTAGGCGCTATTATGGGTTCTCCCATTTTTCCGGTGGTTGCATCTTTATGGAATCTTTTGAGGTAATAGCCCTGGAATCCTTCGATTTAAATTCCAAGGTCTGGTTCCGTTACGTAGATGGCACTTTTGTTATCTGACCCCATAGAAAATATAACCTCACCTCTTTCCTAGAACATCTCAATAATCAGCACTCTGATATCAAGTTCACCATGGAAATAGAATCGAACGGTTCTCTCTCTTTCCTCGGCGTCCTGGTAATCCGCAAACCGAGTGGTCAACTTTATCGTAAACCTACACACACGGATAGGTATCTTCATGTTAATTTACATCATCATCCATTACAAAACTTCTCCGTAATCAATTCTCTCGTTCATCGTGCTATCACAGTGACGACGATCTTCATACCGAGTCAGCCGATATTCTAGACAATCTCGTCAAGGATAGATACAATAAAAGGGTCGTTAGGAAGGTCATCGAAAAACAGTTACACTCCTCACACTCTCAAAATGCCTGTTCGACGAGTTAACATCGACATATTTTTAACTCTGATAATATGCATGGCAGCCATGTAAGACCTACACTGCTGTTGTTATTTAGAATTATAGGTAGGTAGCATCGGTAGATACTTTCTCGTAGATGGTGTCAGGTGTAATAACTTGAAGTTATTATCAGCCCTGATCATTGCCTAGTGTAAAGGAGAGAGAATATTGATAAATTATAAACATAAGTTAGTTTTTGTTTTTTTTTGTGTGTTCCACTAAGATGACATAATATGAAGATAGATAGCGGTGTCCCAATGGGTAGCATTTTAACAACCATCATTGTTATATAAAAATGCGTTGCCTGTTTACTTATTTCAGACGAGAACAGAGAGGAGGGCACCCTATAGGTCAGTGGTTCTTATCCTTTTTGAAGCCACTCAACACTTTTGATTGTAAAAAAATTGCACTCTCTTAATAAATCATTAAGATCATTAAACAAACAATAAAAATATGCATGAACATGTTTTTTTATTGAAAACTACAGATTACTCATTAAATGACAGTCAAGTATTAACAAAACAAGTATACATACATTTCATAAAAGCCTAATCAACATAATTCGTAAAAAAGTAACTCTTGTAAAAATTTTAAATCAATTTTAATGTGACACATGATGAGCTTGTCGGCTTTTGCAGATTTTAGCAATATCAGGCCTAATATGTGATAAAGCTGCCCTCATTTCTTCATCAATATTCCCAAGTCTTTCACGGTTTTTAATTTTTATGTTCGTAAATGTTGAAAAACCCAGTTCACACAAATATGTAGCAAAATTTTCAGTGCTTTTGTAGAAAGAATTGGGTACTAGGGTGGGTTGATTTTTTAATTTTTCTATGCCTGTAGTAGAAAAAGTTGTGCAATGGCTTAAGTTAAATAGGGTATTTTTTAGTTTTATTTATTTTAATATTTGTCCCCCCCGCCCGACCCCTAAAAAAAATAAAAATAAAATCGAAAATCAATGAAGCCTAATGCGCCAAAAGCTTAACAATAGCTTCGAATAAACCCACAAAAAATCGCATTTAATTTAAACAATGTTTTAAGCCCCCGCCAGGTAAATTTGTAAAGAACGCCTCCTTACCACTCGACGCCTATGCTAAACTACGTTACCGGCTGAGCTGGAGCAGGTCGTGGCCTGTCAGATGCGTTTAATTTAGTTCACTGTTGACTCTCGTCTTGTGCGGTTGTGCTATAACAGTGTTTAGTAGTTGTACCTAGTTTCAACTAAATTTTTCCTGTTAAAAACGATGGCGGCGTCTAATAAACGTAAAGTGTTGACGCGGCAGACACTTCGAGATCCTGTGTTTGATGAACCTACTGTTTTATATGAAAATATGCTTCCGTGTTATGGTGACGTTATGCGATATTTCCTATATGTCCAAAATGACCTAGCCGCCAGTGGTTGAGGTAAAAACAAAACCGTTACCGAAATAACAAATATTGTTGTAGAAAAAGTTCAACAAATTTGGAGCAAGGCAAGTTTACCGATTATATCAGATCAACAGTGTTTTGCGTTATTAAAAAAATATCACCAACAATTTATGAACATCAAAAAGTCACTAAAAAAGACAAGTGATGCTGCTAAAAATAAGCTAAAAAAATTTCGGGATGAAGCTAACACGAAGCTTTTTGATATTTCAAAGTGCAAATGCGCGGACCTTTCCTTGTGTACTTGTGAGAAGTCGAAAAAAGTTCCAACAATTGAACATGAATTTCTTAATGACCAGAGAACTACAAGATTGATGTTTATGGGGAAAGTGGACGGCAAAACAACTAGGATTTTAAAGCAAAGGCAAAAAAGAAAAACGTAAACCTCCAGTGTAAGTCCCAGAAAAAAAAAGTTGAACTGGAAGACCTATCAGACATATCAATACAAAGCGAACCCGACTCCAAACTAGACTTTGAACCAAAGCCGTCAACTTCTACGGCAGAAATAACACTTAAACTTCCTGCATTATCGAGTAGAAAAGGAGCAATGATCGCTAGCGCAGTTTTTGAAGATGTTGGATTGATAACCAAAAAGGACAAGTCTTATGTAACAGACAAGTGTAAAATAGATCGACAAAGAAAGAAACAACGACTTGATTTACAAAAAAAACACAATAAAAGATGGTGCTACTCTTCAAGCACTCTATTTTGATGGTCGCAAAGATCGAACCCTTCACATCGAAAAACAAGGAGATACGTCATCTAGAAAAACTATTATAGAAGAACATATAGTGTTATTGAAGGAACCAGGTAGCGACTATATAGGGCAAGTAACACCTGAAAATGGTACAGCTAAGACAATAGCTTCAACCATTTTAAATTTTTTTTCAGAAGCTGGAGTGTCAACTACCGAGCTTATTGCTGTTGGCTGCGATGGTACAGTCGTAAACACTGGATCTCACGGTGGTGTAATACATTTGTTAGAATTCCATCTTAAACGACCTTTGCAATGGCTAATATGTCAATTGCATGCTAACGAATTGCCACTGCGGCATTTTGTTCGATATCGGGGGTCAATTCTTGAAAAAATGATAGTGATATGAGAATGAGATGAAAAATTTTCATCTCATATCACATATATCACAAATATTAATTCTTGAATTTATATGAAATATTTATCACCTATCTATTGAGCCTTGGGGCCCGATTCTCAACTTATCACCGAAGTGATATCCAGTGAAAATTATCACCAAATATCATTTTATCACTTGGAACTATTCTCAAAAACAAATTTATGAAATATGGTGATATATATCACTCACTTATTTCCCCTGGTATTTTGATGGTGAAATCGGTGATATTTAGTGAGATCATATTTTTACAGTAAACTTTCATTGCTTTCAAATTTGAAAAATGGACGAATACCTTGATTTATTACTTGTTGAACATGTTGATATGTTGAAAATGAAGTGCATAGACATATTCGGCCAAGGTTCAATGCGCTTAACTTGAATGAAAAACGTTTTATAAAATTATTTAGAGTAAATAACGAATTGGCAACATTATTAATTGAAAGAATGAGGGAACGTATACGTCCTCCTGGTAAAAAATGGGCGTTAGACGTTAAAACAAAGGTACACCTACTCGCAATGCCTGTTTTTAGTTTGTCGAAATATTCCTTTATAGTTAGATGCTGATTGCTCAGATTTTTTGCAACTGGTGGATACCAAACGGACGTCGGAAACTACATAAATTTGGCAGTTAGTCAAAGTTCTGTTAGCAGGTGTGTCACAGAAGTGACAGACTTTGTTAATACGATTTTATTTCCGGAGTGGGTAAAATTTCCTACTTCTCAAGAACAATTAATAAGAGCCAGGAATGCACTTTATACATAAATATCATTTCCCAGGGGTTATAGGATGTATTGACTGTACGCACGTTGCAATAGTTTCACCTAACAGTAGGAACCCTGATATATTACCTCATGTATATATTAAAGGAAGGGCTACCATTCAATAAATGTCCAGTTAATATGTAGATATCCTGGGAGTACGCATGATTCTTTCATTTGGAGGAATTCAAACGTAAATATTTTCTTGCAAAAAAGACATGAGAATGACGACAGACATTTTTGGCTTTTAGGGGATGCTGGGTATCCCTTACAGCGACGTTTAATGGCTATTAGCAAACCCTATAAATGAATCACCGGAATCAAGATTTAATGATGCTCACATCAGAACAAAAAGAACTATAGAGAGATGTAATGGAGTCTTAAAAAATAGGTTCATATGTTTACTCAAACACCGCGTATTACATTATGCTCCAAATGTAGCATCCAAAATTATTAATACTTATGTTGTCCTCCATAATATGTGTTTGGCTTACAATATTGAAGAAATAGATGAAGCAAATGATAATTTGGATGAAATTTTGGATTATGGAATGTACAATAATCAAAATGCGATAATAGATGATGATGTACCAAATCGAATTTTTAATCGTGGTGGAATAATTCAAAGACGTATTATTGGAACATATTTTAATTAAATTTTTTTATAAAAAAGACCAAACGAAATAAATACATTTACACACTTAAGTAAATTGTTATAACTGATCCTAATTTAAAAAAGAAAAAGAACAACTACCTATCTAAGAAAAAGATTCGCTGATTTTAGTTAGAGCATCAGCTATTTTTTCTTTTGCGATTACATCGCGTTCCAAAAGCGCTAATTTTTTTTCATAATATTCCTTTTCAATACTTAATTTGTTTTTACTATGCTCTATAATTCGTTCAGTGGTTCGCTTTTTATTTCCTTTGCAGTTTGTTGCATTCGGTAGCGGTCTCTTTTTGGCCGGTGTTGAAGTTTCGCAAGGCTCAAAAGTTGTTGTGTTCTCTATAGTTTCAAATGCTGTAAAATATTTAACATTTGAAACTAATTAAAATATTAGTCCATAGTTTAAAAACACACTTTCCCGCTCTTCCGTTTCAACTAGCAAAGTATTTGCTGGTACCATATCTAATGGTGACTCCAAAATATCGGAATGCCCATAAATTGCAGAGTTACCTACAAATGGAGTGATGTGTTCTTCCACATCAGTCAATGGGGTTTCTATATGGGGCCCACCTCCGGTCATCCTTGCTGTACTAGCATTTTTTGATAATTTCTCTTTTACATTTCTTTTCATATCCTGCCAGCACTTTAATAAAATGTGTAAATAAATAGGTAATGTAAATTATATAAATTATTGTATTATTTTCAACTGATATCCTTGTAATATAAACTCATAGGTACTTACTTTCCTCCACTCTTTACCCGTTTTATTGGCACCCCCACATGCATTTAAAATGTTTGAAACTTCTTCCCACGAAATTCCGTTAGATTTTAAATCGGTAAACGTACCACTATTTAAATTGGTATTTTCCTGCATAATTTCAAGCAGTTTGCGTTTTTGTTCATTTGTAACGTAAGTCTTCCGTTTCGATGACATTTCGAAGTCACTTCGTCAAAAATATACAAATGTTTGAAATTTTTTTGCGCCAAACTTCAAATTTTGTAATATTGACAGCTAATGTTGCCAACGTACTGAATATATAATATCACATTTTCTCATTCAGTTATATCATATCACCTTGTAATTGAGAATAGCATTTAATATTAACAAGTGATATGATATAAATTTATCACCATTGTGATATGATATGAAGTGATAAGTTGAGAATCGGGCCCTTGGTTCTACAAGTGATAAATTGTCACAGATCACTATAAAGAAATGAATGACATTGTCAACCACAGTTGTCAACGTTGTAAATACACGTTTGCATTATTATTTATGTAGGTATCTTGAAATTAATAATCAGTATATATTTTTATTATGAAAATGAACAAGGATCAAGGGAAAAAGTATGTAATGCACAAACAAAATGAATTCTTAACAGAATTTATTTATATAAATCAATTTTCAAATAAGGTGTTTTTACAGTATGGATATTTTTTATTGTAATTTAGTAAATTAATAATAAATCATACTGTGTACGAGTGTTATGTAACTCTTCCATGTTAGCCGACAATTTGACCTAATTAGTAAATAAATGATTGTTAATCACTACAGTAACTTCTTCAAGGGATCAGCTAACAGAAGACTGATTGAGGCATAACTATAATTTCCAATACTACTTTGATAACTTCCACTAGCCACGAAGCGTAATGCGGAAAGAACCTTAAATATACCTATTAAAAATTTTAATTTGACGCAATTTATAATAACGATATTTACTTTTGAAGAAATAGCAATTGCTGAACTTCTTGAAGCAGGAACGAAATATTCTTCTAACGAAATAATTAACGCACGCGTAATTTGTTTATTTAATCAAAATAAACGTATAAAAGCGCGTTCTGACAATTGAAATGGATCTTGGTTCACATTATATCTTCTTTCTGAATGTAACAGAAACCTGGAGAAACAACAAGAAAACAACATCTAAGTTACAAGTGTTTCTAAACAAATGTCTACGCATAAGGTGGCCAGAGCGAATATTTAACGAAGAATTGTGGAACCGCACACATGAAGAGCCTATCAGCATAACAACTAAAAAAAAAGGAAGAGTGGACCTGGATAGGCCACACACTTACGAACCAAATTTTCTTTATGGAAAACCTCATTAGCAATACTTCGTTAGGAATAATTTAAAACATCATAATCTGAAACGTTGAGTTCAAAATTGAACTAATATAAAAGCGTAGAAAGTTAGAAGCATTTGCTGGAATATTTATGCTAAAATATTCAAAGCTACCTTTGATAGCTGACTTCGTAGAGGCAAAACATATGGTAACAAAAAACAGAAAATTTACACAAATAAGGTTAGCTGTTTTATATTTTGAGATGGCTCCAAAGGCTGTATAAATATTTTCCCCAAGATTACCCGGTTTAAAATTCAGAACGTTTTGTGTCCATGTTTCAATAAACGCAATATTACTATTTTAATCATTCACAACTTCACATAGCATTTCGAATGCCTTTGTCATTTCTTTTCATTTTCATTGTATCTGTTAGTTGTGATTTACATTAGTATTTGTGGTAATCTAAAGTCAAAGAAATAAGATTTCTATTATAACTATGTGCAGCTAATCGTCAGTAAACGTGTTTTAAGCATAATGGTGTGCCAGCTTGCATTTCGGGCTCCTCGGTTATCAAGCTTTTGGACATTATGTTAAACTGAATATACAGGGTGTCTGCTAACATGTGTCTCAAAATTTGGAGTCTGGTTCTACCCTTCAAAACAAGTAAGAAACGCTTAATAAACTATGTCCGGAAACCAACGCCGCCCGAGATGTAGCTCTTTTACTTGAAGAAAATAAATAGTGTAATTAAGTACAATTTATTTGAGCTAAATAAAATAGGCCTCTTTTAATATTAAATAATAATTCACTTTACAAAAGATGTTCAAAGTCTTCTCCATTGGCTGCTATGCAAGCATTAGCACGACGCATCATTGATTGTCTTGCCCGTTCAAAGATACCTGCATTGTTTCGTATTGTTTGGCAAGCATTTTGAACTCTTTCTCGCAATTCTTGAGCAATATTTACAGGAGAGGCATAAACCAATTGTTTTAGATATTCCCATAAAAAGAAATCCAAGGGGTTGGTATCAGGAGAGCGGATAGGCCATGGGATCGGTCCACCTTGACCTATCCATCTTGCAGGGAATTGCCCGTTAATGAACTGGCGAGCTGTAATACTAAAATGAAGTGGAGCGCCATCATGCATGAACCACATGTGCATTCTTGTCTCTAAGGGAACATCTTCTAGTAATTCTGGAAGAGAGTTTTCCAAAAAATCTCGGTATAAAGGTCCCGTCAGTCTGTTAGAGAGAGAGAAACTGTGAATTTTCAGCATCCACCCTCCAGCACATACTAGATTTAAGTGAATTGTAATAATTGAACTTATCTTTAAAAAAAGTGCTACATCTTGGGCGGCGTTGGTTTGCGGACATAGTTTATTAAGCGTTTCTTACTTGTTTTGAAGGGTAGAACCCGACTCCAAATTTTGAGACACCTGTTAGCAGACACCCTGTATATCTACTACTTATCATCCAGCCATACCAAAGCTTAATTAGGAAGTTAGATTTTGGGAACACAATGTTCCTTCGGGAACATCCTAAGAACATGCCTAAAAACGGTTCCGAACAGATTGGCTATACACGCATACAAGACATACACAAAAAGAAAGAAAGAAAAAGATATAGACAGGTATTTATCTACGTCCACAAAACAAATAATTTACACTCAAAATGGTATTTCACCACCTAATATGATAGTGAAAAAATTTGAACGTGATGAGATAGAAGTGATATGATATGATATGATAAAATTTTTCAAGAATTCAAATTTCTATCTCATTATGCCATTTCTCACTCATGTGATATATTTTATCACCTATGAGATTTTCTCACATTTCAAGAATTGACCCCCTGGACGGAAATAGCACAGGACCTTTCTCATTTTCGGGTCCAATCGGCAAACTAATTGAATCTTGTGAGCAATTACCTGTTGTGTGCTATGAAAGAATCAAAGTTGAGTTACCTCAGGTTAATTTGAAAGAACTAAGCACGGATCAAAATTATTTATACCAGGTTTGTACTGCCATATCTACTGGAAACTGTCCATCTAATTTAGCAAATAAGTCTCCTGGCAAGCTGTCCCATGCAAGATGGCTTACTACGGCAAATCGTATTTTGCGGGCTTACATTGCAATGGAAAAACCGAGGGAAAAACCATCGTCCGGTCTAAAAATTCTGGCGGAGTATATACTTAGAGTATATGCAAAGGTTTGGTTTCTTGTTAAAACTGTACCTTTATGCACATCTGGAGCTCTTCATCTTTGGAAACTAATCCAATATTCAAGATATTTAAGTGACGAACTAAAAGCCGTAGTTGACCCCGTAATCCAACGAAACGGCTTTTATGGCCATCCTGAAAATATGATATTAACGATGATCTTTGACTCACGTAGGCATATGAGACAATTAGGATATAGAAAGATATTAAGCTGCAGGTCGAATGAGAAGGATAATATTAATTTGAAGAATACCATAAGAAAATTTGAAATTCCTAAGTTCAAGAATTAATTGAGACAGGTAGTTTTCCAGACGGAGATCTATGGAAGTTACCTAGCCACACGTAGGCTGTTGAAAGAGGTGTCAAATTAGTGACAGAAGCGTCTTCGGCAGTATGTGGTTTCAGTAACAGAGATGGTTGGATACGTGCAACTATAGCATTCAAAAACAACATGCCAAATCAGATTACGAAGCAGAAAATTAAAAAATGCTCATATGGTTGGGTGGATGGGTGGGCAGCCACCTCCCCGCGGTGAGTTCTGGGTTATTTTGTATATTTTTGGATACAAAATAAGCGAAGAGCTGCTCTTAAGTAAGCGAGTCAGAAAATACTTGATTTATTATCAACCTTAAAGGTCGGCGGGGGGTCTAAATGTGTTAAAAAATTAAAAATATTTTTTTTTTGCTAAATAGAGAACCATAATGCATAACTTTGTGGTGCAGGCGTGATCATTTTGTGATTTTATTTTTTTGGATTTTTGGGGGTCTGGCGGGGGGTCATACCATTAAAAAAAATTTTTTTTTAAATGTAATCAAAATTAATTTACCCAGTCGCAACTTTTTTAACTACAGGCATTTTGAAATTAAAAAAAAATTAAAAAATCAACCCACCCTATTGGGTACTCAGCTTGCACAAAAATCCAAAATTCCTTGAGAGCCAGTTCAGAAATTTTCAATTGTAGAGTAGGTACGATCCGTCGACAAGGTAACCAACCGTTCTTCTTCGTGTAACCAAAATTCATAATTCGACCTTAACTGCAGGAAATTGATTTCGAATCCAATAACCAATGAAAATCGCGCTCGGGAGCACTGCTTCTGAATTGTTGTATTATTTCGCGGAACATTTGTAACATGTTCGCGGAACACTTGTGTTCTGCGGAACACCGGTTAAGAACCACTGCTATAGGTATAGCTGCTATATTGAGAAACAGATTTACTATAATACCTATAAAACCTTTTCATTTGGTTTTGAAGTTTAAATTGTTAAACATATAAATTAATTTATTCATTTCTCTGCTTGCTGAGATTTTCTTCTGATAAAAATAAATATTTTCATATAATATGGTTATTAAAATAAAAATTTGTAAAAGCTTCTTCTTAATTAGATACAGTCTGCATAAGATTCAATAAATTTATTATACCTTTGACTGATTAAGTCACGTCTTTGATAATTTCAATAAATAGCATTCGCTAAATAAACACTATTGACTGCTTATTCAGGTACTAAAATTATTAAAGATATAAATAGCTAATACCAACCACGGCTAGCCCAAATTATAAATTTCACGAAAAGCTCAGTATTTGCAGAAATTTTATTTAGTATATCAAATTACCGTGCTCGACCACCTAACACACTCATGCGTCATAAAACAACAAAACCTGCTAATTAAGGAAGTAGTGTGGTTTGTTTAAAATACTCCCAATTAACAGCGACACATGGGTACGGTCAGATTTTATACTTGCTCAAAATTGCGAGACGGATTTAATTATCATCCCTTGTATGTACGTACAAAACAAATAAATAAATTAATCAATTCCACACTTAAAAAAAAGAAGGGGCCAAATCCGCAAAGCTGTTTTTTATTGAACCGTACGTAATTAAACGATTATTTCGGTCATTCCGCCAGATGTGTCCTGTCATTAAAACGTTGTAATAGGTCGGAGACATTATCCTTACTAAAGGGATGAACACATTTTACAAGAAGGCGTAGGGTAAGGACAATTAAGCTGAAGTTGCTTCTACTTTGAAACAAGAGCTTTGACCTTTTTATAAACAACCACGTCATGTTTAAAGGTTCGAGCTCGAACAAAAAATTAATTTTAATTAGTACGAAATTAGGGGATGTTTTAGAAATTTTCGAAGGGAAAAATTTGAGCAATAATCAGGTTTTCTTATTTCATTAAGAGTGATTTTGTTGTACGATATTTGAAGCAAGTTTAATTCTTTGTAATGAAAAAATCTGACAATTGACGTTTCCTAAATTAACAGCAACTGACGTTTTCTAATCACCATAAAATTAGCTGGCTCGCTCACAGCTAAACGCTGATTGATGAGAATTCGTTTTCGGAATTGGCACTCGCTACCAAAATAGCAGACAAAAAATAATTGCTCCAAGTTTTTTCTTCGTCCAAAAGTGTATTTCGATTTAGTATCAGTCTAGATTTACCCAAGTAAAACATTTAAAAGTTTACACTTTAACGAAGGTCGGCTCATAAATTAACTTTAAAAAATTAAAAACGTGCTCGAAGTTAAGTTTGTTTTTAATTCGACCACGTTAAAATAATAATGACACGACTAAAGCGGTTATGTTATTCCTCTCTATCCTCTATCTCCGAGAAAAGAAAAGTGGGAAAAAAATTTGAAAATAATCCAGTTTATCCTAACGCCTAAAAGCCTTTGTCTTATATATTTTAAGCTTTTTACACTAACCACCCGAAGGCATCGCCTTCTAAATCTCTTTATATAACATTATCACTTCGAAAAAATCACGACATTCATGCTTAATTTTCAACGCTTTCCCGACTTTGCGAGAGTTACGAATTTTAGAAACCTTTATAAAGGTGAAAAATGTTGGCTTTGTAGATAAAATTTCAACAACACACAGGTATACAGGGTTATTGGTAATTCGATACATTCCTTTGGAGATATGATGGGACAGGAGCTAAGAAACAAATTAAACCTAACATACATTATGCAAAAATAAAAAAATAATTTCTGAGAAAAACGAATAGGTAATTTTCGTAGCTGATTTTTAGAAATCATTTTTAATAAGTTTTTATTTAAAATTTTCACATGATCGAAATGTTTCAGGATATTTTCCATTCGAAACGGATGACCATAGAGTGGGACAAGTAACCCAGTCAAAAAGTTCAGAAAATGTTAAGTAGATTTTTTAAAAATTAGCTTTAAATACATTAAGATCTACTTTTTTGAGAAAAACACAAAAATTGAAATATCTCAAAAACTATTGAGTTTTGCATAATGTATGTTAGGGTTAAATTTGTTCCTTAGCTCCTGTCCCATCACATCTCCAAAGGAATGTATCGAATTACCAGTAACCCTGTATACACAACCAAGCTAATATGGAACCACTTGTATTTCTTACTAATCATAAGAAATGTATGAAATCGTTTTATGCAGATAAAAGGTAAAGGTTTTTGTTGAAAATAAGATAGGTTTTCGTTAATAGCTGATCAAATGTGCATTGATAAAAATTGTCATTTGTTCCAATTGTAAAACTGTGGTGACAGAGTAAACTTAACTTTGTATTCAAAAAAGCTAATTATGCCCTACGTAGGTTTGTCAGAAGTCCAGAGGGGAAGAATTGTTACTCTTGTTGAGCAGGGAATGTCGCAAAGGTAAATCGCAGTAACAGTGGGCATCTCTCAGGGCGTTGTTTCAAAAACCTATGCAAGACTTTTGGAATTGGAAACTTTTAGGAACAAGCCTAGACAAAGTCGTCACAGAGTAATTAGTGATCGACAAGACCGATTTTTAACTCAAATAGCTAGAAGAAATCCAACCTCTCCTCAACCAGAGCTCCAAAGGCAACTTTTGCAGGCTACAGGTGTTAATGTTTCTGTTGAAACAATACGAAAGAGACTTCGTGCCCGAAATCTAACAGGAGACAGTTAAGGGTTTCCGAGTTATCCAGGCAGAACAAAAGTGATCGGTTAAATTGGTGTCCGCAACACCAGAACTGGACAATTGAAGGTTGGCCAAATGTCCTTTTTTCAGATGAAACCAGAATTGGTCTGAGATCAGATGACAAGTAGAGGTAGACAGGCCAGACTGCAAACTGACAGATCTGTCCCAAAATATAAAGGAGGAACTGTAATGTTCTGGGGAGGTATTGTAATAGGAGAAAAACCCCTTTGGTTCCCATACGGTAGAGTTTAATAGGAGGCAGGTGCGTCGATTTGGTGCTAGAACCCATATTAGTTAGGCTGTGGAGAGGTGCAATGGGAAACAATTTCGTTTTCAAGCACGATAATGCCCCTCCACATACCAGCAGAGTTGCTACAGAATTTCTGGAAACAGAAGGTGTCGCTATTCTGGGATGGCCTGCCTGCTCACCTGATATTAATATTATTAATCCACTTGAACATGTGTGGGACTTCATTAAAAGAAAGATTAGAGCTGCAGGAAATGTGAAATGGCTCATTCAAGCCACTCAAGAGGAATGGTCAAACTTATATCAAGAAGAAGTTGACAGTTTGATTAGAAGCATTTCCCGCCGGATTCAAGCTTGGATTAGGGCTAGAGGCGGCATCACTGACTATTAAAGTGAAAAACCAATTTTTATTTTTCTTTAACCAACCACTTTAAATCTTTAATTTTTACATTTTTTGTGAGTTACTGGTTCAGTAAAAAGTGCTTTTCATTTTCCATGAGAAATTTTTCAGAAATACTTAACAAAATCGGAAATACTGGGTAATTCCATATAAGTTTGTTTGTGAGTAATTCTATTTGTTGTTTTTTCAATACTCAAAACAATTTACTACAGCATGATATCGTAGTTTTGTAATGGAAAAATTCCCCCGCGTTTTAATAAATTAGCAGGAAAAAATAGAAACCAAATAGGATTTTATTACAGAGGGTTATTGTTAGATGTTGCAGAAATTTACGTTGTAATAATTAGAAACCACAAACCATGCTTTTTTTACTTTGCAATTACAAAGCTTTCTGTTACATCCTAAATTCGATTATCAAACTAATAGTTACGCCATCAACACTTCGCTATTAATTTTTTGCAGATAAACGAGAAAAATTAAAGATAAACACTTTCATATGCAAAATCTTACATAAATGGAAAACTCTCGAAGATACCTTGTTTGATTATAAAACAATTTAATAAGGTTATCGAGTTGACAAAGTTAGTCGGAAACAAAAGTCGTAAGTAGGTGTATAAGTTAGAATATTGATTCCAGAACTCAATCTAGTAAAAGATAACAGAAATGTAATAACAAGTCAATATAAGAAAACTTGGCTCTGCCCTGTGTTATTTCGTAAGAATGTAACTTCTGACCTCGAAACCTTTAACAAAATATGAATCACTGTTAAGGCGATAACGTAATAAAAGTTTCCGCATTTTCTAGTTATGGTCTATAAAAAAATGCCCCCTTTTCTCTAGAATTTAAATTAAGGACGATGCTAATAAATCCACGCAATATAAAAGTGAAATTTTGACGAAGAAAAATCAAATATTGGGGTAAAGTAAAACTCCAAAGTGTAATTCAGAACCAGCAAACGTCTAAATTAAATAGCAAGGTCTCTCTTGGAATGTAAACCAAAACAAAAGAATTAAATTTCCCTGATCTACGAAAGAAAATTGAAGCTCGAAACAATTTCTGTACATTCCCCGAGGTGACTGCGATTCAAACTGTAATTTCGCTTGTTCTTTAAACGACTTATTTTCAGCAATTCTGTCACGCTGATTAACACCGGTATAAATAAAAAATCCTTTTTACACCACGAAATTCGTTTTTCAAACCTTAATTTGAAAGCAAGAAAGACACAAGTTTTACCGATCACAGTAATTATGGTGATACCGAAAACTTTTTCAAATGTTATTTTAATTCAAGTACAGGGTTATCCATTTTTGACACTTTTGCTGGGTATCTCGGTAATTATTGAATATATCAAAAAACTGATGTAGGTGTCATGAGATGTTTTTGGGAGAAAATAAAAATGGTAAAAGCAGAATTTAAAAATATTCGCTCTTGTAGAAGATACGGGGGTAAATTGAAAAATTGGCGATTTTAGAATTGACCACTATAATCTTTATTACTAATAATAGAAGAAATTGTTTAATATAAAAGTTTCTTAGTTAGCTAAGTAGAATATGAGTCCACTTGAAAATCGTATCTACGGGGTCAGGTCAAAAAGTTATCGGAGCTAACTTTCTTATTTTAAATGGCACACCCTATATATTTTCAGCCAAAAAATATGCATTTTTAATTCTCGTTTCAAACATATAACATACAATATATTTTATTATTTAAATAAGTGAACAGTTTCAATTTTTATATTAAATCAGTAGTAGGCCGTGCATTATGAACTAAGAAACCGAAATAAAAGATCCCATTTTTCGTAAAAAATAATTATTGTTAGTTATTAATATAATATAAAAACCAATTTGACATTTTTTTTATTGCTTTTACTTATATAGGAAAAATAATTTAAGTTGACGGTCAAACAGTAATGATAATGATATTGATATTTTTGTACCAAAATTATTTTAGATGCAAGTTATTTTACTTTAATAACTAACAATAATTATTTTTTACAAAAAATGGGATCTTTTATTTCGGTTTCTTAGTTCATAATGCACGGCCTACTACTGATTTAATATAAAAATTGAAACTGTTCACTTATTTAAATAATAAAATATATTGTATGTTATATGTTTGAAACGAGAATTAAAAATGCATATTTTTTGGCTGAAAATATATAGGGTGTGCTATTTAAAATAAGAAAGTTAGCTCCGATAACTTTTTGACCTGACCCCGTAGATGCGATTTTCAAGCGGCCTCATATTCTACTTAGCAAACTAAGAAACTTTTATATTAAACAATTTCTTCTATTATTAGTAATAAAGATTATAGTGGTCAATTCTAAAATCGCCAATTTTTCAATTTACCCCCGTATCTTCTATAAGAGCGAATATTTTTAAATTCTGCTTTTACCATTTTTAATTTCTCCCAAAAACATCTCATGACACCTGCATCAGTTTTTTGATATATTCAATAATTACCGAGATACCCAGCAAAAGTGTCAAAAATGGATAACCCTGTAAGTAACAAAAAGTTTCGTTTGAGTTGGACAAATAAAACCCTTCCGACTTTTTCTGGGCTTCAACAATGATAAGTTCTGGCTTCCATCAACAAAAGAGCTTCATTCAAATTTCTTCTTCCCGTATAAAAGAGAAACCGAGCATTATTAATTTTCCTGCTTTCATTATGTGTACCGACTTTTGATAAGATTAAAAAAATGTATGCCATGGAATGTATAATATCTTTTCAGATTCCCCATTGCATCTTTACAGTTACGTATTTTTTAATAAAACAACCAACTTCAATTCAAACACAATGTCATTAATTTGAGTGAATTGAAATCTTACAAAGGTAAACGAATTTTAATTGCTTTTATAGCGACTAATTAAATTCCTGATTCATTTTTGCCTTTATAAAAGTATGAAATTCCTGCTTTTTATATTATTAAAAAATTTATTTATTTTTGGAGAGGGTAACCTTGTTCAATCGTGAGTTTTGAAAATTACGAAAATACCTCCTTAATTAATATACAAATTACTTTTTAAATATTTTTTGTACCCTTAATGAAACCGTACGTAGACAAATATTTCTTTTTAAGTGTTGATTAAGCATTTTATATTCATGATCTGCAAACAGCAAGTAAGACGCAGAGGAGGGAATGCAAGAAATAAAAGACAAGAAAAAAGAAAACCTTAGGGAAGAAGTAAAAGGAATACGACAGAAAATGGAGAGCAGAAGGGATAGACTGAGAAAAACAAAAGAAAAAACAAAAGCTGGAGCAAGGGGTATAACGAAAAATGGAAAATTTCGAAAGGTTCTAAAACAAAAACATGCTGGCCTAAATTTTAAGTAAGGAGTCTAACTTTATTAGGGAAAAGCAATTTAGACCTAGTAGATAACAGTGATTTCCTAGAACTTCCTTCTAAATGAATATTTCGACCTAAAGATTTAAGATCTTCATTTTAATTCTGCCAAAAGTCGTTCTCTTTCGTATTAGCTAATATTGCTTAACAGTGCTCAACGCTTGAACTGATATGCGTTCAAACTCGTAGGTGAATATTTGATTTATGAATTTTTGAGTAATTTATTCTAATATAAATAATAGGTATAATGTTCCAGAAAACACAGCTTCAGTTGTAATATTATTCTATGAGTGTGTCATCACGCAACGAAAGCGAAGTTATAAGTTCTAATTCAACGATGTGAATAATCAAGAAACGTATACATGTAATGGGCCCATGATTTACTAGCCGTAGAAAAAAATAAACCATCGCCTATCAAGATATAACCTAAGGTATTTAATTTCTTCTTCTTGAGAAGGTTACTTATTGTTTATACAGGGTGTTAATTAAGTACGTAGACAAACTTTAAGGGGTGATTCTTTGATCAATTCTAAGATAAAAAGTCCATACAAACATGGGACCTAAACGGCTTCGTTTTCAAGATAAAGGATGTTGAAGTTTAAACAAAAATTACATTTTTTTTTCAAAAATCTGGAAAACGCCTAGAGGTATTCTAATGAAACTTGGTGTAGGTTAGTGTTTCATAAAGCGACATTGTATGGTCAAAATAAATTTAATTTATTTCCACCAGAGGCGTGCATCGGGGCCACCTCGGTTACCTTATTTTAGAAAAATCTAGTACGCCACTATTTTTTAGCCAATACGACACGTTTTTTAGCTTCATTCATTGAAACTACACAAAATATGTCTCTTTTCTTTTTTTGATAGAATGAACGTTTTTCGAGCAAAACGGAAAAATCTGTAACAACAATTTCGTTCATTATAAGATTTTTCCGTTTTTCCCGAAAAAGGTTTATTCTATCAAACAAAGAAAAGAGACGTCTTTTGTGTAGTTTCAATAGATGTTAGATGTAGCTAAAAAACTTGTCGTATTGGCTAAAAAACAGAGGCGTACTAGATTTTTCTAAAATAAGGTAAATGAGGTGGCCCCGATGCACGCCACTGGTGGAAATAAATTAAATTTATTTTGACCAAACAATGCCACTTTATGAAATACTAACCTACACCAAGTTTCATTAGAATACCTCTAGCCGTTTTCCAGATTTTTGAAAAAAAATGTAATTTTTGTTTAAACTTCAACATCCATAATCTTGAAAACGAATCAGTTTAGGTCCCATGTTTGTATGAACTTTTTATCTTAGAATTCATCAAAGAATCACTCCTTAAAGTTTATCTACGTACTTAATTAACACCCTGTATGTACCGGAGGGCAGATTCGTCTGCGTGTGGTGAAGGTTAGATGGATGGATTTAATTCTCCATCTTTTTAACCATTCTTCTAGTAATTTCTGTGAAACAATGGCAGGGTCACCATCGGTGGCCAGAACTGCAGTGTCATCAGCAAAAGTTGCTGTTGTGACTTCCGGCGTAGTCGGTAGATCTTCAGTGTATAACAGATACAGCAATGGTCCGAGGACACTGCCTGGAGGTACTCCTGCATTTACTGCGAATAGGCTTGTGTACTCGGTTCCATATTTTACCAGGAAGTGTCGGTTAAGAAAGTAGGATTTAATGATAAGGAAATAGTTCAGAGGGAGTAGTAAACGTAACTTGTACAGGGATTCCATGTGCCACACTTTATCAAACGCGACAAATGCCGCAGAACAATACCACTTGCTTTAAAAAGCTTCATTTACCTTTTGTACGACTCGATATGTCTGTACTATTGCATAAGTAGTGCTCTGTCTGAAGCCAAACTGATGGGTGGGTGGGTATTAACTCATTATTCTCAATGTAGGAATGGGTCTTTTTAGTAGAAGCTTTTCAAAAACTTTAGCGACAGTAGGCTAAAGATTTATTGGCCGATAAAATTTTGATTCATTATTCGGTCTTCCTGGTTTTAAGATGAGTATCATGTAGGCCTCCTTCCAATGAATTGGGAAATGTCCTATGTGGTTAACTGCGTCGAATAGCTGGGTCAGGTATTTTATTCCAGTAAGAGGCAACCGTCAGAATTTTACCAGTAACCAAATCACATCTCGGTGCCTCTTTAGGATTTAGGGTATTAATGACTTCTCTGAGATCAGCAGCTTTGAAATGTTCCGGAAGCAGTTCCAGTTGGAAAGGGGTCTGTAATGCTTGAGAGAGGTTGTCTTCTTCTTGGGATTTACTGTCTGAAGGATACGGTTGAAAAACTTCTGTTAAGTGTTAAGTGCAAAAACACATACCTTTTTTTGTCGGTTCTTGCCCAATTTTCATGGGGAGTTCTGATAGGTGGAGAAGTTTTCTTAACCTGTTTTAGTTTCTTCTTTGTTTTCCAAAGGGTATAGTCCATCGTTTCAGTAGGTGTAAGTCCTTTTAGGAATGTTTCGAGCATTCATTTTTTTATTCTTATTAAGAAGTACTTTGAGTCCTTGCGTTGGTGTATTGAGTAATCTTTTATTGGGAAATCTTCTTTTTTCTTGAATTTTTTATTTGATCAATATAGGGCAGTCGTAAGCGGTGACAGTCTCTGATTTTTCTGGCGTTGCATTTCGGTCTGCCTGCTGTAATAATATATATCGTTGAAAAACTTGGCGGCAGAATCAATAGATACCTTCTGCAGGTTTGAGTGGAACATTTAAGGTTAGCTTCTCATTTACTCGAAGGACTGGGTAGCCGTAGAGAAGGGTGTGGGAGATATCATGCAAACGAAAGGAAAAGAAGAACGAGAAAGAGAGGGTATCGGATAAAGACGAAACAATATGAAGTGCGATAATGAGGTGAACGGATATACAAAGGTACCCTGAAGTAATGCGAGTGCGGTTCCGGGGTACACCTCTAAAATATCCTGAAGGAGGTGGTTTTTTAGTTGCAGCGTTTACCCTACCAAGTTACATATTCAATTAACACTCCCCGACCCTGCTGGTTACATCCATCTCAATGCAGGGCCGAATCCAAAACTACCCACCACTCTGGTGGGTGTCTTTTGAAGATTTTTCCACCTTCAACAAAAAAATGGTTCCCATTTACTAAATACTTGAAGGTATTCCGTGTTTCTCTTTTTAGGATTTAATAGTGGGGGTGATCAAGAGTACAGAATGGCCTGAAGATAAATCAAGGCATGATTTTGCCACAGCAAATACCTTTTTGTAATACAAAAATCAACCAGCTCCCAGCTCTGGTAGTTTTTTCAGGTCAGATGGCCAATCAGTGGTCTCTCCCGTGAAAATATGTTTTAAATTAGTGATTTCTAAGGTTTTAAGTAGTCCTCATCCTTTGGTAGTTTCAGTTCTAGATCTCCAATTAATGTGTTCAGCATCGTAGTGTCCTTCTGCAATGAACCCTTGCCTAAGAGTTCTGAAATAGTCTGCAAATTGCTATTCTTGTACCGCTTGAGAGGGAAATACACAGCCGAAAAATATAAGAGGCCTATCCAATCCACTATTGACACACTGGTTGCTTAGAGAAAATTTCTGTTTATTTGGTTCGTGTAATAAACTGTATAGTTCGAAATTTTAATAAAAACAGTAAAGTGTTTTTCAGAGACTAACAATACATAGATGTTATGGCTAGAAATAAATAATCTTAGTTCTTCTAGCTATTGTGACACGCCATTGGCATTCCATAGAGCGAGTTGTAAGAATGTATCAATTATTTAAGTTTGGCAAGCACGGTTGTTAATAGGTTTAATATAGGTACAGAAAACAATTTTCATGTAAACAAACTTGAATGTGGACTAATTTATGAAAAATGATTCGATGGAAATGATTTTTTCTCGTTGAATAGTCCCTCAAATACCATTCGTGGTCAAAGAATTGTAGATTATTTTTGCTGTAAAATCACTCATGTTCCTTGTGATTGCGAATACCACTCGTGCTACGCACTCGTGATATTCATATGCAAGCACAAGGAACATTCGTGATGTTACAGCAAAAAAATAATCGACAATTCTTTGACCACTCGTGGTATTGTAAGTGAATATTTAGACACAGATCTATAAGATGATGTACCATTAGATTTACGAAGAAATATGTGGTTCCAACTGGATGGGGCATCAGCACATCGGGGCATTCAAACAGAGAATGGTTGGACCGCGAATTTCTAGAATGATGGATTGGTCGTGGCGGACCTTAGTCTCCGAGAAGCCCAGATTTGAGTTGTTTAAATTTTTTATTGTGCGGAACTTCAAAAGCATTTGTCTACGAAGAAGAGAGTGATGCTCAGGAGAACTTGTGCAACGAATAAATGAAGCAGTTAGAAGGATTAAAGAAAACCACATGCTCCAAAATCTAGAAGCAAGCATAATTCTCGCAGGTCTAGGAAATAGAAGCTGGGACTACCCATTTTGAGCATTTACTATAATAATTAATGTGTTCTATTAAAAAAAAATAAAAAACCTTAAACATGTTCAGTAGAGGTGTGTCGGTCGTGAACCATTCGTTCAAAAAGAATGAATCAGTACACTGAATCGAATGAATCGAGTCTTTACTTTCAACTGAATCGATTCACTGATTCACTCGACTTGGCATCGAAGCCCGCGGACTGCGGAGCCGCCGTACTTTGAAGTGAATCGATTCACTCGACTCGGTATCGAAGCCCGCAGGGCCATCGGATATTTTAGTGAAAAGATTCAGAAGTGAATCTTTCAATTCGTTCGAGTTTCGAGTCCTTTAACGTTCCTACGTAAAATTCAGTAAATCGGATTTGATGGTGTAAAATTTGACAATGCGGTTGTTAGACCGTCTTCAAAGTAGATTCAAAATTTAATGTAAAATGGTAAATAAGTAAATCAGTAATTAATAATTCTCTTTTCTTGGCGTTGATTATTTAAATTAATTTATGTTTGGCAAATCATGCGTGAAAGTATACAGCGTACATTTATGCCAGAGTTACGAAATACAACGGAGCGCTGTACAAAAATAAATCATACTTATTTTTTATAACAATAAAGCTATGCAAGTAATTCTTTCACTAAAAACTTCTTCATTCTTTTCTACCCATTTCATACGATATAATTACCCATCTATGTGAAATAGTTTAAAAAATACCTCGATGCTGAAATTTTGACTACGCGTTTCGCGTACGCTTTGTTTAAATAATTTATGTAGCATTTGTTAACAATAATTTTGAGATAATTGTGGCAGCATCTGAATCTAGGAAGAATAAGCATAAGCTTTCCAACGGTTTAAAAATCATTGAGAAATATTTACAAATAAGCTTGTAAATGCGATGTAAACATAAAATTATTCAATTTTATATTCTTGAGTATTGAATACCAATACTGGAATCTACGTACATTTACCATTGCTTCGGTTCGGTCTGTGTTAAAACTCGTTAGTCTAAACAAAACGAGTGAATGAATGAATCATTCAAGAACGAATCTTTGTGAACGAATCACTTGGAATGAATGATTCAAATGAATCGATTCACCAAAAAGAATCGAACTTCCCATCTCTAAATTGTTCAGCATTTTATAATAATTTAATGTTAATTTGGGAATGCATAATAGACATTTAGAATACCATGAAGCAGGTCTAGTGTGCCTGCATAGATTTATTAAATCAAGTGGGTTGCTATTTGTGATATCGCAGGTGACGTAATATGATAATGTTGCTATGTTTACAAAACTTTAATTTACAATTCTTCAATAACTACACGTGTTGGCGTAAAACAGTTATGCAATTTTTTGTCCAGTTTTTGATGCAGAATTATGTGGTGCAAATATTATCCTCCACTTAAGATTCACCCTGTATATTAATAACCATGGTGTTAGTTGCCTAATATAATAGTGATAGACATACGATAATCTTCCACTAGCAGGAGATCAGGTCAAACAGTTACGTACATATATTAACTCAAAAACGCCAATTTTTGGTTATAATAATATGTCAAACCTGAATCGTGTTTTTCTTATTTAGGTTTCTAATACATACAATTCTGATATTACAATTACTATATAGACTATACTAAATACTTTGGGGGTTTGATTTATAATTAAAGAAAGCTTTGGTAGGTGGACCAGTTCAAATGTTATGCAATGAGGTTGTAAAACATGTTAATATTATGATTTTTAACCCCAAATTTAGTATCCCACAAAACTTCATTTTCCTCTCCTACTCGAAACTAAATAACCTACATAATGAATCCTACAATACAAAAGGTAACACTTTCCAAATCTGACGGGGAAGTGAAAAAGTTACAATTTGTGACATTCGAGGACCAAATTCGTCGAATTTGGAGGTTATATTATTTTAAAGTGTCGATTACCTACCGTATTAAGTACTAACGTTGGGTACGTAAATAACTAGGACTTACCGAGCAACTAAAAGGTTTATTTTTTCACCAGCTCTGAAAAAATCACGGTTGCCTTCGGCAAAATGGACGTCCACCACAGTTTTTAACACTCCACGGAAATTCACAAATATCACAATCCAACCCTTAACTGCATACAATACAGCGAAAAATACGTAATTATTCACCAAACCAAACATATTCCTTTCGAAAATCACTGGTAATATTAAATTAAATGGCACGTAAAGTAAGCTCTGATACTTAAACATCATTTAAGCTTTGAGTGTTTTGTTTACATAAACACAGTTGGCGGCAATGAATTTTGAAGTTTGATACAATTAATTACAGTGGCGCGCATTTTATTATTTACTAAAGGCTTTATAAGCATCAGTTAAATATCAGAATTCCTTGTTCATACAGGGTGTTGCATGACGTACCGTACATACTCAAGGAGCATATTCCTAGGGGGCATTTTAAGTAGAAAATGTCCTATAAACATGGGTCCAATTCGCAACGGTTACCCAGCTATAGACGTTTAAAGTTTAGACAATATTAATCTAGTTGGCTATAACATTCTAAACTTTTGTTTGTGACCTGTCAGAAATTGCCTAGATATACATAATATCGGCGTACTCCTCATTTGAAAATTGCACAGGCATTTTTTACGGTAACGTTGATAACTTTGTACAACTTTGTAAGGTAACACATCACACCTACGTAAGTTTTCAATGGAGAGCTCGGAACGCAGAACGCGATTTGCGCTCGAACCAGGACCCGCTAGTAGGCAATTTCTGACAGGTCACAAACAAAAGTTTGGAATTTTATAGCCAACTAGATTAATATTGTCTAAACTTTAAACGTCTATAGCTGGGTAACTGTTGCGAATTGGACCCATGTTTATAGAACAGTTTCTACTTAAAATTCCCTCAGGAATAAGCTCCTTGAGTATGTACGGTACGTCATGCAACGCCCTGTATACAAATGTCACATGAATCAGTTAATAAAATGTACAATAGGGACGATGATTCAAATACGATACGAAAATCTATCAAGTTTAGAAAACGCAAAATCTTTTTTTGTAAATTTTATCACAGCTGTTAGGACCATTTTTATTGTGCTTTATACCGGGTATTAACGAAACCTGGGGCACTCCCAGAAATTTTTTATTTTTTAAGATATCTAAATGAAATTTGGTATATGTAATATACTCTTTAAATGGCGTTTGCTGACATAGGAAGCAAGTTTCTGTCGCTTCCGGTTTCGCCGGAATTGACATCAACTTTGTTATTTTAAATAGAACACCCTGTATATTTATTCATTTTTGGAATCTCCATTCAATTTTACGTACGGTAGTATCAAGTTTGAAACATTTTGATGACAAAGTAATTATTTGCAGAAGAGTTTATTTATTAATCTAGGGTGCCATGATCTTCGTAAAGTCAGGGTGCTACGGCAATCAAAACAAATTATTTTAGCACTTCAACTGGTTTAACCTACATAATTTTGAAATTTTCAGTTACTTAAAATTTTCCCCACGGTCAGTTGATACGAACGTAATTGAAAATTTTATCGTGAATTAAAAAGAGTATTAGGGAACAGGGCCGCGCCAAGCCAGTTCGCCGCCCGTGTGCAAAACTAAATTTTGCGCCCTTACAGATAGCTAATTATAAAGTAAAAGGTTTACCTATTTACCTTGTTTAACTGTTTTATAGTTAAAGACAGTAAAATATGTTTCCTTATATACACGGTGATTTAAAACTATTGTCATTAAATTAAATGGGTATATGCTGACCTTAATAGAAGAACATTACAGCAAAAATTTAAAGCTTATTGCGATTTTTGTTTATTTTAAATTTTGTTATACACTTTTGAGAACCGCTGGCTAATATGCATTTAAAAACCTGCAATAGAAATTTGACCTTGCAAAAATAAATGAGACATCAGACAATTATGTAATTTATAGGTTTCACTTTCCTTTCGCATTTTTCAGGCTTGAGACTGGCATTAAACAATAATTATTGGCATGTTTAAAAAGTGATACAAAAAAAATTATTGTAAATAAAGAGAAACATGACTTACAAAAAATTTTCAAATGTTCCTCCATTAACTCCTATACAAACACAAATACACACAACACAAACAAAACAAAATTAAGTACAATAACATCAATTCTTTCAGTTGTTAAAAGGTTAACCTTCCATTACAACGTTCGATGAATGCATTCTGAAACCTAAGAATGAACTGATATTAACCTACTTACGTATACAGCTGGTCTGTATCAGTATCAACAAGAAGGGCGTTTGATAAATTTAAATACCAGTGACCACCAAATAATTTTTGTGTTGATATTTTTAATTTTTTTCCGAGTTTACCGCTTACTTGCGACACATGCTTTATTGAGAAAAGTTGTTCTATTTGATATGCTCTACCTACCCTTAAAATTGATGACAATACTTTTGAATCACCCTTTATGTAAATGTAAGTGAAGTGTTAGATGTTTATGAACCACATAAACCTTTTCTATTGAGAAAAACCATACACATAACAGATGACAATTGTAAAAATTATTTGCATTCAATTAAAACGGTGCCAGTGTTCCGTAAAATTTAAAATAAATTTTATGTTTAGTAGCTTTACAACTATTGAAGAAAAAAAATGTGGTTATTAATAGAAATGTGTAATAGGGGCATTTCTCCAGAGTAGTCATATTTATAACATTTTTTTTCCTTTGTCGGTTTCCGAAAAAGAGCAAAGAAGGCGATAGAAAATAAAATAATTAAAGTTAGCAGTTAAGCACAATACCCGTTTGTTTTTGTTTTTTGCCGCGGCCGCTCTAATTCTAGCCACGTGCCAATTCATGCTTTTGTTTATTCGTGCTTTTTGTTTATGTCGTCTGTCGCTTTATCGGCTGTGCCTTTTTGCCGCCTTTGGTGTGGCCGCCTGTGTGCGGTGCACGCCTTCGCACCCATGGCGGCGCGGGCCTGTGTGAGATAGTTTATCACTTTAGGAAAATAAAATGGTGATACTACAAAGACAAAAAATAAACCTGAGTTTTTTAATTTGGTTAATTACAACCTCACTTAAGAATCTAATACTTGATTCCACATACTCCAATATTTTTTATTTTTTAATACACCCAGATTGATAAGAGTGTCTTTATCAGTAATGGAAAGCTGTTTTGTCTGTGGTTATTTTAAAATAAATAAAAACACTCCACGGGAGCCGCGCGGTGCCCAAACCCAAACAATAAATCATATTTTTTGAAGAATTGAACACTAGTTACTTACATACCGGCTGCATTCTACTTAAATAGTTAATTTTAAAAATCATATTTGAAGGATGAAACACCGCAGTTTAGCACTAGGATGTCTTAATTTTTTTTTCATAGTAGAGGGATGATTTAATTTTCTTTTCAATGTAGGGGAACGGCTTAATTTTTTAACAAACTAGGGCGATGCCACCCCCCCCCGTATCCCCCCCCCCCACTTCGACCCCTGTAAAAAGGTATGGATTGGTAAAACGAGAAAGGTTGAAATCATCTAAATAGCGTTTAAAAATAATTAACAGCATACTAAAATACACTAGGTATATCGTATTTCAATTTCCATTAAATATTCTTTACAAAAAAAGTGACACCCCAATAGGTTTCATTGTGTGAAACGCCAAGGAATAATTTGACACTGATACTTTTTTTTCCGATTTTTCAATATTTTTGTTTTCTCTATAATTGTTACAATAACCTTTAAAATATCTAAACCGCCAATATTAAATTCAGCAAGAATTAAATTTTTAAAGTTAGAGCAGGAGGCTTGAGTTAATTTTGTATTACATAACTATTTTTAGAAATTTCTTAATGGTCATATTATAGCTAGACAAAGTTAGTTAGTACAAATGTTAAAATGTATTCATTTCGAACGAGTGCTTTAGTGTAAGGGCGCCGGCAGGAGGGGGCAAGACCTGGCACTTGCCCCCCCTTTAAAAGCCAGAATTTATTGAAAAGGTGATAGATAAATTTGGCAGGGAGCGTAGGAGATTAATATTTTTATTTTCATAGCTATATAAATTATGATATAATTTTAAGCAATTAATTAAAAATGTCATATACTTGATGTATTTTATAAATAAAGCCATGTAAAACAATAATTTTATTCATGCCCCCCCTTTTATTTAACCCTGGCGGCGCCCTTGCTTTAGTGTTTACGGATTACCTGAGAAGTAAGTTATTTCAGCAGCTTGAAATTTTATCCTGGAATTCCTAAACTACCTATTTTGAGTCAAAGAAAATGAAAATGCTTCATACTGTAAACTGTTAAAGACAACTCTTTTCTAAACCAAATCTTTGCGGTCCCCTTTCTTATGTCATTTTAATAATAATATTTAAGTTAAATTTACAGATTTTCACGCCAATTTAAGCACTGAAAATTAATTCATAATATATTTAGTACAACCTTCAAGCATCCAACAGGTATAAAATACCTAAAGGAAAAGCTAATGCTTGGAGGTATTCCTTGTAAACAATCTAGGCAAGAATAATATTACAGATCAAATATCTACACAATATAAAGTTTATTAAAAAAATTGTTTGTTTTTGTAAGCACCAAAGTAAATTAATATGCTTGTGTATTTTGAAAACTGCGTTGTTTAATTACTTTAATCCTCTTTAGAATTTACAACAGAATTTGCTTACGAAAGGAATTCAATATTGTTCAGTGTGGGTTGGTAGTATTATTATGGACGTTAAATACGCCATAAAAATGGTTTGTATTAACGTTACAGAAAAGTGAAAGTAACGTCTAAAACAAAACAAAGCATATTCACTTAAAACATAACCTTGTTTAAGAAGTATGCTACACTTTCAAAGCTTCTGTAACATTGTCATTAATAAATATGATTAGAATTATTGGAATTTGGCCAGTACTTACAGGTCTAAAAAGCCATAAAATCCATTTAACACAAGCTGTTCTTGAAAATGTAATTATTATCACTGCATTACTTAAAATTTCTAAAAAAATATTGAAAGAACTGCACACAAATTTGAACTAAATTCCTCTTTTAAACTCAAACAGAATGTGATAAGCTTGTTATTATATCCAGACGAAGAAATAGCGAAGTTAGTGTAAAAGCTTGGACTGGAATTTTGGACTTTTTGGGTCTAAATTCTACATATAAAAGTAAGAAACCACCAGTTTTTAAAGTTTAGTCGTAATTTCCAGCTATATTAGTTGCACAGGCAAAAACACCATTTTGTTTTTCTTTAAAAGATGTTAATTTGCAACATGTGACTGACTAACTATTTCGTGAAAATTCACATATTTTATACAGATTCCCCGGCAATTTATTCACTGAAAGGTGTAACCTGCATCGAATAAAAGTGTGAACGGAATGCGTAAGAAAAATTTACTCACCAAAACTTGCAATTTTCCGTTACAAAAGGCTAAAATTTCCACAGATACCATATTAGCGCTGCTTGGCAATTATTGGAAGTTGAAGCGGGAAATGAGGTAAAAACCGTATTAGTAAATATTCGGTCTCTCTTCTTTTCACAGTAACACTTCTACAGACATTTTAAACCTTTTTGAGGAAAAAATATAAGTACAGAAAGCTGAAACACCGAATTCAAACATCTGGACATCACAATCCTGCAACTTCCGCGTCCATTACTGTTTTGTCCTTTTCTATTTTAGATGAGTTTTAGACAGATTAAAGAAGGGCAATACAGTGGCGTAGCCGCGTAGCGAGGCAAAGTGAAAAAGTGCAGATTAATTGGAGATACATAATGGGGTGTGCGGCTTCAGTTTTAAATTTAGTTTATTTTCATGTTATTGCAACAGTTAGAGTACATACTTATTGAAGATGGATAAATTTATACAGTGAGTTCAAAAAATGTTTAGATAAGGGTTGGCCATGAGAAACAAAAATAATGTCTATTAGCATGTATTAGCTGTCATAATACTGCTGTTCAAATTTCAATAAAACTGTAAAAACAGTGGTTCTAAATCTCGCAGTAGATTATTTTTGTTTCTCATGGCCCACCCTTATCTAATTTTTTTTAGCTCACCGTATAATATTCTATTAGTTGACTTTATAAAGGAAGATACGTTTGCTATAAAAATACGTTAAAGTCATGTGGCTTATCAAGATATCAAGGAAATAATTAATGTACAGGGTGGCCCATTTTCGATGTTTTTAAATGGGAAGTACCCTTAATATCGGGGATAGGCAAAAACTGATGTCGGGGTCCAGGGCCCTTTTTTGATGCAAGTTCAAGTCCCGAAAACAAAATTCCGCTATCTTTTGTTATTTTTTAGTTATAGCCCAAAATTCATAATTTGGCCATATCGAAAACTTCAAATAACTGTCTTGGTTTAGAAGATATCCAAAAACGGTAAAAACATTCTACAGGCACTTTTTCAAGTAGAATACGATAGTTAATCCAGATATCTTCTAATTTTCGTGTTTTAAGAGTTATGACATAAAGTTGGCATTTTTTAAATATAAGTCGTAGTTGGCCATGATACCATTAAATTGCATATTTTTTCTGCTTTCCGAAAATATATAGTTTATAGGGTTTAAATGTAGTAACAATGTCTTTTTTGAACAAAATCGGATTATATGATGTTGTTAGCAATTAGTGGGCCATGGTTCATGACAGCAATAAACAAAGGCTAATAGAGCGGGTGCATGTGATGTCACCAGGCACACAATAACGCGCCCGATTGAAAATGAACGACAGTTTGGTAAGTTAACAAAACTAAATAATTACTTTAATATTTTGTAGAAAATCTCGCGTTATCTTTAACAGCTTTTAATTATCTTGACATATGGAGATTTTACAAGTTTCTACGTATAACCTGGCAAAATTTTTAGTTTCTTGTTTTCCAGAGCTTTTCTCTAACTGCTTTCTCTGGGAAATATCACGTTCCCTAACAGGCCCGCGCCGCCATGGGTGCGAAGGCGTGCACCGCACACAGGCGGCCACACCAAAGGCGGCAAAAAGGCACAGCCGATAAAGCGACAGACGACATAAACAAAAAGCACGAATAAACAAAAGCATGAATTGGCACGTGGCTAGAATTAGAGCGGCCGCGGCAAAAAACAAAAACAAACGGGTATTGTGCTTAACTGCTAACTTTAATTATTTTATTTTCTATCGCCTTCTTTGCTCTTTTTCGGAAACCGACAAAGGAAAAAAAATGTTATAAATATGACTACTCTGGAGAAATGCCCCTATTACACATTTCTATTAATAACCACATTTTTTTTCTTCAATAGTTGTAAAGCTACTAAACATAAAATTTATTTTAAATTTTACGGAACACTGGCACCGTTTTAATTGAATGCAAATAATTTTTACAATTGTCATCTGTTATGTGTATGGTTTTTCTCAATAGAAAAGGTTTATGTGGTTCATAAACATCTAACACTTCACTTACATTTACATAAAGGGTGATTCAAAAGTATTGTCATCAATTTTAAGGGTAGGTAGAGCATATCAAATAGAACAACTTTTCTCAATAAAGCATGTGTCGCAAGTAAGCGGTAAACTCGGAAAAAAATTAAAAATATCAACACAAAAATTATTTGGTGGTCACTGGTATTTAAATTTATCAAACGCCCTTCTTGTTGATACTGATACAGACCAGCTGTATACGTAAGTAGGTTAATATCAGTTCATTCTTAGGTTTCAGAATGCATTCATCGAACGTTGTAATGGAAGGTTAACCTTTTAACAACTGAAAGAATTGATGTTATTGTACTTAATTTTGTTTTGTTTGTGTTGTGTGTATTTGTGTTTGTATAGGAGTTAATGGAGGAACATTTGAAAATTTTTTGTAAGTCATGTTTCTCTTTATTTACAATAATTTTTTTTGTATCACTTTTTAAACATGCCAATAATTATTGTTTAATGCCAGTCTCAAGCCTGAAAAATGCGAAAGGAAAGTGAAACCTATAAATTACATAATTGTCTGATGTCTCATTTATTTTTGCAAGGTCAAATTTCTATTGCAGGTTTTTAAATGCATATTAGCCAGCGGTTCTCAAAAGTGTATAACAAAATTTAAAATAAACAAAAATCGCAATAAGCTTTAAATTTTTGCTGTAATGTTCTTCTATTAAGGTCAGCATATACCCATTTAATTTAATGACAATAGTTTTAAATCACCGTGTATATAAGGAAACATATTTTACTGTCTTTAACTATAAAACAGTTAAACAAGGTAAATAGGTAAACCTTTTACTTTATAATTAGCTATCTGTAAGGGCGCAAAATTTAGTTTTGCACACGGGCGGCGAACTGGCTTGGCGCGGCCCTGATCTCACACACGTAAATAGGTGGGGGGGGCACTGAATATTGGAAAATCTAGCATCCCCCTTGTAATGTTTTCCCACTTCGACCACTGCCTTTTTACAAAAACTTTATCCAACAACCTCTGGCTAATTTGACACTTGACACTGAAAACTCTCTTGTTATACCTTTGCTTTCGTCACAATTACTTATTAAAATGAGCTGTAGCTAACTATGATTTACATTCTGGCTTGTAAAGTACAATTAATAGCTATAATGTACGAGTATGTGAATTAGCCGAGTGTTAAAACTGTTTGTGAAGTTGGCAGATGTCGAAAAGTCAAATTTCTTGTTTAAAATTTCTGAAAGACACTGACTTACAATTTTACTACCGCTTCTAAACTCAGAGTACAGATTTTTGCGTTAGTCTTTAATTAATTTTAAAGAGCATGACTTGAATTTGACCCTGATTTTCTTTTAGCTCTTTAGATTGTTTAATCTCCAAGTTTTTCTCTAAATGTTTTCATAAAATTTAAAAAATCAAAGTACAAAATGGCCTATAAGTTTGCTAAGTAGTAAAAATAAACTACATTCATGTTAAGTCGATTTCCATAAGCTGTTAATGATTATGCTCTGATACAAATTGATAAGCATTTATATGGTAAGTAAAGCTCTAGTTTAGAACTAGTTGTAAAGTTTCGGCCCCGTTTCGCCTCTTTATTACTGGATTACCCTCGGGCTAGTTTAGCAGTAATTGTTCAATATAATTGGCGCTTTTCCTATTGTTTAACTTTTGGTGAAAACATTATTTAAAGCTTGTATAATATTTAAGCTTTAAATCTGTGGTGTTTACAATTTAGTTCAAATGAAAAAAATGAAACCGATGTTACTTCTCATGCTTTAAATTATATGAAATTAATGTTTTAAACGTATTTCGCATTTTTTCCTTTTCCACTTATGAATCACTGGCAGCTCGTCATATAACGCAAGTGAAGCTCTGCGTCACCCTGTACTTTTCATGTTATCCGTTATCTTGAACATCTTGACATTTAAGTTTAATGAAATTCAGCTGATTTTCAAATTTGTATTATGTATATTTATAATATCAATTTGTTTTATAAAGTTAAATGTTTATAGCTATCATCTACTTTGCTACTGAAGCAGGATAAACGTCCGCGAAGTACTGCGTCAATGTAAAATTTTGAGCACATTACTGACCCTAAGACGGTTGTCATGATACGCTTAATGCCGTTTGTTCAAGAAAAACGGAGATGAGTTAGTTTTCCACTGTTTTGTTAGAAGAGCCCTTTTTAAGGTGGAACAATGATGCTAACAACGATTTATTTTTAGGTCCGAAAAACTTACAGCAATATTATTTGTAAATAAGTTCTGTAAAATTAAGGGCAAAGTATACGCTAGATATTTTAAGAAATCATGCTATGGTACAACTGGTTATGTGGCAATTATAATTTAAGTAATTTTTTCTGTGAAAACCGTATCATTGTTGGTATAAAATCTAGTATTTGGATTTTAGAATAAAGAAGGTTTTAGTCATAGTCTACAAACACAAAGGTTCATCTGAACATGGCGTCGTGCTCGAGGCTGAAGAATAACATACGAGGGTGGATCAAATATAAACCGGAATTTGTTTCATAAGATGTATTTTAGTGATACAGAGTAAAATGAAATATATCTTATTTTTCTACATAATTTCCTAATTTTTTTATAAATTTGTTCCATTGAATTGGAAGTTTCTTGATTCCCCCATCACAGAAAGATGGAGGACATGCCTTAAGGCAATTGCACACGAACTCTTCCATCTCAGTATCGCCTTCAAATCGCTGTCCTCCTAGTGCTTCTTTCAGTGGGAAAAAAGTTCTGGTAGTCACAGGGCGATATATCTGGACTGTATGAATTAATTTCTTCGGGTTTTTCTCTTGTCGAAGCAGCTGTGTGGGGGCGTGCGCTATCAAGAATCAAATGAACATTCGGGATTGGAAAGTCATGCCTCTTTCGTCGATAAGCGAGATTAGCCTCAACCAGGAGTTGGGAGTGGTAAGTCACATTAATTGTTCTTCGCACATGGAGAAAATCAATAAAACATATGCCTTGAGAATCTCAGAAAACAGTACTTTGCCAGCCAATAGGCGCGTTTTTACTTTGACAGGTGCAAACTCTCCTCTTCTTCTCCATTCCGTACTAGCTTGTTTTGACTCAGGTGTATGTTGATAAACCCAAGTTTCATCACATGTAACGATACCGTTGATGAATCCCTCTTCTTCTTCCCTGTATTGAGCCAAAAATCACTGACAAACTTCAATGCGAGTGATTAACTGTTGCTATGTAAGAAGACGAGGAACCCACCTAGCCCAGATTTTTCGGTAACCAAAGTCATCGGGAATGATAGACTACGTAACTTAGTCCTACTGTGGAAGCAATTTCAGTAATCGTCAAACGCCCATCACCCTCGATAAGACTGCAGACAGATCAAACGTTCTCGTGTGTTTTACTGGTCCGTGGACAACGTTGATTCTATTCTCCACCACTTCCCGTCCTTCGGAAAACCTTTCGTTCCAATCATAGACTTGGGATTTTGACAAAGTCTTCTGCTCAAATTGTGCACTAAAGCCTTTTCAAAATTTTAAAGGTTTTATGCCTTCCTTAGTAAGAAATTTGATAATAGTTCGTTGCTCAATGGACGAGTGAATCCCTTGTTCAGCAATCATGGTACCGACTGAGTCAGTGACTCAGTGAGGAGTACTGGGGTGGGAATCCACTTCATACATCTCCACTAATAACATTTAATGCCTACGGAATCAAGTGTTCGCCCGAAAATAAACAGGAAAGAAATTCTGGTTTATATTTGATCCACCCTCGTATATACAATAAAAGATGCTCTGAAGGAAAATTCCAGACTATACATAGATTAAACAACATAATGAAAACGTTCAGTTAAATAGACGTGTTATGCAATTAGTTATTAGTGAGTTTCTTTTCTTAGTTAAACAAGAATGGATTTTTCGCGGTCACGACAAGGACATGTCCTCCACTACTTGCGGAAATATTAAAGGGCTATTAAATGAATTTGTATCGATAAGTCGGGTAGATATTCAAAAGCATTACGAAAAAATTAAACAAATCTTCGAAGGAAATTCGAAGATTATCCAAAATGGAGAAATTAACTGTATTTCCCAATATGCTGACAATTACATTGAGCGGGAAATTAAAGATACAAGATTTTTGTGACTTTTTCAAGTTGACGATTCAACAGATGTAGTACCAAATACCTCAATGCAGTATTATAAATACGTATGTTAACATCCATGGTAAATTGGTGGAAATTTTTTTAGGATTTTATGGCGTTAGTTTAGACCGCACTTAGAAAAATTTGAATTTAAATCTAAATTAATTGGAAAGTGTTTCAACGGAGCTACCATTACATTGTGTCAGGACAATCGAACGGTCTTCAAGCGAAATTCAAAGAAGTGACACCTTAAGCAATTTTCGTTCATTATCTGGCACATCGATTAAATTTAGTACTGCAACAAAGTTGCAACTTGCAACTACATATCCAACTGCCACATATGTTTTGCAACTGTTGTTGATTTACCAACATTTTTTCATCGTTCTGCTAAAAGAACCCATGTAGCTGATACAATTATGGGAAACGAATACGTACTTTTGGGATTACAAGATGGTCATCGAATTCTAAACTTTTGAGAATTGTAAATGCAAAATGGAATCTTTTAAAAGAAGTGTTTTCTGGAATAATGATTCGCTTTCTGATCAATCATCTGTTGGGCAGAGTGAATAATTTTTAAATAAATCTAATGAATTCGACTTTGCTTTCCTGGTGACAGTTTTCAATGATGTTCTTGGACGGATATACTCTTCGATGTTTTACAGAAAATATCAGCCGATGTTAATTACTGTCCTTCTCAGATAAAAACATATAACCTCCTAAATAGTAAAATAATTCACGCATATTTTAAGTTAGCACCTTCCAGAGTGGCATTTTTGGGAGTAATATTTAAAAAGACCTTGAATTTTTATCGGTGGATTTTGAATTTTAACAAAATCTAATTGATTGCGTAGAAATTTGACGAAACAAATTATAGTATATTGCGTCATAAGGGAAGATATAGGCATATTTCATCCCGAAGATTTCTGCTGCACGAGCGAACGTAGTGAGCGAGGGCAGCAAAAGCCGAGGGATGAAATATGCCGTTAGATTCCCGTGGGGCACAAGCTATTTTTCCGCATCCATGAGAAGTTCGTATTAAATAAAAATAGTTATAATATAATACGTACCTACGTTTTTGACATATAACCTCAAATTACACATGTCAAATTTTCGTATTAAAAATAACTTCTATAATGAATTTATGTAAAAAATAATCGTATTTGCTTGAATTTTAAAAAATAATTACACTTATCAATCACTTAAATGAAGATTTTTGTATAATCAAATAATAATTTTGATTCTAAATTCTATCGGTAGATGTCACGTCGATAGCATGCACGGTAAAAACCCGCAAATGTTCATATCGTCCCGCTTTTTCATATTTACCCGCGATCCGCTATTGTTAACCTCAAATGAGATAAATAATCTGTCAATTACATACCATGGATACGGAAATAGTATATTGCGTCATAAGGGAAGATATAGGCATATTTCATCCCGAAGATTTCTGCTGCACGAGCGAACGCAGTGAGCGAGGGCAGCAAAAGCCGAGGGATGAAATATGCCGTTAGATTCCCGTAGGGCACAAGTTATTTTTCCGCATCCATGAGAAGTTCGTATTAAATAAAAATAGTTATAATATAATACGTACCTACGTTTTTGACATATAACCTCAAATTACACATGTCAAATTTTCGTATTAAAAATAATTTCTATAATGAATTTATGTAAAAAATAATCGTATTTGCTTGAATTTTAAAAAATAATTACACTTATCAATCACTTAAATGAAGATTTTTGTATAATTAAATAATAATTTTGATTCTAAATTCTATCGATAGATGTCACGTCGATAGCATGCACGGTAAAAACCCGCAAATGTTCATATCGTCCCGCTTTTTCATATTTACCCGCTATTCGCCATTGTTAACCTCAAATGAGATAAATAATCTGTCAATTACATACCATGGATACGGAAAAATATATTTCATCTAGAGCTTGGTATAAAAAAGTGTCAATCTATTCCATGCGAGGACTTAGGAACACACGGACGTAACTCCAAAAATTGTGTTTTAGAGTTACGTGTGCCACATTACTACAGAATATCAACTCTATGTAGGAACACAACAACCAACAACGGAAGTCATCACATTACTGAAGTGGAAATTAGCTACTAGCGTATCTCCCTTAAACATTATTGTATTCGGAACACATAAGCGTATGTCTCCTTATGTTTTTGCTACAGATATTTTCTAAGAGGTACAAAGACGTAACGTAAAGAAAACGCCCTTAAAGGTAATTGTCACTTGGCAGAATTTGATTTAGACGCGGTACATTACTGCCCAAAACTGAATGTCACAATATAAAATCACGTATTTCTCGAAAACTTAAATTTGGACTTTGGACGTCAGTGTGATCCTAAGCCCTCGCATTAACTTGTTTTTATGGCCCTCGACTTGTTTTTAACCCTCGACTTACGCCTCGGGCTCAAAATCACATCTCAGGCCATAAAAGCTTCCTTACGCCCTTGATACATAAATAACTATTATTTTCAAATGCACCATAGTACAGACAGATCAATAAAAAAACCAATTAGGGTAGGCTGTGAAATTGAATTATTTTGAATTGGTACTTTAGCCACATCCACAGAATGACATTTCTGACATGAATTTAAGGTTATAAACTTTGTTTACAATAAAAATGTCAAATTACAAACGTTATAAAATGTCATTCTGTGGATGTGGCTAAAGTACCAATTCAAAATAATTCAATTTCACAGGCTACCCTAATTGGTTTTTTTATTGATCTGTCTGTATAATAACTCATATAAATAAAAACCATGGTAACAATATAAATTTTAGTAATTTACAGCTGTTTGTTTCTTTATTAACCCAGTGAGATCTAAGCTTGCTGACTCAGACTTCATGCATCCAGGAAAGTGGTAGCCGTATTCAACATCTTTAATATATAAAAATAATAACTTTCCATTCCCTTTATTTAGTTATTTATTTATTTTCAAAGCGCGAAACAGATCAGCTTCACCTATCGTTAACGGCACGAGCCTCCACTGTTATGAATTTTTCTTTAGTTAACATAATAATGCACTTCTCTTTTTCATTTGCTTTACAACACCGTGCATAGTGAAGCTTATTGTATATAAAAGCTAATAAAACCTTAAATGTATCAATAAGGTATATAAAACGCCGCGCCGGTAGCAAATGCTTTATGGATACATCTGCAGATGTGCAGTAAAATCAGTTTGTTGCAATAGGAGAGATATATCATTTGAAATAATGCTAATAAGTACACTGTATAAGGCAATCACGTTTTCGTGATAGAATAGCCTTAGGATAGATTTTGCAAACATTATTTAACGGATTTGTTAAATTAATTACTAAATTAAAGCAATAAAAGTGAACCAGATCAACATGGCTTTGGTAAATATTGCTTTATTAAACAAACAAGGGTGGCATTTTATTTATATATTAACCATTAATGAACAGTTTTACACAATCTGCCCATAGGGTGATAAATGTTTTGCATTGAATTCGAACAGTTTTTGCTGAAACTTTAATATTAAAACATGTTAAAACGGATGAATACCTACTACTGCTTTGTTTTTATAGTTTTAGCCCAAAAAATCAAATTAATTAATCCTTGCTTGTTTTCTTTGTCTTTATCCGTAATCTCTTGCAATGTACAATGCACAACCCGGCTTGTCCAATGTTTCCCAGGGTACGGTGTGGGTAGAACCGTTAACTCGCCCTTAGAAACATGATAATAGCTATTCGTATTGTAATCCTTGCTTGTTAAATATTTAAATTGTTATAATGAACAAGATTGAAATTTTTTTAATAAATTGGTCTTTTAAAGGAAATTTGATATGTTTGCAGTTAAATTTCAATTTCCAAATTCTTCCAGCACGCATCTTTAATGGAAGAGAAATCTGGCTTACTGAAACAGTTGCAGACAACAATATGGTGGCGACTTGTTCAGCTAGAGTTATTTAATATTTTTCAGCCAAGATAATGGAAATTATTTGGTGTACGGAGAATATCAAGTTGTTATTTACAACTACGAATTAACGATGCAGATCCAGTATTTCACTGTCAAAGTTCCAGTGAATCTTTCTGTACTCCCAGACATTGCATGGCCAATTCAGCAGTGGATTTTACAACTTTACTCCAAGTTTCGGTGAGTGAGTTGTTTTTCTAAGCATGTTCTGTTAAATTTAGAGTTTGGTTTATACTTTAGATTTGTTAGGCTACACCAAATTTTATATTTAATTGGTAAACGTAAACTTCCACATGGTGGTTACGCAAACATTTCAAAAGACGTAAAAAGGTTTACTCCAAAAATATGGGCACAAGGCAAGCAGATTGAAGCTATAATCAAGTCTCAAATGTTAATAATTTCGTTTTGCATTGCATTTTTGTGTAAAATTCAGACCCAAAAGCTGCAAATTTTAGTTGCTTAATATCGTACTTTGCCGTATTCTATGCCTAGCTCTCAAAGGGCAATTTCTGTAATACGTTTGATTGAAATTTGTGAGGGCATTCGGTTATTAGTTGCAAAGATATTTTGTTGCAGGATTTGCATTTTTAAGATTTGAAATTTAACTTTTTTGAGTTTCAAAGTCCGTATTAGCTGTTGTAATACCAATGGTTGAAAATTTAGAAATTTTATTGATGTAACAACTTCCCACAATCCTTATATCTTTACATAAAATTTAGATTGGTAAAAAGGGCAAAAAAGCAAAGCAGATCGCCAGCCAGTTTCAGTTTAAAGATTCACAAAACAAAATATTTAGATCGCCGCTTGTGAATTTCATGACTCGCCAAGTTTGAAATGTGTTTAACAACATTAAAACAAAGCTTACTTTGAAGCAACCTCATAAAAAAGGAATTTTCTGATTAAAATGTAGAGTAATTTTATTTATTCAAAGCCATACACGGGCTTTACTTATTTTTTTTTTAATATTCATTTTATATTAAATTAAAGTGAGCCTGTTGTACCTTTAATAAAATAATAACAACTAACAACAATAATAAACTCTTTTGAATTACATACATGACAGTAAATTCAAGGTAGGGTGTAATTAAACACGACAGCTGCTGAAATACTCACGCATCTCAAATTACTTCAGTGTTTATGAAAACAAGGGTGTGTTTTCAGTGTAATCCATTTTATAAACATAGGATTTTTGGAAACCTAGCCCTTGATTTTTTAAATAATATTATTGTTTTGAAATATGTTTGAATTCATTTTTACCGGTAATTATTGCTGAAATTACAGTTATTAAATTTTGAAATATTAAATACATCCGTAAGTTAGTACCTACATCAGAATGACAATAAATTATCAAGTATCTGTCGTAAGAGCTGGTTTTTACTTTACTTATAACTATACGAAAATCGAAAGAAAAATGACAAGTTATTGACAAGTATTTACAGCGTTATGTAATAAAAACGGCAAGAAGTTAACCAATGTTATTTAAGAAAACATATATGTCTATGTTTTCGAAAATAAAACATTATTTAAACATCAGTTATTGTTCGTATATAAATTAGATCGTAAATCCAAAAATCTTTCTGCAGTACATCACCATAATACGGAAGTATTTCCACAGATCGAACTTTTTAGCATAAAATTTCGCCTCAACAAAAGATTATCGGTCGTTATTGGCAATTTCCAAGTAGTTTCGATAAGATCTACAACCTGTCACGTTATTTTTTGCAATTTTAGTATTGCCGGACTTCGAAACTTGTCAACGTTAACGTGAAGGATAAACTAAATTGGACACATTTTACAAATACTTTTCTGTCTTCCTCACCTCCATTATATATTGTCTTGCTAAACTCGATCGATTGTTCGAAATTCAACAGCGCAGTCCTGAGCTGAGGAAATTCCAAGTTACATAACGGTTTCTGTAACTGCGGTTTGTCAAGAACGTAATAAGGCTGTTTTCCTTGAAATATTAATAACAATTTCAATTCCAGATATGTTCCCGATTTCTAAAGGGATCCTATTAGAAACTAACGTTAAAACTTGGACCTTTTGTTCTCCTAAAATTACAAATATAACCTTCAAACGTAAACTTTGAGCTTGAGATAGTTTAGTTAATATGCGAGAAATGCCTTAAGCTTATTAAAGGAACTCTTATAAAGTTTAACAAGTTTTACTTAATCTGCTTGATATCTAAAGCTAAATTTATCGGTTTTTTCCTTAATAGTATATTTCAGTAACGTTGCACGAAATTTGAAATTAAGAGTTATAGTGAGGACTCGGGCCACGTTTTCTTTGTCAAAATTCCGTTTTGATCGGTCGCGTTTCGTAGGCGTACTACGAGTTTCGTAAAAGTTGTGTTGTACGTGTTCTGAAAATAAACAAAGAAATTGTGTCATTAAGTTTTTAGGGAAATTTAACAAGCCTTTCCTTTTTGTTTCGGTATTAAAGTTTCTCGTCTGAAAGTTTCCGGTGTCTGTTGTTTTTCTACCTGAAAATGATTATTTTACATTCATGTAATGCCCCGTTCCTTCCTTAACAACATCAATTAATGTATAAGACAAAGGTGGCCATTAAAAATGTATAAACTCATGCTGTAAGCAACTAACCATCGTAACTGAAACTGGTATAGAGAGTCATTTTCAATTAAAACCTACAACCTATTCCATGGCCACCCTTGACTTTAATTTCTCCAATATGCAGATGCACGTTTTTCAATCGTTTTAATTTCCGAGCAAAAGTTCAAAACATGCATTTCCAAGTTGTGTTTTTACCGCACAGATTTTCTGAGGTTTTCTAATACCGTTATAAAAATTTTATATATTAAATTCCAGGTAAATTAATGCAAGTTAATAAAATTTCAACAAGCACCGAGATGTAACTTTAACCTGAAAATCCCAGCAGATATTCCAACATTATTACTATTATTATCGCAGGCAATGAGTCTGTAGGGGGTTTACCTTTCAGATCCATCTAGTAAACCACCGAAGTTAACGAAATATCCCAAATGAAACATTATTATATTATGCCTGTATGCAAACATTGCAGGCGCAATTATTACACCTTCGAGCCTAAATATATACGCTTAGTAACATAAAGGTAAAGCAATAATCATTTCGATGTACAATATTAGAGGGATATTAAATTTTAAGATAAAGTTACTAAGTTAAATTCCACAATTAACGGTTTCCCTATATGAAAACCAGTTGTAAAATTTGAAATTCCGTGAATTACTCGCTCATATAAACGTAAACACATATTATATGAGAATAAGTCCAAAGACAGGGGGGATTCCACAATAAACTCGTGTATTATTTTTAATTGTACTCCGAAAATTTGGTATTTAAATTTCACACAAAAAATGGTATAATTTAAACTCATTTACGAATGGAACCGTGCAGATGGACAATACAAAATCCCAAAACTCGGACGAAGGGAAAAGGATTCCATAAACGTAGTTGTTTTGGGTTAATTAAATCATTACTTCTCTTGATGTCTAGGGCTTACGAACGAGTTCTCTGACGTTTCCTAAACTAACAAAGTACTCTCTGAAATTCATGAACCAAATTAAATCTTGAAAGCTTATATGAGAAGACCAGATGCTACTTTACTAGAACTTCTGATAGTTCTTTTACTTAGTTTTTTACTAACATAAACTCCGATTTCTTCGTACAACCAAATTCATTAAAATCTAACTGATGAGGTAGAGACTTAATAATAAATTTTGCTAAATATTTACCTGAATACTTCCACAGATGTTTTTGATGGCCTAAAGTAATTTTGAATATTCATTCAGCTTTTCCAAAATTAATTATTCTGAAATAACGGTGGTCGATTAAAAAATTCCCAAAATAAAGTAGGTATAGTAGGTACTTCACTTATTTTCTAGGGCTAAAACCAATATGATAATTAGGCAAAGAAACTCTGCCAGAAAAAAATGTTTTTTATTCGGGAACTTTCTAAGCACAAAATTTAATCTGAAGGTTGAGTCAGGTTTGTTCAATTATTGCTAATGATGAGGAAAAAACTGTACATTTTTACTTACAGACAGACCTATCTATATTGCTCAAATTCTTCGTTCTTCATGACTGAAATATTTTCTATAAAGAAAATTCCGAATCATACGAATATTTGTATTTTAGGGATCTATCAACAGACCCTATGTAATATGGAAAACAATATATGAACTGCAGATAATAAAACCATAGTGACTCAAGACGGTGAAGGTTAATACGGCGCATATGAAAAAGATCTCTGTCATCGCCTTGTTTGAATAAAGATCTACCATAAAGTAGTCTAAGAAATTAATTATTGCCTTATCTTTGTATAAACATTCAATTCTGAGGGTATCTATTATTACATTTTATTAGAAAATTTACTGCAACTAACTTATAACTTTAGTTTTATTGTTATGTTTTTATTAAGAAAGTTCTTAAAATCTGATATATCAACGTATTTAATTAATATCATTTAATATAAACTTATAAGGATCGAATGAATCGTGCCTTATTAAAAAGTTATTTTAAGTTCGATTTTATTAGAATTGGATATTTATTGAATAGCTATGTCATATTAAAGGTAAAAACGTGTAATTTACACACATATGTATAATGTATATAGAGTATCCCAACCATCTGGGATTTTTCGATAGCGTCTTTATTATCACAGGTACGTCAATATGTTGAGAAAAGTTGTAGGGGTTAATGTTCCGTGACAACGTAAAGTTATATATTTTTAAAATAGAATACCCTACACATTTTCAGATATTTGGATTCTTGCTTTAATGCTGATTGTAATAATATAGTATCATAGGTGTCGATTATTAATAGTTTAGTAGTTATTCACTTGTATGCAATAAAAATAACCTTATTTTGGACGAATATCACACCGTCACTAAGTCGAGATGTAAGCTGTTTTTCAGGGTATAATTTTGTGGATCTATTTTCAACACAAACATGTCAATCTAAAATAAGTAAACTAGCCACCCTAGGTCCGGTTAAATTGCGTATGAAATCTAATTCTGTAATGGTATAGCATAAACTCTTTATTTACACGATTGGCAAGACAAAGATTATTGGCGAGAGACGGCACTAAGCTGTAAAAAAAACTCGCTTATATAATATGTAATACCCGTACATATAATTTGATTTAAAACTCGTTAAGGTATTTTGCTTCCGCATATTTTTTAATAAAGGATGAAATAAACTTGATCCAGCATACAATGGTAACTTTTATAGAATTCACAGTGGTGTTTACTCATGCAGAATACAGATTTCCCCTTGTATTATATGAATGAAAATCGCTATTCTTCGGAATACTTGCTTGATAATTAAATAAAAAAATTAAAAGACGCAGTAAATAAATCGATATTGCAGTCACATTTTTGAAAATCCTAAAATAGTGTTTACAAAAGTTAAATTAAAAATCAGACTGGCAGCACGAAAATCCTGTTAGTGTTGCCACATTAGTCTCAACTTCTGCTTAATAAATACCAATGAAAAAAACTTGTCTCTTAAATTTACTAGTAAATAGAAAGCATTGCACACTTTGGAATTGACTTACTCAACATGATCATGCCACCTTAGATTACGATTCAAAATGGCACCTAAAAATTTTGCTATGTTAGAAGTAGTAGTCGTATGATCATTGAAATTAAAATAACAATTATATATACTTACAAAATTTGGTGCAATAATTCTCAGTTTCTCACTTTATCAGCAATATCTTGTAATGTAGTATCTGATATCATCTGCTTTATAATAACTGGTGGAATAAGTCATATATATCAAGCAAAAACGTAGTTGTCCTAGGATGCTACCCTGCGGAATTCCTAAATTTAATTAATACTTCTTGAAAAACTCATGGCATAGCTGTACCGTTAATATTTGTTCAGATATCTGTGACACTATTCAGCTGCTAATAACGCCCCGTTAACCCAAAGCATAAATTTTATGAGATATGAATTGTTTCTTCCCCGAGGGAGATAATCAGATCGATAAGTATAGCAACTACGCACTCATCAATATCGAGTTTATTATGTCGTGTGTGAATTAATCTACTACAACAGATTCAATAACAAGACTTACATAAAATTATGTTGACATTTATATAATATGTGAATTTAACTAACTACAGAGAATATACTGAGAATATGATCCGAATACTACAAACGCAAATTTAAGAAAGAAGATGGAAAAGTACACAAAATCACAGAAGACGAACAAATGAGATAGGAAACAGGAATAACCAAGTGACCAAGTGAGATGGGAGAAATAGCAGTGGAACGGGAAATAAAGACAATCAGAACAGGAAAAGCAAGTGGCAGTGATAAAATTGAACCAAAAATTATAAACGGAATAGGACAGGAGGAAGACAACAAGTAGTTTTTTGAAATTATAAATACTAAGGCATGCCGAAGAAATACAATACAATCTGCGAAGTGGTTGACTTCAGATAGTAACAAGACAGATACGCTATACACTTAACACACGGTCACAAACTCTGCAGAAGGCAACGGGAAAACGCATTTCCCTAGAGTAAGGGGAATATAACAAAGTTCACGGCGCCAAGTCAATTAAAAATGTGGCTTTAGTCTCCCTCGCCAACGTCCTGGAAAAAGAATATGGCAGTAAAGAAAATTTTCTTCTTCTTCTTCCTCTTATGTCCAAAGCCTAGGTAAATGTCCTGTTATTAATTTATAACCATCAGTTCGGTGAGCCCTTACCTTACCCGTCGAAAGAGGTGAAGATCGACCCTCAGTGTTGCGAGATTAACGTTTATCAAATATGTTAGTATGACAACCGGGACCGCCGGCGTAAAAATTCCGGCCGGAATATTGTCGGTCTCCGGAATCGAACCTGATATGCCTACGTGAAATACCGAGGACATTTAACTTCGGAATTGATTCCTTTTTGTGAAACTTTTTATATAACTCAGTTAATAAGCATGCCAACTCACGTTAATTCGATAAATGGCTTTATTCTTAGTATTCCAGTTTGTATTTTAGATTCAGATACCATAAATATAATAAAAATTTGCATTCCATATAGAATTAATCCTCAATAAACAAATAGTTTATCGATTAAGTTCCTAAATTTAATAAAAACCCTACTTAATGAGTAGTATTTGAGTAGAAGCTTAGCTTAAGTCGAGTTAAACTGGGCCTTAAATCTTATTGTGCCTTAATTTAAACAGACGTAGGTTAAACTTCGGCTTAAATCTCTACTGACCTTAAATAATGGTAATACAAACGCGAATTTTGGATTGTAACAGAAAACAATGGCGTTTTACAAGATTTAAATCAGGTAAAAATTACCCGTTTCAGTGATAATAACTTAAGATAAAACTTAAGTTTGATCAAACTTTGTTTATCAAATCTATTCCATATTATTATCCATATTGTTGCTTTCCAAAGCTTTTTGACATTATTAATCCTATAATACAGGGACCGGCAAGGAGGTATGGTGTTTTTGAAAAGACTGCCACACACTTATTTTTGAACGAATTTCAAAATTTATTTTTTCTTCAAACGTCATAAAAACACGACTTTGTGTCCTTGGATACACACAGTTAAACATTCACTTCTACTCCTAGGAGTAAAAGTGACATAAACATTCACTTTTACTCCTAAGAGTAAAAGTGACACTTAATGAGCCAATGGCAACTCGTAATTTTTATTTTTTATAACAAAGCAACCCGTAGCAATGACAGCTGGTATGACGTTCATTTTTGACTTTTTTAAAATTTTCTTGCTGAATTGCGTTTGAAGAAAAAATAACATGTGTTATTCGGAGTAAAAGTGATTTTGTGTGCCTCGCTTGAAATTGTCCGACTCGCTGCGCTCGTCGTCCAAACGTCATGCTCGGCACACAAAATGACACTTTTACTCCTAATAACACAATATACTATTTTTCATACATTACTGACTGATACATTGCCATTTGGGAATACATAACGAAACATAAGAAAAAATAATCAGCTGCGAAAAATCACATCAGTTAGGTGGCGTTCATTTTTGTTGAGGTATTCTTGTAGACGGGTGGCGAAATTGTCCATACCCCTTTGAAGCATATCACGCGGAATCCTTCGAATTTCTCAACACAGTTTGGTTTCAGCAAGATGGGGCGACTTGCCATACATCAAGAGCAACAATGACTTTTTTAAGAGAACATTTTCCTGGACATATGATTTCATTGCGTGGGGATGGGGACTGTTCACCTTGTGACTACTTTTTATGGGGCTACCTAAAATCTCAAGTTTACATTGACCACTTACTCTTGAAGCCCTTTCCGAAACAATAACGCGTGAAATTCGAAAGATTCCACGTGTCGTGTTTCAAAGGAGTATGGACAATTTCATCGCCCGTCTACAAGAATGCCTCAACAAAAATGGACGCCACCTAACTGATGTGATTTTTCGCAGCTGATTAATTTTTTTCTTATGTTTCGTTATGTATTCTCAAATGGCAATGTACCAGTAATGTATGAAAAAAATAAATTTTGAAATTCGTTCAAAACTAAGTGTGTGACAGTCTTTTCAAAAACACCATATCTCCCTGCTGGACCCTGTATTATTGACAATTCTTGATGTCTGTGGCTTGCCGTCAGTTTCTATACAGTTTTTCAAAATTATTTAACAGCCATTAAACGAGCAGTTATTTATAAAACTTATAAATCGTCCGATGGATCGTTTAAGTCAAATATACCTCAAGGATCTATTCTTGGACCCCTATTAGTATTGACATGCACTTCGAATGCCGATGTTGTTTGCAACATATACAAATAGAGTTTTTCACTTTCATTCATCCAATAATATTGTTTAAATTTGTAATTATAAAAATCAGGTCTTAGAAACGTTAGCAATTGTAGCAATGTAGCAATGTATTTGCAGAAACAATTCAGTGTGAGACTGGAAGTGTATAAATAAACAATGGCATGAAGAGTAATAATTGATGTTAATAACTACACTAAAAAGGCTTTAATAATTTACGTAATATATCGAAATGAGGTTTATCTAAATAAAAGCATTTAACTGATTCTACACGAATCTCTAGTTTTATCACATTTTAATCACTAAAACGTGGTTTATGGCCCTTGTTTAGTGGTAGGAAGTAAACGAGGAATCTAGCGATTACACAATGCACGTTTACGATTTTCCATTTGAATAGCCTATTTTTGATACATAGCATTGCAGATAAATTCCTTGTGGCAAAAAGTTTACTTACACATAAATTACAAACAAAATTGATGTTTTTACTCGAAGCTAATATGATTGAGGTCAGGTTTTTTCAAAATACTAATTCGGAAATAACTCAAAATTTTTCCAAATTCCCTTTTAAGAAAATTTTCTAGTATAGGCAATTTAGACTTAAATTTGGCTCAAAACGAAAATAATTATCAGAAAGCTAATTCGTCACGAAATACGTTATTTAGGTCCCCCTGTACTTCCCCAGAAAAATTCCAAAAAATCCTGCACGAGGATCACACTTAAATTTTGAATAAACGGCCGCCATCTTGGATTTTTCCAAAAAATAACATAAGTCAGCAATGGACAATCATAGAAAGTAGCTGTTTTGCGCTAAAATGCATGGGTTGTGTAGTATAGTGGATTAAAACATGTCTTTTCTAAAGGAAGTCCAGTTTACGGTAACAATTTAGTGGTGATCGTAGGCGGTTGTTGGAAAGCTGAATAGAAGATGGACGAAAAATGCATTTTTTGTGGTGAAGGCGGGATGGTGGACATTAACAGTGTCAATGTGACAAGATGTTTAGAGACTTTGAGGAATCTCAGTATAAAGAGAAAAGATGGGATTGGTGAAAAAATTGAAGGCGTTAGTCATGTGCGAGTGCATATACAGTGCAGAAAATATTATACCAGACATGGAAATTACGTTCCAGTGTCTCTACCTGGAGGAACAAATGCAACAAAACTGCTCCTCAGAAGTGACCTACATCCCTTCGACTTTAAAACGTGCTGTCTTTATTGCGAGGAGACGGTCGATGAGGCGGCTTTCAAGAAGCATCCATATCGCTACCCAAAATTATGCCAAGTGGAAACTGTTTCAAAAATTTCAAGTATTCGGAGTAGATGCGCAAAGAGGTGCGACAAGTGGGGGAAAATAGTTCTAAATCGCATTAATAGCGAATGTGACCTGATTGCGGCCGATGCGTAATATCATAAAAACTGTGATGCACGATTTTCAATCGTTGGTTCAAGTATGCCAGGCGAGCCATCTGAAAATGTGGTCGTAAAACGTGTTGGCGAGTCCAAGTTAGAGGCTTTCAATAAATTATACAACTTCCTGGATGACAACGATGACTGCCAGTACCTGCTGTCTGACCTTATGGAGATGCTCTTAAAGTTCAGTACCGAGAGTGACAAGTTGTACAGTGAAAAGCGTCTGCGGGAGCTTTTATCAATACGCTACGGCAATATGTTCTTATTTCACCCAGCATGAAATATTTCGGGACTGTTGTTTCTTTCAGGCCCGTTGCATCGAGGATTTTAGCGGACAATTGGTACACCGACCGAAAAAAAGACGCTGTGGAAGAAAATAAGAGGATTATAGACGCGTCGGCTATTAACATCATCCAAGAAGAGATAAGATCTTAAGTTTATGATTGCTCGACATATGCAACCTACGAAGAAATATCGAAAGGGGGAGAAAATCAAGTAGGAGAGATACTCACTCATCTGCTTTCTGGTTTAATGAAACCCGTAAAAGGTCCACCTTGAAGCCAGAAGGTGCTGAGTGTTGCGCACTCTATCATTTCTTCGGTGCGTCCACGTTCATTTGTGTCAGCTGTGCAGGTTGGAATTGGAGTGTTTCTTCTTCGCCAGACAACCTGCCGCATCTCATACGTTGTGGGTGCAAAGGAGACTGCTCCCGAAATTGTGAGTGCAAGCGAAGTGGGCTGACATGCACTACTATGTGCAGCGAATGTGCGGGAGAGTCCTGCTTCAATCGGAATATTCCAGATTCCGAGGATGAAGACGATATCGAAGGCAACTGCGATACCGGGGATCATGTCGAAGCCAAACGTACCAGCGCCTCCACCAGAGAAGATTGTGCAAAATGTGCAAAACGAAGACGAGTTTAATGAAAGACACAAATTTGTCAGACATATTGAACACTACCTGTTTATGTATACATGTTCATTTTTCATTTTAAATAAATTCCATCAAGTTATAAGTTTCCAAACAATTTCTACAATTCTTTAGTGAAAAATGCTGTTTTTGTATGTTTTCAAACCTGTTTTATGCTATAATATGTTAATAAAATTATAGTAACTCTCTACTTTAGACTTTTTATTGCAGTAATGAGTTCTTCGCCCAAAACAGAAATGTTTGGCACCAACAGCACCTCCCTATGATTGTTCATTGCTGAGTTATGGCTTTGTTTGAAGAAATTCAAGATGGCGGCCGTACAGGATTTTTTGGGATTTTTCTGGGAAAGTACAGGGGGACCTAAAGAACGTATTTCAAAAGGAATCAGCTTTCTAATAATTATTTCCGTCTCCAATCTTATTTTGCCTATACTAACATAGAAATAACAGTTTTTTATTTTATTTTTAGCGAAAGCTAATATCATAATTGAATCAGACTCTTTGAAATTGTCAATTATAGATTATCTCCAGATTTCTGCGTGCAATACATTTCAAACTTTTTATTTATGGCAAGGATTCATTTTTCTTATGAAAATATAAATTACAGTTTTTACACCGACATCTCTAAGGTCAAAAGTATAGTGTCGAGATTGGATCAGGTTATTTTCGAAATATAGTTTCAAATACTACTTAATTCTGAACTAACAACAAATTTCATTGTTGACTTTAAATCCTCAATACATGTTATATGTTACATATACTCTCATAATGGTGCCTTAGCTTGCTAGTTAAATATTATCCAGGTTTAAATTTAACTGTTCCCAAAATTTTAATACAAAAATATCAAAAAAATTTTAGGTTAAATTATTGTTGTTTTGTTCAGCTGATATGTATGAGTTAATAAGCCAGAGTTATAGTTATTGCTAGATATTCTCACCTAAAATTTAAATTCAACATCATGCCTGACCAACACGTGTCATTATATCAAGCGGCGTTTTTCAGCAGAACATCAGTAGAGGATCATTTGTTTGTCGCCAAAAGATTTTTATATGAAAAATGCAGAGCAGGAGAACGAACTATACTAGTACCCTGGACCTCGCAAAAGCATTCGACACAGTCTCACACACAGCCCTTATAGAAGGCTAAAAAAACAGCGAAGTGCCCTATCATCTAATAAACATGATAATTAATGCAGCACTAGAAAAAAATACTGCGATTCAGTGGACAAAGAACAAAGAACAAAACCCTATCGGAAACACTGATAAATAAAGCAAGGATGCCCACTCTCACCTCATCTCTTCACCATTGCATTTCAGAAAGCACAATGGGAACTTTCATTAGAACAATAAAATCGAGCTCCAACCGGAAATGGTCTATTGATTCCAAAAATTTTAGCATATGCAGGCGATTCTAACGGGCGAAAAAGCTTATGTGGAACAAATACTACAATAAATCACAGAAAACCTGAACGACGCAAGACTAGAAATAATCATCAAAAAATGCAAAGCCTTGATAAGACAACCGACATGTAATGGATGAAAACCTAAAATTCGGGTATTTTAAAATAAAACAAGTAGGTAGAATTAACTACCTAGGAGCATAATATAACCAACACGCTAGAAAGACCAGCAACGGTAAATCAACGAATCACAAAAGCTCACCAAGCTGCTCACGCATACTACCAACACTACATCGGTACAAACTGCCGCTAAGACCGAAGAAGATAATTTACACAACAATAATTGGAATAAAAACCAGCGCAATCGCAAATGGAGTGGCACTGCGAAGAATGCAGACAAAATTGTAAAACTCTTCCGAATAAAATGGAACAAAGACGAAGGACCAGCCGCATATGAAATACTAGAGGGGAAAACAATAACTAAAAAATTCGCAGCAGCACCACTACAGTATTAAGGCGAAAAGGAGGTCACATATTGAAGAAGGCATATAATCTAACAATAGGTATATTGAAGGTACTAAGGCCTTGCTAAACGTGGAAAACAGAACGGAACAAGATATAGAGTGATAGGGTACACCACAACAAACTTGGGAAGAAGGGGCAAGAAACAAAATTAGGATGAAGAGGGAAATAAACTGCCTATAAGACTCAAGAGAAGAATCAGATAATGTGGAAATAGAAGTAGAGGAAGGAGATTTAAATATCGAAGAATAATGCAGAACAGCGAAGAAAAAAAATAAAGAAACAAAGAATACACCTGTGAAATACAATGGAAATATATATATAATTCGGCTCTTTACGCTCCGAAGGCCCATGGCCATTTATTTAGTTCGTTCTTCCACTGTTTACTGTTCTGTGCTAACTATTTCTTTCAATCTGTGTAATCCTAATCTTCCTACATCTTCCTCTATGTGTCCATGTATGTCTAGGTCTGCCTTTTTTGTTTCTCCCCTCTGGCTTTTCTTGGTAGATTCTTTTCACCAGTCAGTTTTCTGGTAGTCTCATTAAATGCCCCAACCATCTCAATCTATTTCTTCTCACTTTTTCCATTATATTGTTCCCCCCAGATATTTCTTCAATCTATTTGTTTGTCCTTCTTTTCCAATTACTGTCCTTTTATATTCCTCCATATATTGTGCGAAGCACTCCTCTTTCCCATATTTCTCATTTACTTTCTTCCTTTTCTGTCAATTGCTACGTCTCACTCGCGTATAGTATCCCCGCGATACTGATTTACTCACAAAGTTTTGCTGAACACACTTAATGATCTTGTTACTGCCGCTATTCTTTTGTCTAGTTATTTTTGAATTTTTCCATCTTCCGTTATTTCAGTTCCTAGGTACACTACACTGTCAGCTTTTTCTAATTTTCTAGTCTTGTTCTCTATCTTAGCTTCTAGGTTTGTTCTTTTAGCTCGAGGTTGCTTATCTAAAACCATATATTTCGATTTAATTTCATTTACTTTTAAACCTGCCTTTTCAGTTTCCTTTGCACAATTTCCGACTACTTCCTTAAGTTCTTGAGTTCTCGCTAATATTACGACATCATCGGCGTATGCCAAAACCTAATACGATGGTAAACAAAGTTGTTGACAATGTATCTGTTGTCACGGTCTTTTGATTTGTTCGTGAATTGTTATGTTACGGTCCTGTTTTTCGTCAATTCAAGCCGGCCCTGTAGTTATAAAAATCTGCAACAATAGTGCTTGTTCGACATATTGTCGTTGCTACGCAGTTTATTTCGTAGAATTTTCAAGCGCAAGACCAAATACGATGATGCAATTTGTTGGTTTAACATATCCCGTGCTAAGATTTCTAAGAATTCTCCAAACGCTGCCCAAATAAGGCAATGTTTCCTTTGTTGGTTCGACTTCATCTCCATTACTTCGGGGAATCACCGATGTTGCAATTCATCGAGCAACGCGCGCGAGGCTTTCGTACACCCCCCCGCGGAAAAGGGACGCGCTGAGTCTATCCTTTTTTACCCTGGTTTCGCCTCACGAATTTTAGAAAGAGCGAACAGTTCCTGGTTGGCTTTGCTGAGAAACGGTTGTGCTTTGGATAACATACCAAACCGTGGGTTCTTACAATTACCGGATTGGTTTTCTACTTTCGATATCTTTCATGGAAAGATATATTTAATCGACTTTGTCGGATCCATTAAAAGAAACCAATAAAAAGTCCGGAAAGAAATAGACTTGCGTTAGAAGTTTTAAGTGATAGTGGTTGAGTTAGTTCTACGCAGTTGTACCTCCCAAGGGATTCCGCAAACCCATTTTTAAAGGATTATTCTTCGTCGTTTTGCAACCGTTCTCCAGACATCAAAGGAAGGTCCTCATCTTCCATCTCCTTCTCGTCGATCGCTACCAGTTCTCGTTAGGATCTAAAGCCTCCATGCTTTAAAGGGGGCCCTGCTAACAAGCCCTCCAAGGTAAAATATTTTAAGACTGCCCCGTTACTGTTGGCTGAGTACCAAGCTAAACCCCAATTCAGTACTACCATCCAGATCTTCTGCACGTGGAAAGGCACATGTAATCACCATCTGTAATATATGTATTCACGCATCTTTCCCCTTTGTTTAATCTATATTAAGTGATTCAGAACATAGCAACTTGTGCGTGTCACCTTTTGTTTTATTGTGAACATTTACAGAAACAGTGCGACTTATCGCAATATCTATTTTCCTGTTTTATGTCTATTTTCTTGTTTTATGTGTTGCATGTGTACAACCATTTATATTTGTGTTTTTAGTTTAACTCTTGTTTTCACCATCCGTTAATTGCAATCAAGGGAACCTAGCTAAGTGTTTAATTATACTATTTTATTACAAGTAAATGTGGTCTCCCTTGGTCGCCTATTTCACATAATTTAAGATATTGACTATAAATCTAGAAACCCCATTTTATTTCAAATGTTTGCATAATCTTTTATTTTCATTAAATAACTTTTTGCCATTACATATCGCCTCTTTATTTGTGTTCTGTTAAGCATTTATGTACAAAGTGTGAGCCTAACCACCAGCAGCTGCAGCCTGCGTTTTTCAGTTATACGGGTAAGTACCTCCACCAGCAAGGGTGCAGTCACCCCTAAACCTCTCGAGCCTCGAAGAGCTATCCACGGCGTGCTCTTCGGTACCATCTTCGGCCAACCCCGTGGTGGCGCCCTATTTCCAACCCGATTAAGACCACCCCTATTATTTTGAAAGAATTTAGCTACCCCGAACTCGCCCATCTCCACTGTTTTAGCTAGTCGCGCGCATAAGGGATTACCATCCCCCATTAAATGTCTTAGTGCAGCTTTGGCACGTGACATATATTTGGCGCCTCAACTTTTGGGGCTTTAAATTCTTTCCAAACTGATTAATTCGACCCCCATGTGACCACGAATTCGTTTTATTTGACCTTTTTCAGTGACATTCAGTTTCGCAACTTTATTTCATTTTTCGGGCTCACTTTTAGCATTTTTCAACTTGTTGATTGTTGAATGCGAGCATAAATTCATTTTTCGATTTAGGTTGTCTCCCGTTGAAGATCTTTTGAGTAATATATTTTACAGCGCTAAATTACGTCCAGTTTTGGCCAATTTTCGAAACTTCAAGTTATCCGGCAACCACAAATTCAGTTTGGCCGAAACCGTAGCTTAGGTTTCCGGGTACCGAGACTCAGCGGCGTCCCTGCTTCATCCATCTATACTCCGTAGCAACGTATGATTTTCTCGATTCTTTTTTTGTTGGTTTGACTTTGCGTCCGGTATAATTTTGTTTTATTGTGCACTTTAGTCAACATTCATTTTGTGATTAAATTATTTTTTTTATTGTTGGTTTAAATCAATTCTTAATCGTGATTAACGTTTTTTTATTTTAACGTCTCTTTGGATTCGGTGTTTTTTTGCGGTCGTTTCGTAGCGTAGAAAATTTTCAATTCCTTTTTTCTTGAATAATAATTTTAAATTTTTAACTTCGGTTGTTAATTTATTTTTTTTTGTTGCACTGTGAGTGCATTTCGTTTTAAAAATGGTTTGTAAACTTCATGTTGATCGTTTGACTAAAGAACAACTGCAATACGAATTAAGAATAAGAGGTAATGACGCACTTGGTACCGTGGTAACGTTAAAAGCTAATTTACGTGAACTTTTGGCTAAAGAAGCAACAAGTCCAGCAACACGCCCTATACATCCATTTACGTTTACGGAAGACTCTCAGGCTGTATTATCTTTAATTGAAGAAATAGAAAAGTTATTAAAAAGTTATGACAGCAAGCCAGATTCAAATTTATTCCTGCGAATTGAAACACAATTAACGCACGCGTTAGGACGTATAGATAGAAGCGTACCGGTCGAAGATCCCGAAAAGGAAGAAAAGCATAAACTTTTAGTAAACCTTTCGATTTTAATGTCAGAATTTACGTTAACTTGTCAACGAACAACAATGCCTGCCTCTACAAGTGCCGTCGATGCGCAAACATCAAATCCGCCTGACCCAAATTCAATTGCCGGCCCTTCTGATCCAAGTTCAAGCGCAAGGTCAACCATAAACAGTGCGACTACATCAACACCAACAAATATTACGTCTTCAACTAATTATAAAGCAGTACCGGTGGCTAAATGGAATCTTACGTATTCCGGTGAAAAGGGTAAATCATTAAATGCCTTTTTAGAACGAGTAAAAGAATTACGAATAGCGCGTAACATCAATGAACACCAACTTTTCGTCGAAGCATGCGATCTTTTTGCGGGAAAAGCTTTAGTTTGGTTTCGTGCAACAAAACCAGTGGTCAATAACTGGAATGAATTAGAGGATGCGCTCCGAAAAGAATTTTTACCACCAGATTACGATGACAAATTGATAGACGAAATTAAGCGACGAACGCAAGGAAGCGAAGAAAGTATCGGAATGTATGTCGCGATTATGCGAAACATGTTTACACGACTTAGTGACCCCCTTCCAGAAGAAAGACAACTTAAGATCTTGGGCAAAAATATTCTACCGTTTTATCAAACCCAATTAGGGTTAGTGGATGTAACATCTATTCAAGAATTAATACAGTACGGACGAAAGATTGAAGAACGTCGTGCCGCCGTTGAAAGTTACGTACCACCGTCACGAAAGAAGACTGATTTAGAACCTGACTTAGCTTACGCACATATAGAAGCCTCCGAAAGAAATATCCGTGTAGCTGCCGTAGAACCTACACGTATTGATAATGGCCGTTCGCAATCTCGTTCCGGCGAACAAAAGTGTTGGAATTGTAATATTCCTGGTCATCTTGCGAGGGATTGTCAACAACCAAAGAAGAGATATTATTGTTATCGGTGCGGTATAGCAAACGTTACCACCAAGACGTGCCCAAAGTGTTCCAAGTCATCTACCAGTCCGGGAAACGGCAGGGTGAGGCACTGAATGGTCAACAGTGGCCCTCACGTGTTTTTAGAAACTCGACCAAACATTACGAGAACTTAATTTTAAACCGTAACGCAACTTATAGTAAGACCAAAGCGATTCTTGACTACGTTCTAGAGCAAGCCGAAGATGATAATCGTCCCTACGTAACTGTTGAAATTCTCGGTTTCAAAATTTTAGCTTTATTAGATTCCGGTGCCAACCGTACCATCTTAGGTAAGGACGGTTGGGAAATTTTATCTTCTTTAGGATTAATTCCTGATAAGAAACGCAACCCTACTTGCAAAATCGCCAACGGCAAGACAGTTTCAAGTATCGGCACTCTAACGTTACCTATTCGGTTGCGAAACAAAATATCTGCAGTCAACGTGTTAGTCGTACCTGACGTATCGCATACTTTGATCCTTGGGATCGACTTTTGGAAAACCATAGGCATTGTACCCGATGTCTTCCGTGGAGAATTTACGTTTGCCCAACCCAATATTGTAGCAGTGACAGTCGACCAATCGACCTTACGATCTCAGTCAGACCTTACCTCCGAACAACGAAAGAAATTAACCACTCTTACAGATGAATATTTATCCGGCACGCAAACTCTTGGCACAACCACTCTGGTTGAACATAAGATTACGGTAACCGACCCTGAACCAATTAAACAACGGTATTACCCAGTCTCTCCGATCGTCCAACAACAGATCAACAAAGAACTGGATGAGATGATGAAGCTTGGAGTTGTGGAAAAGTCAACCAGCGCATATTCCAGCCCGATATTACTAGTTAAAAAGAAAGACGGAAGTCACCGTTTTTGTGTCGATTTTCGAAAAATTAACAAAGTTACTAAACGCGACGCGTACCCAATACCTTACGTGTCTGCTATTCTTGATCGATTGCGTAACGCACGCTTTATTACAAGCCTTGATATTAAATCCGCTTATTGGCAGATCCCGGTCGAAGCCGAATCCAAGCAATACACCGCCTTTACGATTCCCGGCCGCGGATTATTTCAGTTCACTCGAATGCCTTTCGGTTTGCATAACGCTCCTGCCACCTGGCAGCGTCTTATTGATACTGTTTTAGGCCCCGAATTAGAACCTTATGTTTTCGTATATTTAGATGATGTGATTATTTGTGCCGACACTTTTGAGAAACATTTGGAGATTTTGGAAGAAGTTTTAAGACGACTTAAAGAAGCAGGCCTTACGTTAGGCAAAGACAAGTGTCACTTTTGCAAGTCCGAAATGAAATATCTTGGTTATGTAATAGATGCCAAAGGCATCCTGGTAGATCCAGCTAAAGTTCAGGCAATCTTACAAATCCCGACACCTAAGACAGTGACCGAAGTCCGAAGAATTTTAGGGATGGCATCCTGGTATCGAAAGTTTATACCCAACTTTTCAGAAGTCGTAACCCCATTAACAAATTTATTGAGGAAAAGTCAGAAGTTTATTTGGAGCGAATCTTGCGAAATTGCTTTTTCAACCATCAAAGACCATCTAGTCTCTGCACCAGTATTATCGTGTCCCGATTTTAATAAACCATTCACCGTACAAACGGACGCCTCAGGTTTTGGCATAGGTGGCGTGCTCTCCCAAAACATCGATGGGGAAGAACGAGTTATCTGTTACATCAGCCGATCCCTAACCAGATGTGAAAGAAACTTCTCAGTAACTGAGCGAGAATGCTTAGCAGTGTTGTGGAGCATAGAAAAACTGCGACCATACCTAGAAGGCAGCCATTTTGAAGTTATAACCGATCACCATTCTCTTGTCTGGCTTAACAATCTCCAACAACCATCAGGAAGACTTGCTCGATGGGCTGTTAGACTACAGCAGTATGACTTTACCATCATTCATCGTAAAGGAAAAGAACACGTAGTACCGGACACCCTTTCTCGTTCCGTTCCGGTAATAGACGAAATTACGACCCCTACTACCAACGAATCGGATCCACCTGTGACAACCAATATTACCAATGACCGATGGTATGATGCTATGATCATTCGGGTTCAGAAAAGACCCCTGAACTATCCTACTTGGAGAATACAGGATGGAAAACTCTTCAAGCAACTTAAGTGTAGGTATCCAACTTTGGGTGAGGAAACCGATAACTGGAGGAAAGTAGTTCCGAGATCGGAAAGGCAAGAAATCTTAAAGCAACATCATGATAAACCTACCGCTGGTCACTTAGGTATTTACAAAACTTTTGGGCGAATAGCGCCACTATATTATTGGCCAAAGCTTAAGTCGGATGTGATCCACTACATTAACAAATGCACCGTCTGCGCAGCACATAAACCAGAACAGCAAAGACCCGCTGGCCACATGACGCGTCACCCTATTGTCACAAGACCTTGGCAGATGATTTCTACCGACCTTATCGGGCCATTACCACGTTCCACCCAAGGTTATTCGTATATACTTGTCGTTTGCGACTTCTTCACAAAATTCGTTTTGGCCTTTCCGTTGCGAAGTGCCACCGCGCACGCAGTTACCCAACGTATCGAGGAAAGCGTTTTCCTAATGTTCGGAGCCCCTCAATATTTGCTCTGTGATAACGGTGTACAGTTTAAGTCTAATGAATTTAGAAAAATGGTTTCCGATTACAACTCTCGCATCATCTTTAACGCTAACTATCATCCTCAAGCGAACCCTACTGAAAGGGTAAATAAGGTCATTAAGACAATGCTCTCGTCATACGTCGCCGACAACCAGCGTAACTGGTGTCGTTATTTGCCTAAGGTAGTCTCAGCAGTACGAACTGCGGTACATGAAGTTACGGGGATGACCCCTTATTTCGCTAATTACGGACGAGAAATGATTCTTGACGGACGAAACCATCAAGACGGGGCACCACCCCAAACAGCTGACCAGACTTTAGACCAACTCCAGATCGCAGACCGAAATGCTTTAAAGGATCGGCCCTCTAGTTTTACGAGAGTTTATGAAGATATTACGAAACGCCTAGAGACGGCGTACCAAAAACATAAAGTTTACTACGATTTACGACGACGCCCCGCCACTTTTAGTGAAGGAGATACCGTATGGCGCCGAAATTATGTTTTATCTGATGCGACAAAGTATTTTACGGCCAAGTTGGCACCTAAATTCGTAGGACCGTTCCTTATCAAGCGAAAGGTCTCTTACGCGACCTATGAGCTATCTGATTCGACAGGCCTTTCAAAGGGCATTTGGCATGCCAAAGACTTAAAATCCGACCCCACTCAATGATGATTATAAACAGTGATAAATGATTGAGCGTTTATGAATTTAGGGTAGCGGGTAGATGGCGCTCTGTGGTTCCAATGGGAACATTATGTCTACTTCAGGGAAGCGACCCTGCCCACGCGAGCTCCGATTCTTGTCCACCTTCTGTTTCCGGGAAAGATCGGGTCCCACCCTAAATCCCATCCTTAATCTATTCTAGCCTTTCAGGGCTGGCCTTGGGCGGTATCTGGTCGCCTTCAAATTTCAAACTCTTAACACCCTCTCCATACCCGTCGCGTAGTACTCTTCTGTAATTGCGCGTCATTTATTAGATGACCACTCATCTTTTTACTTGAATTTTCAAACGGCTCTCCATTTTGATATGGATCTCCATGTTTGAGATTATGACCTCCGGGTCCGACGTTTTTCAGTACGTCTTCCAGGCTGTACGACAGCTGATCAGGCACCTCCTCTTGAAGGTCTTGCGCCGTCAGTAAGTTTGTTTTGGTAGTTTTATCTCTGTTTATGATCTGTTTTTTTTATGGGACAACATTACCCTCTTCGGGAATAGTTTCTTCTCTTTTTCGTTTCTTTACTGGAATTGGCGTTTGGCTTTTGGAAGCCATCCGGTTAGCTTCTTCTGTTGTGGGAACAATTCAATACACGGATCCCGTAAAGTGTAGCGAACCCTCTTCGGAAGAGCTGATTCGGTGTTCCCCCTTCCATGGCCGAGTGGATTTTCCGGTTCGGAACGGTTTTGGAACCCCTCCCGAATTTTGGCAATTCTGGTTGCATTGATAGTCTTTGGTCGGTCAATTGGGAGTTACGATAACCCCGATTTTTTTTTTTTTGATAAAACTCTCCCACCCCTCCTTTATTTCCTGGTGCGTGGCTCGGGCCGCGTCTAGGGATTGGTCCACCTGGATGATGGACCCGACGTCGCGTACCGCCACCCCCTTCCTCTTTTTCGTTCTTTTCCGCCATTCTATTTCGGAATGTGTCGGACGACTTTGATTTTTCCGGCCCCGGGACCATCCTTTTGGATCTTCTCTCCGGGAGCCGAGGATTGATTTTGACGATTTTCGAGACGTGGACCCCTCTAGGTGCCGCTTCTCGGTAAAAATTCTAGAGGTCTGGGAAGGTTTGCTGCCTTTGCCATTTTAGCCGTGTTCGCAAGCTATATTGCGAACTGCTGTGGTCGAGGGTTGGGTCTACGTGTATGTTTGGCCACAGTAGGGAAAAACATTTGGTGCGGGTTTCTTATGGTTTTTAACTCTTTTCTGTCCCTTTCCTTCTTCGTTTTGTCTTTTCATCTTGCCATCCTGCTGAAGAGCATTTCAGGGAAATCCTCTTTAAGTAAGGGAGGTGTCACGGTCTTTTGATTTGTTCGTGAATTGTTATGTTACGGTCCTGTTTTTCGTCAATTCAAGCCGGCCCTGTAGTTATAAAAATCTGCAACAATAGTGCTTGTTCGACATATTGTCGTTGCTACGCAGTTTATTTCGTAGAATTTTCAAGCGCAAGACCAAATACGATGATGCAATTTGTTGGTTTAACATATCCCGTGCTAAGATTTCTAAGAATTCTCCAAACGCTGCCCAAATAAGGCAATGTTTCGTTTGTTGGTTCGACTTCATCTCCATTACTTCGGGGAATCACCGATGTTGCAATTCATCGAGCAACGCGCGCGAGGCTTTCGTACACCCCCCCGCGGAAAAGGGACGCGCTGAGTCTATCCTTTTTTACCCTGGTTTCGCCTCACGAATTTTAGAAAGAGCGAACAGTTCCTGGTTGGCTTTGCTGAGAAACGGTTGTGCTTTGGATAACATACCAAACCGTGGGTTCTTACAATTACCGGATTGGTTTTCTACTTTCGATATCTTTCATGGAAAGATATATTTAATCGACTTTGTCGGATCCATTAAAAGAAACCAATAAAAAGTCCGGAAAGAAATAGACTTGCGTTAGAAGTTTTAAGTGATAGTGGTTGAGTTAGTTCTACGCAGTTGTACCTCCCAAGGGATTCCGCAAACCCATTTTTAAAGGATTATTCTTCGTCGTTTTGCAACCGTTCTCCAGACATCAAAGGAAGGTCCTCATCTTCCATCTCCTTCTCGTCGATCGCTACCAGTTCTCGTTAGGATCTAAAGCCTCCATGCTTTAAAGGGGGCCCTGCTAACAAGCCCTCCAAGGTAAAATATTTTAAGACTGCCCCGTTACTGTTGGCTGAGTACCAAGCTAAACCCCAATTCAGTACTACCATCCAGATCTTCTGCACGTGGAAAGGCACATGTAATCACCATCTGTAATATATGTATTCACGCATCTTTCCCCTTTGTTTAATCTATATTAAGTGATTCAGAACATAGCAACTTGTGCGTGTCACCTTTTGTTTTATTGTGAACATTTACAGAAACAGTGCGACTTATCGCAATATCTATTTTCCTGTTTTATGTCTATTTTCTTGTTTTATGTGTTGCATGTGTACAACCATTTATATTTGTGTTTTTAGTTTAACTCTTGTTTTCACCATCCGTTAATTGCAATCAAGGGAACCTAGCTAAGTGTTTAATTATACTATTTTATTACAAGTAAATGTGGTCTCCCTTGGTCGCCTATTTCACATAATTTAAGATATTGACTATAAATCTAGAAACCCCATTTTATTTCAAATGTTTGCATAATCTTTTATTTTCATTAAATAACTTTTTGCCATTACATATCGCCTCTTTATTTGTGTTCTGTTAAGCATTTATGTACAAAGTGTGAGCCTAACCACCAGCAGCTGCAGCCTGCGTTTTTCAGTTATACGGGTAAGTACCTCCACCAGCAAGGGTGCAGTCACCCCTAAACCTCTCGAGCCTCGAAGAGCTATCCACGGCGTGCTCTTCGGTACCATCTTCGGCCAACCCCGTGGTGGCGCCCTATTTCCAACCCGATTAAGACCACCCCTATTATTTTGAAAGAATTTAGCTACCCCGAACTCGCCCATCTCCACTGTTTTAGCTAGTCGCGCGCATAAGGGATTACCATCCCCCATTAAATGTCTTAGTGCAGCTTTGGCACGTGACACTGTCTTAATCCGTTCATTGTTTTGAATTTCTTGGTCAGCTTGCCATTCACGTTGACTTGGCAATGATAATGATTAGACTAAATTGACCTATAGTAACATGTAGCATGGCAGGCATATCTGTGCTAAGGCGTTTCATAAAGTATGTTCATTAAAAAAAACTCTAGAGTGCTTTGAAAATTTGTTTTAAGTATGTCTTAGGCTGTAGGTTACATATGAAAATCATTCCAGGGAGTGTTGCGAGTTTTTTTTGAATGAACATACGTTATAATATACCTAGCAAATTAGTTGTAGCACCAAAAATATAATTAGCATAAGATGAATATCCAACTCCCATTGAATATGTGACTTACTAACTACCTTGCACTGTAGAAGCGGTATTGAGCGGCTGGCATCACAGGACTGTTAACGTTTACAGTGCTCCCAATTCCCACCTATCATGAAAATTTCCTTCACGGCTTCTTGGCATGGGATGGGGCTGGCGTAATCCAGGATTGATCCACGGGGATCTACTCGATATCAAATTGATGATGATGATTTTTAAATCCCTAATTGAAATGCCCAAATTGGGCATGCCGATTAGAACTCAAAAAAGTTGCGTTAAAAATCGGAGTGTGATGGATAATTCCTAATCCATAAATGATTTTTAACTTATTTCCTTAACAAAAATAAATAAGCAATCGCATAAAGGTTTTACTACAACTGAGAACTTTGAAAAGCAATTCAAGCTAGCACATCTTTAAAATGCAAAGCGCCTTTGGTATAATTTTAACAAAGGTGATCCTTGTCTCGAGTAAATATTCTTAAGGTGCAGTTTTCTTACTGGTAAATAAATAATATGCTCCCTTTTTAAAGCTTTCTCCTAGCAGCTTTGAGTTTTATTTAGCTAGTTTGGAATTTTTACTACAATACTTCTCGTTTGTTTTGCAACTATTGCGAATATCACGTTTCCATTCGTATTTTTGAATGAAGTTCAAATTTAAGTTCTCTTCATTGGATTAGTAAAGCTAATGATGTCACGTTGCTGAGTTATTTCATTGAGAGTGAATAAACCGTTGAGTTAAGCTTTAGTGTGACGGTTTCAATTTTGGCGTACTCGCCTGTTAATTAGTTAAAAGCAATAGTCTAACACGTTTTCAGATATAAGCAAATCGAATTATCGGCGAATAATTCTGTTACATAGTAAAATAGGGTTTTGGAAAGCCAAAGAGAAGGTATTACGACGATACGTGGAAATTCAAGCACGAAATACACGACTAATTCCTTCTCGCTATTGCGATTATAATGGCGATTATTATTATAATTGTTCAGTTGAAATTAATGTTCGGTTGCTTTCATTTCTGCTATAGGGGGTCTACTATCAAAACGCGTAATCTACCTTGTTAATCATAAGTGTAGCATTTATATAGATTAGTTAGTCTATTAACGAGGAAGATAACTTCGTTGTTGAAATTCTCCTTCCGGTTTATAGAACAGCGCACCTTCTCTAAAATTCTAGCTAAGAGCCGCCTTTAACGTTTACTGTTATAATAAATTCCTCGGCATTATACCTGTGGGCGTTTTCAAAGAGTTTCCTCTTTGGTTTGGCTGTTTTATTTTGAAAAAAGGGTAACCACTTCCAACTTTAGGTGGTTCGGTTAAAACCAGTTGCAAGTGATATGATACGCATCGTTAACTTTATTCAGAAAGATTCCTGACCGGTGCTTAAAGCATTTACGTCGATTCGCATCGTTAACATTTATGTTTACTAATTGTAATTAAAGTTGGCCGTGTAATGGGCTAGTTTGGTTTATGCTGTAGTTTTCTATTTCGAAAAATATCCTAAAAAACCAAAATAATTAAAAGCGAGTTTGTTAGGAATTTCAGTAAGCTGTAAAAGAAAATGAACGTCCACAGCAATTGTATTGTTCAGTTAATAAGCATTTGTTACTTATTTCAGACGGTATTTGTTCTAAATATAATTTAAATAGCTTCTTTCTTAAACACAACAAAAATGAACATCATAAAATCAGTTTTAAAACGTTCTTGTTACGAATATGAAACATCTTAGCCTATTTTGAAAACGCAAATAAAATTTTTTTCTGCTAAAAAATTCTTATGTATTTACTGTAATCAATAAAAATCTGAGTGTATAAATTCCTGATAAAATCAATTAATAACTGAAGGGCAATGGTTCAGAAAACTTAAAAGAAACGATTACCAGACCGTTTACTCGGCCTACTTTGAAAAGAATTGCTTTTAATTGCTTTTCGCACCGACGAGAGAAAATACTATTAAATTAAAGAATGAGAAACATATAAAGAAAGAAAGTTTTAAGACACTCTAGTCAGTTGCCTAAAAAAATTGGAAAAGTTTCGTAACAGTAAACGAAATCTTAGCACTTTCAGCTTGGTCAAAATTGAAACCAAAAAAATATATAAAATCGCCAGTTAGAAATCAACCCAAACATTGAATTTTATTTGTTGACACTTTTTTAAAACATAATCATTTGAATTCTAATGTTTGTTTGTTTGTGCTAAATGGGGTGCCACAAAAGAAGTGCAACTAATTTAATAACTAAGTAATTTAAATGGATGAGCACGATTTACTACAAGTTTAGCTTATGGAAGTTACGAAGTTTACTGATAATAATTGTAATTCATTCTACATACGTGCAAGTGGTTAAATTTCGCTGTTGTTATTTAACGTCGAAAGCTCCTCCATTTCACGTTTTTAGTAGATTTTCATGACTTAATTTTAAATTTGCCCTTTAAAAAATTACCCTGGTTTTATCTATAATACTCATGTGCGAATTGATGACGATAATCAGTAACTATTTCCAATAAAGTGATTATTTTGTTTATAAAAAAAAAATGTGCAAATTATGAAACGACATATAAGTTGACCTTCGTAGTACATATTATGTAGGTAATTAAAAACCATAAATACTAATAAATAAGTGAATTAAGGGGTTATTTTTTCTATAAAAGGTTTTAATCCCCACATAGGATATTGTAGGAGCGCTAAATAAAAGTAGAAATTGCCTCTGGGAGTGGACTCGTTCGTAAAAATAAAACAAAACTGTAATAAACCTCCCACAGCCAGCTGGGATTAGTTCTCAGTCGCTTTGTATTTTCTCTAACTGATGTAAATTAGGATGATATTCATTTAGCTTTGCTTATTACACCTAAAATTTTTATTATTTCGTGGATATATAATTTAATTTCTTTTAGATTTTATTCCCTTATTTGACGTAGATGTAGATATAAAATATGTTTTTGCACTTTTATAAAACTCAGTTAAAATTTAAAAACGACACAACTCTGGAATCTTCAAGAGTGAATGTAAAGATTTTTCATTTACTCATAATTATTTTCCCCTGCTATTACAGCGCAGGTAGAAATTGGCAATAATGCTTGAGTTTACCTGGAGTTAAGTCTGAAAATTGTTTTAACTTGTAATAAGCTCGTCTTCTCAGGTTATGAGACGTTTATTAACAGAAGAAGTTGAGCTCTCATAACCTAGCCCCAAATTAATTATTAACTTCGAATTAATTCTTGAATTTCCGAAAGTTTGCTAACGATCGGGTTTAATGTCCGTTACCAAAGGGCGAAATCCTCAAGTTAAAGGATCTCCCCCGGAGCGAAGGGTCAGGTGAAGATAACGCATCTCCTTTAACGTCTTTCCTATAACTTTATCGGTGTACCCGTAATCGTTAGATGTACAGATAGGGAGGTATTGAATATAGCATTTAATATCGAATTCTCAAGGGTTGCAGAATAACAATGATGAGGTTTTCAGGAATACTCGTCGGTGATAATTCAAATTTTCAGTTGATAAACAGTTAAAAAGAAACATTTAAAATTAATCTATTGGAATTTTATATAAAAACATTTGACATTGACATTTTTTCAAAGCATGGCTTGCAGAAATTTGAAGCATTTTTAAAGTAACATCATCAGAATGGGAAAGGATCCTACATAATGTATTTAGGAAGAAACAAACGTAAACGTAAGTTCTCTAAGTGGAAGGTGTTATTCAAAAATTACCTGCAAACTTCTAGGTAGATTTTTAAAATTAAATTCTGATGAAGATTTCCACGTATTTAAAAAAGGCATCGAACTTTGAATTCTCTAAACGGGCAATCGGATAGTTGTTTTTTTAAATTAAGATATATGAGGTCTCCCAGGTTTCTTTTTAAATAAAATTCTGAGGACAAACGTTTCCCTCTATTTAAAAAAACAGACAAAGAAACTTAAATTAGTAAAGGTGAAGATAATATTCGAAAATTAACCCCAATCGGGTACCTTTTGTTAATATTTTTTAAAACTGAAATAGCCTCGTAGATTTTAGGCACAACATTTTATGAGATTTTTGAAGTAAAATTCCGAGGACGACGGTTTTCACGTATTTAGAGAAAGCCATAGAAACTTAAATTCTGGAAACAGGACAAAATATTTCAAAATTAATGTCAGGAAATCGGGTAGTTTTTGTTGAAATTTTTTAAAATTGAAATGTAGAAGGACTCGCTCATTTTTGCACAATATTTTCTGAGGCAAAATTCTGACGACGAAGGTTTCTACGTATCTAAAAAAACTGTTATTGTTGAGACAGAAGGACCCAACGTTTCGTTCACTTTTTTAAGTGGCTTCATCAGGAGGAAATGGGAACACTAAAAGAACACGGTAACTCAACTTGTAAACCAAGCCAAAGGCGAAACCCTTCTGAATGGTTTCGCTTGTGAGTTCTTCTGTTTCAACAGTGACACGGTCCCAAGCCATTGAAACTTGAATTCTACAAATAGGACATCATGTTCAAGAATTAATGCCATACAATCGGGTAGGTTTTATTGGAATTTCTTAAAACTAGAATGCAGACGGCTTCACAGATTTTTGGTATAAAATTTAATTATTTTGTAAGTAAAATTCCGAGAATGGCGGTTTTTGCGTATTTAAAAAAGCCATAGAAACATGAATTCTGAAAACAGGACATAATAAATATTCAAAAATTAATGTCAATCAACTTTTGTTTGAAATTTTTTGAAACTAAAATGTAGAAGGCCTGGCAGGCTTTTGGCACAAAATTTGAAGAGATTTTTAGAGCAAAATTCGGACAAGGTTTCGACGTATTTAAAGAGGGCATCGAAACACAGATGGTAATATTCAAAAATTAAACCAATCCAGGCAATTGGGTAATTTTTGTTGAAATTTGTAAAAATAAAATGCAGAATAAAGCGGTCGTGGCTCAGTTGGTTCAGCGTGCGTCTGACCACTTGGATAGCCCGGGTTCGATTCCCAGGGCCACATATACACTTAAAACACCCGACCGCTTCCCTCGGAAGGCAATGACTAACCAGCGAGGTGTATTCTGTCTAGCAGGTCCTCTCTGAAGTAGAAGTGCAAGCACTTTCGTGGTTCGGAGTCCACGTAAAGCTGTAGGTCCCGTATGTCTGTAAGCTACTTAGTACACACACCACAGGCATGTGGAGACCGAACTGCGTGGCCAAGTGCATCATTCCTGTCCTTACACACGCGTAGCTCGGGAGGTAGCGGGTTCGAACCCCACTGCCGACTGCCTTGAATCGAGTTTTTGGGTGGTTTTCCCGATTCAACAGAGTTAACCATCTCTAAGATAAATACCGGGGCAGGTAATTTTCCACTTATAAGCTCTTTATCCTAGTTTATCCACATCCTAGTTTAATATATCCTTACATATCCGTTCTCCATGGCAACAGAGGAGTTCTGCCCTTCTAAAAGCGGCCCGCCACCTCATCTCTCCGGGGTGAAATGAAATAACGTTGGATTTCCATTTCCATATGGAGAGAGGATCGGCAACGCCCTGTAAAGGGCATACCACTCCAAGAAGAACAAAATGCAGAAGACGCGGCAGTTTTTGACACCAAATTTGAGTAGGCTTCTAAACTAAAATTCTGAGGACGAAAGCTAATGGGTATTTATAAAACCATGAAACCTAAATTTTGGAAACAGGGGATAACATTCAAATATTAACGCTAGACAGAGGGTAGTTTTGTTGAAATTATTTAAAATTAAGGTGCAAAGGCCTCCCTGGTTTTTGACACAAATTGCGAACGGATTTTTAAAATAAAGTTCTAAGCAGTCAGGTTCTTACATATTTTGGCAGAAATCTTTTAAAAGGAAAGGAAAGATTTTAACGATACCGATACCAATTAAAAAAACTTCTCACAAATTCAAACCAAACTGTAGGTCATACTTGTTCAAATTATTTAGCTTGAAAAGTGTTTGTAAAAAATTAGGATCCTGAAGAACAAATTGTCATCCTTTTGAATCCATCCTCCCTTTCTTTCTTTCTAACTAAACTCATAAGATTAATTGCAGAAGAAAGAATAAAATAACTGTGGAAACCCTAATATTCAACAAACTCCAAAGAAAAACCCTTAAAGTGACTATTTAGCACGAAACGTGTTTAGTAAAAAATAAAAACACGGTGAAAACTCCATTCCTACAAAGATGAGGACAAATATGAATGATAATATTTATAAAAGCGTTCCACAATATTTCAGTACATGACAAATACAAAAACAAGAACACAGCTACAGGTTTGTGCTTCGCAAAATACAAGGGGGAAATGATAAATTTTATTTTTACTCAAATTCTACACGGTGCATTTATATCTCTATTCATCCTACAAAATCTTGTGGTTGCTGGTTGAATTCCCACGATTCTGGATGTATATCGGGTTAGAGAGGAAGATGTAGGTGGAGCGTAATACTGTAATAGTATTAGATTCGCACGTCAATTAATAAAAAATGTAATTCTGCTCGGTTTTATGTAAATCAATGGAATATAAAATCGCCCTTAGAATTCGTAGTAATAAAAATAGTGATAAATTGTTGCGGATTATAACACGAAGAAAGCTAACATTTAATATTCCTGGCTAGTTTAAAATTTAAATGAAGCTTAGTTTGCCAAATAAAAAATTCAATTTTTAACGACTTTCAGTTTATCCTGATTAATTATTTCAGATAAGCCCTTGATGAATGAACGAATAAAGAGTAACTTTAAAAACCCAAATTTGTGTAATTAGCCGTACGGCGTCGAGTTGTCCACTTTGTAATTAAATGTACGCTTGCAAACTACACTCCATTTTCTTTATTATTAACTAATAATATAAGATTAACCTTACGAATTTATTAAAGTGAAATAATACAGATTTTTGACGCCCCGAATTACAAAATTAACTTCTAACTAAAGTGTAAGAAGGACCACAGAGGAGTTGTTATTAAAGTCGCGTCAAGTTAAAAATAAATGCTGAAAACCTAAAATAAAAGTTCAGCTTTTCCGAGCGTACATTTTAAGGCAAAAACCGGTTTTTGATTTTTTGTTCCGTATTATCCAAGCGGAATGATGCCGATGTGCAAAATTTAATTTCCATTTCCTTTCTAGAAAAAGGACAAAAATTAACTTCTGCGTTCTGACACAAACTAAACCTTTGATGCTTCACCTTTTCGTTATTAATAACAATATACTAACTAATTTTATTCAAGTACCTGGTGAGCTTAAATTTATTAAAATTAGAATTCCATTAGTTTCTGCACGGAATTCCTCGTTTAGGAATTTTACAGTCATCTGGTTAAGATTTGGAAATTCTAATTAACATGAGAATTTTATGTTAATAATTTACAAACACAATGCATAAGTTTTAACTAAGGATAACCATGGGGGCTACAATAAAAATTAAAAATTATCCTTCCAGGAAATTGCCGGCTTGTAAAACGCATCCCTGCCGTCTTTAAGTAAATTAATGTTCCTACAAAAAACACAGCTACTTTTTTACTTCCGGGTTATAAAAATCCTGTAAACACCTAAATAAATCAACTTACTTATGGTTCTTTGTTGGACTTCTTCAGAAATTAACTAAGAAGCATCGAAGCATCACAAGATGTTCATATGGCGTGAAAAAGTTAAAAACTTCTAATATTTATCCGTGTAGTTCTTAAGAAAATTAATGTTCCTTTAAAACTATTCAGTTCAAACTAAACAATTTTTTAAAAAATTAATTAAATCATAATTGTCCACGTTAAATAATATTCGCGTAATTTTTTTAAATGGTAAGTATTATTGGCAACCGCATGAATATTAACGAGTAATTTACGAATGACATAAAATCCGGAAATTATTCATACAGTCACTTATAAACACCATTTTTCTCGTAAAAACCGTTCGAACATCGTTTTTTGTATAGTCCCCTTGCGATATAGGCAATCCCTTTGCCAGTACTGTATAATATAAAACGCGTTAGCCATCTAGAAAGCCCTGGGAAAATCGAACCTCCACGAGAAAGCACGAAAGCTCGGCGCGCAAAAACTGCGTGATATAACAATTTGGAGGAAAACACGAAGGGAGCATTAAATTTCGAAAACAATACGTATGAATAACGTCTCCGAATACAAAAGCATATTTTATGCACAATTCCTTTTTATACTACGATGTGTTCATAGCTGATAACGCGCGACCACAATTGTAAAATCAACTCGGCAATTTTCACTTGTCACTTTTGACATCGAAAAATGTTCAAAGCTTTTACCTTGTAATTCCTTGAAGATGCAAACGAAAAGTTTAGGGAAAGTAGGCGGAAAGTCGAATTTTACGTCCTTTTATTTACAGGGAAAAGAACAAAAGTTTTCGGGTATAGGGGGATCGCAGGAGGATATTAAGGGATACAGACAAAAGAACATCAAATATTTGAACTTAAATTTATGTGTGTTTTCGTGAAAATATTAAAAATTATATTTTATGAGTGAAATATTTGAATGCATAAAAAATGTTGACTGGTTGAGTTTTATATTAGAGAAAGTTTGGATTTTCTTCCTGTAAGTCAAACGAAACACAAGCGGAAATTAACAAAAGATAATCCTCGCTAATTCAAACAATTGAATGCTCAATCGTTTAAAGAATTAATTTCGTATCTTGGATCGCTGAAACGAATAAGTTTAAACAAAACTCAGTTTATTAAGCAAATTCAATAGGTACAGGGTGGTTACAAAGTTCTTCAAATTACATCAGAGAAGCCTATGGTCAAACAATGTATGTTATTTAATTTTCACAAGCAGAAAATAACCTCTATTTAAAATAATCAACGTATGCTAGCAACAAAGACTCCAAATTGTTTTAATTTTGGCCTCCTTCGATTAGTGGGTGTGGCCTGACATGTGAGACATGTAAAATGCATGGGAAATTGAACATATGTGAATATTATCTTCTTAGCTAACTGTTGCTTACGTTGTAGCTATTCATCGAAAAGTACTTTTTGTTCAGTCGATTATAGTACGAAATTTATCTGAAATGAAGGAGAATAGTTATTTATACAACGAGTAGCTAAAGCGCCACTTTTTTGCACGCGTAGAAAGTTTAAAGAATGAGCCGACGGCGAATTCTTTAAATCTCACAAGGGCAAAAAAGAAGCTTTAGATACGAGTTTTATACATAATTTGTTCGACTACCGCATATTTGTGCTAAAAAAGATTACAAAAACGTCAACGTCATTTCAAATTGAAATCTCACTAAAAATCGTGTTAGGTACAATACGCTTTCTTTGTTTTAAATTGAACACTTTTGACAGAGGCGTGTAAAAAAGTGACAGATGTGTGCAAAAATTTTGTTTGCATAGTATGCAATAACAACGTGCTTTTGACGTATGGAAAGTGTCAAATAATAGCCTCCTTTAGGAACTGGTAGTCGAAAAATGATATTTTTTGCTGATTATTAGACTGATATTAAATACGGTTAAAATGATTACTTTAAATTTTTTTTGCATTTTGACAAAAAAAGTGGACTTTTTTTATTTAAAAATCTTAAAGAAAGCAACACCTTTTTTAACTATTTAATTTTACAGTTTGCATTAAGTAAGTATGCTTTAAATAAAATATTGTAAATTGTCAGTTTGACAACTGTCAATTCTCAAATCCTTTTTATCATGTTTTGAGGGATTTAAGATGTCAAAATGCAAAAAAATATTTTATCCAATTCAGTTACGAAATGTCAACATTTCGACATTGATTTTAGTTGTGAAAAGTGGTTCATTTTGTAACTAGTTACAAAATATGCTCCCATTTTGTAACTAGTTACAAAAAGATGATTTGAGTTGCGAAAAGTGTTTCATTTTGTAACTAGTTACAAAATATGCTCCCATTTTATCACTCCCATTTTATCACGATGACCCAACTCCTTTTTTAAGAAGATGTGGCATTTACATTTTGTTATCTGAATTGGATAAAATCTTGTATGAAACACGTTGCAAAACATGTCTTTTTATCACATGGCGTGTTGTTCACCTCGGCTTCGCCTCGACGAACAATTTCACGCCTGGTGATAAAAAGTCCATCATTTTGCAACTCGTTGCATAAATAGCTAGTGTACAACTCGTATGAAAGCATCTTTTTTTCACTCGTTTGATTGATGCACTCCGGCTTCGCCGTCGTGCATCAAACTTCAAACTCATGAAAAAAAGTATTGCTTTCATTACTAGTTGTACAAATAACTATTAAGATATTTTAAGTTTCTTTGATGTACCAAATATTCAAAGTCATGAATTAAAAAAATACAGCATTCGAACTCTAACCCCAAAACGCTTTTTGAATCTGAGTCAAGCAACATAACCATAGCACCACGAACAAATAATCCGCAGCAAGTTGTAAGCAAGAGATGTTATAAGGTTCATGTGTGACTAAACGGTTCAGCTGGAGAGATAAAATCAAGAAATTATCAAAATCGCATGTATTTCTCCTATGCCTGACATGTTAGGCCACACCCGATATACATATATGGCTTTTGGAATATTACCCACTCTGATTGAGGTCCTCGCCTTTTCTCCTGTGGTGATTCATTCCACGTTTTTATAACTTATTGTATGTCTTTGTTCTATCTGTTATTTATTTCAATTTTCGCCTGTCCTGGATATATTTACCGCAATTTGTTATTGCAATTGCCATGATATATTTTCCAACTTGATCTTCTCATCTCATATAACACTCAAGCCGGGTAAACCATCGCATTTACCTAATTCTTATCGACCCATTAACCTGTTGCCCCTACTAGGAAAACTGTTCCAAAAACTCCTCTTACGAAAACTTCAAGAAGATCTGGACACGATTACTCTAATTCCAAACCACCAATTCGGGTTTAGAGAGCACCATTCTATAGTACCTACCACAAGCTCATCGAATCGTTAATTCGATAGCTAATAGCCTCGAAGAGGAAAAAAAATCGCACTGTGGCCTTCCTAGCGCCCAACAGGCTTTTGATAAGGTGTGGCACACCGGTTTATCATATAAATTAAAGCAACTTATACCGAATACATATTATCTTTTTATAAAGTCATATTTCAGCGACCGTTACTTCACTGTAAAATACAATAATCAACTTTCTGAATACCACCCAATAAAAGCAGGTATTCCACAGGGCAGCGTCCTGGGTCCTTTCCTGTATCTACTTTACACCTCCGATATTCCTGAAACGAGAAATACCACAGTCGCTACATTCGCTGATGATGCCGCAATACTCTCCATACACAACGACGAAATAGAAGCTTCACGATACCTACAAAGACACTTCAACAATATAAATAAATGGACCGACCTATGGCAAACCAAAATAAAAAAAGTCGAATCTGTACAAGGCACATTTACGACAAGAAGAACCACATGTCCCCCTGAAACACTCAATGGTACTCCACTGCCGGTTAGAATGGAAACCAAGTATCTGGGATTCCATCTCGACAGACAGCTAACTTGGTACCCTCACCTCAAATCAAAAAGGACACAGATGGATATCAAATACAAGCAAATGTACTGGCTCATTGGGCCTAAATCTAACCTATCAACTGAAAACAAAGTGGTACTATATAAAACAATCTTGATGCCTATCTGGACGTTCGGAATCCAGCTTTGGGGGTGCGCCAAAAAAACTAGGATAAACATACAACGCGTCCAATCAAAAATTCTGCGAGGCCTCGTAAATGCACCTTGGCATATCAGCAGCCGAACCGTACACGATGACCTTAACATTCCTTTCGTATGTAATAGAGAAGTCAGCGGCATCCTACTTTGCAAGACTACCCGACCATAAAAACAATCTTATCCAACAACTCTTGAACCCATTACCAACTCGAAGACTGAATAAACAATGGCTCATGGACCTGAATTGACGAAGAATGCAGTTCTAACCATCCCAATAAAATATCTATCAATAATAATAAAAAAAGCTTCACCCTTGCTTTGTCTTTTCCTTTCAAGATTTCCGTTACTTGGTGATCCATAAGTTTTTGGTATTTCTATTTGGGCCATATATCTTGCTAATTATTTTTCTTTCAAATGTTCTTAATTATTTTTCAGTATCACTTGTGAGGTTCATAGTTTCTGCTGCGTATATTGCTACTGGCCTTATCGCTGTTTTATAAATTCCCATGTTAGTTGTTCTGTCAATTCTTTTATTTTATAAGAAATATTTGCACAGTCCCTGGCAACTTTATTAGACTCAACAGTCAACATGCTTAAATGTTTTGTTTAAGATACATACATAATATATATTTCGGGCTACAAAATAAGGTAATATAATTACAAAAGTATAATATACAGTTAAAGGCCATCTACCTGATTCTCACACATCAAGTCTCTCCATCCTGTGCCTGATCTTCTTCTTAGTTCCTATTCTCCATTACCTGTCTGATACCCTCATTCCAGGGGAGTCGTGGCCTTCTTCTTTTCCTTTTTCCTGGTGGTTGCACGTGAAACATCTTCTTGGGCCATTATATCCTCTGGCATTCTCAATAAATATCCAAACCACTTTAAGCTCGGTTTCTCAATTCTATCAATTACTGTTTCGTTGGCCTTCATTCGATTCTTTATATCCACAATGGGGACGTGTTCTATCCTGGATACTCCCGCACTCCTTCTTAGATAGTCCATTTCAACGGTTATAAGTCTTCTTCTTATATCCGCTTTCATGCTCTACATTCCGTCGTAGGACGGTACCGATTCAATCAAAGTTATGCCAATTCTTTTTTATTGATATATTTTTGTTCGATCAAGTTTAAGGCTCCAATAATTTTTTTGCTCTGCTAAATTCCACTTTTTATTTCTAAAGTTCCTTCTTTATTAATTTGTGCACCAGGTATTTAAATTGATCCACTTCTTTTGCTTGTCATCGTTCATTATTACCGCAAAATTAGGGTCTGAATTTACTACCAAATACTGCGTCTTCTGCAGGCTTATTTGCAGTCTCCACATTTTATATTCATTGTATAATCTTTTTACCATGAATTCTAGATCACATGCGTCCTGACCTGTCCACCATCTGATCGTCAGCAAAACTCAGAGTGAAAGCTGCTCCTCATTTACGGGAGTACCCATTCCTTCAACATGCCTCTTCCAGTTCTGCAGCGTGACTTCTATATAAATGTTTACTGGTCTGTATGGTAGAGGTGGGTCGTTTAGGAACGAGTCGTTCCAAAGGAATGACTCCACGCATGGAATCGTAGGAATCGATTCACTTATTTCAATCCAATTCGTTCCTAAGGAATCGCGCCGCGAATACACACAGTAAAGGAAGCGAAAGTACGAATAGCAAATAGCTATATTAATAATATGCTATTAAGACACGATATCGCGTATCACTCGTTTAAATTCAATTATCACAAACAAAAGTAGACCTTATTGATTTATTTATAAGGCTCGGAGGTTTTAAAATGAATCTTTTCGTTCCCAAGTCGCCGATATACATCAGTGTTAATGAAATACAGGCTTAATTGTTGAAATGAAACTCGAAACCTTTTATTAGTTATGCAAAAAATTGTTTAGTCTTTTATACCCTCATTTAATATTGTAGACAAAATAATTTACGTTTGACATTCTGAATCTGAATACGTGGTCAACGAATTTCGGCTTTCGTTCCAATTCGACTCGTTCTAGTATATGGTGCGTACTTAAAAGTACGACTTAAATCATAGGAACGAAGGAACGAGAACGAATCGAAGGAATCGATTCATGCTGTGGAGTGGAATCGAAGGAATCGATTCACCGAAAGGAATCGGATTGCCCAGCTTACTGTATGGAACTCAAGAGTTGTTTTCCAATTTTCACGTAGGACATTGTCTTCATATCGGAATCATAAGCCTTTTCCATGTCAATAAATGCCAGATGGGCCTCTTCCTCCCTAGAAATTTTCTTTTCGAATACTTGCTGCAATATAAATAAGTTGTCCACGCACGATCGACCCGGGATAAATCCACTTTGCTTTACTCCGATTTATTCTCCAGTGTTCGCCCTTGGTCTCTTCTGTAATATTTTCCCAAACAATATACTAAAAGTACAGGTAATACTTAAGCCTCAATAGTTTTCAGGGTATTTTCTAGTCCCTTTCTTAAATAAAGACACAATATGCGCCGTTTACATTGTTTAATGATTAGGGATTTGGTTCTTATTCCAGCAAGCTTCCATTAGGTGTGCATTTCTTTTCCATTGTACGCCCCTCCATATTTAACTAATTCTACGGCGACTCCGCCTGGACCAGATGATTTTTTATTCACAATACATTAATTTTAATCACATCGGAGCCATCGGAGGTAATATCCATTCGGTAATTTTTGTTTTCCTTCCACTCCAAATATACACTTTCTAAAAATTCTGGTCGCAATTCTACAAGAAGGTCTTCATAGTATTTCTCGTTTTTTTGGTCTGCCACACGCTGTATAATTATCTTATTTTTCTGTTTCGGCATTATAATGACATCATTCTAGCACGCATTTTGATGCTTTAATGGATGCTTTCATTATTAAACGATTTTTGGTGATATTTTGTTTTCGGAAATTGGTGATACTGTATCAAATAATACACAAAATACCTAGGTAACCATTCAGTTGCTAGGCAACCAGTCAGTTGCAAGGCAACAATAACGTCAAATATCGAACTTCTGTCAACTGTCAAGCAAAAATCGCTATCACCAACCTACCTATTTAAACAAATTTCCCCAATTCGAAATTGTCAAGTATTTTTATAAAAAGAAATAATGTAAATGGAAGCCGAAACAGAGAAAATAGTATAAAAAAACTCGTTACAGAAGGCAATTCGAGCACTCGTCCGTTCGGTCACTCGCCGCTACACGGCTCGTGTCCAAATTTCGTACTCGTGCGCGAAAACGATGCCTTCTGTAACTTGTTGTGTGTTGTGTTTGAATGTACTATTTTCTTTATTTCCTTTTCCGTCACCTTAATTCTATCATCTTGCTCTATAATTATTGTTTGTTTTAATTTTAAGTTTCCCCGTTTTCCTTCTTCTATAATCTTTCTTCTAGACTGATATTTTGGTTGCTATTTGTGCAAACGTCTTTCCTCCATATCCTCACTTTTGTTTTCCATTATTATGGATTTCCTTTAATTTCTCCTATTGATTTTATAAGCTCTCGGTACGGCCCTGTATATTCTGCAACAGTCACTTCGGTAAGTATGTTGTTCCGATCGCCTCCTCGAAAACTTCGCAGGGACTTTGCACTCTTACCTATTTACTATTTATTTTAATAACTTTGTACTCATCGGATTATATTTCTATATCTTTTACCCAGGCATCTATTGTTTTTTTGTCGCGCCGCATTTACAAATTAAATTTCACAAGATAACATTTAAATTTGAGTTGATTTCTAGAGCGAATTTACTGTATTCTGCTTTCCATACGTCCAGCACCGGACTAATCTTTTTTTAATTTTCAAACGACTTGGTGTTGTGAACTTTGTTATATCTCCCTTATACTAGGGCAGTGTTTTCCCGTTGCCTTTTGCTGAGTTTGTGACCGTGTATCAAGTGTATAGTATGTGTGTCTTATTACTATCTGAAGTTAACCACTCCGCAGGCAGAATCGTTAATTTGGATTAAATGGCTTCACTTGCTCAGGTACCAACCTCGAACAGTGGGGAATTCTTTGCTATTTTTTCTTCTCACTGCGTGCGATTTGAACCCAAAACTCCTGGCTAGGAGCTCAGCGCTCTTACCACTGCGCCAATGAGCTTCTCTAGATTAGGTTAGAGGCTGACAAATTTGCTACATTTCTTTGTGGTAGCCCCGTGTAACAAAGCAGTAATCGAATAGTTCATAAATCACCCCCAAACTCCTTCTTTCAAGTTTAAAATAAAGAAATGGAATATATTTCACAAAACTAGCTGGTTTAACCAAAACTCATCGAAACCTTTTACATTAAAACGTGGAAGTTTACAAAGCGGAGAACCCTAACGAAAAATTTTAACATCTTTCATAAATCACCGCTGTTACCACATAAAATTCCTTTTCCCTCCAGTACTAAGAGAACATAAAACAGCACAGCTTCTGCAACGTCTTAAAATGAAACAATGTAACAAGACCGTGTAATTAATATACAGGATGAGAATCGTTAATAATTTTAAACTCGAGAACTCGTATAACCCTTCGTAAAAGGGAAATTGGAGTACTGAAATTTATATTTTTTAAATTTCAGTTTTAGATTTGTTTCGAATAAGAGCTCCCATTTGCTTTCATTTGTTTCGATGAAAGTTTTAGAACAAATATAAAAATCGTTAAAGACCCGAAAACAAGAGAAACCCAAAACCATAAAAAAATATTGCCTAACAGTGGAAAAATTCAATAACCTCCTCAGTGTAATTGCCTATAATCTCATCGGAAATTTACAACCAAGCAAGCAACTCTGATCTAATAAAATCTTTTAAGATAGTTGGCTGTGGTTTCAAACTTTACTCATCGTGCTAACTTCAAGTCTAGTAGAAAAATTACAATCAGCATAATTACGTTTTGGGTCTAAAAATCGTGGATTGGCTTACTGAAAACTTTCCTATTGATAATTTCCTTACCCAACCAAAAAGCTCCATAAATTAAACTTTACAAAATTGAGCACATATTTACTCAAACAATAATAAATAATGAACTTGTTTCGTTTTATTCCAGGCAAGGGGGGAAGGGGGAATAAAAACTAAGTTCATTTCAGATAAGTAAACGCTGGTGAGATTAAGAATTAATTTTATTTTTTATTCAGCGTATTCATTTTAAAAGTATGTATAAAAGCGGAACGTTTACAAAGCAAAGTTCCTTCGGAACATAAATTCAGTTCGTGCAAAAATATGATGCGTTACGCACGATTTCAAAATAGGGAAAGGAAATACGGGGCATGCAATTTTCAACCCTTATAGCAGCCGATATCTTTATTTTTCTGAAATACTTATGTTGTTATTCGCCTAAAAGCTTAGATTTCGTCGAGACACATAAAAAGTGTATAAAATTGGCTTAACTTTTCCTTTTTTCGTATTCGAATTTTGTATTATCCCCAGCGTGTATAAAAACTATTGTTACGAAAAGTTTTTAGTGTAAAAGCTGTTTTTAGAAAATCGTGTTGACAATCGATTTTAAAATTGCACAATTTAAAATTATTCACACTGCTTTTCTTAGAAACTTAACGTTACGTTAATGTGAAACGAATGTTCCCAAGACAATACAGTGTGTAAGTAACGAATAAATTCAATCAAATATGTAGTAACTTTTTTTGGTAAACAGCTAAAACACCCCAAACAATTTATTATTAATTATTTCTAAAGTTATCGATTTTTTTGGAGTTTATCTTTAATAGAACTGTAAATATTTTTGCTTTTTGTTATCTCAATAAAAATAGATGTACCTAACATCTCTTACGGAACGTATTCCCGTAAAACTTAGGGGAAAAAATACTAAAGTTGACAAATTAATTAATCAATTAATTAATAAAGTTAAAAACTTGGCTAAAAGAAAATTAAATTAAATTTTAACATTGGTCCCCGTTTATGACCAAGTAGGACCCTAAACTCAAAATAAATCTGAACGTTTTGAATGAACTGGATGGATTGACAAATCTCTTGGCGAATTCGTTCTTTTAAATCTTCAATATTTGATGGTCTACTTACGTAAGCCTTGTTCTTCTTACATAACACCAAAGAAAAATAAAATCAATCGGAGATAAATCCGGCGATTTAGATGGCCATTCTTTGTGTCCTCATCTGCCAATCTGTCGAGTTGGAAACACTTCATTTAAATATTGGTACACTTGCAGGATGTCTAGACTTTCCCCAATTCGACTTAATTTTATTTTTAGTTGCGTCACACAATTTGATTCCAACGAAATGAGGCTTCTTCTTCAGAATTGATGGATTGCCAAACGAGAATCCAAAAGATGAACGACCAGATTAGATCTTCGGATTTCTTTGACAAAAAATTGCAAATCAATAAATATAAATATTTTTTTGAAAAATCCCCGATGTCGATGTTATTAACTAAAAATAAATTAATGTTTTAGGTTTTATTTGGCTTATTTTTCGTTCCCCGGATTATGTTTTAATTGTATTTTTCTTTGGGGTTTGTATAACCAAACCACCAAAGGTAAAGATTTAAAAGAACGAATTCGGCAATCCATCCCCTCAAATTTATTTTAAATGCCCAAGAAGAATTTATTCTACATTTAGAATACTGGCAATAAATTAGGAACAATTTGAACGTTTAATTTAGTTTTTCTCTTAAGCAAATTTTTATTTTTATAAAACCTAAACATTTTTTACAGGTCGTATTAAGAGATAATGTTTGTTTAACATTTTTCCTGAATTTTATTGTTACTAGTCATTTCTGACTAACTTCCAGTTTTTCTCTAAACTCTTAAATCTAAGTACTTATATGCTACCCATGCCCTGTATCTTAGGTCTTATGGTATAACACACTCGTTTCACTTGTATTACACAGAAACACTTCCCACTTAAGAATCCATGTTTTGTCGATGTTTTTCGGTGGCTTACATCAGAGTTGGTACTGTTATGGTGTTGTAAACTTGTAGTTTAATCTTGTTATAAAGTTCTCTTTTGTCAAATGTGGTTTTATTTAATGCAAAGTATATTTTTGATGCTTTTTTGAATCGATTTGTTGTCTCTAGATCCAAGTTACTATCGTTTGCAACCATATAACGCTTATATGCTGTTACAATTTCTAATTGATGTTCTTTTCATGTTAAATTGTATCCTTCTTCTTTTGTTTTTTTTTTTGTTTATTATCACATACTTGTACTTATTTATATTTATCCTCATTTGCATACTTTCTGCCTCTTCTATCCAAATATTTAATAACTGCTGCATTTTCCTGATTGATTAAGCTGTTAAGACTATGTCATCGGCATATAGTAACGAATCAAGTTTTACTGGTGCCATATCTTTATATTCTATGATTGTTGGCAGACCTTTAAGTTTTTCTTGAATTTTTAATTATTTAATTATTATAATGAATAAAAAGGCCCTGATACTATCCCCTTGTTTAATTCGCTTTTCCATTACGAAAGGTTTGGATATCTGTCCGCTCATTTGGACTCTACCAATTACTTTTTTATATACAGTTTTTGACATCTGTATTAGTTTATCCGAAACTTTCAATTTCTCCAGCAAATAGCATGTTATCCTTCTATTAATGTCATCAAACGACTGTCATCATTTTCTGAATGCTGCTTGTTCTTCCTCCATCTTCATTTCGTTTCTTATTCTACTTTCTAAAATCCTTGTTTATAGCTTGGAAACCATTGTGGCTAGATATATTGCTCTATAATTTTTAGATTCAAATTTGTCTCCTCTTTTATAGATAGGTATTAGTTTTTCCTCCCACTCCTTTGGCATTTCTTGTTTGTTCCATGCTTCCCTAAATATTTTCATTAACCAAAGTTTACCCACTTGGCGTTCGTGTCCTTTTCCTAAGCGTTTTTCTTTTTAAATTTTTCGGCATAGTATTCTCTCCATACTTCTAGTATACCCCGTGTCCACAGGGTTTCGCACCATGGAATCAGAGCAACGTTAATTTATCCCAAAGATCAGATCTTGCTTTTACGAAAACAGCTTGACAACAAACCCTATTATATTTATTTTTCTATGGCAATAAACGATTAAGTGGCATTCAACTTGACGTATGGTTTGAAACAAATCAAGTCCTATTTGAATTTATACTAAAATCATTATGAATATTTACACTGTGGAAGAAAAAGTTCAAATAGTGAAATGGGTCTACACAGGAAACAGTTACAGGGAAACGTGTAGACGATTTGCAACGACATATCCCAACAGACCTCATCCTGCACACACTACTCTTGGAAGAATCATAAGCAGATTTGAAAATACTGGTAATGTTTGCTCAAGATTTGTAGCACTTCTTCTTCTTCTTTTTCCTTTCCTTTTGCCCTTTCAGGCACCTGATATCATTAATCCTGCGGTTCATGATCGTGAAATTGATATAATGGCAGCTGTTCGTGCTAATCCCAACATATCAATGCGGCAATTAAGTGCAGAATATGGGTTAACTAAAAGTTACGTACATAAAATATTAAAGAAACATTTAAATCGTATAAATATCAGCTTCATCAAGAACTTCGGGAGGGAGATTCCGAAAACAGATCTGCATTTTGCCAAATTATGATGGATAAATGCAACAATGAACCTGATTTTCTAGAAAGAGTGTGCTTTACTGACGAATGTACGTTTACTTTAAATAATCAACCACATTATCAAAATTTTCGATTTTGGAGTACCGACAATCCTCATTTAATTATAAAAACACACACACACAATATCCACAGAATGTTAATGTTTGGTGCGGAATATTAAATAACGTTGTAATTGGACCTTATTTTATTAACGGAACGTTGACCGTAGAGACTTATTTAGAACTTTTAACTGAAACTATTTGTCCTGCAATTGAACATACAATGCTTAGAGATGAGCGACCGATATCATACCAACGATGGCTGTCCCGCTCACAATTCAGCGGTAGTTAAAGAATTCCTAAACAACACCTTTCATGAAACCTGGATTAGACGTGGAGGTGCAATTGGTTGGCCCGCTCGGTCCCCTGATTATATCCGAACGATTTTTTCTGTGACCACTCTGGTAAACATTGATTCTGTCTATGATAATATGATTTTAGAATATCGACGAATTGGGCTCAAGCGTATAGCAGAAGCATTGCACATTTCCTATGAACGTGTTTTTCACATCATACATCACAACTTGGGTATGAGAAAGCTTTCGGTCAAATGGATTCCGAGATGCTTGAATGCTGGTCAGAAGCGCGTTCGATTGACAACGGCGAAGGACATCTGCCGCCGCTTTGAAGAAGATTCCTCCAACTTTTTGGATCGGCTTGTTACTATGGACGAAACGTGGATACATCACTATGACCCAGAGACTAAAGGGCAATCCAAAGAGTGGTAGCATTCTGGTGTTCTCCACGACCCAAAAAGTTCCGTGTTCAAAAATCGGCTGGCAAGATTATTGCTTCCGTTTTCTGGAACAAAGATGGGATAATTCTGATAGATTATTTGGAATAAGGTAGAAGTATCACGGGAGCTGAGTTTCAGTTATACTGAGTTGTTAACTCAATTACGTAAAAAGAAATTGTGGTAAAACGCCGCGTTAATTTTCACAGCAACCGTGACCCAAAGACTTTTTGATCATACTGTACTTTAGTCATTACCTCCCGTAAGAAGTTTTCACAAAAAAAAACTACATGCAAACTTTTATAGCAACCCTTCTAAATAATTGGAAAGGTTATTAAAGCATGTTGGTTTTGATTAGTTAAAGTTGTAATTCGTCGAGAGCAAGGTAATTACTATGTACTTTTGCAAATAAGGTTAGAAACTCTGCTGACTAAGTAATTTTTAATGATTTTCCAGACTCAAATAGATTTCTTAAAACGATAGAAACGTGAAAGAGATCTCCGTAATATCTTACTAGGTACTAACGGTTTTAAACTGAAGCGTGACCGCCACTCGATCTTCTCATTGAATTTCCCATCGTTAAATATATACACTTCGCCGTAGAGGCAGGACTCGCTTATTTATTCGACTGAGTTACCTATAAACAGATTTTTCCAAATGTCATCATTTTTCTAGCAAAAATATTCCAACGAACTTTTCAGAACAGTCTGATAAACAAAACCATAAATATATCTTACGAATCAAAATTTAGTATCCCAGATTTGCATCGTAAACAAACGATCACAATTCATACTAAAAATTATTTCGTCAAATCTAGCCGAAGTATATCTTCGTCGTATTCTGTTAATGCAATTGTTTTTCGACGTCATTATAATGAATTCCCTTTGTAAGTTCTCGTCTAAACAGCAACTCCATCATAATGAAAACCTAAATTACTAATATTTCTCCTTCTGTGTTGTCGAGTAGTACACCGAAAACAACTTGGATCCTTTCAAAATTGAATTTACTGCTTCGGTTAACAGCCTTTTATGTTACCCCGTGATCACCTTCTAGCATTAGCTTTTACGTAGTCAATATTTTCTTGGATAACTGCCGTCTACGTGGCATCCTTCTGTTATTTCATTCCGAAGTGGTACACTCCAAATCCCCAAAAGCGTTGCAAATGTCTCTTCCATGATTAACTTTCCTAAAGCTCAACTTCGAAATTACAGGAGACCGTTACTGCTTATTTTCACTTTGTGATGCACTTTAAAGTTCTGTAGAGATTACTTTTCGAATGAAAAGCGGTTCCTCTAGACAGTTTTCGGATTTATTGATCCCCTTTGTATCGAATTCGTTTGTAATAACGGCGATTCAGAGACAAAAAGATTTAGAAAGTGATAATTTCTTTTATTGTTTGCTTCTGGTGTATTCAAATGCTGGTTGTGAGATAAACGCTGAAGAATCATCTCTGGACTCTTTCATCGTTAATTAAACCTTTGTCACGGTAAAGATGTTCTTAGGATTCTTTATATAATATATTTTTTGGTGTTTCGTATTAGCTTTATGTAATTGTAAATTATTAAGACATCAACCTTTGATCTACTTGAAACAAGAAATAGGTGTATTAATTACAATAGTATAGGTAAAGGGTTTTTTGGATTAGCAACAACTTTTTTAAATATTTTTTTGCTCTATTTTAATCGCTACTATGACTTTACTTGAAACGCTAGTTTTTATTTTAATCATAGTTGGCTAGATTTGGACTCTAAAAAAAATTCATTCCTACAAAAAACATTCGCCTTAGTGGCCTCTATCACTGGTAAAAATGTTATACTAATTGCGTTATTAATAAAATAGTTATTTAGGTGGCTGCATGCAAAGTGAAACACACTGTATATTTCAAGTCAGGGATTGTCATTAAGATTGTGAGTATTTTCTGACATTAATAAAGTTATGAATTATATAAAAGGCGCGCCAGTCAAACCTGATGGTTTTTGAAAAAGAAATACACAATGAATTTCTAATAAATCATCAATTTATTTTTTTATAATATTACAGTAGGTTTGGAAATGTACAGAAAAAAATATTTTTTTAAAATCCAACAAACATGAAAAATAATGTCATCATTTAAATGACCCTCGTTTTCAACACATTGCTCCAGCCTCCTGTGACTTTTACTTGTGGGGCCATCTCAAAGGAAGAGTTTACGAAGAAAAACCATGTGATCTCAATCAGTTGAAGGCCGCAATTGAGAGGGAAATTCGCGCTGTACCTAAGGAAATTTACTGAGGGTTATGCAGAGTTTCCGTATAAGATGTGGCTGACTAGAATAGACTGAACTTAACGAGTTTGTACTATATTGATCAATTCATATTACGTTGAATTAAAAATCTTTTCTTAGGTAGCGCCATCTTTGACTAGCTTCGCTAGATATATTCCGCTAAGAAATAACTTCTATCCTTTCTTCCGTCGTATTCTCATGTCTGAGAAGTCGCGATACCATGATTATTTGCATTTGTTTATGGTGTTTCTCCATGAATGCCGATCTTGAGTATCCCTGAGCGTATTTTGTAGTGGGCATCCTGTTATGGATTTTACTTGGTCAAGCCATCTTGTTGGTGACCTGCCCCTTGGTCTTTTGCCTTCTATTTTGCCCTGCACGATGAGTTTCTCTAGGCTGTCTGTTTGTCTTCTAACTGTGTGGCCAAAGTATGCAGAATTCGTCGGCAACAGATCGTGGAAAGCCTGCCTTTCTCTCCTATTTCCTTCAATATGGATGCATTAGTGCGTCTTTCCATCCATGACACACGCAGCATTCTGCACCAGCACCACATCTCGAAAGCGTCTATTCTCTTTAAGTCTGCTGCTTTGATTGTCCACGTCTCTGCCCCGTACATAAAGATTGTGAAGATGAGCGATTTAACCAAATTTATCTTAGTGTTTCTTGTGATCTGTTGGTCCTTCCATATCTTTGTCAGGTTGGCCATAGCGCTACGAGCCATTATGACGCATCTTCTGATTTCTTTCTCGCATCCCCCTTGGTTGCTTATAAAATATATAAATTCATCGACACTCTCAATGTTATTTGGAAGTCGTCTTGGTGGCAGAGTGTGACCTCTATCGACTATCATGAGTTTGGTCTTGTTTAAGTTTATTTCCAGACCCAAGTTTCTGCTTTCTCTCGCCACTCGTTCTAACATTTGTTGCATATTGTCCTCATCTCTCGCCAATATTGTTGTATCATCGGCGTATCGAGGGTTAGTCAGCTTTTTCCCGGCAATCGAGATGCCGCCCTTAAAGTTGTACAGTGCGCATTTCATTATGTTCTCTCCATATGCTTTGAAGAGTCGTGGTGAAAGTATGCAACCTTGTCGCACTCCCTTTTTTACAGCAACTGTGTCTGATTCTTGCTTATCCAACTTGACTACTGCTTGATTTGTTGCATACAGTTTCTCTATCAGTGATATGAGGTGGTTCGGGACTCCCATTTCATCAAGGACTGTCCATAGTTGTTGCCATCGAACACAGTCGAAAGCCTTTTTATAATCAGCGAAGCATAGTAGTATGGGGGTGTTAAATTCACGTGATTTCGCAATCAGTTGTCTAGTGTTGAATATGTGGTCTCTGGCTCCTTTTCCCTTTACGAAACCTGCCTGCTCAGGCGGTATTTGTGGTTGAATATATTGGTGTAATCTCTGGTCTATTATTCTTAGCATAATTTTATTGGCATGTGATATTAGTGAGATAGTCCTATAGTTTCCACATATTCTTGTGGAGCCTTTCTTGTGTATTGGGATGAAGATTGATCTAGTCCAATCCTCCGGCCAGTTTCCGGTTTGCCATATCTTGTTACACAGATCCGGTAGTATCTCCAAACCTGCACCTTCTAGAGCTTTAAGTACTTCAGCCGTAATTCGGCCAGCTCCCGGTGCTTTATTTATTCTAAGGTGGTGTATAGCTTCTTGTACTTCTTCTTTTAGGACGATTGGTTCAGGTTCCTCGTCCTCTCGATTTCTCCTGTCGTGCTGTCTCCGTTGTGTTTCAGCATCATTATAGAGTTTCTCACAGTATTCTGTCTATCTATTCAGAACTTTCTCAGTCTCCCATAGAACTTGTCCATTCCCATCTTCAATTGCTAGCGATTTGAGCTTAAATTTCCTTGACAGTAAATTTACAGATCGCGTACTTGATGAGTGTTTTTATGTTCTTCTATTTCTTTACAGATGTTTTTGATGTATTAATTTTTATCTTGGGGGCATCTTTCTTGAATTTCACGACTTAATCTGCTGTGTTCTCGTATGCTCTCTTCAGTGGTTATTCCTAATTGTTTTATAGCTTTTCGTTCCTCGATTATTTCTAGGGTCTGTTCTGTTATCCAGTGTTTGTTTGATTTTTTCTTCGAATTTACTCTGATGTTTTGGTGGTTTTTTTATCGTTTCTTCAATATTGTTTTTGAGATTCGTCTATTCTGTGTCGCAGTCTTCTGTTACTACCTATATGAGTTCTGTTAGCTGCTAAGTTATTGTTAATTTCTGTTTTCAGGTGAATTACAGTATTGGTATCTAGATTGGTTGTTTGATGTTGTTGTTTTATGTTTTTAAGTTTTATTTTTATCTCTGCTGCAAGCATTTGGTGGTCCGAGCCGCATTCTGCCCCGGAATAGGTTTTTGAGTTGTAGATCGAGGATTTCCACCGTGAATCAACCATTATAAAGTCGACTTGGTTTCTGTACCTACCTCCCGGTGACTTCCATGTATACATTCGTCTTATGTGATGTTCAAATAACGTGTTTCTTAATACAAGGTTGTTTTCTGCGCAGAATTGTAGTAAGCGTTCTCCGCGTTCGTTCCTCGCTCCTATTCAGTATTGTCCTACTACAGCTCTTAGATGTGTTTCGTTTGACTTATTTTTGCGTTCATGTCGCCTTGTATTATAGTAATTTCTTTCCGCGGTAGTGCTTTAATAGTGATCACAAGCCGTTGATAGAAATTTTCACACTCTTCTTCTGTCGAGTTCGAGGTTGGGGCGTATACCTGGACTATGTTCAGATTGCATGGTTTTGCCCGCACTTTAATTGATATAATTCTATCGCTAACGGGATTAAGGGTGTGTCAACTAAAAATCCGCACAATTTTCAATTAAACGAAATTTATTAACCTTATGAAAAAAAACATTCAAATTTAATATAGTACTATTAAATATAATGTGAAATAACGAAATCAGGTCCATGATTAGTCGCTTGCCTCACTTTAGTTAGTATCCGAGCTAACAGATTGTTAAGGTGTTCAGATTTAAACTGGCGAAGCTTTTGTTCAATTCTACAATTCTATCTTCTAGTTCGTTGTTTTTTCTTTGCTTCCGAACCGTTTTCATGCACCTCTTGTTTAAGTTGATGCCAAAACCTTTTAATGGGCCGTAACTGTGGTACATTTGCAACATTTTGGTTACGGTAATATGCCGAATTTGAAAATGTTCATAAACAGAAATGGTTATTCGAGCATAATGTGATGTGGCAATGTCTGACCAAAAAACTTACCGTATGTCATTATGTTATTTTCAGATGAATGGTACTAATTAATCTCTTTCGTATGCATTCTTTTGAGTACATTTTGGTCCTGATAAAATTTTCGTCCCAGCTTTCTACATGATTGATCAATTTTACCCACTGCTTCGTCCGCGAGTTTTCATTTTTTCATTTCTGTCATTTTTCAAGCGTTTCTTCCACTTCCTTTTGACCTTTCTAAACTTTTTTCTTCTTCCATCCTTTTATCCTTTTAATAATATCGTAAGCTGCTCTTGGTGCAATACCCATATCTTCAAACTGCTTTACAATGTATAGTTTTTTCCATTTGCATTGTGCTGCTTATAAAATTCGCCAATTAACTTTCTATGGCCATGTTTCTTAATTGCTTGCATTTTTAAAAATTAACATATTTCGACAAACTTAAATGATCAGGTTGTAAGTGTTGATCAAGATCTACCAAAAACTAAAACAACTGCTCCATAGACTACTAGATGAGATTGTTTTATAGCGAGTAATTTTGTGCAGATTTTTAGTTGACACACCCTTATATCCAATTTCCGCACTATTTAGGTGTTGTGGTATTATGATCGCTACATCATTTCGACTTTCGTTATTATTTCCAGAAAAATATATGATGTTCCCTGTCCTTGAGGTGAAATGGTCAGCTCCTTTCCAGTGTGTTTCAGCCAATCCTAGCAGTGTAATGTTGTATGCTTTGGCTTCTTGTTCTACTATATCCAGTTTTCCTGTTTGCAGGGGGCCTCTGACATTCCAAGTGGCTATCTTTATTTTCTTTCTAATGTTTACGCGTGTTAACATGTCATCATTCAAAACCGTTCCCCCCGGAGATCCGATTGGGAAACTTTTTACTCCGGAATATTTAAAATTGAATGCTGCCATCATGGTATTCTCTTGGGAAAGATTAATGAAGGTGGTTTCTCTTTGCCTTCCTTCATGTTTTCTGTATGGGTTGTCTCCCATGCGTTTGGATATAGGGAAGGATAAAGTATGGGTTTGGATAGGACTAGGGTTGGATTTGGTCATGGTGTCCCCGGAGTAGGAGATGGGGAAGAACCAAGAGCTCGCGTGGGCAGGGTCGCTATGCCTGAAGCAGATCTATTCTCCGCCGGGATCACGAAGAAGTATCCACCCGCTTTCTATTCTATTTAAACTAAAACAATGTCTACCTCATATTTTTTATTTAATATTAAAATTATACCTACATGAATGGCACTTCTTAGTTAAGCATAAAGAAGAAACGATGAAATTGAATGCGATAAAAGCAGGTGTTCCGCAGGGAAGTGTCATAGGGCCATTATCATACCTCATTTATACAGTTGGCTTACCAACTGATCAAGATACTATGTTCGCTACATTTTCCGACGATACTATCATTTTAATCACAGCTAAAAACTCTGTAAGGGCCTACGAATAAAAAGAAACAGGAAGGATACTAAGGTATTATGGTGCATAACTACAAGTGCAAACGAAATACGTCACACACGCCTTATTGAAACACCAACCGGCACGAATTTTTATTGGTAGACTAACTGTTTGTTTACGTTTTTGTCTTTGACAGTTTACGTATTTAGTGTTCTCAGCCAATAAACTTCCAAAATCCGCCATATTGATACACCATCTAAATTGCATACTCTTGGTGTTATGCTACTTTTTTTATTCGTAGGTAAGTACAAAAATTACAAAATATTCTAGACCAAGCACACAAATGGTTTAAAAAATGGCACATAAATTAAATGAAACTAAGTCTGTCTATGTCCCTTTCACGAAACGAAGAGGTGTGTGTCCCCTTATCACTCTAAATGGAATTCAAATACCATCGTTTGACAGTGCCAAATATCGAAGTATTCATCTCGAGAAAAGTCTCGCTTGGCGAAGCCATATCTGGAAAAAACGTCAACAATTTAATTTGAAACAAAGAAGCTACTACTAGCAACCTAGGTAGAAACTCCTAGCTTAGTTTGGATAACCAGTGACTAATATATAAAACGATTTATAAACCTATCTGATTTTATGGAATGTAGATATGGGGCGCGACGTCATCCTCGAATATATCCATATTGCAGCGATTTCAATCAAAGATATTACACTCCATCTCCAGCACACCACAGGTTATCACCAACATTGAAATAAACACCGGCCTAAAAACATGTTCAGTAAAAAAGCTTACTAGATAATGGTGGGAATAATCGTAGGCCCAAGAGATATTATACATTAAATTTACCCTACAGACTTAATTAAGCATTAGTTATGCGAGCACATACAATTTCAATTACGATTTAGAACAACTTGCAGTTTTTAAGTGTAATAAGTAGTTTAAAATTGTGTTAATTTAGTTAATTACTATAAAGTGATATCAATGGATGGTCACTTTTCATTTTATTTTTTCGTGTAAAGAATTTACTTAATGCTCTTGAAGCAGATTCTAAATAATTAGACGTTGACAAAAAAAAATCGACTTGAATTATGAACAATGTCGCACAGATTCAGACTTGCCCTCCCTAGGCTTTTTCTATTTTCCAGCAACTAATTTTCGTAATAAGCTAAAACTATTACCGACAAAATTACATTATTTATAACATTATATGAAGAAACGCAGAAAATAATGCTTCAGTGGTCGCTCCGCTTACCCGCCGAGGCCACAGTGAGATCGGTCTGCTCGGGCTGTGGGTTCGACTCCCGGCCCGTGCAAGTCGGTTTCACTTAGTATAAGTTAATATACCGGGTGTAGAATTGGTTCACGCACCATAGGGATTTCCATGTTAAATTCTTAATGTTCAAATATTGGCTCCCCAAATTATTTTAGAAAAAAAGTGTAAATATGTTTCTTGTAGAGAAAAAAATACTGTATACAACCATGTCATTACTTATTTTTTTTACTTTCCATACAAAGGGGAAATCAAGGAAATTAAAACTACTATTTTAGCAAAAATAGGTGGTGCCTTGGAATTGTTGAAACAAAAACCCGTTGATCGTTAGCTGCCATGTTAATATTTTAATCACAAATTTAGACGTAACAATTGTTTTTTGTTTCAACGATTCCAAGGCACTACCTATTTTTGCTAAAGTACCAGTTTTAGTTTCCTTAATTTTAACCCTTGTATGGAAAGTAAAAAAATAAGTAATGATATGGTTGTATACAGTATTTTTTTCTCTATAAGAAACATATTTACACTTTTTCTCTAAAATAATTTGGGGAGCCAATATTTAAAAATTAAGAATTTAACATTGAAATCCCTATGGTGCGTGAACCAATTCTACACCCTGTATATGTTGCATGTATGCAGTAGTATGTAAGATAGTATGTAAGGGACGCCCGTACCCCCTGAAGTAATGCGAAAAGCGGTTCCGGGGGGTACGGTAGTATGCATGAATGAAAAAGAAAACAAAAAGTTCAAAAAGAGAAACAGATAGCATTTAGCACGTAGCGCATAATTATTAAAGTTTTTGTAAACAAAATTCGTGTTCTATCTGAAATGTTTACTGGAAGTGAAATATTGTTCAGAGATAAATGCTTCGTCCTAGACAATTGTAATACTTGGGCTAAAATGTTTCTAGTTATAAGGAAACAGTGTAGATAACGAACTTTATTTGAACTCTCTCACTCTTTCTCGTGGACATACTGATTTTCAGTAACCGCTACGATGCGATGGAGTGAAATGCAACTAGTGCTAATAACAAGCTGAAAACCTTACATAACGCAACATAGGTATTTTCATCTGTTGTTTTCTACAGCCTACGGTACTAAAAGCCACATTCACTAGTACTTCTCGGCTATGAATTAACTTAATAAGTTACAGTTAATAATACTAACCTCAGGTAATATTATTTTATTATTGTTATTAAAAACATTGCTCGTCTTTTTAATGGTTCAAAGTGTGTTGCAGTTAGGGGTATTTAGCAATGTTTGGATTTTCGTTCAACTCTTGTTTGAAGGAATACATTTTGTTATCCTTATTTACAAAAATTGTGTTCGTTGTGCTTTTGCTTTCCGACAATTTTGAAAAATAACTATAAATAATTTGCCGAAGTAAGGGTATTGAAATACATTATCAAGTTTTTGTGTAGAAAAGGTTTGAATGCCAGGACATTTCAAATTGCTTATCCGACGGGTCCCATGTGCTTGAACATACTACGGCAATTTAGATGATTTAAACACATGTGATCACACAATACGGAAGGCTATAAAACGGTAGCTGGTGGTAAACTGTTGTATATTTAAAAGGCCTACTTTTAATAATAAATTAAGATATGGTAATCTGTATTATCGGTAGACATAAGTAATGTCAAAAGCACGTTTGTACCTAATTCAGAGTTTAATAAATACGTTAATAATAATTATCTTGTGTAATATACAGGGTTATTGGTAATTCGATACATTCCTTTGGAGATGTGATGGGACAGGAGCTAAGAAACAAATTAAACCTAACATACATTATGCAAAAATAAAAAAATAATTTCTGAGAAAAACGAATAGGTAATTTTCATAGCTGATTTTTAAAAATCATTTTTAATAAGTTTTTATTTAAAATTTTCACATGATCGAAATGTTTCCGGATATTTTCCATTCGAAACGGATGACCATAGAGTGGGACAAGTAACCCAGTCAAAAAGTTCAGAAAATGTCAAGTAGATTTTTTAAAAATTAACTTTAAAGACATTAAGATCTACTTTTTTGAGAAAAACACAAAAATTGAAATATCTCAAAAACTATTGAGTTTTGCATAATGTATGTTAGGGTTAAATTTGTTTCTTAGCTCCTGTCCCATCACATCTCCAAAGGAATGTATCGAATTACCAATAACCCTGTATAATAATAAAATAAAAGGGTAATAGTTATCCTAGTTATAGTAAAGGTAACGCATATAGTAAAAACAAAAATGTATGTCAGCGGTGTGGTAAATACCATCCTAATCAAACTTGTGTAGCAATAGGGAAAACATGTATAAAATGTCAAAAACTAAATCACTTTGCAAACATGTGCAAAACACCAGCTAACTATAAACAAAAACATCCTACAGCCCATGAAGTAGTTAACGAAAATGGAGTAGATGATTTTAGTATAAACACGCTTAACTATGTAAATAGTGTTAAAGTAGACAAGTTGGATTGGTTTAAAATGATAAAAATACAAAATAAGTTTGTTAACTTTAAGTTAGATAGTGGTGCACAGGTAAATATATTACCGTATCATTTAGTACAAAAATATAAATGGAATAAATTAATGCAAAAAGCAGATATGAAATTAGAAAGTTATGGTGGCTTTAAAATAGCACCAATTGGATTAATTGAAACAAATGTACAAGTAGGAAATGTAGAAACAAGTGTCATTTTCCTAATAGTTGATTTAAAAAACAGTACACCAATATTAGGACTTGGTACATGTGTTGAGTTAGGATTGCTGCAACGCATAGACACTGTTGTTAATGAAAATGATGAAAGAACAAAGTTTATTAACCAAAATATAGATGTTTTTACAGGATTAGGCTCATTTCCTGATTTGTGCAAAATAAATGTAAAGGAAACGGCCATTCCAAAAGCTGTTCCTCCGAGAAGAATACCCTTTAAAATTAAGGATAGGGTAATTAAAACATTAAATATGTTAGTTGATAAGGAGATTATAGCCCCTGTAGAAGAACCAGCAGATTGGGTCCACAACATGGTAATTGTTGAAAAACCAGATAAATCCCTTAGGATTTGTATCGACCCAGTAGAATTAAATAAACACATAGTTAGAGAATTTTATCCAATTCCAACATTAGAAGAAATTAGTACTAAACTAGCACATAAAAAACTTTTTTGTGTGTTAGATTTAAAAGATGGTTTTCATCAAATAAAATTAGATCATGAATCAAGCAAGCTTTGTGCTTTTGGCACACCCATAGGAATTTATAAATTCTTAAGAGCACCGTTTGGGTTAAGTTCTATTCCGGAAATTTTTCAAAGATTCACACACAAATATTTTGGGGATATTCCGGGTGTTACAGTATACTTTGACGATATTTTATGTTGCGCAAGTAGTGAAATCGAACTAAAAGCAATTCTAGATAAAGTACTACAAAGAGCACGTCAGTATAATATCAAATTCAATGCAAATAAATTGCAGTACTTGGTAAAAGAAGTCAAGTATTTTGGCTTAATCTTTAATGAGCAAGGTATGAAACCCAATCAAGAAAGAATTGAGGCTATTAAAAATTTAAAACAACCATCAAATAAGAAACAATTACAACAAATTCTAGGTACGATAAATTTTTTAAGAAATTTTCTACCAAATCTATCTGAATTTATATCGCCATTAAGACAGTTATTGAAAGATAGTACTGAGTGGGTTTGGACAACTATTCATGAGAAAGCTCTGCAAAGACTTAAAGACATGGTTTGTGAGATTTCAATCTTAACTCCATTTGACACATCCAAACAAGTAGAAATACAATGTGACGCATCTAAAGAAGCAGTCGGATGCTGTCTCTTACAGGAAGGAAAAACTATATGTTTTGCTTCAAGGTCCTTGTCAGAAGCAGAATGTAATTATGCACAGATTGAGAAAGAGTTGTTGTCTGTAACTTTTGCTTGTAAAAAATTTCATAATTTAGTCTACGGTCATAAAATTAAAATATTCAATGATCACCAACCGCTAATATCGATAGTTAAAAAGGATCTAGACAAAATTAAAAATAATAGATTACGTAGACTTAGAATGTCATTATTAATATATGATTTTGACCTTCACTACTTACCAGGAACAAAAATGTACATAGCAGATTTATTAAGTCGAAATATAATACATAAAGAGGAAAAAGAAGAGGAGATAATGCAAGATGTAGTACATGCACTTACACTAGGTATGTTTGGAATGAGTGAAACTAAAGTAAAACAATTTCAAGAAGCTGTAGAAAATGATGAAGCACTAAAACAAATAGTTAAGTGGTACAGCGAGGGTTGGCCTAACAAATGCCATAAAGAAGGAGAGACTAAACATTATTGGAAATTGCGAAATGATATTGTTGTTGAAAATGGACTAGTTTATTATTTGGATAAACTTGTTGTGCCAAAATCATTTAAAGCATATATGTTAAATTTATTGCATGAAACGCATTTAGGGATAGTGAAAACTAAAGGAGTTGCGAAAAATAATTTGTACTGGCCTGCCATGCTGTCGGACATAGAAAATTGCATATCTAACTGCAATATTTGTTTAAAATATACTAGATCGAAAACAAAGGAACCTTTGCAAAGTCACGAAATACCAGAAATACCATTTTACAAAATAGGTGTAGATATAGCAGAAAATGCTGGTACTAGTTATTTAATATTGTATGATTACTATTCAAGGTGGTTAGAGATAGCAAAAATAACAAGTAAAAACACAAGAGCAATCATCGATAAATTCAAAGATATTTTCAGCAGATATGGTATACCCGGTATAGTAGTAGCCGACAATATGCCGTTCGGGAGCTATGAAATGATTAAATTTGCTGAACAGTGGAACTTTACAATACAGACTTCAAGCCCACATTATCCTAAAAGTAACGGTTTGGCCGAAAAAGGTGTGGGCATTGCGAAAAAGATGTTAAGAAAAGCAGCTGAAAGTAATCAAGACATAGAGCTATATTTATTAAATTATAGAAATGCTCCAGTTGCGGGTCTTGGTTGCTCCCCAGCTCAGTTATTAATTAGTAGAAATTTAAGATCAAAAATACCTGTAACCAACAAAAAATTAGTGCCTAAATTAGTAGATAGCAATGTAAAAAATAAGATGTTGAATAATCAAGCGCAACAAAAAATGTGGTATGACAGAAATGCATCTAAAAGTGAACAAAATTTTACAAGTGGTCAAAAAGTGTTTTTGCAAAACATTAAAACTTTATTATGGGAACCAGCCATTATTGTAAAACCACTAAGTCAACCTCGATCATATTTAGTTAAAACACTTAATAAGAAATATTATAGACGAAACACAATACACTTTAAAGAAATATTAAATGATTCTATTCGCTTACATATGCATTTGAATGATAATGTCGATACTGCAAATAATAAAGTATTAGGCACGTCTTCTGAATCTGTATCAATTCATCGCAGATCAGAACGACTAAGACGCCCTGTAAATCGTTTAAGTTTGTAACTCAAAGGGGGCATGTTGTATATTTAAAAGGCCTACTTTTAATAATAAATTAAGATATGGTAATCTGTATTATCGGTAGACATAAGTAATGTCAAAAGCACGTTTGTACCTAATTCAGAGTTTAATAAATACGTTAATAATAATTATCTTGTGTAATATATAATAATAAAATAAATAAGAACCAAGATAAAACATAAACATTCGACTCGGGTGGAAGTATGGATACTCAAACAAACGTATCAAAGTGTCAGACATTGCCCAAGAGGTTGATGTTTCAGAAGAAAGTCTACAGACTTGTATATGTCGAAAATATCAGCCAGGTGAGTACGCATAAACTTTTCTGTCCCGAGGACTTCAACCTATTAATTCTAACGCAGAAGAAATTTTTGTTAAAAATGAAACGTGGTTTCTTCGTCCTAAACGAAACAAAGGACGATGCAATGCAAGTTTGCGGAAGCTCCAGCTTTTAAAAAACGCAAGATGCAGATGTTACTATTTTTTGTCTTTACAAGTCAATTGTATCGTTTTCCACTTATCAATCGCCACTGTTGGTTGATTGCTAAGCTCTATTTTTTTGTAAAAGAGGTTTCCTTATTTAATTAATATTCAGGTTTCATTTATGTAAATTATTTAATTCATCATCAGACTTCATTGGTTGATTATATTATGAGTATTGAGTTTATAATCAAGTATCTTTAGTCGTAATTAATTTTATTGTAATTGTTTAATTTGAACCTTGGCCTTGCGCCGTTCATTAAGGTTTCCGATAAAATAAAGTGTAACAACGTATTTATGGCTTTTTATTATCTTTTCGATAAGTTTACGTTACACAGACTTCTACTGAAAAGATCCAGGCATTTATTTTTTGGTAATGAATACACATAAATTTTAAACAATACGCATAGGAGTTAGAGAAAAGAGACGTAAAACTATCCGGAACGATTTTCATATTGCATGATAATTCCTTGATCGACAAATCCAGGGTTTCCCAAGCTACCATAAACGTCGCACTCACGATCGCTCATTTGTCCAAATGGCGCGATATCCGTCCAAAATTATCGTGTGTGTGAAAACTGAGTCGGCTTGGCGTGGCGCGGTAGACTCGTCTAGATGTTGGAAGCGGCAGATTCCAACCGTTTTCTCCAATTTTGCACCGCATCGTCTGTGGGAAAGACATGGACGGAGCAACACCAAACCATAACACTATTGGCCCGTGTGTGCGGAAAACGTGATCCAAAATATTGCGAGTTTCTCTTTGTCTTCTGGCGGCTAGGCACTGCTCTGTTGGTACGATAAATTTGATAACTTGATTATTTCTTTCTTCGATTTTGGTTTAATTAAAACTTTTGTACTGAATTTTTAAGCTAAAATATTATGTCGGGACGTGATTTTGTTTTGAAAATGATAAGAAAAGACTACCAACAGCAGCATTCACCCACTCTTCTTCATGCATTGTCAATACACGAAAGATACAAAAGCCACTATTTTACCCGAGCCCTACCTAGAATCGACGGGCGCAACCTTCTTATTATGAGTGAGTGATGAACTTAACGCATTGCATGTTCGAATAACTTAATCGCCTGCTTATAGTTATAACTAAGACATGCTTCCTATAGACCGTTCCTACCTTAGAAAGAAGTACAGGACTTATGGTGAAAAGCGTTGTCACATTTAAAACTACGACCGCCAAAACACAACGAAGCCAAAATACATTGTGTGCATAATAAAACTAACAACACTGTCATTAAAAAAGGATGGCATGATTGAGATAACTCTCAAATTGAACGAGGTTGAATATATCCCATAAGAGCCGGTACTTCATTCTAAGGTAGGAGCGTACTTTAGCAACTTATTGTAAAATCTAGATGGCGAAAAATAATCTCATCGAAAATATTCGGAAACCGTTATAAGTGACAACCATAACTGATAACAAACAGTTGTTTCTATTACCTTTTGTAACGGGACTGTTTCCTCCTTGTTTAATTAGCTCATTATATACACCATGAGGGCCGGAAGGTTTTTTTATTTTTAAGTTTGTTTATCGCGTGTTTAACTTCCTCTTCTGTTATGACGGTAGTTTTATCTACAAAGTCGTTATGTCCTGTCATTGCTTTGCTTTGGTATAGCTTTTGAAAGTGTATATGTTACAGTTAAAGTATGTAATACGTTATTCTATAGAATAACTAGATATTGTATAGAATAGCGAAATTACTTAGATAAAGTGTGTAATGAAAGCTCATTCTACACTATAGCTAGGCATTGTATAGAATAACTATTACAAGGCAGTTAAAGTTTCAAATGATTATCTGCATTCTACACTTTTACCTAGATAATGTGTAGAATCGTAAAATGGGCACGATTAACCCTCCGATTGTTTCCGGTTATGAATGCCACGAGGCGAAATTAGAGGTCAGTTTACTAATGTGCACTTGTTTCTAGCGTGTTTCAACAAAATGTGTATGTTTTAAACTCAATATGGAATCTGATGTAGTTAGTGAACTAAACAATGAAACTATGAAGAATAGATTCAATAGTCTATTATCTGAAGAAAAGTCAAATACCTTATGATTTCCCGTGAAAAGTATTTTAACCTTTTCGAAGAAGTGAAGAAATCAAAAGCTATGACTAAGAAAGTAGCTCGAGATTACCGGTTGCTTCAGCATTATGATATACTGAATGTACAGGGCAATGAAAAATTAATAGTGCCATTAAAAGATTCTACTTCAGATGTTAGTTTTTATTGCGATAGTGATGAACTATTTGTCATTATTTATACTGTCCATGTTTCAATCGGACATGGAGGCAGGGATCGCATGGTTAAAGAATTAAAACGAAAATACATAAATATTGCCCAGCGTGATATAACAACATTGTTTGTGAATCTTGTCAATAGAAATTGAAAAAGGAAAAAAAAGGTGTTGTTGTCAAGCCAATGGTCTTCTCTCAATTAAGTCAAGTTGACTTAATTGATTACCAATCGCACGTGGACGGCAAATACAAATTTATTTTGGTATATCAGGATCTTCTTCTTCTTCTTCTTCTTAGAGTGGCATTCCCTTTACAGGGCGTTGCCTCTCTTCATATATCTGTGGTGTGCGTGTTAAGTAGCCTACAGACATAGGGGACCTACAGCTTTACGTGGGCTCCGAACAACGGAAGTGCTTGCACTTCTACTTCAGAGAGGACTTACTAGGCAGAATACCCCTCGGTGTGTAAACAACAGACATCCGTTGTTCGTTTATTCATCTTTTTGTTTTGCTCTAGTGTGGTTTTCTTAGTTATTTTACCATATTTCCGTTTTAGGTTTATTTAAATAGTAATTCATTTGTCTGTTTATCTCTTTCAATCTAAATGCTATTTTAGTAATATTGTCACCATTATATGAACCATGTTATCTTAGTAAAATTAAATTTTGTTTTGATTATTTGCTTTTTTGTTTAAATCTCTTGATTTTATAGTATTTCACACTTTAGCTGATTTTACACTGTTATTCCATAGAATAACTAGCTAATCTACAGATTAACTAGGTAAAGTGTAGAATATTATTTTAACTTCAAACTTTAACTGAATGGATCAGCTAATTCATAGAATACCTAGTTATTCTATAGAATAACGGCATTTCATACTTTAACTGTAACATATATATTATTAATTCGTAAACATTCATTGTTTCCTTCTTCTGATTTTGCAATATTCTCCATATGTTCCTCTGGGATCCATGAAGTTAAGTTATAGTTCAGTTCACTTGTATATTTTTCCCAGTAAGTATCTTTCTTTTATTTCTTTTTCATTTTTTATGCTTACATATTATGATACCCTTTCTTGTTGATTTTTGTTCCTTTTGTGTTTCAGGAATGCTCTCTTTTCCTTCTCCGCTAGCTCTTTAATCTCTTCGTCAAATCACGGCTTTCTTGATTTAACTTTATTTTTGTTCACTTTCCTGGTTCCTAAAGCTGCTTCAGTTGCATCCCTCATATGCTTTCTAATTTTTATCCATATCTACTCTACAGTACCGGTTGCTTCATTACTATTGTCCTCCAATATCCGTATTAGTCTATTTTGATAAAATGATTTTGTACGTCGGCTATCAATGCTCTCCATGTTAAGTTTCTGTGCGTATAACGGTTTTGTTTTTTCCATTTTTATTTTTGAATTAAGTTTGCACAGTACCAATCCATGATTCGATCCTACACTTGCCGATGAGAGAGTTCGCATATATAATATCTGTTTTGGGTACATTGTCTTATTAATGAAAATATAGTCCATCATCGAGTGTTGCCCTCTGATATTGGACTATGTCACTTTATACTATAAAGGATGATCATAAAACGTGTTGTTAATTCTAAGTTCATTAATAGTGCAAAACTCTTATCAGATCTTCGCCGCTTCTAATTGTGATGCTTTCGTTAAATCTTTGCTTGATTCCAGGTAGTATACCGTCTCCAATTCGACCAATAAAATCACCGAGGACCATATTAAACAGATTTTGAAGTGTGTCGTAAAATTCTTCTCTTTCAATTTTTGCTCTCGTTCTTTGCACTGTACATAAATAATATAAAGGAAAATAGGCCAATGAACGTAGCCTGAAAATCACTTTGACCTTAGAGGAATACACAAATTCAATCTATAAAACAAAAACCATGAGTATTTTTTTTTCGGCTTTGTTTCTAAAATAAAACAGAACGTTTTACACTTGCCTATCGTACTTGTATATCCAAAGATACGGAAAGTAAAAGACATTCTGAATTGTAAAGCCTCAAATAACAACTTAAATTTTTATTTGCGCAATTATTTTGTGCGTAAAACATATGTAATGTGCACTAAATAAATTAAGGTTGCTGTGATGACATCCTGCCCCATAAACATTGCCACAAAATTTTTTAAAGTATAACCGCTGATTGATGGTTTTCAAAGTCGATCAAATAATGCACCGATAATATTTAAGAAATGCAATCTCTAACTTAGATTCCACAAACAACCAAAATATGTAACTGTTACTTTGATATCATCCGATAGTAAACCCTCGCCAAACTTTTATTTTTGTTCCATTTAAAACAGAACAAATGAGCAACGCAAAGAATCTTTTGATTTCATTAGATTGCTTTGAATGCCTTATCTATAATTTCGAAACAAAATTCAAGAGCTTAGGACTGAAGCACTCCTAAATGAAACAGGGTAAATAAATATAAAAGGTGAGAAAACATTGAAGAGCTTCGCAGGTATTTCTCGTAACTTGACAAAATACCATTTCTGCTCTCGACTCGAGCGTAAATTACTCGACTTTTCCACGAAAATTGGACTGCTCCCTCGTGTAATCGTGCTTGTGATCCTCAAAACACAACGAAAAAGTGGTATACAATGACAAGTTATTTTAATGTCTAAACAGAAGCACCTCTTTTCGTGACTGATTATGATGTATACGGTTTATTTCCTTATATACGCCAGATGAAAATTATACGCTCCGATGTATTTACGTTCCATTTCGGGTACGAAATGAGTATTTTATGTAGTTTTGTTCCTGTACGGATAAACATTCTGTTTGTGAATATAACATTCAAATTTATGTTTTAGAAAATCTGGATTTGCTTCATTTCCCCTGATTGTTGGATTCCCTTGGGAATTGTTTTAATTTAATATTTAAATATTTGGTTTAATTTATTTCAAATGTAAACGAAACTTAACAGAAAACAAGCAATTGGGGCGTAGGTAATAAGCAAACTCATCCAGTTACTCATGAGTTTCGATGGTTGATGGTTGACGAATGTTACAACGTCAAAAACTGCTTGTAGGAAATTATCAAGATATCTGAGATTGCTATAAATTAACGTATTACTTTATTGCGCCTTTAAAAAACTTTTTTAAATGCTAATTATTATTACATTCTTCACTTATTGGACTGTAAACTTTGAAGTTTCAGGATAGAACCTAAAGAAATATACACTCATTTAAAATTTGTATTCGATTGTTCGGGAAAAGTTCATGATTTGATAATAATAGCTCTCTTAAATTTTAGTCATAATCAAATTTTTCGCCCACTTAAAAAAAAGATGTGCTAAATTTATTCGGAATGTATTGAACAAAGTTTTCAACACTGAAATCTGAAAAATAGTAAGGGACACCGAGTTGGTTAAATTAGGACAAAGTTACCTTTTGGGAATACAGCTTAAGGGTGCTTTGTTTCTACTAGAAAAAGCTGGTTATTCCCAAGGTACTCAAAAATTCTTTTTTCCTTTTATATAAAAACGGTTACCTTGGTATAACATGATCGCAAAACGATTAGGTATTTCGATTGGCTTTTCTTTTGAAGAACAATCGTAATAGAGGGATAATTTAAATATAGAAAAGTTCAATAAAAAAGCTTTGAATCAAAACGTTAGGAATCTTAACATTAACTTATTTATTTCATTAAGTTGTACACGTCTTCAGCGATTGCATTTGCAAATAACATAAAACGTTTCACTGTAATAATAAATAGACGAAAATATGTCATTTCTCTCGCGACGAACTCAACTTTATTGCATGAAATTCTAGTCGGATGTCACTATAAATGTCATATTGAAAATTAAACGTCATTGAGGAGTTCCGTACTTTGCTAGCGTACTCTAATTTAGATTTAACAAGGGTATTGCAGAGAGTCTATGAAGTTGCAGAAGCAAATTTTGATGTATTTCTCATTAAAAATTCTTGGAATACTCATTATTTCCTCAATATGCCTTCCTCACTTTAAAGTAGTAATAAATGAAATATGTTTAAAGTGTAAGTTATAATTTTGCATTTTTCTATATTAAAGTATACATACGTTATTATTCTCACTCCATTCTACTATGGCATCATATCTTTCTACAACATCCCCGTATCTTTAATATTATTTATAGGTTTGTCGATTTTTAGATCATCAGGAAACAAAAAACTATTAAAATATCGAATATAAGAAAATCAGTCATTTATGAAAATAAAAAAAAGCAACGGTCCCAAATTGCAGCCCTGTGGCACTCCAGATTATATCAGATGTTGACTAGAATAAATAAATAAATAGCCGCAAACTCGATTCGAGCATAAGGAACATTCAACATGGACTAACGGTTTCAGTTATGCCAGCACTGATGACTGAAGAAAATTATTCTTGAAGTACTGACTCTTCTGCAGCCTGGACTTGGTGGTGGAATTGGTGTTTGGCAGACCGGGACATCTTCTTTCTCTGGGGTCGTGGTATCTACGTATGAGAGTACGCCACTCATTTCGATTGGTTGCTTGCGTTTCTCATGTGTCTGTAGCGTTGATACTTTTGATATTTTTGTGAGTACATCCTTAAAATGGAGCTTTTGGCCTTCTTGTTTACGCTTTCCTTTTAACAATTCTCCATATAGAATGGCGTTCTCAATTCCGTTGTCATTCATACGTATAATATGTCCTGTAGATCTTAGTCCGGAACGACCCACTAAGATTTCTATGGATTGGCAGCCTCCTCTTGATAGAACAGTTTTGTTGGATACGTAATGCCACCAGCATATGATCATGATTTGTCTTAGCTGTCTTTGCTGCTATTGGGTTAGAGCTTTTGCTACGAAAAAGGGGAATTACCGCGGTAGCTCTCGGGAACACGCCGCCGACTGCCAGTTAGAAGGTCGGGGTTCTTATGATAAGCTGTAAAAGAAATAAATGGGCGCCAATCAGTTACAAGCGTGTCCTTCAGGCAAATAGGAACGGCAACTGATAACCAACTCCCTGAAAATTCTTCAAAATTCATAAACCCAATAAAGGACTCTCAGATCGTTCAAATATTTAATATAGAAATTAATAATATTTATAATAAAAACAAAAAAATCATATGTAAACAAATACCAGATATACAGAATAAATATAAAGAACAATAATTCAATAAGGTAACACCAGCGACTAACAAATGCAATTGGAACCAAACTGAACAATTCCCAGTATGGTTTCAGGAAAAGTAAATCAACAGTTGACGTGAGACATATAATGAAGCAAATATTGGGAAAATTCTTTGAACATGAAATAGATTTACAGGTGAAGACTTCAAGAAAGCGTTCGACAGAATAAATATAATAGAAATAACGAGAAGTGAGAGAACTGAAAGTCCCTGTAAAACTGACAAGAACGGTGGAAATGACTGTGCGAGGCAGTTTCGCAGCAGTTAAAACACATAAATGCTTTTAAGGTGTACGATAGAGGATGCATTTTCAACAGTTTTATTTAATATTACCCTTGAATGCATAATGCGAAGAGCAATTACCAAAGGAACAATAGCGAACAAAATCATGCAACTCGTTGCTTATGCAGACGATGCTATAGCAGGAAGTACAAAATCCTTAGCTGAAGCGTTAAAAAAGCTGGAGAGAGAAGCAGAAACTAAAACAAAGTAAGTATATGAAACACGACAGATCAAATGAAAAGACAAGGAAATACAACTGGAGCAGCATAAATTACAGGCTGTGGATAACGTGAAATATTTAGGAGTTCAAAAAATAACTGAAACAAGGAGTAAGTGCGCAAAAATAAAAATATAGGTATAAAACAATGATTCGAAATGTGGTAACATGGAGCAGAAGCATTATGTATGATAAAGAGGGGAGATGTACAGCCGAGGTTTTTTGAAAGAAGAATAATGAGAAGTATGTGTATATAGAGACCTAAGAAAATAGCAGAGAACGAAGTCTGAGCGGTAATGAATTATAAAATTCTAAATATCATAGGAGGAGAAGATATCGCCAGAATAATAAAAGCACAGCGAATAATGTGATTTGGACATATACTAAGGAGCGATAAGGAGAGTACTTTAAAAATAATAATATAATGGAACCCCACAGAAAAAAGACCGGAAAGAAGACCTAAAGTACGATGAATCGATCAAGTGAAGAGAAATCTGAAAATAATGAAGATAAAGTACTGAAGAGGACTGATTCAAGACAGAAAGCAATGGATAGAAATCGTCTTAAAAGCGAAGACATACGAGAAGCTTAGAAGAAACGGATAAGAAAATGGGTTCCTGTAAACAGATTAATGAGCTCGAAGAAAGTGGCTAAATTTCAAAATTGAATGTATATGACTGCTTTAAACCTAACAGAAACATTCCTTGCTTAATATTAGTTAATAGTTTGTTAACACAGACAACATTAACTGATAATTTGGCAAAAGTGAACCAAAAATTTTGAGAGACATTTCTTTGCTAATGCGACAGTATAATAAGCATTCAGTAAGGACAGCTGCTGTCGGTGTCTTTGAAATTGGGTATGCAAATTTAAAAACAACAATGGCGATGGAGGCAAGCATTTGCTCGTATTCCGCTAGATGGCAGCAAAAATAGCGCGAATTTTAAAAACTAGTTTTAACAGTTTTAAGTGGAACGCCATTGCTCGGCGTACTGGTCAACTTTTGCTTTCATATTATTGTTTTTACACTATAATTATGCCAACATCTTGTCATCAAATTAACCATAGCAACTTTAACCTTCGAACACAGAAAGGAGTATTCCGAGTAGGCAGATATACAGGGTGTCTCAGACATGACTCCCCAGGCCTATAACTTTGTTATTTTTAAAAATAACTATAATAAACTATATATATTCGTAAATGGGAGCAAATTCTCTATAAGATGGAGAAAGAAAATGTACTCTGTACTCATATTATGGCAGCGCTATTCAACTTTTTTTTTTCAAATTGCACACTATGCTTTTTTTCGCTCATTCTGATAGTACTTTTTATTCTCTTTATAACCATGTAAACCAATATGGGTCTTACATAAGAAAATTCTCGAAAAAAATACGATTGAAAGTTGAAGTCTAGGTTTGCCATGGAAACAACTGATTATTGTAATTTGTACTCGTCGGCGATGAACCCTATATATTTTTAAATATTCTTATTCTACTGTCAATTACCTATCCCGTAGTGTTTCGCTTTTGCAACTAGGATCAGTGGTTGCAGAGCTATTCAACTTTTTAGGAAAAATATGATGTATGCAGATCCAACGAATAAAATCTGCACCGTCCACAACTTGACAGATTAATTACAAAATTTTTGTCCAACGTTTATCGAGACCATCTACTGTCATCCAAAAAATTAAAAGTTAAATTGCGTTGTACAGGGTGTTTGCTACGGTGGTACAATTACTTAAAATTTGGATTGGCCATAATTCAATTTTTTTAAATAGAACACTGTATTTTTTCAATGACTCGGATAGAGAATTAAATTCCCTTTCGATTTTATATTGGGTTTCCTATACCTAAAGTTGATAACATGCGATCGAAAAAATGTCACCTCAAGTTGGCTATGAAACATGAAAACACAAACTTAGGCATGTCGACTTTTAAGCCATACAAATGTCAGCTGTTGTTTTATAGGTTATGTGAGGTGTGTGAGGTTATGTCTGTTTTGCTGTCAGGCATATAAAAAGTCACTAATTCTATTAAACACAGAATTCAAATCTGCCACCAAGAAAATTGAGGTCACATAACTCAACTACTTTAAAATAATTTTCCGTTAATAACATGTTTCTGTTCAATTTGTATTTAATTTTAGTTTTTAAAATAATTTAATCTGCTCTAATTTTTATCATTTAGGCGTGGTTTTAGATTTAGTAGTTCTAATGACTTATGTTGTATGACTTTAGCAAAGACATGATTTATATTTTTCATGGCAAACTTTGAGGTGAAATTTTTTCGATCACACGTTACTTTTTAAATGATTGCAGTTTTAAGAATAACAGGGCCGTGTTGTGTGAATTGGAATTTTTTAGAAGGCTGTTTTAAAACTAATTTATTATTCGGAGAACATCATTTGTTTGCATATTGTAAGATTATGATAAAAAAACAAGTTAATCGATACAGAACAACATATTATTTTTATTACAAAATTTTAATAACTACATAATGAAAACCAGAAAACATAAATACGAGTAGAAGAAAAGCCCAGCAATTTATAATAAGTGTTCAAACACATCGCCATTTTGTTGAAGGCACAGTTGAATTCGTTCTGTAAATGAGTGTTGAACATTAATCATGTCGTGGGTTACTTGGCGAAAAGCATCACGAATTCTTTCTTTCATATCCGCGCTGGTAGTCGGAGGAGTTTGGTACACACTATTCTTTACAAATCCCCACAAGAAAAAATCTAATAAAGATAGGTCTGGAGACCTAGCAGGCCAGTTCTGTGGACCACCTCGTCCAATCCAGCGATCGGGAAATCTAATATCTAGACAATTTCGGACATTCGGCGTTGAATGCGCAGGTGCACCATCATGTTGGTACCACAATCTAGGAACAACATTTTCAGGAATATGTTGCAGTAAATTGTTCAATTCATGTTCAAGGAACTGCAGATAGATTTGACCATGATGGTGCTCAAAAAATTTGGACCAACAACTTGTGTTCCAACAATTCCACCCCACACGTTTATTGACCACTGATGTTGATGATCAACTGCTCTAAGAAATTCCGGCTTTTCGGTAGCGTAATGATGGAAATTTCTGCGATTAGGAAGCCCTCTGTTACTAAAAGTCGCATCATCGGTAAACACGACGCAATTCAGAAAATCTGGTTTTTGATTGTTGACCCACTCACAAAATTGCATCCGGTTTTCTAAATCTCGTGGGAAAAGTTTCTGGTGTTTTTGGATATGGTGGGGGTGGAATTTATTGCTCTTCACAATACGGTGTACAGATGTATGACTCATATCAACAATTTGTTGAGAAATCTCTCGAGTCGACTGGTGAGGATTTTCAAAAAGTATCAACTTTAGGTATAGGAAACCCAATATAAAATCGAAAGAGAATTTAATTCTCTATCTGAATCATTGGAAAAATACAGAGTGTTCCATTTAAAAAAAATTGAATTATGGCCAATCCAAATTTTAAGTCATTGTACCACCGTAGCAAACACCCTGTACAACGCAATTTAACTTTTAATTTTTTGGATGACAGTAGATGGTCTCGACAAACGTTTGACAAAAATTTTGTAATTAATCTGTCAGAATGTCGACGGTGCAGATTTTATTCGTTGAATCTGCATACATCATATTTTTCCTAAAAAGTTGAATAGCTCTGCAACCACTGATCCTAATTGCAAAAGCGAAATACTACGGGATAGGTATTTGACAGTAGAATAAGAATATTTAAAAATATATAGGGTGTTCTATTTAAACTATTTAAGTTGCATACTGGCAGCCAAAAAGGAAACGCCCTGTAGAATTGTAGTTATTTTATGGTTACAAAGAAGAATCTAGTAAGTAACTTCTATATGTAAAATTTTTCTCTATCTAAAATATTTACGGAGCTACATAATAATATCGCACTAATTCTACACCTTGTATATTTTATGGGTTAAGGTTTCACTTTATACAAGAGGATTTTCAAAAATGCACATTTATTCTCAAATTATATAGATATACAGGGTTACTGGTAATTCGATACATTCCTTTGGAGATGTGATGGGACAGGTGCTAAGAAACAAATTTAACCCTAACATACATTGTGCAAAACTCAATAGTTTTTGAGATATTTCAATTTTTGTGTTTTTCTCAAAAAAGGAGATCTTAATGTCTTTAAAGTTAATTTTAAAAAAATCTACGTGACATTTTCTGAACTTTTTGACTGGATTACTTGTCCCACTCTATGGTCATCCGTTTCGAATGGAAAATATCCGGAAACATTTAGATCATGTGAAAATTTTAAATAAAAACTTATTAAAAATAATTTTTAAAAATCAGCTACGAAAATTACTATTCGTTTTTCGCAGAAATTATTTTTTTATTTTTGCATAATGTATGTTAGGTTTAATTTGTTTCTTAGCTCCTGTCCCATCACATCTCCAAAGGAATGTATCGAATTACCAGTAACCCTGTATAAATATGTACAGATATAAAATATATAAAAATACAAACAGAAATGTAATAATACGAAAGAAAGTTACTCGTGTCGCCAAATAATTTTTTTCCCTTTCACCTTTTACATTTGTAAATCTGAAATTTGCATTTATAAATTTAAGCGTATAAAATAATCGCATTCTACTGTACAGCTTAATTAAATAAATATATGGAAATTCTGCACATGGATGTTGCAGTGTAGCGGAAGCTGTATACAGAGATATACATTTGGATATTGTATTTGGGCAAACTACAATTTTTTCAAAGTTTTCTTCAAAGATTTGCTCTAGTTTACATATATATGTAATATAAAAAATTATCGTTTGGCATACACAATTTTCCAAAAGGTTTCATATTATTAAACTGATATGCTCTAAAATTTGCATACAGCGACGTTCCATCAAGTTCCTTGTGATCATTTGCATAAGCCAGACATGTGTTACAACTGTGTACTTTCAAGCACCTCTTAATTAAATAACCACAAATGTATCTAACAGAATTTTGCTCAATTTTGTGAAAATGGTAATCACAGTCTTTTAGGGAAATATTTGTGACTATTGTTGTACATAATGTTGTTTCATCTTCATATTTCTTGCAATTTTCTATATTCAATTGCAGTATGTCATTAAAATCAGGTGAACAGTTTTGCCCGCCTGAATTTAAAAAATCTTGTGTAAACAGCTTTTTCAGGTTCTTTGAAATTGAATCGGCGTAGGATTAATGGAATTACCACTTTGTTGCCTTACAGCTGCAAAATAATTTCCAAGGGCATCTTGGCAAAGCCGCCTAGTATACAAATATTCAAATCCTAAATGCTGCAATTTTTTCCACAAAATCAGTATTCCTTTAACCGTTATTATAAAACATCGAATTGATTTGATCTGGTTAGTGACTTCTTTTTCCTCCAGATTAAAAACTGTTAATTTTTCTATAAAAGTAATCATTTCTGATAAAAATTGTGTTTGATAGGGCAGTCCTTTAAATGCTCTATTAAACTCTTTAGCGTTTATACCCTCGCACGTTTGTTTAGAAGTTCCATAATGCTTATTGTGTTATTATACTGCGGTAATACTTAATAAAAAATAAAAATCACTGTTAGTTATTTAATCAAGTACCACGTGGTCAACGACAAAACAGAAACACTTGCACAGCAAAGTGACAAATGACAGAAAACTGCCTGTTGCGCCACTAGCGGACTATTCGAGAAAGCTCACCAACATATTGACATGCGCACCAGAAAACGGTGGTAGCTAATCCCTATGCTGTCCTTACTGAATGCTTATTATACTGTGCTAATGCTATGACTGACAATTTAGAACTTATTATTCAGCAACCATATTTAAGGTGGGAATGAGGGCCTAATATAATATTTAACGGATATTTTTGTTTGCGATTTAAACAGAAAGCTTAACAAGACAAGGTATAAATTAAGAAAAAGAAGCTTTGTGTACTAAAGTAAAAATACGAATTACGATTAGAAGAAAACTGATCTGACCTTAAGGGCTTACCATTACCTCACTTTTGTGGTGTCACGACTAATCTAATAACTGTAAAAAACGTTTTAATGCTTTTTAAAGGATTATAAAATGATAAGTAGGTACAACAGATTTTAAGCAAATTCAAATTTGTTATTAATTTATAAACAGGAGATGTTTTCATCATTGGTATTCGGTTTAGTCTTAACTTTATATTATTATTAAGTTATACATACGCCAGGTATGTGAATTGTGCACATGGTTTAGCAAACATACGTATACTATTGCACAGTGCGATTTATTAAACGTGACGTATCGAGCTGAAGATGCGATTCTTGTTCTATTATGCTTTCCAGTATTTAACATCATTAGTAAATCAAAAATGTGGATTTCATATTGTTCATTACTGCAACTTCTTTTGTTGTTAATGAGTTTACGTAGATATCTTGCAATTTAGCAATAAATTTAATTAATTTGTAATTTAAAGGGAATTCCTGGTTTAACCGGAAGCCCAGCTTACCTTATAGATGGCACAATAGAGCTCCTAACAGAAAATAGCTAAATCGTATACCTCAATTTCGAGAAAAATAATTTCTAAAAATATCAAACGAAGCTATGAAACCCCACTTCGAACAAAAATAAAACAACATCCTAAATGAATCACGAACTTCTCGTTAATTAACATCGAAAATATGAATTCGATCTCGTACCTAAAAATATCCAAATATAAAAAGGTTTTCTCGACGGGCATTTTTCTTTCGGAAGAACAAAACAATTACTTTCTGGTATTTTCGTTCCAAAAGTCGTGGATTCCTGGGGAACGCAGTGTGTCACAAGTGTCTCAGATACCTCTGGTCCAGTAACGTCCTGTGATAATTCACTTAAATGGAACTGACATCTAACCCAAGCCACATCATCTCCTTGAATTGTTTTCTGTCGTAAATAATTACGATTGTGGGTCAGATTAGAACTGAGATTTTCAGGAAGAAAAATAATGGCAGATGTTAACGTATCGTTTTAATTTAAGAAACGGCCAACTGCGTGTTTTATTAATTATTATTACATTTGAACAGATTTAGTTTGCGTTATAGCTATTAATATAACAAGAATATTATGCGATTTATAATAGACGAGGACGTTGCTAGGTGACGAGGCGCTAGCCGAGTCAACCACGCAACGTCCGAGTCGGTTTAAATCGCATAATATTCGAGTTATATTTCAAGCTTTATCGTATCATTGGCAACTGTACACAAATAGTACGTAACTAACGAATTATGAAGCCGGAGTTGCTATGCTATTATGTTATACATAATTATTAATAAAAGTGTAATATAAAGTTGACTTAATAATCAATGATACGATAAAATATTTAACAATGTATGTAAAAACTTTAATAAAAACGTTGATGTAGTTTGTTGTTGCGAATAAAACGAAAAAGTGTAAAGTAAAGGCGAGTAAAAAGAATATAAAACCTAACCATTTATAATAAATTTAGCGAAAGGCATTATTTTTGTTTGATATCGAAAGGTTCTGGCACTTTTTTTAGTAACAAAGTGTTATGTTTATGATATACCCGGTCAAATGTTTTGCGAAGTCCATTGAGCAAAGGCTCGATTTAGATAACTTACCAATGCTGCTAAAATTTATCCTTTTCGTCTGTTTTTATTTAGCTTTATTAGAACATTAACCCTCACTTTTTGTAGATATTGATTAACTGATTATAAAATTATAGGTTAAAAATGAAAGAAAGTTCAAATTATCTTTCAGCAGTTACATTCAACGATGCAATTAATCGAATGTACGAACAATAAGGGAGTTCTATTCGGGGCATTAAAATTGTAACCTTCCTATTTCTCTGTTCCTGCTTCCGGATTTCTGTTGAGACGGTCTGAGGTTAATTTCATAATCTGATTTGGTTAAATTGCGGCTGGCGGTCAAACTAACCTAAATTCAGCCTAGAATTTACTTTTGAAATAAAGTTTCGGCCATAAGAAGCGCAAAATTATAATTTATGAACTGGCTTTTCACAATTTGCAATTTATTATCTTTGAATAATAAAACTGAGTTTGTACATACTTCTTTTACTTTTAAAAATATGACTAATAATAATAATAATAATAACAACTTCAGAGCAGTCTTTTTTTCCTCATGTCAGTTACATCAAAATTATTTATTGCCTTTTTGCATGTTAATCGTTTTCATTTCGCAGCACATTGTTAAGAGTTCATAACCTCATTCCCTATATTAACGGCGATTTAATATCTTGGGCAAATTCATTGTCGAAACGACAATAAATACCCAACTAAACAATGGAGTTGGAGACAACCACAAATCGTGTAAATCTCGTTATCTCGCTATTAAGGTTATCTAAATACATATTTCAAGTTTCCCAGTGATTCTGTTTGTGGTAATAGCACTGTCTCATATACCAGAATTATGGGAGTTTTAATTTTTTGCCATTACGCTGCATACAATTTTGTACAATATTTCTGACTACTGATTAATTAATTTTCAAAGATTTTTAATAAACACACTTTATGCCTATTAAAGTACATACATCTAGGCCATCAGATGGGGAATAACCACAAATTTGTGATGGTAGGTAATTTAAAGGATCGGCTGTGGCTTAGCTTGTTTTCACGCATACTGCATTTGTTTTATTTTTGATTGCCTTTGAACCGTTGAAGTTTATACAAGGTGAACCCTAAATATCGGATAATGCCCACACCACGTATTCTGCATCAAACACAAGCAATAAAGCCTTATACCGGCTTAATGTCAACTTCTTAGGTGAGTAATTATTGGCAGCATTAAGTCGTATTCTGGTTTGCTTGTCGTGTGATATTTCTATGAAATAATGATTTTTAGCTGTAGTTTAGTCAACAAAAGAAATCCCTAACTAATCTGTAACTACATATATACTCATCATACCGTTGGTTTACTTTTCATCCGAGTGCGAGTGACATATATGTAGTACTTCCGGTCGTATGTTACAAGTTGTTACAAATTTCTACTTTAATGTATTTCTGGTCCTGTTGACTAATTAAACTGAATAAAGTTAGTGCTCTGATTTATTATTTACAACAGGTTATTGGTCCAGACCGTTTAAAACTGCTGTGGTTAGGTCAACGAGGGGTGTAGTGTTTTATGAAATGTCGACAATGGATTTCAAGGCACAAATAGAAAAACTAGAAGGTACAAGTAACTGGAGCAAATGGCGCCGGCAAATAGAACTTTTGCTACGCCTACACGAAGTGCTAGAAGTGGTCAATGGAAGTCGGACACTGCCCATCGAAGCAGATGTGGAAGCGTCGGTAGCTGACAACGAAAATGTCAAAGCTGATCTGAGAGGTTTTAACAAGGCAGATGCATTAGTCTAGCTAATACTGGTAAGCGAACATCGATCTTACTGCGGCTTGCGAGTCTGCGAAAACTAATTGGGAAAAACTAATCTCGGTGTATGAACAAAGTTCAGAGCAGCAAGTAGACAGGCTAATGGAGCAGTTTTTTAGCTCGAAAAAGACCCATTGGAAGATATTGCGACGCACATAGCTCATGTGCAACGCAATTTCAGAGAACTCAATGACGATCTGAAAAGATTAGTCAAAACCAAGCTATCAGACTTGCTGTTAATGAGTCGTGCTATGTCAACTTTACCGGCGGAATACTTTGAGTGCAAACGTGTTTGGGAGTCGGTGCCTCTCGAAGAAAGGACCTTAAACAATTGAAATGCGTCTGCCCGAGAAGCGAAACGACTCAGCGGCGTTGTTGTTGGCGCGGACGAATAAAAGTTTGCCGCCAAGACTGAAACCGGAAGGAAAATGGCGGAAGTGCTTTAAGTGTCATCAGGTTGGACACTTCGCAAAAAAATTCCCGAAGAAGTCGCAAGGGGACGCTGCAAAACCGAAACTGTCCGGTGATGCGCTCGTGAGTGCGTTCGAAGATGATCGCAAATCTCATCAATGGTTAGCCGATTCCGGTGCGTCGGCGCACATGACTAAAATAAAAGACTATTTTCTAATCTACGAGGCGTTTACAATCCCTAAGCTGGGCCAACCCTTTTGCAAATTTGTATAATTTTGGCGTAATCTTTATTTGACTTTAGTAAAAATTGCTTATAATTTTTTTAAACCTGATTAAAGATAGGCAACCCAACATTCACCGACTCTGTTCATCACTTTCAATATTTACAAAGAGGATTAAAAGAGATTAAAAATCGGTAAGTATTCGCAAATACTTATACATTTTGAAGTTTTGTTAGGTAGAAGTAATACTAGAAGATCCAATCCTTTCTTGGCTGTTTTTAAGTCAGGCAACCCAAAATACTTAAAAACGAAAAATATTTTAACTAAAACCCACCCTTAAAGAGGTTACAGAAGCGACTGGGTTGGAAGATGTTACAAATGCAGAACAAACTGAGACATTAGCGGCCTTTACACGGGAGAGATTACCCGCGTTATTAGGGACGCGCGATAATGCGTGCGAATGAACGCGCGCAAATTTGGACGCGTAAAACCGCCGCGCCGAAAAACTTGAAAATTTACGTCTTGCTCGGTCGTGCGGTTAAGAATGTGTAAAAATTTATCGCGCGAGCAAAAGTGCCCGTGTAAATGCAAAACTGTATTCAATCGCTCGTGATCGGCTTGGCGCGTAGAATTTGTGAAATTTACACACTTTTACTTATCAAGAAACATCAAGATTAAATAAAATGTTAGATTTTTTTACAAAATCGTTATGTTCTTGCAATAATTGCAGCAGGTTTAACGATGCCAAAAAAAAAACTATCGGTTAGTTTTTAAATAAATAATATATAGGGTGTTTACTAAACACGCAGCAAAAATTAAGGGGGTTATTGCTTGGGCTATTTTAAGATTTTTGTGCCCTTGAATGATTTTCGGAAAGACGCTTTGTTGCGAAGATACAGGGCGATAAAAGCTTTTCGAAAAGAAACAGTACTTTATTACTTTCAAGATTCTTAATTACAAAAACTGCTGAAAATGACTACCACCAGCTAGGATGCATGCATCCAATCTTCTCCTCATTGACTGCCGAACACCAGGGTTGTTTCTTATTGCATCACACCTATCAATTATCCTATTTCTCAAATGTTTTTCATTTTCCACTGGAATAGTGTAAACTAATGTCTTCAAATGGCTCCATAGGAAAAAATCCAAGGGATTCAAGGCTGGCCATAAGTAAGGTCCACCTCGTCCAATCCGACGATCTTCATATTTTGCGTTTAAAAACTCACGAGCAACCACACTAAAATGTGTTGGTGCGCTATCGTGCATGAACCACATTACATTTCTCGTTTTCAATGGTAGGTACATCCTCTAGAAACCCAGGTAGTGATTCTTCCAAAAAATTTCGATACACCTCGGCGGTAAGTCTTCCCGGTAGAAATACCGGTCCAATTAGCCAGTCACCTACAATTCCAACCAAAATGTTTAATGAAAATTGATGTTGGAAACGATCTTCAAGTACCTACCGCATGTGGGTTTTCATCAGCCCACACAAGGTTATTATGGAAGTTCCTAATTGTATTTCTGGAGAAATTTGCATCATCGGTAAAAAGAATCAGCGCCAGTAGTTCAGGGATTTGAACCAATGTATGCAGATATGCAGAAGCCATTGACAAAATGCAATACGTGGAGGAAAATCAGCAGGAATAAGTGCCTGAACGCGCTGAATATGGTATGGATACAAGCACTACTGCTTCAAAATTTTCCACACAGTCCTATTACTGACATATTGAACGCATTTGCCTTTTTTCTGGTAGAAGTACCTGGGATCGTCCTCTACCACGTTTAGCACATTTTCTTCCAATTCTACCGTTGTTACTAGCCTCTAACGAATTCCAATTGGCAAGTCCATATATAAAATGCATATCAGTCATCTCGGCGTTCGTATAGCGATTCATATTAGAGTAGAGAGCTTCACTAAGAAATGTTATGCCTATACATATAAAAAAAATAAAATTATATTTATTTATACTTACCAAAATTGCGCACGCGAAACGAAAATTCGCCAGAAAAATTAACTTCACGCGCTTTCTTCGCTGCAATCGCGCCACTGATCACTCGTTCAAACCTGTCTTAAAAATCATAATTATACGAAGGGTTATGCGCGCGCGATTGAACGGACTTTTCTAAATTCGCGCGGTTAAAACTTCTCGTGTAAAGGCCGCTATTACGCTCAGCTCGGAGGCAGATTAGGAAGCCAGTGCATTTAAACGACTATATACTTTTTGCCCTTAACTGAAAATTCTTTTGTTGGAGCAGTGCATTCTAGCGAGCAAATGATTGGCGAGGTGCCATGAAAGAGGAATTAGGATCCCTGACAGAAAACGATACCTGGAATCTTGTTAAGCTGCCGAGTGGTAAAAAGCTTATCGGTAATCGTTGGGTTCTACGAATCAAGGCAAGGCCAGATGGATCTATAAAACGATTCAAAGCAAGGTTGGTTGCAAAGGGCTATGCACAAAAACCTGGAGTCGACTACGACTTAGCGTGGCAGCATCAGAATGCATCTTATGCAGTTTGATGTGCGAACTGCGTTTTGTACGGGGAGCTTAAGGAGAAAGTTTTTATGAAACAACCCGAGGGTTTCGATGATGGAACAGGGCGAGTGTGCCAGCTAAAGAAAAGCATATATGGTCTTAAACAATCACCTCGGTGCTGGAATAAGCGTCTTATGGATTTTATGCTGCAAAAACAATGTTTTGTCATGCAGATCCGTGTTTGTTTATAAGAAATACAAGTAAAAGTAAAATTTCAGTAGGCGTGTATGTGGATGACGTACTTGTAGCATGTAACGATGCTAGTGAGATAAAAGGCTTTCTGTGTGAACTGAAAAACGAAGTTAAGATAACAATGAACTGTGTTTTAGGTATAGAAGTTTTACAGTTAAATAGTTGTATTTTTATAGGACAACAAGCATATGTCAAGAGAATCTTGGAGGGATTCAATATGGAGGATTCAAATTCGGTGACAACTTCATGTGATGGCAGCATTCAAAGCCTCGATTCCGATCCAGAACTGAGTGGAGAAATTCCTTACCGAGAAGCTGTGGGCAGTTTAATGTACCTATTAGTAGCAACAAGGCCAGATATTGCGTACGCTGTAAACATGGTTTCAGAGTTCGTAGCTAATCCAAAAAAATCAAACTGGCAAACCGTAAAGCGTATATTTCGATACCTTAAGGGAACCATGGAATATGGCTTGTTATATTATCACAAATCACAAATCTGATATATTGGAAGCTTTTAGTGATGCCGATTGTGCTGGCGATGTCAGTACAAGACCCTCAAGAACAGGAGTGGTTTGGTTAATATTCCGGTGGAGCCATAGCCTGGTCAAGTCAGAAACAAAGAAGTATCGTTTTGTCTACTGAGGCTGAATACATTGCAACAAGTGAAGCAGTTAAAGAAGTTATTTGGCTTAAGCGCCTGTTAAATGAAGTAACAAAATTGAGAAGAGTTCCATCTTTCCAAATGGATAATGCAAGTGCGCTTAAATTGGTGAAAGATCCAGAATTTCACAAACGATCCAAGCACATCGAAATAAAGTTTTACTTTATTAAAGAGAAGTACAATGAAGACCAGGCGGTAGATATGGAACATGTGGATGGTGTTAATCAAATAGAAAACATTCTGACCAAACCTTTACCACGTTTAAGATTTCAAAACATTCGGAGAATGCTGGGAATTTCTTGCCAACAAAATATTTTGGGAGGAAGTGTTGCAGTTTTATAAGTACACAAAACATTTTATGTTGGTAGTTAGCGACTTTTCATATTACTATTTCGGTATGTGCGAGTGACATATAAGTATATTGTAGTTGTTACAAATTTCTACTTTAATGTATTTCTGGCCCTGTTAACTAATTAAACTGAATAAAATCAGTGCTCTGTTTTATTATTTACAACACCTTCAGTTTAGTTTGTTCTTTGTTTATTTGTTCGTTATAGTTTTTCGCTATTTGTTCTGATTCAGTTTTTGCGTTTTGATGACTATTAATTTTGTTCGTTAAATTTTGCAAATTGTCGTTATGGAGTACAGAGTACAGTTTTGTGGAATATGTAGACATGCATCTGATTTTAGGGGAGCGTCGTGGTAACTTTAATACTGTTTCTAATTTGTATTTCGAACGTTACCCAAACAGAAGACATCCAATGCTAGCATTATCCTCAACGGATTCGAGAAACTGGAAGAAGTGCGCCTACTCCAGTAGCTAACAGAGACCGCCCTCGTCGAGTATTGCTATCACAAGTTGAAGAAGATATCTTAAAGGTAGTCGAAAATGAACCAGAATAAAGCACGCAGTCCATTTTCAGCATATCTGATGTTAGCCAAAGAACCGTTCATCGAGTGTTGCAGGAAAATGGTTTGCTCCACCAAAGGGTCCAGAAATTATTACTAGAAGACTACCACCACAGAGTAAGGTTCTGCCCGTGGTTACTTCATGAGCAAGAAAGGGATCCTGGTTTCATTGGACATACCTTCTGGACTAATGAATCTAAGTTCACTAGAAATGGAGTATTTAATATGCGTATGTAACATACACCAATGCGCCGACGAAAATCCACTTTACTAAACGAATCATCAAGTTCGGTTTAGCGTTAATATGTGGGGCAGAATTATTAGCAATAGGCTTATACGACCACATATTTTGCTCCATCTCCTATATGCGAATAATTTTGTTGAATTTTTAGACACAGATTCATGTTCGGCATTCTATTATTACTTATTATTTATGAATGCATAATGCACATTGAGAATACCATGAAACAGGTGTAGTGTGCCTGTATACATTCACTGATATTAAATCAAGTGTTGCTAAGTTTACAAAACTTCAATTAACAATTCTTCATAATTTCATAACACTACACGTGTTGGCCTAAACCAGTTATACAATTTTTTGTCCAGTTTTTGATGCAGATTCGCGTGGTGCAAATATTATCTGCCCTTTAGGATTCGTCCTATAGTTGTCACGCCCAACAAACAGATCAAAAACACTCAACAACTTTATTCATTTTGTTCATCTTTTGCTTAACATTTAAATCCGTTTGGTAAAATTTCTATGTTGTGTTATTATACAATGAAATGTGAAAGCCTTAAGAAGCTAAAAATTTTAATAAAAAGGTTGTAAGCTAATAAATTGCCGTATTATTCTCAGATTAATGAGATTCAATTATTACCCATAAGACGTATTTTTATCCCCACAAACATCGTCTTTTACAAGCCGTTTATCGTTTATTTCTCAGTCTCCCTTCTAGGCATCGCTTCCTAAAAATTTTTATATGGTAGTATCGAGATTTTTCTGGAGAATTATTTCCTTACTTTTTCTGTTCTTTTACATTCTTTCCCTGCAGGTATTTAATAATATAAACGAGAACAACTCAACTTTTAATAGTTTCTACATAGTTCGGTCTAATTAAAAAATAATAATAAACAACCGGTTTTATCACAGAATTGTATTGTGGAAGTAATTCCAAGGCACACTGTGTTGAATGTAGCAATAAATCGTATTACTGTAAGCCCGAGATTCCCAAAGAAACGTCAAAATCCCCAAGGGAAGCTTGAGAAAGTTGAAAGAATGTTTGATTTTGTCTTAGATAAAAGGCATAGTACAGTCCTTCAGGCACACCTACGCACCTTTTTTTACGCGGATTCTGCTTTCATATATTATATTACAAGCTTCTACATATTCTAAACTTAAACTGATCCTAACATTTTATGGATTACATTTTATTTGATCAATTTAATAACTAGTTATAGCAAGAATACTATTAACTAATTTTTGTTTTATTTTTACTAATATTTATTTCTACATTAATTTTAAGATATGCAACACGAATGACTTTCCATAAACACTCTGACCTTACAATAATCAATTTAGAATAAGGTATGAGCTGCTGTATTAAGCTTAAATTTAATTATTATGATTATTTACTTTAGTTAATTACTTAATCATATGCCTTTATACCATTAGGTGTAAGGCAGATTTATTAAACATTACACATTAAATGATTATTAAATGAATTAAATTAAATACATAAAATTAGGAACTAAAACCCATCATCGTCATGTCCTTTTGCGGTTTAGGTCTTGACCGCTTTCATCAACGTTTTATGGGTGGTCCTGCGCTTCTAATCGTCCCTTGGATTTATATTCGTGCAGTTTCTTCGGCATTCTGTCTCCCTCAATTATTTGGTCTTTCCCTCCTTTTTATATCTCCCCACTTTCTCTTCTAACTGTTCCACTTTCTCTTCTAACTGTTCCACTTTCAAATCATCTCGTATAGTTTCCTTTCTTATTCTGTCTTCTTTAGTTAATCCCATTTTTCTTCTAAGATCATCTTCACTATTCTTTTCTATGTTCTTGTTCGTTAGTTTTTGTTGTTGTCTAGTTTTTGCTTCCATATAGTACTACCGATACTACCAATGAATTATTCAAGCGAATTTGAGTATTTAATCTTGCTTTATTTTTAAATGTTTCTAAAATTACTCCATACACACTTTTACATAATCTCAAGTACTTTCAAAAGTAATGTCACATCCTTTGATTTGGCTATCTCTTTGCGCCAATGTACTCTCACTTCGTCTTTCCAACTGAAATTCTTCCGTCATATTTTCTTATTATTTTATCAAGAAGAAGTTATTATTTTTGTAGTATATTTTAGTCCTTCGCGACCAGAGCTTGGTTGTTCGCAAAAATAAAAAAATAGCGTGTTTAATGAGTAGCGTCCACATATTTTGATTCCCTTTGGGACCACATGTGCTATCATTCTCAGATCTTTTGGTGAATATATATGTTAAAAGTGTGTGGATCATAAGGGACGCCCTTAACTTACACCTCTATTTATGTTTTTAATTTTTAGCCATAATGATTTCTATTTACATACCTAATCAAAAGCTTTTTAAAAGTCGACAAACGCTAGCTGAGTTTGGAGGTTAAATTCGCGCGCATGAAGTTAGCGTCGACTCTCCCAGCGTCGACCCTATTTGCGTATAACCGAACTCAACTCAAGATAGCCATTGAGACTTAAAAGAAGTGTTTGGGACACTTTCATCTACTACTCCACAAAAAAATTAAAAATGCACGCCACTAGAACCCTCTCAAAAACAACTTGCCGGCAATTAATGTAACTCAGTAACAAATTTTATATAAAAAAGTTCTTTTTAGAACCTCACATCTTTAGAAAATAAGTTCTGTTATGTTACAATCGAGTAACTAACTTAATTGCTTTTAGTGGATTTAGATATTATAACGGGTAGGCCATGTGTTGGTGTTTTTTTTAATGAAAGAAAACACACATATCGAGAGCAAACATCGGAAATTTTTATTGAAAATGAAAGTTGAATCTATTGCAATTAAGTATGTATGAAAAACAATATCATTCATATGACCTCCATGACTCAGACTGCAGGCCTGCATCCGAAGGTCGTCATTTTCGATTACTTTTCCCAACAGAAGTGGATCAACGGCCTCAATTTCTTGTTGCTCTTTAGGTCTTGAATTATTCTTGGATGAATAACATACATTTTTCCTGTCAAATAGCCCCAAAGAAAAAAGTCTAACGGTGTCAAATCGCAAGATCTTGGCGGCCAATTCACATCAGCGTTTCGTGAGATTATTCGATCACCGAACTTAGTGCGCAACAAATCGATGTTTTGACGTGTTGTGTGGCTCGTAGCGCCGTCTTGTTGAAACCAAAGCTCATTCACATTCAATTCGTTCAATTTCGGCCATAAAAAGTTCGTTAACATGTCACGATATCGTTCGAAATTCACTGTAATGGCGAAATGTAACTTTTACAGAACGCCCGTTTTCGTAGTAAGTTTGGATGATTAAAATGCGTTGTTCTGTTGTTAATGACTCCATGTCTATAATTGTACTACTTTATACTTGGCATCTGTAAAAACAAAAATTCATGGCATGCGTGTTTTTACAGATATTTTGAAAGTTTAAAAAAACAACAGATGGTCCACCCTTTATTAGGAGCAAAGATCAAGATTGACTAATAAGTGAAAAATTGACCAGAACGAGTTCTGAACAATGCAAAACATCCAAAGACCTAAAAATATTTTTAAGCAGGTTTTAGTAGTGTGACTTTTTTAATTTAATGTGGAGTAGTAGATAGAAATGTGCTAAATACTTCCCACAAGTCTCAATTAACGGCCCAAATTAATTTATGAAATATTAATTAAAACGCGATAGCGCCTGCAAACGCTATCCGACTATTCTGGCTGTACAAATTCTAAGTTATGTTTGAAAGGGTTCTAGTGACATTTACTTTTTTTAATTTTTTGTGAAAGAATAGAGGGGAGTATGCTAAACATTTCCTATAAGTCTCAATTAATTATCCAAATTACTTTACGAAATATTAACTGGAAACCGAACTTCTTGTTTGTGTTCTGCAGTGCAGGTTGCCTATCATGAGTACGGTTATATGCAAATAGAGGCAACGCTGGGAGAGTCGACGCTAAGTTCATGCGCGTCCTTTTTTCGATGAGTTGCTGTAGTGCAAACATCTTATCGATACTGGATCGGCCTTTACGGAATCCACTTCGACAATTAATTTATTTTCAACGATTGCTTGAAGTCATTTGCTTACTATTTTTGCATATGTTTTATAATCTGCATTTCAAAAGCTTCTTCTTCTCGAAGTAGCGTACTCTTTACAAGACGTTGCCGGTCTTCTCTCCACATGTCTGTAGTGTGCGTGTCAAGTAGCCCACAGACATAGAGGACATACAGCTTAACGTGGGCTCCGCACCACTGACGTGCCTGCACTTCTACTCCAGAAAAAAACTTGCTAGGCAGAAATAGCTCGATGGTTTGACATTACCTTCCAAGGGAAGACGTCGGGTATTTCCGATGTTTGTGTGACCCTGGGAATCGAACCCGGACCAATCTTAATCTCAGTAGTAAAACGCACGCTGAACCAACTGAGCCACAACCGCGACGTTACACCGCGTTTACACCTTCATAATTTTTGGAATTGTCTCTACTGCCTTTCTGATGAATCGGCTGGATTATGCTATCCATCCTGTAGGCATACTTGCATGTTACCGACACTTATTAAATAGATGTAATAATTTTTGAAGTAATCCTCCATATTTGTATAATTCCATACTTAAGCCAACGGTTGCTGCAGCTTTCTTTCATTGTACTTCTTTAGGGCCTCATTTAGTTCATTTAAGGTTATAGAATCAATATTGCTATTATATGCGGCTTCGTCTATTTTTTCCCTCTCAATGTCTTCGTCTGTCCAGAGTTCTTTGTAGTCTTGCATCTTCTGTGAAGATATTTATTTTTGCTTTGTCCTTTTTTTCGGAGATGTCTTATCACTTTGTTGGTTGTACAGGTCGTTTTCTAACTCGCTAACAACATTTTCTCAGTTTTCTCGCTGAGATTCCAGAACTGCCCTTTTTGCTATATTTCTTTTCATCATCCTCATAAATTTCCACTTTGCCATTGTTCTGAATCCATCTTAGGTCTAATCATTTTTTTTTGTTATTTTCAATCTTGTACTCAAAAGTTCTTTTGTTGATTGTATAATGCTTGTTGAATATTTTCATGTTCCGTTTCAAAATCTTCGCTTATATCCTGTAATACCAAATACTAGGTTTAGTTTGTGTATTGCTGTCTTTTGCTGAGGTCTTGCAATAGTTCTATTTTGAGCATTTTGATTTTGGTTTTTGAAGGTTCTTGTTCTTGTTCCCCTATACACATCGTTGGCGAATTTTTCATTTACTGGGATGCAATCATATATAAGTGATCTTCCTCCGTTTTTGCTTCCAGTGTGCTAGTTGATCAACTTATTCTTAAAAAGCGTTACCCGTTTGTATTTGGTGTATTTGTCCATATTTCCCTACTATTTGCTTCATATATAGGTTGATTGTCCACTAGCATTTAGGTCACTTGCTATGATTATCTCATTATATTTGTTTATTTTATTTGTCACTTCCTGAATATCTCTAGAAAATGTTCCACTTTCCTTGGTTTATCCTTCTTCAGGGGCATACATTCCGCAGATAGTAGTGAATCCATGTTCTATTTTGATTCCGAGTTCTATTCTATTATTTTCAAAAGTGTAACTTTTAATAATCTGTAACTTTTTCTTATTAGTATCGCCACTTCAGTTTTTACTCTCGTCTTTCTTGGTACTCCACTATAGACCATTATAGTTATTAATTTCTTTTGTTCCTTTTAGCTTCCCTTTTGTTTCTTCCATTTACATGAGTTGGGACCGCCTTTACCCAGACTACTGATCAGTTAAGATTTTTTTACATGGCTACTAAAACTACGAGACAAAAGAGCTCCTAAAGTAAATGTTCGAAGTGTTTCCCTTTCTTTATTTTCTCTTCGCATCGAATGAATGCCCCTGAAGGAATTGCAGAGCAATATACAATGATTCGTTGGCGTAATTGATCTTCATATTCAATAAGTACAGTGCAAACGGCTTCCTTAACTACGTCCCGTAGAAAATAAACTAGCATTGCCAACTCAAGGCTAATAGCTGCTCAACGATTTGTTGTTCTATCCCTTTATTGCAAACACTTCTATTAAGTAACATCTTACATTCCTGAGGTGATGCAGAGCAGCTCCATCATTAAAACCCCACATATTGCTTCTTATATTTAAAAGAACGCCATCAAAAAGAGCTGGAAAATTATTTAGTAAAAAAGTCTTCGTTTGTAACTTATCGAAGTTTGGTTTTAAGTTTAAAAAGCTAACCGTTTTGGCATAAGTTCTTGAAAACCTAATTTATCTATTTATCTTCTATTCCGGAATTTAATAGCATACAGTCGCGTAGCTTCTCTAGATTCACCATATCCATTTTTTCCACATTTGGAAACATTTTTGCGGCTTACAAATAACACCGGGCAAAATACGAAATTTACTTTGACAATTCTACAGCTTTAATACACAATAAATGATACACATAGATTGTTGTGATTATCAATGTAAGTATGTTGCCTATAATTCAGTCAAAAGATTCGAACATTAAAAATGTATGTCTCTCATTTTTTCCCCAAATTTCTACCCGCCTCACGCTTCTAGCTATAAGCAAACGTACAAGTTAACTCGTGAAAGACTCACGACATTGTACAGTAAAGTATAATTTTATCTCGTGACGCCTTACTCACTCTGAGTAAGTAATTACCCACTGTTGCCATAAGGTTTACGTGTAATATGTAATAGTTATAGCTTGCATTTTCAGAGCCATAAGGTATCGAAACTAACACCCCGCGAGGGAGCACAGCCGGCTACATGGAGGGTTAAGGCCTCCTAAGTCGCTTCTCATACCCCGGTTGTTTCGTACACTATACATACGGGGTGGTGTGGTAAGCACCACGCCTTCGACAACCGCCTACCTACCCTGCTCCGCTACTGTGTTTCGGTTCCCAACTATTTACAGTGACTGAATAGGCCACCCGCCGAGCATTCGGCTCGGATTTGACCCCGATACCGTCTGCGCTGTAGTCGAATGCCTCCACCACACGGCTACTCCGGTGATAGAGTCAGTAAGGGGTCGCGATTTAAATGGACATGCTGTATGCACTCTTATTGAATATGGGAAATTTAAGAGATTTACGGTAAATAACTACTTCAACGCCGTTAAGACAGGAAACTTTAATGCCTATATTTATACGATATTCTACAGAATTATGTTTGAATAAAATTAAGAATTTAACTAAAATTACTTGCATTCCAATAAGCTTTAATGTTGCAGTCTGCCGTTCTTTAATATTGACTCGTGTTCAGTTCCAAACCAATTAAAACCCGATTTGAAGTTAACATTCCGGAGGAATGTTTGAGACAAGCTTATTTGTTGCGCAAGCAAATATTTGTTTAAAACCCTTTGAGAGCCGCGGGGTATATCTTAGTTTCTAGTACGGCAATAATATTAATCGTAAGTTATCTTTTGCTATTCAACTTCGAGATCTCAAATTTTAAGGAATTAAATTTTATTTGGAAATTTGCGTCATAATTTTAACGATAGATGAGATATGAATAACTGAGATAAATAATTTACTTATTTGGAGCTCTTTCTGCATGAACATTCTGAAAGACATGCGTAGAAAAAGACAAAATTGTGTTAAAAACTAAAGAGATTCCCGTTTTATAGGAAAAAGGCCGAGAAAATGCTAAACGAGATAATCGACAACATTTGCATTTATCTCGTTTAATTAGCAAAAAATCTGTAGACGATTAAAGTGGAAATTAAATTGTTCTTGTGCAGTAATTGTTATCCCAACCCCGAATACCTACTTAATTTGTCAAGTTGCGAATGCTTAAAATTCTTTTTTTAGTTTAAATTAATTACATTCAAGTTAAAATCGCCGGGAATTAGATTTCGTGCATCGGCGTGTTTTAAAGATCGATATTGACCAATAAATTCCTTTTCTTCTCAACTGTCCGTTGCTAGCTGCAATTCTATAAATGCCAAGTGATTAACGACTCCTTCTACATGGCGTTTTTATAAGGACAACAACAAAATGAGGCACGAATTTGGCAAAGAATGGCTGTTTTGTTTTGCTTTTAATACGAGAACGGTTGGTCGTAAAGTAAAACTATTCATTTAATCGGCAGCATAAAGTTTTTGTCAGAATAGTTCTTTTACCGGATCTAACCCTGTTTACACATAAAGTATCATATTAGTAAAGACTATCTATTATAAGGAATGTCGACTTTCATACATACTATAAACTTCTATAAATTGGGTTGCAGAACTATATTTTTAAAACGGGATATACTGTTTCGCCTAAACTTCATATCTGGTCAAGAATTTTCATCTAATCACTAATCGTTGAAGGGCTCTGTGGGTCATAAGTAGAGACTGGAAAATATGTAGTAAAGGATGAGCAAAATATGTATGTAATATGCACTAAAAAATAGCCAATATACCTATGTATTAAAAACTTGAAAATATGCATTTAAAAATTAACAAAAACATGGCTATGTAAGAGATAGTAAAGAAGAAAATTATTAAAAGTCTAGTTTTAGTCCAGTCAATAGAGACAAAAAAATGGCTTTACCTTACAAAAGGTCGGGGAAAGTTTATACTTGGCAATTTTGTTCATTTTGGGGCCCTAATGAAATCCTGAAATTTGTAAACACGAAAAGTTGCCGCCGGCGCCGCCATCTTGGAAAATGGCGGCCAAAATCGGGTTTTTTAAAAATCTCTCGTTTCCGCTGCATTTTACAGTAAAAATAGCTATATACAAGTTGTAGAGAATAAAATTTCTTACAACTTTTGTATAAAACAAATTTTTCTTAGGTCAATGTTTTTCAAGTTATGACAGAGGAAATCGGGGTAGCCATGACCGAACCATCGAAGGTGCGACACGACTGTAAACTACAGACACACTAAACTGTGTATTCCAGGCGTTCCAGGAAACATTCCGCCAAATTCTGATCCCTCACACAGGTAGCACATGTTTGCAAGTCTTCTTGTACAGAGTGTCCAAAATTCGACGTACATGTATGGGTAACTTTGTTATTTGTACAGATAGCTACGGCAAAACCGATTGCACGTTATTGAGCCAACTTTTTGCGACTAATTCAATGGTCGAAACAGAAATGGGCTATCTTCTTTTGTTTTCGGGTTGTTACGCTAAATTGAAACTTACTCCAATTCTACGAAGTCTTATAACTTCTTTATTTATAGAAATATCAGTATAGTAATGAGGTTATTTATAGATATTTTTACGTAAATTCCAGTGGCGTACATAGATTTAAGTTATAAGGACTTATTAGAATTGAAGTAATTTTCAATTTAGCGTAATAACCCGAAAACAAAAGAAGATCGCCAATTTCTGTTTCGACCATTGAATTAGTCGCAAAAAGTTGGCCCAATAACGTGCAATCGGTTTTGCCGTAGCTATCTGTACAAATAACAAAGTTACCCATACATGTACGTCGAATTTTGGACACTCTGTACAAGAAGACTTGCAAACATGTGCTACCTGTGTGAGGGATCAGAATTTGGCGGAATGTTTCCTGGAACGCCTGGAATACACAGTTTAGTGTGTCTGTAGTTTACAGTCGTGTCGCACCTTCGATGGTTCGGTCATGGCTACCCCGATTTCCTCTGTCATAACTTGAAAACCATTGACCTAAGAAAAATTTGTCTTATACAAAAGTTGTAGAAAATTTTATTCTCTACAACTTTGTATATAGCTATTTTTACTGTTAAATACAGCGGAAACGAGATATTTTTAAAGAATCCGATTTTGCCGCAATTTTCCAAGATGGCGGCGCCGGCGGCAACTTTTCGTGTTTACAAATTTCAGGATTTCATTAAGGCCCCAAAATAAACGAAACTGCCAAATATAAACTTTCCCCGACCTTTTGCAAGGTAAAACTACCTATTGACTGGACTATTTATTAAGTACCTAATCGTTTTATTAATATTTTACATTCATACACATAATAAACTTATACAATATTATACAGGGTGTTTGCAGTCTTACAAACAAATCGAACGTATTAAGGAATGTTATCTTTAATTTAATTACTTATTATAACAACGAACAATCATAAGTATACTTGTTTGTGTTTTCCGGCGCTAAATTTTGTCGCCTATCGTTCAAAAGATGCTTATAAATTGAAAAAGATCTTTCGACGTCACATGAAGTGACAGAGGCAAAATTAAATAATTGAAATAGATTACAAGGTATACGTATAGGTATCTAAATCATCACATCTATAAAAATTGCTGTCCAATAATATAGAACTATTTTTTTAGTTTTTCAAAACCTTCATTTTTCGACAAAACTGCCAAAACTTTTTTTTTATTTTTGTAGGTACCGTCCTTTCCTCTAACGTTATTTACTTTTGTTTGAACTTCATTTAGCAACTCAACTGCATCAGCCAAACATATGGAAGCATTTTCTAACTTGGTTATTGCTTCAGAAAGTATACTACCATGAGATCGAAAAAAAGATGATTCTGAGCAGGCCTTGACTAGTACAACACGATTGGCAAGACTGATTTCAAAATATGGCAGTAGGTTAGAGGTTAATAAATGTCAAATAAATTAAAACACAAAACAGTATTTATTTAGGGAACAAACTGAAAACTAAGATGAATACATGTTAGAGTAGGTGTTCAAAATGTGATCCTTCACTAGTATTACAACGATAAACTTAAATAATTTTGGAAACAAGATTGCAAAACTGACTTACATTTGAAATGTCACTGTCACATTATAATTCATAGGCATTCTAGAACCAGTGTAGCCAATCGTGTTGTACTAGTCAAGGCCTGCTCAGAATCATTTTTTTTTCGATCTCATGGTATAATCAGCTTTAATAAAAGCTAACTTACTTTCAATTGTTTTTTCTACGAATATGGCCTGACATTTTTCAATAGATCTACAATTCTTAGGGTCAAAACTAAAAATTTCGTCTTTAATATCGTTAAAGTTATCCGATAGAAATGTAGCAGCATTTAAGCAAGTTCCACATCTCGTTAACACTGGTTCTGAAGGTAACGGAGTGTTTGGAAGCTTGTCTTTATAGAATTGAACACGTAAAGGCGCTTTTACAAAAACTTTTTTTACGTTGCATACTAACTTGTTTACTAATGGAAACTGTAACCGCACCGCTTCCGCCACTAAACAGGAATAATGAATCAAATTTGGCGGAAAATACTATGATTCTGTCCTGCTTCCATCATATATGTAGCCACATCACCCAAAAACAGTACAATCTTTTCCGTAGGTAACGTTTCAGGTACAAATAACTGAATTCAAGAATCATTTACAAATCTTGATATAGGTCCATTATTTGTTCTATCCAACTGTTTCACAGCAACCGAATGTGCTTTTAGTAGTGTTTTCACCGTCCAACACTCCAACAATTAAATTAGCGATGTAACGTCCTATGCTATCGGTGGTTTCGTCAACTGAAATCCAGAAATATTTCCCTAGTATTTCCTTTGTAACATTTTCTAAAGCCTCTTGGTAATTTATATCAACATATTTCTTTCTGATCGTGGAAGAACTAGGCACTGATACTTCTGGATCGTTTGGATAACAGTGGGTTTTCAGAAAATGTTGAAATACGCTACGTTCTAGCTTATGAATTGGAATATCACAACTTAAAAATAAATTGCTTAAATCTTTTGAAAATAGGGCTTGCTTAGTGGGACCGTTTTTTGTAGTCAACATATTTGCTGTCGGGGCGTTGAGCTGTTTTCAAGAAGCTTTCTCTTAAATGCAGTGAAGTTCCTGCATGCTGATCTAGTTGAAATTTAATTTGGGTGGTATCTATTATAGAAATGAAAAATTAAAAAACATGGAATTCTAATATTTATACGTACTTACCCTCTTATCACATATTACACAAAGCACAGCTTCTGCATTTATGAATTTGAACTCGCTTTTATTGGCTATCCACAGTTTCACAAGAGTAGATTTATCTTTTATTTTCTTCAGGCGTTTTACACTAGGTACTACTTGTTGCAAAGATCACTTTCAAATGGAACAATTTTTCAACGTTTAAACAAATTTACCCCACTACATTTAATAAGGGTATTTTTTAAAATAATTTAAATTCTTAATGACCGTTAGTAAAACATAGAAATATTTAATCTCCTACATCCGTCAAATAGTCAATAGCTCATTATAACCAGCTTAAGAATTTATAATCCTCCAACCTTTACCCAGTCCATCCACCTTATCGTTAGCATTCATGAGTCATCGTTAAAATCTAGTTTTGAGGGATATTTGTTGAAATATGTATTTTACATATAACAAAATGTTGTTATATGTGTCTATTTGTAAATATATTTTTATCCCAAAAGAGTTGGTATATGTAGCTACATATGTAATATGTATTTTACATATTTTCAGTCTCTATTCATAAGTCATAAGGTCTTCATTCTAGTATCCTTTTTGTCAAGTTTTCTCAACATAACATAACTTGCACGACCATCCATTCACTTGGAAAGTAACTTGTTCTAAAAGCTACACTGAAGATCCATGTAATGGCTTTATAGGGTTTTTCGGATAGTTGCAACAGAATTTTACTAGTAATTAAGTTGAATTCTGGCGCTTTTGTTATGTTTGTTTCCGGTCGAATGATATACTTTACCTCTTGAATTTTAATTCTTACCCTTGGAGGACACACGTAATTTGGTGCTTCAAGAAATTTCTCAATTTCTACGTCCTTTACTATGCCTGGTTCTTTTGGTAATGGCTGGAGGACATTTTCTGGATGCTCCGCGAATGGTTCTGTTTTCTCCATATCTGTTCTTGCACATTCATTGTTCTGTTTTCTGATCAGTGACCATTTTTATTGCGGTGTTTGTATCTTCTTAATAGCCTTCCATAGTAAACACTCAGTTACCTCAATAATCGATAGCCTGCTAAGATATTCTTATATCGAATTGGTTTTAATTTCGCTTATCAGTTTCTTTAACTCTATTGTTGCTTTATTGAATGCAGCCTTGTTTTGTACTACTCTAGTAGTTTGTCATCTTTTTAACATTGGAAATGTTTATGCGCTCGTATATTGGACAGAGTTACAAGAATTTGAGTAGGTTTCGCGACATCAAACCGTGACCGAAAGTGTGTTACGAGCTTCGACTCCAACCCGATGATCTCATAATAACAAACATTAGAATTATTCGTAATAAAACTGCGTAAAGAAGAATAGACAAGGTCTGCTACAAGTGTAAGGAAATTTTACAAGAAACTCATAATCGTATTACAAACAGATACAAACTGATTAAATATGTATTTTCTTTTGTTTATTTCGTTTACTAGCTATTTATGGTACCAGTGGCGTACCTATCTTTGGGAGGCGGGGGGACAATATGTCTTGAAGGCGCCTTAGAACTTAGAACCCTTAGATATTATAGGGAAAAAATGACAGGCGAAAATTATTTCTTTCTATAGAAAATTAAAGCGGCCACACCGCCACTATTTAAGAATATTTAAAATGAATGCAGGCATTATTTATCAGGGCGGTACAAAAATAAAATAAACACAATGTGGTGGCTCGGTTGTTATAAGGAATTTATACCGGCCGACTAATGGTATTTTCTTTTGTTGATTTAGTTTAATAGCTATTTATGGTACAAGTGAATGAAGCGAAATTTTATCCACGAAAGTAAAAGTTTAGCTCACGAGGCGCAGCCGAGTGAGCTAATTTCCTTGATTGAATAAAGAGAAATGTTATCCAGGAAAGGAAAAGTTAAGCTCACGAGGCGCAGCCGATTGAGCTAATTTCCTTGAGTGAATAAAATGTCTTTATTAAACAATACCTAGCAATTTAAATTTAAAGGAACCATGATTTTCATTCTAAAATTCACGTCGTCAAGGAAAGTGTGGATAAAATATTTATAGAATCAGTGTCGTCAAGGAAGTGTGGATAAAATGTTTAGCAACACTTTATCCACCCTTCACATTAAAATGTTGCTCAGATAACTAGATTTCACACATTAAAATGCCACTTTATGTGTAAGAACGGGGAAAAAATATTAATTTACTCTCAAAGGTGTGATATTTCCACAATTTCGAAGTCGTAAGTAAGTATGTTTTATATAATATTATATATGGCATTACATTTCCAATGTATCTGATGGTTGCAAGGATTGCGAAGTCTGTGAATTTTCTTATTAATTTTGTCTCCAAAGATTAATAGGCATTCTTCTTCTTTTTCGCTTACGTAGCTCTCTGGAGTTGGTACCCAAGCCGCATTTTGTTAGTGTTTTTACAACGTGGTCAATTTTAAATCGTGTATCTTGGTACTATATCTCCAAATTAATTTGTTGATCTAAATAGATCCCTTCATCTTGAAGTGGCATGCCCTTTACAGGACGTTGGTGGTCTTCTCTCCATATGTCTGTAGTGTGCGTGTCAAGTAGCCTACAGACATGGGGACCTACAGCTTAACGTGATGAGCTCTGAACCACAGAAATGCTTGCACTTCTACTTCACAGAAGATTTATTAGGCAGAAATACGTCGGTGGTTTGCCACTGCCTTCCGAAGAAAGCGGTCGGGTGTTTTCGGTGTATGTGTGACCCTGGCAATCGAACCCGGGTCATCTCAGTGGTCACACGTACGTTGAATCAATTGAGCCACGACTGCGGTAGATCCCTATTTGTCTTTTTGCTGCTAAGAGTAGGTTGTTTCTTAGTTAGCAACACCTCGAAATGCATTGCTACTATTATGGGCGAATGATCAGATGAGAAACCAAAACATGATCTTGTTTGGCAACGTTTAGGGTATGTGCTCTTCATTACCCAAAATCTAGAATATCTTGATTTTTTCACAACATTTAAAGATACCTATCGATCTTAAATAGTTATTTGTACAACTAGTAATGAAAGCAATACTTTTTTTCATTAGTTTGAAGTTTGATGTACGACGGCGAAGCCGGAGTGCATCAATCAAACGAGTTGTACACAATATTTTTTCTACACATGATACGAAAACAAGTATTTTCTTCACGATAAACCCTATGCGAAAACGCTACATTTTCTATCTAGAGATGAAAACATTTTCACTTCTAGAGATGAAAACAAGAATTCCAAATCTATGGCAACAAAATAAAAAAATGCGTGTGTTACTATGGAACCGATTAAACAAACAATTAATAATTTGCATTGACACAATTCGGTTTGAATTAAGTCGAATTAAAACTTATTTCAAACAGATAATTAAAATGTCGTAGAAAAAATAGCATTTACTACTCGACATGAAATACGTTTTTTTCGTTCGTGATTGCCCTACTCGCTGCTAACGCAGCTCGTGGGCAACTTCTCATCTCACGGAAAAAACGTCATTTTCATGTCTTGTTGTAAAATATACTATTTTTGTGTAGTCAATGGTAAACGGTCATTTTACTTTGTAGAAAATAGTAAAGTAATGTGGCATTTTACTCGTTAGCAACCTTTACTCATTAGCAACGCTTGAGTCATTAGCAACCAACACTTTATTCCTAGCAACACAGTCTGTTTGTTTACTTGTTACTATGTACGTGTTGTAGTTGCTATGTTTCCGTACAAACATAACCTTGATAAATTTAACAAATTTGTCTAGAAAATTCGAACTTTTAGTATTTACACAAAAAAATAGCGTATTCAACGCGTAAGAAAAGTGGTTTTCTAGCTTGTGAAATTGTAATTCACTCGCTAACGCTCGTGAATCAAACACTTTCCACTCGCTAGAAAACTGCCACTTTTCTTTACTTGTAGAATAATCTACTAATTTTGCTTTAATATAATTACTAAGATGATATTACTTTTGATTATGTCAAATAAATTTATGCAGATTTAAAATAATTTCAATTAAAATGTAATAAAAAACAAATAAATAGATAGCTAGGGTAGAATAAGTTAATTATTAAGAATGTTGTAACATTGTACATAAATTAAGTTAGCTAAAAAAATGGTGTTCAGAATGAAAATAAATGGTCACCAATGAGAAGAAAGGATTATTCTCATTGGCATAGGAAATGTCAGAGAACCAAGGAGACGGGAGAAAAAAGAAAAATAAACAAGTAAGAATATCTTTTTTAAAATAAGGAAGACGTATTTTCTTTTTTGAGGTCCAAAATTTATAAACTAAGTGATTTATACTAATGATACGGATATTAATGGTAATTGGAAGAGTGTCCTGTTAAACTGGATGTGGAATATTGGATAATAAAGTTAATTGAAGGTGATTTGTACTAATTATATGGATATTAATGTTAATTGGAGGAGCGTCCTGTTAAATTGGATAGTGAATATTGGTATTGAAATACTTTTAAAAGATTGCTGATTGTTGAACTTGAAATTTGGATTTTGTATTCTGTGAGCGCATTTTAAAATATTGCAATATTTAGAGATTAAGAGTGATAATTTTAAATATAAAAACTTAGCTAGGGTAGACAGGGAAATAAAATTTAAAACATTGTTAATAAATCTGCATCAAGTTATTAGAGTTATTATTGCACAAAAAAGGAACGTCTTTAACTACCCTAAAAACACGGAATCATAAGTAAGTGATTGTATCAATTTTAAAATATTCATAATTTAAAATTTAACAATGTATCGTTTAGATAAAGGATACATTACAATACATAATATGTAATTTAATCTGGTTTCATCAATTATTTATCATTATTTAAAATTTATATTACAAACAGACATAATATATTGTTGTGTATTTTGAGCATAAAACATTTTAAATAACATTAATACATTCATACAATTAACACAAACAGTTTATACAAATTATGAACATTTTGCTAACACAAGCTGACAAACACCAAGTATATAAAAATGAATACCAAGTTAGTTTTTGATGTAAAATCATTTTATTAATTGTTTATAATTTATTAATACAAATTAAATACTATAAAGTAAATATTAACAACAATTAAGTTATAAAAACGATATTTAAAGTTGACAATGAAGGATACAGATTCAAATATCCAGATTTTTATTTCAATTTACAGTACAAAGCTGATTTTTCTTGATGAAGTAGTATGTTGGAACATTTAGATCAGTTTATTGTACTAGAAATATTAAGTAAAACTAAAATCATCACGTATTTATGTAAAAAAGGTAAATTTCAAGGACAAATGTATGTAATAAATAGAAAGTCATAAATTTCTTATTTTAAAAGGTTGAGACAAGGTATAAAACATAACTAAAATGTTTTAGAGCATATAAGATTTAATTTTGTCAATAATTTAAATGTTAAAAGCAATAATTATTAAAATTATTAATAAAAATGTAAATTTGAGTAAACGTCAAATTTCAAATGCAATTATCAGCCAAACTGATAATTTTAGGGAAAATTGATAAGAGACAAAATCTCATTATTTTATCATAATTAGTAAAATTGAATAGTTTTTAATTTAGTTATTAATAATTTTGAAAAATAGGTAAATTCAAGTAGGGTTTTAAACCAAGAACGAAGTAAAGAAATTTTCTTTAAAGTTAATTTTAAATAGGTTTAGTTTAAATAAAAAATTTAGTTAAAAGTAAATGTTAGTTAGTATAAATATTTTTCATTTAGTTAATAATAAATTTTGATTAATAATTAAGCGTAATTAAGTAGTTAAAGTTAAAGATGGTTTGAAAATTGGCTAAATTTATTTATTTTACTTGGTTTTAACAAAAGAAATTACAGTCAGTTGCTCGTAAAAATCCATTGGGGATGCACGTATCTAAAACGCTCCCAAATTTTGTTATTATGACGTAGTCGTGTTCGTTTGTTTGTTCTAGAAGAATTTAAAACATATGAATGTCGGGTAGTAACGAGATGTTTTGAAACGAATATCACGTGATCTAAGAATGATTTAAATAAAAAGTGTTAAAATAATTGAATTAAAATAAAACAAAACCAATTAAAATAAATAATAACAAAGTACAAGTGAAAATTATTAATGATAAATAGTTGTAAAGATAATTTGAATAGTGTTATAATAATAATAATATTTACATTTATGTAAACGTCGATAATTAAAGCAAGTGGGTTGTTTAATTTGTTTAATGTGAATTTTCTTCGTTAAAATAAATTAGTTAAATTGTTATTTTTGAATAAAACATCGTTTTATTTAACTACGAATTTGAAGGGTGATCCTTAACATAAAACGAGGACCCTGAAAAAGAAAATAAGTTATTAAACAGTGATAAAAAAGTTATTAATAAGCAAAAGACATTTATATACAAAGACTTACCATTAAAAGTGTTGGAATTGGAATTCATGGGCTTCAACGCAGAACAGCTGGTGATGAGTGCAGCGACGTCAGACTTCAAGATTCACAATACTGTCCCGAACTTATGAGAAGACACCAGATAAGTGGATTAAAATAATTTTATTTTTCTTTAATTTGTTTTTGATTGTTGTAATTGTTGTTAAAGTAATTTATAAAGTCAGATTAAATTTTGAAAATTTTATGAAGTAATTGTTAATTTGAAACTTAATGAATTTTTATTGTGAACGTATGATTTTAAATTTATTTACTATTCAACTATCTAAAATTAATTTGTCAACATTAAATTATTGCAATCTTTTGAATACTAACTACAGCTAGAACCCATGTAAAAAAGAAAAAAACTTTGAATTGAGCTTGTAATCGATTATTGTTTGGTATTTGATTTTATGTATTTACACATACACATATGTCCACAACACAACAAGAGAACACGTATGACAAGTTCAAGAATTAGTTTTTAAAGTGTTCTGTAGTCACCTTGATTACACAACATATTTTTGGAGCCCAGTAACGTGGGGCATTCCAAAGGTTATTAGTTTTTTTAAAAAAATGTTTTGTAATTATTAGAATTACATAACAATATGTAGTTCCGTTTAAATTCCAGCTAATATGATGTAATCCAAACTAATTATATCATTTCTTATTGGAAATTTTGGCAAGCCTATAACTTTGAACTTGGATTCAGGGTAGTCAACAAGATAAATTATAACAGCTAAATCATCAGTTTCGATTCAAATCTCATCCAATTCACATCAGTAGGAATGGTCTCAATATATTACATTTATTATTACAAACTTTTATATGTTTAATCAACTACCATTTCATACGAGCACCATTTAGCATAACACAGAAATGGATTTATACCTTGTAGAAATTATACTCCTTTATACTACATATCGTATAACATAAAAGTAATATTTTAAAATGCAAAGGATTTTTGCAAATTAAGAATTTTTGGAGTGAATTTTAATATTTTCTTTGGTGGTTTAAAAAAAATCATTGTGTACTTAGTTAGCGACCTTCTAAAGGGTGCGGATGCGAACAGCCTTGAGTTGATGCAGTGAAAGCTACATTTATAAAAGCTTATCTCGTCTAACCCTGCCACGAATTGATGCCGGAGCACAAGGAATGGTCTGCTCCGCCTGTATTCACATTTATAACTATCAATTTTCAACCTAAACTTCTCTAAAGTTTTAGTTTAAACTTTCGCAATTCTAGTAATGCACCGACGTAAGATATTCCCTAAAAAGTTTTCCTTGTTTTTCGGTATTATTTCGAAGCCTCGAGTTAATCAGATATCTTTAATAAAACGATTTAAGTGTGAAAGTATATTTGTACGGATTAGGGAGTTGTTGGCAAACCATAAACAGATAGTATCCCCAATCCATCTTCTTTCCTCTGTTTACTTAATATGGCTGTAGCTTCAATGGAGTCGATAAGTGCTTTTAGCTGAAGTGGCATCATTTTCGAATTTTGTTTCTCCTCGTTCGTAGATAACTTAGTAGTTTTAGTGCAAGAGTGAATCCTTAAAATTTTGTCTGCTCTTAAACTGGAAGAAGTAAATCAAATGTTTCCTTAAAGCTTAATTTCGCAGAGGTTTTTTAGTAGATAATAATTTATTTTTAATAAAAAGTTGGATCACAATATCAGATTAAGACATGCCGAAAAAAATATCGAAAAAGTTTATTAGTTTACCTGTTATCACATCTTTTAGAGTCGATATTATTTTCTAGCCTTTTAAAAGACCACTTATGGAATTAGCAAGTTTAATATGAATAATGATACCTTTTATGCTGTATTTTTGGATAACATAATTTTATTTGTTGTTATAAAAATCATTTTGCATAAAATAATTATTTTAATAGAATTCTAAACTGCAGCAAATTTTACTCAATAAATAGTATTATTTTTAAATGACTTCCAATGCGTCAATTCAATTAAACAATCCAATTAAAATTATGTTAATCATGTTGTCAAATCAAAGGTATCTACTTGCGGTTAATTCTCTTTTCTTCCAAATCGGAGTGGTGGTAATAAAGAAAGCTAAGAAATTGTAGAACATTGCAATTAACACTTGTCATTATCCCTTATTCACTTAAGTACCCCCGCCGAATAACAAACGTAGGGAAATACTCGGCAGCTGCGACAACTTGCAAAGGCAAAAAAACAAAAATTGGTTTCTGATAACTTACAATAATCAAAGTAGGTATACCCGGTGTCAACGAAACCTGGGGCACTCCATAATTTTTTTATTTTTTAAGATATCAACATGAAATTTGGTATATGTAATATAATTACTCTTTAAATGGCATTTGTTGACATAGAAAACAAGTTTCTGTCACTTCCGGTTTCGCCGAAATTGACATAAACTTTGTTATTTTAAATTGAACACCCTGTATATTTATACATTTTTGGAATCTCCATTCAATTTTACGTATGGTATATCAAGTTCGAAACATTATGACAAAGTAACTACTTGCAGAAGAGTTTATTTATTAATCTAGGATGCCATGACCTGCGTAAAAAGTCAGGGTGCTACGACACTCAAAACAATTGTTTTAGCACTTCAACTATAGCAAGTCTGTCACTTGACAGAAACGCGTGTTCTACGTCAAAAAATGTCATTTAAAGAGTATATTACATATACCAAATTTTATTTTGATATCTTAAAATATAATTTATAAAATAGGGGTGCCCCAGGTTTCATTGACACCCGGTATCGTATACAGATTGTCTGCAGGTACTAGGTACACACGGTAACTAGATACAGAGACGGTTTAAAATTTTAAGTGGTTGTTAAGTAACACACCCTTGTGATTAATGTACTCCTATTTTATTATTTTTTAATTTTATTTGTTTGTATCTAGTTACCGTGTGTATCTAGTACCTGCAGACAACCTGTATAGTAACAAGACATAAAAAAAATTAATAAATAACTAAACAAAACCAACAAAGCAACCATACAAATTCTTACTCGAATTCGGAATTTATTTATACCTTTAGACAAATAAGTGCTCTACAGGCGAAGTAGAAAAAGAAGAAAAAGAACAAGTAAGAACGAAGAACCATGTTCAGAGAAACAATTAAAGAAATATGACAGGAGCACTTCTCACAGCTATTAAATGAAGAAGAGAAATAATGAAAATAGAGTGCGGTTAACCAAAGACAACTAAGAAGAGAGACGGAGGAAGAACTAGCATATGAAAAATGTGAACATGTAATAAACAAAATAAGAAGAAGGAAAGCAGCGGAAAGCGAAGGATATACGGTAACATAATAAAGTATGGAAGCGAAAAGTTATGGGAGAGAATATACGAAATGATAAGGGAAGTATGAAAGAATGAAAGAATGCCAAAGGGATGGGGCGAGGAAATAATGGTGACAGTTTTTAACAAAAGAGATCAAGAAATATGTAGTAATAATAATTATAGGGAGATAACGTTGTTGAATGTAGCCTAAAAGATACTATCCTGTGCTCCCCATCCAGTTATCCTCTCTACATCGTCTGTCCATCGAGTGGGTTTTCCTCTAGTTCGCCTATCGGGCCTTGGTCTCCGCTCCAACACTTCTTTGTTCCACCTTCCATCATTAAGTCTAACAACATGCCCCGCCCAATTCCATTTTATCCCGAGTTGCGGCAGCGAGGTAACCCCCCCCCCCCAGTCTAGTACGAGCAGGAGAGTTAAGCATCGTTGTCTCCGGCCTGGAATGGGTAGCCCCGTTGCTCCGTTAACGCGGCACCTCTCTCCCACGAGCACCAGTCACTATGAGAGAGTAGACCAAAAACCACTCCTCACTAATAAAGTGAGTAGATTTGAAAAAGTGTGCAAAGAATAAGAGAAAAGAAGGAGGCCTTTGCCCTGTGTAGGAATTTGTACAGGCTAATATTAATAATAATAACAATAATCTGTTCTACCATCGCGTATTCTTGTTGGTCTTCGTAGGTCTTCATTTCGCATATTATCTCTGAGTGTTATTCCCAGCATAAATCTCTTAATTTTCCTTTGTTACGTTAAAATTATTTTATTTGAAAATTAACCTAAAAAACAATACTTAAACAATATCACATTCGCCACAGCAATTACTTGTGTATAGTGAGATGATATTTAATTTGGATGCGTATAATTAAAGAATATATTATTTTTGAGTTATTGACGAAAGTATTATTTTGCAAAGATTGGTAATACAGATTTTTTTTAATTATAAAAGATTGTAATATAAATTTTAAGGTAGCTAGATTAAATTTAAGTTATTATAGTAATCATTGTTGGGAAATAATTAGCTAAATTCAGTAGTCGTAGAAACGTAAAATAAGTTACTTTAGAAACTTTGTAAATAGTCGTTCTAGTGAAAAACAAATGTGAGAAAAAGATCCTAGAGACAGAAAAAATTTAGAAAAAAATTGATATTTTGCATTCGAAAGGGGAACAACGAGATACAGTTGCTCTTCCCAAAAGAACAAATATCAAACAACTAATTAACTATAAATATAGTTAACAATAACAAGAATCAGTATTAAATTAAAAGAAAGTGAATTTTAAGAAAAATTCTGTATTTTATTTGCGTAGGATAGCTGCGAAGAATCTCGAATGACCCTAGGTAGTAGAAACTTTAGCACCCTGTATATCGAAAACCAAGCATTTTAGGAGATATGTTTATACGGACTTTTCGACTCTAAATAAGTTCTGGAATTCATCCTTGAAATATTTCCGGTACGTTTTGGGACGCCCTGTAGAAGGGCTAATTTTTCAAACACTTTGGATAGAAGTGGGTGTCAGCTTCTGGCCTGTAAGAACCAAAATCTTCAGGTGCTTTGTAAGGTTTTTGTATTAGAATATGCTAGGAATTTTCCATATGCAGGAAAATATCCCAATCTAAGTACAACAGTAAACATCTTGGAAATAAATTTGATGCCTATGTCTGGTAATTCTTTGGGCATTTTACTTGTGATAAGAACATATCCTGATACGTTATTACATTTTACGTTACTAATTATTGTTAAGTTACTGTACCTGGAAGACTCATTTGAAACGGTGACTCGAGGAACTGCTGAATTTCTGATTCTTCCTCTGGAGTAACTTCTGGCGGGTAGGGCTCAAAAACCTTTCATAAATTGTTAGCCATCTCCGTTTTAACCTCCTTTTTTCGACATCAGTTCTTGCTATTTCAGTGTCTCTCCCGTAATCGCTTCCCATACAGCTTCTTATACAACTCGATTAAAGTGTTCAACTGCGTCGATCAAATCATCTTCAGTTTATACAGACATTTTCAGCATTGTTCCGCCTTGGATCTAAAATAATTTCAGTCAATTTTTTTGTTAAAAAGGATTGTGGTTTTTCTGAATGTGGTATTTGAGTTCCAAGAGTAACGAATACAGGCGAATGATCAGGTCAGTCAAGGCAAAATTTAGCTTGCAGGTAATTCATACTTATAGTTCTGATAACACAAAAATCTACGAGATCAGGGAGATTGTCTAAATCGGAAAGGCGAGGTTCGCCAGTGGAGAGAAAGCTCAGGTTATTAGAGGTTATAGCTTTCGATAGTTCTCCGCCCTTTCTGGTCGTTCATGCGAAGTTCCATCGTGTGTTTTTTGCATTGAAATCGCCCCAGATTTGAAACTATTTCCAAGTACCAAAGTAATACTCGAACTGTTCCTAGCTATTTGTGGTAGGCAATAAGCTGCTGGCAGGGTAAGTGGTCCTAACCAATCTACTATGTGTTCAATAAGTAGCTTAATCAGAGCCAGCCTTGGAAATTCAAAATTACATCTCTGATAGAATCATACGCTCAAATAATGTCACTTTAGAAACTGTCGCATGTTAAACTGACAAGATGTGTGGAATAAATCTTCCTAAAATTTTTGAAAATTCTATAATCGGCATAAATATTGGCCGTTCCAACTTATGCCGTACGATCGGGATGTGGCGTGACCTAAAGGGTGTAGTTGCGAATTTTTAAATAACTTCTTTCAGTGTAGTGCGCTTCTGAGATCAGCATAACATCAATTTGGTGCTGCTACATCAATACTGTAATTTCAGGCCCATGCTGTTGTAGGTTCCAAACTGCAATCTTAAAATTGAAGATGGTTTTGGATTCTTTTTGTTAGTATTTCTTCAGTGTTTGCATTGTCTAGATCAGCGGCTCTCAACCTTTTGGGTTCCGCGTACCACCCAAAGACTATCAAAAATTCTTCATACCACCCCCTCTATAAAAAATTTCAGCATCAAAATAAAAAAATTGGTAGGCAAATAAAAAAATATCTATTTTAGATTTTTGGTAACCAAACCATAACTACCATAACAAAATTTAAATATTTAACTTATTTAGAAACAAAATATCTATTATTATTTCTTACTTACTTATTTAGATGGCTTCTCAACCCTATATGGGTTATTGCCTGCTGAAACCGCCTTCCCCATCGACTGCTTTCCTACTGAGATTGATGAGGTCTCAGTAGGGCTATACTTCTTATAACGTTGGGTAAGTGTTTGCCTGCTGCACTATATCTCTCCACGCTTTTCTATCTGTCACTTTTGTCCACCACTTTCTCACCCCCATGTTTTTTAAGTCACTCACCACTCCGTCCACCCACCTTATTTTCGGTCTACCTTTTCTTCTGTTAATCTGTGGGACCCATTTTGTCAAGATTTTCACTGCCCTTTCTCCCTCCATTCTATTTAGATGACCCCACCACCTTATTCTATGCGATTTAATACATATGACTATATCTTCCCCCTGCATACGATATAATAACTCGTGATTCGTTAATTGCCCCCATTCTTCGCCCTCAGATTTTAATCCATAGATTTTCCTTAGGAATTTTCTCTCGCATATACGTAGCTTTTCTTCGTCATTTCTTGTCAGGGGCCATATTTCCGCAGCGTATTTTATAACCGGTCTTACAATTGTCCTATAGATTTTTATTTTTGATGTATGGCTGAGCACTTTACTTTCCAAAAGGTTTTTGAGAGCGTAATAACTTCTATACCCTAACGTAATTCTCCTCTTTATTTCTTCCTGTACGTTATTATTTGAACAGAGTAGGGACCCTAGGTAAATAAAACTGTTTACTTCTTCAAATTTCTATTTTTAAATTACTTTTCATGCCTGAACTATTTCTTGAAAATTTCATGAACTTTGTTTTTTTCTGATTTACAATTAGGCCATATTGCTTTGCCGCATCTTCAAACTTTGTGAATATTTCTATTAGTTTATCCCGCGTCCTGCAAGTTAGTACCACATCGTCTGCGTATGCGACTATTTGTGCACTTTTTATGTTGATCCACCCTGTGATATTTAATTTTCGTACAATTGCCTCCATGACGAGGTTGAATAGAAGGGGCGATAGCACATCCCCCTGCCGAACTCCTGCTTCAATCGTCATATCCTGCTGCTTTATCATTTTTCATTCTGCTTATTATACCATTATTATTTCTAGCATTTTCAAAATTATAACGTAAAAAAACTATATAAAAAAACGATCAAAATATTATAAAAAAAAAATTAATTAAAATTAATGAGAACCTTGAGCGTGTTTTTGTAAAACACAATTTTTTAATATCGGGCTCTATATTACTTAGTTTTAAGCGTAAATTAGGCTCAAGTAGGTATTGATTTTGTTCTATATTTGGTTTTCAAGTATAACATCATTAAAGATCCTTTTCGCATGATTAGCTGGTACAAAATGGTAGTAAAAAATTAATAGTTTTATCTGCAACTTATTTAAAATCGTTCTTTCACTGAATCCAGAAGTTTACAAATGTACTAGGAGGGTTCAAATTTAACCCGGATTTTTTTTGTAAATTTTTATTTCAACAAGTACTTGAACAATATGATTTATCCTACAATTCAACATATTCCTCTACTAGCTCTACATACGTTTGCCATCTCTTTGCAAGATTCATAATCCCTTCTTTATAAAAGTTTTTTGGCGGAGCGGCAAACCAGTTTTGCACGAAATTTTTGACCTCATCATCTTCAAATCGAATATCACCCATTGCTTCCTTGAGTGGCCCAAATAAATGAGACACAAGGAGACAAATCCGGACTGTAAGGAGGATGTGGAAGTGTCTCCCAGTGTAATTTAACTAAAGTTTCCCTAGTCAATTGGGCGGTGTGCGGGCAAACATTGTCATGGAAGCCCACTTCTTACCGAACGCATCTCGGCATCTGGTAATAAGCTACATTTATTTTTATCCAATTCTTTTATTATTAAATTGAGTCATTTTTTATTGTCGCAGTAATTTTGTCTTTTAACTATTGATAAAATAAAGTTTAGTCCCTGTAGGGCTACATTTAATTCAATTATTTTTCCGAAAGTATCAGCAAGATATGCTAAGCGTGACAACTACAATTCATCAAATGAACATTTTTTAAATTTGAAATAAGAATCACAAAGGAAAACCTGAACTTCTAATCTAAGCTCAAAGAGACGACTCAAAACTTTATCTCTGGATAGTCACCTGACCTCTGAGTGTGACAGTAGTGTTATGTTCACAAAATATTCGTGAATTTAATGGTCGGTTTATAATAAATTTACAACCTTTAGAAACCACCCCAAAACAGTTTTCAATCTTTCTGGAATGGCTTTTATTACCAAAACTTCATGATGAATGCTGCAATGAATAAATGAAGCAAGAGAATATTGAATATTTCACTAACTGTTCTTTCAGCAAGAGGTTCGCCAAATAAATATTCCTCTGTAACTTTTTAATAACAGTTTAACATTATTTGAATAAATTATTAAATATAATTTTTCAAAAACAGTTTCGCGTACCATCTGTATGTCCGTCGCGTACTACCAGTGGTACGTGTACCACCGGTTGAGAATCGCTGGTCTAGATCCATACAAAGATTTGATAGTTCGATTGGTTTGTTTAGCCAGTATTTGGTGGATTTAATTTATTATGACCAATTTTCAGGTTTGTCGGAGAAGCTACGATGACGGCTTTTGCGTTCTGCTAATTGCCATTCTTGTTCTTGATGAGCTTAAGATTGAGGTTGCGATATGAGATAAGGAATTGTAACTGGTTAGGTGTCGAATAATCGTACTAGTACACTCCAAGAATCAAACGACGACTACAAAAAATATATGAACAAACTTTGAGACCAACACTACTGATGATTATTGCCACTGAACGATTAACACTTCCACAACTTCACTTTACCAACGTCAAACGGCGACTAAATAAAATTAACATTTAAAAATAGCTATGAACAAAAAAGTGATGGTTTAGTTTTTAGTACTTAAATAAAAGTAACAATAAATTTTTATTATGAAAATTGTCAACGGTCAACGGTTAGGTTGGATTTTTTATAACCTCGTAGACGTGAGACTCTTACGAGTTTCATAAATATTATGTAAAGTATATGAATTATGTCATCTTGGCGTCAGCTGAGTTTAGAAGAGGGTCTTCTTATTGTGTTTGGTACGTGTGTTAAATAAATAATGAACTAAAACTCCTTTCAAATAGTTATTTGTATGCTAAGGCCGCGAAATTCCATTTTAGCGTACCGAGAGAAAAATTGTCGCCGAGGCCGCTTGCGGCCGAGGCAAGACAATCTCGAGGGCGCTAAAGAATTTCGCGGCCGAAGTATACACAACATTTTTTGTGCAGCCGTAAAAAATACATAATAAATACATATTCATATTTCGCAGCCTTACCCTTAGTAACGGCCGCGAAAAATTTTAACGGCCGTTACCCTTAGTAACGGCCGCGAAATTGTAATTTCGCGGCCGTTACTAAGGGTAACGGCCGTTAAAATATTTAGCGGCCGTTACTAAGGGTAAGGCCGCGAAATCGGATTTCGCGTCCTGTATTGCGTACGCGAAATGACCACTTCGCGTCCGGCTGCACAAAATAGTTATTTGTATGCTAAGGCCGCGAAATTCCATTTTAGCGTACCGAGAGAAAAATTGTCGCCGAGGCCGCTTGCGGCCGAGGCAAGACAATCTCGAGGGCGCTAAAGAATTTCGCGGCCGAAGTATACACAACATTTTTTGTGCAGCCGTAAAAAATACATACAACTGACATATTCATATTTCGCGGCCTTACCCTTAGTAACGGCCGCGAAATATTTTAACGGCCGTTACCCTTAGTAACGGCCGCGAAATACGTATTTCGCGGCCGTTACTAAGGGTAACGGCCGTTAAAATATTTCGCGGCCGTTACTAAGGGTAAGGCCGCGAAATCGGATTTCGCGTCCTGTATTGCGTACGCGAAATGACCACTTCGCGTCCGGCTGCACAAAAAAGTATTTTTAAGAACGCCTTTTGAATTTTGGAACTGTATTGATCTTCTTCCGCCTTATGTTTTCAAAAAATTAATATTTTTGAATGCGTACTCATTATGTAATTTTATCCATTTAACATCCATTTTTACATATCAAAGAAAACCATTTAATACTTGCAATAGATTAATCAAACGACAATTAAATACCTAACTATATTAATATAAATAAAATATTTAACAAATGTAAAATCTAAAAGTTTAAAAATTGGTTTTAAATAATAAATAGAATACTTATTTAAACGTCGAGTCTCATAAGCTTCTTTCTTCTTCTTCGGCATCCGTTGTATATTCTGTTGTAAAATCTGTGGTTGTAGGTGGCTCCGTTTCATCCTCGCTACCTGGTTATTAATATTAAATAAAGAAACCCCTTAATTACAATTACAGGTAAATACATAGTTATAACTTACTTTCTTCTCCCATAATTTCCTCAAGTTTCTCATCTTTGGTTTCCTGTGCTTCCTCTCTTTCTTCTAAAGTCACAATGCCCTTGTTTATTCGCTTCAAGTGTGGCAAGAGAACCAAAATTGGTAACCTAAAAATCGTACAGAAATGTATTATCCATAGTTTCCGAAACCCACCAGGGATATTTTGATCGGTCGAAATATACGTAATACAATTAGATTAATTCCAGCATAAACAAGGATTACAAATTTTAATCAAACTTTACCAGCCGTACTGAATTATAATTTAATGAAACTGAAAACCGATACGATTAAAAAACATTCGAAAGCCCTAAATTAAAATTAATGGGTTTGAAGTTTTAGCTTACAGTTTTTAGTATTGAGGCAGAATGTGTTTTAGAAATTGGTGCGTGTTTTTCATAAGTTTGCACATCCGGGCAACAAATTAAAGCAGAATATTCCGGTATGAATGATTGTACCATCCATTTGAACTGATTGATGGTGCCAATATATAAAGGGATCAGCAGTTAAAAGCAGAATCCGTATACTAACTGTAATTACAATTTGTTTCAATAACTAAAACCTCCAGTATTGATTAGTTCAGGTTAATAGTTAATACAAAAAATGACGGATAACTGTCGTTCTTTATTTGTTTACTAACTGTTGTAATCCGAAAATTTTACGGAATTCTTTGATATTCCCTTTCTACATTTTTCACAATTCAAAAAGCACACTAAGGCGGGATCTTTTGAGTACGGAACCTTCAATGTATAAATTGTCAGAGAAATTCTGAATTAATTCACCTAAACAAGAAAATCCTTAACTTTAGGCCTTTTAAAATGTCATTTACGATTACGGTTCTAATAGAACTTTAATCTAATCATAGCCTTAAAAGACCTTTCACATGAACATTTCATGATGCTACTTTATCATTTATTTACACGTCTCGCACACAATAAGGTGACCTACCCCTAAACTTACTTAATTGACATTGAGATGACATAGTTCATATACTTTGCATGATATTTATAATACTTCAAAAGTTCCACGTCCAAAAGTTTACAAAAATCCCTAATCGTTGACCGATAAGAACTTTCATAACAAAGGTTTATTTATTTTATATATTTATCTTTATTATAAAATATTTGTAGGTTTTAGAGTTTTTCTAAAATTTAAACTCTAACATGATCTTCAATATTCTGCTCTCGACTTGCCGTCGACGCGTTTTAATTACGATTGAAATATTTTCACAATAATTACAAAATTTCTAAAAACCCATAGTCGTAAATTCTCCCTCAACCTAAGGGTCAACAGCCATTTTTCAAAACATAATCACCAATTCTAGAACGTTCTAATTTAAATGTTAATCCATTCCCATATCAACTCTACGGAAAAGGTATTAAAAAAACTAAAAAGCTTCTCAACGTTGTGCCCACTTTATTAAAGGTCTTCATCACGAGTACACTCCCTAAAACTAACGTTGACAATGTTCGCTTCGAAACGACCAGGTATCTTCGTTCCACGAAACCTCCATCCTGCAGTATCCCAGAGGAAAGAACAGTTGCATTTAAAGTCTACGGTCCAATTCTAGCATTGTACTATTACCAGCTAACAAGGGTAATGCTACTCTTGTCTTACATAAAACTATGTTGCTACAGTGAATGATCTTCTTCAGGACAATGCATACACCCCTATTCCACGTGACCCCACTTCCAAAATCGAACGCAAACTCATCAAATTACCTGACCTCTTACAGAATATTCAACGTCGTCTAATCTCTCGGGAATCCAAACCGCTAAGGTTGTATGGTCTTCCTAAAATTCACAAACATCAGATCTCTTTTCACCCCATTGTTACTGCCATAAATTCCCCTAACTTGGCCAAATATCGCGCTAACATCCTTAACACATTCGTTGCCTAATGTTATATGCCGACCACGCCATGAAGCGTAATACACTGATTTGCTATTTATCAGTCATTGGCAACTAGACTGTCTGCTTGTGTCGGAATTGTTGTGAAGGCCTAAATTTGTGTTTCATATTGTTGGTTAAATTTTTTTTTACTCCAAGTGCCCTTAATTCGCTTCTGAATATGGATAACTCTAAGACAGGTCCATCTGCATCTTAAAAAGCTAGATATTAATGGAAGGGGCCTTTATTAGATGCTAAATTACTAGAATTATTAGAAAATGATGATCCATTATCGAACGGTAACCTAAATGGCCTTGGTGGTATCGACAATGAGCTTTGGTAGTGATAGTAACGAATGATGATGATTTACAATCATTAAATTTACGTAAGGTTTTCTATTATCATTGTTGTTTATTTCCTGATACTCATTCTAGATGTTTAGATTTTATAATGTCTTTATTTTGCTAATAAATGATGAAGTTATGCAATGTTTTCTTTACCAGAGCCTCATTAGTTACACTGTTTTACTTTGCGTGGCTCCTGGAATAAGTAATACCTTAATGAACCGGCAGCGAACGTGTTAAGGCATATACAATGAAATTTTCTTCGCGTACTGTAAATTCTTTTTACTTTGTAAACCTCATCGACAATTTCACCATAGACCCTAATGACCTGCTAGTCAGCTTTGACGATACCTCTGTGTTCAACAAGGTCCCCATCCCTGACTCAATAGATATCATCGAATACTACTAGTACATCTAGTACTAGTTCAAGACGGCAAACCTGCAAGTTTGGCCATTCTCATTGAAAAGTGCATTTCCTTCACATATTTCCTTTTTAACAACAAATTCTATAAGCAAGCAACAGGCTTTGCTATGGATTCCCCCTTTCTCCGGTAGTTGCAAGCACCTCCATGGAATCTTTTGAGGTAAAAGGACTGAAATCCTTTGATTTAAAACTTAAGGTCTGGTTCCTATAACATCTAAACAATCAATATCTTGATATCAAGATAGAAGATAGAAAAACGATTCTCTCGCTTTCCTCGATGTTCTGGTAATTCACAGGTTATTGTCTTTCGTCAACTCTTTTTGAAAGATTAAATTATGTCAGACAAACACTTAAAAACTTATAAACTGGAAAAAGAAATGTGCTGGTATGGGCATACCCGTAAATAATACCACCATATATACATCATAATTTGCTGACGATCAGGTCCTCCTGTCCCAAGACAAAGAGGGCCTGGAATACATGACGTACAAAATCAAAAATAATATGAAGACTAGTATTTATGCATAGGAAAGGAAGTAGATGAACTGGACTTGGGAAATTTAGAAAAAAAACACCAATATGCGACCATTACAAATACCTTGGGGAATATGGTGGAGTAAATAAAAGAAGAAAATGCAACATCTACCGGGTGTCAACGAAACCTAGTGCACCCCCATAAATTTTTTATTTTTTAAGATATCAAAATGAAATTTGGTATATGTAATATACTCTTTAAATGGCATTTGTTGACATAGGAAACAAGTTTCCATCGCTTCCGGTTTCGCTGGAATTGACATCAACTTTGTTATTTTAAATGGAACATCCTATATATTTATACATTTTTGGAATCTCCATTCAATTTTAAGTATGGTAGCATCAAGTTCGAAACATTTTGATGACAAAGTAAATTTTTGCAGAAATTAATCTAGAGTGCCATGACCTACGCAAAATGAAAGTCAAGGTGCCCCAACACTCGAGACAAATTGTTTTAGAACTTTAACTATTTTAGTTGCGATATTAGAATGATCTAAAGTTGGCAAAAATGCTTTTTCGAGAATAACTATATTTTTTCAAATGGCACTAGGGTGGGACACTAGGATATTAAAAACAAGCGTTTTTCAAGGATTTAATTGATACTAATAATACGAGATTAATCTGAAAACCTAATTCGGAATAACACTATCCATTCAAAAAAACAGTATTTTGGACATTTAAATCTAGGCACCGGGTTTCAAAACAATTGAAACAAATGAAATGTACAAAACAAGTGACAGGCTTGCTACAACTGAAGTTCTAAATCAATTTGTTCTGAGTGTCGGAGCATCCTGACTTCCATTTTACGCAGGTCATGGCATCCTAGATGAAACTTGATACTAACATACGTAGAATTTTATGTAAATTCCAAAAATATATAAATATACAGGGTATTCAATTTAAAATAACAAAATTAAGAGTATTTCCGGTGAAACCGGAAGTGACAGAAACTTGTGTTCTTTGTCAAAAAATGCCATTTAAAGAGTATACTACATATACCTAATTTCATTTTGATATCTTAAAGTATAATTTAAAAAATAGGGGTGCCCCAGGTTTCATTGACACCCGGTATAGTGCAATTATTAAAAGTATTGCCTACACGAAGCGGAGTCATGGCGAATGAATGTAACGAATAAAAGAAGACTCGCGGCATTGGAAATGAATGCATGCTGCAATTGAGTTTTTTAAAAAATCACATTGTAGAACAACGGTTAAATGGGGAATGTTTTGCAGAATTCAATACTCGCGACAAATCTCATTTCAAATGCACCCTAACTTTTTTAAAATTTAAGATAATTTGAAAAAACCAAAATTTGCCGATTTCAATTTTCCTCAATAACTCGATAACACCTAATGTGACTGCTTCTAAAGTTTTACAATGTTCAGACATTTTTTCAAGACAAATTTTTTGATGTAAACGTAAACCCCCGATAGTCATTTGTTTTCAAGTTATTAGTACTATCTTTTGTTTTTCATATGGCAGCCATATTGGATTTTTGGTTAGTTAGATAGTCTTTAAAAAGAGCTTTTCAACGATGTATAACATACCTGAAAAAGTTTTATTCGGAGGGGAGATATTAACAAAAAAATAAATTAATCTCTAATATGACATTAGTAGGCTATGAAATTAAACACCAATGAGAAATGAAAGCGAAAATATATGCTAAGTAATACTGTAAAATAACGAAATGATACTGACGTTTAATTTCATATCAACAAAAAACTGACTACCCAATAAATTACTGCTACAGAGATTAGTTAAGTAAAACCTTGTGAACTCGTAGTTATTGATAAGTAATTATTGTTAAGTATTAAGATTAATAAGTATTGATAATGTCACATAAATATTCAAATGAAGAAAAAGTTGATATGTTGGAAGTGTATTTCAAAGCAAATAGAAACTCTGAAAATGTTTGCACGAGTTACGCTGAGCGTTTTCCGGAAAGACAACAACCGCACCGGACAATTTTTAGAAGGATAATTAGCAATTTGCTGAACTTTGGGAGCTTCGAACAAAAAAGAGCTAACTACGAAGTTAACGATACTGATATACGTCAAAATAATATCTTGCAAAATGTTACGAACAATCCAAGCACATCAGTTCGCCGAGTGGCCCGAGAAACTGGAATTCCAAAATCCACTGTTTACAAAACCTTGAAGAAAACCAAATACCATCCTTACAAACCAACAATTGTACAAGGTTTAAACGATAATGACTATCACCGAAGATTACAGTTTAGTAGGAGGTACCTACAAAAATATGAAGATGATGCTAATTTTCCCAGGAAAATACTGTGGACAGATGAAACACGATTTACCAATTGTGGAGTGTTCAATAGGCATTAGCATCATTGGTCTACTGAAAATCCACATTTGGTAAATCAAGGAAGATTTCAAGTTCGATTTGGTTTTAATCTCTGGTGCGGTTTAATTGGTGTGAAATTTTGTTTACATTTGTTTTTGTTTTTTGAATTTCTTTTCGTTTTAGATAATCACTTAATAGGTTCTTTCATCTTTGATTACAATTTAACTGGTAACAGATATTTGAAGCTATTAACAAACTAACATTTTGCAAAACATTATTTTGTCTATATCAGCATCGTAAACTTCGTAGTTAGCTCTTTTTTGTTCGAAGCTCCCAAAGTTCAGCAAATTGCTAATTATCCTTCTAAAAATTGTCCGGTGCGGTTGTTGTCTTTCCGGAAAACGCCCAGCGTAACTCGTGCAAACATTTTCAGAGTTTCTATTTGCTTTGAAATACACTTCCAACATATCAACTTTTTCTTCATTTGAATATTTATGTGCCATTATCAATACTTATTAATCTTAATACTTAACAATAATTACTTATCAATAACTACGAGTACACAAAGTTTTAATTAACTAATCTCTGTAGCACTAATTTATTGGGTAGTCTGTTTTTTGTTAATATGAAATTAAACGTCAGCATCTTTTCGTTATTTTACAGTATCACTTAGCATATCTTTTCGCTTTCATTTCTCATTGGTGTTTAATTTCATAGCCTACTAATTTCATATTAGAGATTAATTTCTTTTTGTTAATATCTCCCCTACGAATAAAAATTTTTCGGGTATGTTATACATCTTGTTAAAGACTATCTAACTAACCAAAGGTCCAATATGGCTGCCATATAAAAAACAAAAGATAGCACTAATAACTTGAAAACAAATGACTATCGGGGGTTTCCGTTTATATCAAAAAATTTGTCTTAAAAAAGTGTCTGAAGATTGTAAAACTTTAGAAGCGGTCACCTTAGGTGTTATCGAGTTATTGAGGAAAATTGAAATCGGCAAATTTTGATTTTTTCAAATTATCTTAAAATTTAAAAAAGTTAGGGTAAATTTGAAATGAGATTTGTCGCGAGTATTGAATTCTACAAAACATTCCCCATTTAACCGTTGCTCTATGTCTTCTAATAACCGAGATACCAATGGTGAGCATCGAAATGTGGACACAGTGTATAAATAAAAAGGGACTTAGTACGGTTACCTATCATCACGAGTCTAATCTCAGACTTTATAGAACTCGGAAGCTGTCACTGTCGAATTTAATACGAATTTTGTAAATAAACTTGTACAAAAGTTATACTTATGTAGTGCTTGAAAAAGTTAGGAAGTTAGTAAGTAACAGAACATAAATTATGTAATTTTTCATACATTTTATTGAATTACAGCACTGCAAATAAAACGAGTTTGTTAAAACTACGACATAAAGTTTTAATGGGTTCTTCTAACTTTACCTTATTTGTCCATTCTGTTTTTAACGTACGTATTCAACATATTTATTTAAAGTATAAATGCCACTTTAACAAATTGAGTTAATTTATTTAAATTTCAAAAGATACAATAGCTGCAGTGCTTCCTCAAGATACTAGCAAAGTAACAAGGAAGTTTTCAACATTTAGCAAAATATTAACAACGTCCGAGTTTTGCAAACAGACAATAGTTTGTTAGACAGAGATTATAATTTGTATCAAATGCTCGAAATAAGTCGAAAACTACTGCTAGTAATTTTAATTGATTATCAAAGTTTATCAAAAGTTATAAAACGATAATATATCAGTATAGTATTCCGAGTGGACGACATTGTATGGATAAATACACATTGTTAAATATTAGATGAAATTTTCTAAAAAACAGTCTATCAACGAAAGCTTTCTTGGATATTAAAAAAAAATGAGAATATAACCTTTTGCATACAACAATTATTTCAATTAGCTTTCGTGGCTCCAGAATATATCCAGTTTAAATAAAAGATTGATAAAACAAGCTAACGGAAATGTAATAAACCCAGATATAGCTTTTGTTAGAAAGCATAATAAGCTTAATACGTTTTGGAAGAACATAGTGGTGATGATTAATTAATAGTAATATTAAAATTCTCAAAAATGGCAAAATAAAAAGTGTTGCAGAAAAGTCTGTACATATTTAGTTGAGAGCAGCTTCGTTTCTGCTTCTTGCTTTTTCCCTTCTGGTCTATTTTACAGTAGAAACAATTCGACCAGAGAAGGTTTAGTAAAAGCAGTATAAAGATTTTGAATAAATACATTAATTTACACTTATGTAAACCTTACTACTAATAGATTGAATACAATTACAATTAACACATGGTCTATCAGTTACCAACTGAAAACAGAGAATTGATTTGAGGGTGGCAGGGTGGCATCTTAATGGATAACAAGTTGGGTGGCGCTGGAGCACTTACAACTGCAAACGTGGCAATAAATAAAAAGTATAACAGTACTAAACAAAAAGTTTAAGTTAAAAATAAAACTATGCTCTTTTCAGCTATTTCAGCAAATGTCAAATCGCTGCTCATTATTTGTTTTGTAGAAATTTTATTGACTGCAAACTGCAAGAAAATTATAACAAATGCAATGCCATCCGGTTCGCCTTTGAAACCAAGCGTTTAAATAATTTAGAATCTATATTTGCAGAAACAAAATCATATCTAGAACAGATGTAAACTTTTAAGAGTGAAAAATATTCTGCCAAACAGACTTTTGATCTCTAAATCTGAAAAACCCCCTCCAACAAAATTTCTATTTATATGTTCACTTGTTCGGACAAATGTCACTTGTTCTTTATAATCATCTTCTGTTTTATTTGTTAACCCTTACAAATGAGGCAGATTGAAATCGTTTTTGTTTATACAAAAACAAAGGCAAACCAAAATTCTATTATTATTTTGCTTTTAGATACGTTTATTTCCCCTCAACACTGTAAAGGTATAAGAGGGTAAAAGGAAAAGAAAGAAAGAAAATACGTTTAAGTATTCTCTTTTATATTTTAATTTTATCTTCTGTTTTATTGTGGAATGTAAATAAAACGTATATTCTTTCTAACTGGCTTAGTTTATTTTAAATATTTTATGAATGTAAATAATCTTCTTTGAATTTCTTTTGGGAGAAAATCATAAACACATTAAGCTATTAATAAACGAAAAGAGAAGCATCTCCGCATAGAAATGAAGTAGGCGTTCGTTTGGTATAATGAAAGCTTCGATGTCATTAATTACATGCCAGCTGCTTTTTTGCATAAAGTACCATGAGATCAAAAAAAAGATGATTCTGAGCAGGCCTTGACTAGTACAACACGATTGGCAAGACTGATTTCAAAATGTGGCAGTAAGTTAGAGGTTAATAAATGTCAAATAAATTAAAACACAAAACAGTATTTATTTAGGGAACAAACTGAAAACTAAGATGAATACATGTTAGAGTAGGTGTTCAAAATGTGATCCTTCACTGGTATTACAACGATAAACTTAAATAATTCTGGAAACAACATTGCAAAACTGACTTACATTTGAAATGTCACTGTCACATTATAATTCATATGCATTCTAGAACCAGTGTAGCCAATCGTGTTGTACTAGTCAAGGCCTGTTCAGAATCATATTTTTTTCGATCTCATGGTATAATATGAATAATGTAAATTTAGTGCAGTGCCGTTAGGCATGAAAATTGAAAAATCTTGGAACCCGGTTCCTATGAATGAATTTAAATGAGACTTTTTCCATTGTGTTTCTAAGACCTAATACTAAAACGTTTATAGATTAGAAATTGACGTTTTTTTTTTAATTGAAAGTTTATTAAAAAAATTCAAAAAATGTCTTAAAAAATTACTCAATCTACAATAGATTGAATAATTTTCATTTTATAGGAAAGGAAATTGTATAATAATATTTTTTGAGGTTTGTGATTACAAGTATAACGTAAAAAATCATCATCATCAATTGACATGGAGCAGATCCCCGTGGATCAATGCTGGATTACGCCAGGCTAACCCCATGCCACTAACGTGTGAAGGGATTTATTATGATAGGTGGGGTTTGTGAGCACTGTATAACATTAACATTCATGTGACGCCTGCCGCAGAACACCGCTTCTACAGTGCAAGGTAGTTAATAGATCACATATTCACTGGGAGTTGGATACATGACCGAGATGGTTAAACATGTTTTATCATCTTATACTAGTATCACTGCTAGTTTCCTAGGTCGATGATATGAAACGCCTTAGCACAGACATGCCTGCCCTGTTACATGTTACTTTATGCTAGCTTAGTCTAGTCATTACTACTACCATTATTAATATTCTTATTTTCAATGTACTTAAATCGTTGTTGCGTGTTCTTCAGTGTGTGTTCCGATTTGTACCCTGTCTCGTGGTAATTTTCTATTTTTGTTTGTAAAACTTCCGTCTTACAAACTTCTGTCGCTGCGAGAATGGATTCGTATCCGCCCCAGAATCCCTCGGTTCCCAAATCTTCTATATAGGCGGCGATTTGCATGGCGGGACCGAAGCTGTGTTCCACGTTGAGAAAATAAATGCAATCTACCTGCGCACTGTTTATTAGAAATCGAACTGACAAAGCAACATTTATTAAATATCGAACGGACAAAATAACATTTCACTTCGAGTGTGCCAACGATTCTACAACAAAATGTGCCTGCTTTTACAAATGCCCTTTCCCTAGACAAAAACCCGGCAACAGGTACGTAAAACAAGAGATTATTGCCCAGCTGGGCGGCCCCCATCTGGATTACCTTTGGTGTGAAAATGCATGTTTAAACCCCCACTCAAATATGACACAAAGAATGCACTCCAAATTATACGCTCCAAGTGACAAGCAAATCACCCAAGCAGCTCCGCATCCTGTCTTACATGTACAGAAAATCATTTTGAGTAGATTTTCAGGGGCTGGTGGCTGATTCATTGTTATTGGGCTCAACATCTCGCGATCATATGTCCATCCCCATTTTAATGGTGAAATATCATTTCCCAACCATAATTGTATTTGTAAGTATACTCTTTTCAAATGTTCAAAGACTGCATCAGATGTAGGCACTAATGATGCCGATCGTATACAGCTATTTTTAGTTGTAGCATGCACGAAAGAATTGTATCTTAATGTATTTAAATCTGTTGTTTTTTTGTCGCGCCATATAGTGCAAGAACGCATTTCACTTCACAAATATTATTAAAATCTTCATTGATATTTGTAACTACTTCAGCAGTATCCTGAGGGTCTTTCCTTTTTTCAAACATTGCAGCAAACTTATTTTTACCTTTATTGTAAAAAGCTGATGTATTGTCACATCCTGTGAAAGCATGTAAATTTTGAATTAGATATCTTCAACCGTTTTAAAATTATCATCATTTTTCGAAAATTAACTTTCACTTTCAACACCCTGTATCTCTTTAACCTGTAACATTTTACTTAGGCAAATTGCGCTCAAAATTATCAAAATACCTATTTTTATGTCTATTATCTCCAGTTCCTCTATGGCCCATAAGTTATGGGACGCCCTGTATATGTTCAAAATAATCATAAAATTTCATTTATTTATATTTTTTCTTTAAAAAGAAAGCAACGACGTGCTTGTTCAAGCTAGTCGGAACTAACTGGCACGTTACTTGCGTCACCACACAGCTGGCGCTGCCCCCTCTACTGTCCTTATCTATCCCTTTATACTTGAGACTTTGAATACGTTTCGTACTCTATAAGTCTGATAGTATAAGATTTCATTTTAGAAATAAAATCTCAACTTTGCAGTGGAAAAAAATACCTAGACAAAGAAATTCATAATTTTTCATTCAAAAACTGTAAACATAAAAAAAAATTCAAAACGTAAAAATCAAAATATAAACATTTTAGTATGTAGTGTTGAAAACACATTGCAATAGGTCTACCAAATGTTTAGTCATGGGAAATGGGTTCCTAGGTATAAACCTAACGGCACTCCACTAATTATCAGAAAATAACAGATGCTGCCCAAAATAATTTTAATAAAAAATGTTAGTGTACGTGTTTCCAACATTCGGGAAAAAAGAAAACATTTTAAATAATACAATTCGAAGGATTTACATGCTTAAAGGTCGGTGATATAGCTAATCTTTCCACAGAAATATAGATTTGACGTTGAATTATTAAAATCTATAAACAAGCATAATTTAAATTCACAATCAGTAACTAACAAAATCTTTACAAATGTTCTTCAAAACAATGGCTACCCTAGAAATTTGATACAAAGTACTTTCACCAAAATTGAAAATAAAGGAACGCAACAAAATCAAACAGAGAAAGATATATTAACCTCACAATACCATACATTCCAGGTAAGTAATCTGTGTTCCAGGTATGTCTGACAAAATAAAATTCAACGTTAGAACCACCGGCGTATCCAGCTCATGCGTCTGGGGGGGGGGGGGGTAATCCATCGGCTAGGATACTAGATAATAGCAACTTTAAGGAGTATAAGGACAAAAATTAAACGCTAGTATTTAGTATTTATTGGTTTACAAAACAAACAAAAAGTAAACAAATCAATCCTAAAATCTAAGTTCTATTTTTTCTTAATAAAAATACAAAAAAGACGTTTTTCTACTCCTTGTTTCGAAAGTAGGCTTTTGTTCCCTGAAATTAGGGCCGAAAGTAGGCAATGTCCTCCCTAGGGAGAAAAATAAATAATTCTTCTCCCTAGGGAGGAAAATAAAATTTTCCTCCCTAGGGAGAAGAATTATAGCAACACTACCTTGGAAACGACCACAACATACTGTATCTTGATAAACGAAATTCAGAAGGAAATCTAAAATAATAAATCATCGAAATGATTTTAAAAGTGAGTCATAGAAAAAATTATATGTATAACACTGGAGGAAAGCCTTCTTCTCTTCCTTGGATGATTAATGCCCTCCGCTATCGCGTCGGGCATTAAACTTCATCCGCGGGAGAGAATACATGGCTTTCCTCCCTAGTTATACAAATAAGTATTTTTACAACATAAAGTCTAATTTTCTGTTTTTTGAAAATGCAAAACGGTTTATTATAGACTCCGTCTTTACTGTAATATTCTGATGGATGTGTAGCAAGGCTAAACCAACAAGTCGGTCTTGCCCCATAGTACTTCTTAACCATGTGAGTAGGCGCCGTAATGCCGAGAATGTTCTTTCAGGAGTAGCGTTACTGCTAGGTAGTGTTAAACCTATTTGTAACAGGGATTTTGTTAGGGGAAATATATTTGTATCGCAGTTTTGATATGGCAACGTGGCAGACGGCCGACCTCTTTTTAATAATTTTAGGCTCTGACAATAACCGCGTCATAATATTTCGTTATTATTTATCTAAATCATAAAGTAAAAAGTAACCCTCTCCATGTGATTTATTTTTCGTCAATTCCATCTAATCTTGGGGGGGGGGGGGGTAATTACCCCCATTACCCCCCCCCTTGTATACGCCGGTGGTTAGAACTGTTTTCAAAACTACATAGTAAAAGCACGACTAAAAACTACGAAATCGAAAAATCCAAAGTTGCTGAAAATGCCTGGAATATTAACCACAAAAGCACTGCAACAATTCCAAAATTTTATACAGTGTGTCCACATGGTAATGTATAAAATCGATAAAATTGTAAAAAATGAGTTTACGAAAAATCCGTCGGACATGTCGAGCGATTTGTATTAAATTCTATATTTTGACAGGATTTCCTGATTTTTCCCGCCATTTTTCTAATAGATATGACGTCATCGATATTTTTTTTAAATGGTAACCCCTATTTTTTATTACGTCATTCGAAAGAGCGCATTTTTTTACAAATGGTAAGTTAAAATTTATAGTAGGTTGCATTATAAACTTCTTCAGTAAAAATTATTTTATAGTAAAAAAAATTTATTTCTTAGAAAGTAACACGTGTAACATTAAAATAAAATTAAACTAAATCAGGTGCTCAAATTGTGCTCCGTTTACAGCTTGACAGTGTACAGGGCGTGTGATCAGGTGTTCAAACTTCTGTTCAATACCCTATAGCTGTTGTAATCCACACACATTACTGTTCGCTGTCAACTTCCGTTCTGAAAGAAGTAAGAATAAGTAAGAAGAATGGTGCGATTATCCGAGAGGGAACGAATCGAAATACTCACCATGATCGGTTTTGGTGACAGAGTTCGGACACAACAGGAGGTAGCCCGTTTATTTAATGAAATTCATCCTAATCGTACCCCTATTTCTCAAACGATGATAAGCAGAATTGAAGCCAAATTTAATGAACATAGACATGTTAGGGATCTACCCAAACCTGGTCGGTCAACAAGTGAAGATCTACAGCTCAACGTATTACTGGCTGCACAAGAGAATCCACATTCGACACTTAAAGAAGTGGCTAACAGGTTTGAAGTGGGGAAATCTACAATCCACAACATATTTCGTAGACACAAATATCATGCTTACAAAGTTCATCTGATACATGAGATGGCTGAAGAGCTGAAGACGATTTTGATCGTCGAATTCAATTTTGTGAACAGTTAATGGAAATTTGTAATACCAACCCAGATTTCGTAAAGAAAATTATTTTCTTTGATGAATCAACTTTTTGTCTGAATGGTGCAGTTAATAGATAAAACTGCCGGTACTGGACCCAAGAAAATCCGCATTGGATGATGGAGGTGCATACCCAATATCCTCAGAAAATTAATGTGTGGTGTGGGATAGTTGGCGATAGAATTTTGGGTCCTTATTTCTTTGAACAAACGCTGAATGGGGAGAGATACCTGGAATTTCACCAGAATGAACTTATTCGGGCCCTGGCAGTCTTATTTCCAAACCAAGCAGACCCTGATATTCCACACAACAGCATTGTCGTCCAAAAGGAGGGGGCACCACCCCATTACGCCGCGCAGGTATGAGAATATTTGGATCAAATTTTTCCTGACAGGTGGATTGGAAGGAGAGGTGCTATAGCGTGGCCTGCTAGATCACCGGATTTAACTCCTCTCGACTATTTCCTGTGGGGTTACTTGAAAAGTAAGGTTTACAAAACTAAGCCCGTAAACTTAGAGGACTTGAAAGAACGAATTCGACAAGAAATCCGTCTTATAACCGCGGACGTCATCGACAACGTGCAGTAAGAATTTATCACACGCCTTGCACACTGTCAAGCTGTAAACGGAGCACAATTTGAGCACCTGATTTAGTTTAATTTTATTTTAATGTTACACGTGTTACTTTCTAAGAAATAAATTTATTTTACTATAAAATAATTTTTGCTGAAGAAGTTTATAATGCAATCTACTATAAATTTTAACTTACCATTTGTAAAAAAATGCGCTCTTTCGAATGACGTAATAAAAAGTAGAGGTTACCATTTAAAAAAAATATCGATGACGTCATAGCTATTAGAAAAATGGCGGGAAAAATCAGGAAATTCTGTCAAAATATAGAATTTAATACAAATCGCTCGACATGTCCGACGGATTTTTCGTAAACTCATTTTTAACAATTTTATCGATTTTATACATTACCATGTGGACACACTGTATAAAGAATCTGTACAAAGTAAAAGAAAAATTTAATTAAAGAAACAGCTTAGGGTGAAGTGAAATAATGCTGAGACACCTGAAAAAAGTAGGTAAAAGTGAGACACACTTTCTATACGTCTTGTTCGCAGACTTATTTGAAAAACAACTAAGTTTCATTAAGCCTAATAAGTACCTATATGTCCTATCTAAAATATTTACCTTTTTAAATTACGAAGTTTAATTAAAAAACAAATTGTTGGATACTTTAACATATTAGTTGGACGCTTTGTTATTTTTATATTTTAGATCATAATATTTTAGTTATGTTAATCATTTTCAATAGTTCTTTAAATGTTTTGCTTAACGCATAATTTAGAGTGTATTCTTTGTGTCATATATGTATGAGTATAAACATGTATTTTCACACCAAATATAATCCAGATGGGGTGCCATCCAGTTAAACAACGATCTCTTGTTTTATGTGCCTGCTGTCAGGTTTTTGTCTAAAGAAAAGGGATTTATAAAAGCAGACACATTTTGTTTTAAGGCGGATTTATGCAGCCATTTTCATTTACATTTATTTTTAATTTAATTTTAATTTAATTTTCATTTATCATTTTTTAAATGTCCCAATTCATGCAAACAAAATAATAAATGAAAATGAACGCATACCCACATATGAAAATACGCTGACAGATGATGAATGTCATAACGACATAACCCCAATTTTCGCTGGAATAAAATTTTAATTAGCTCAATTAGAACTGAATCGTTGATTTCAGACATTTTAAAGATAATACATGGATAATACAACCCAAACAATACACAATAACAACCAGCTGATCAACTTCTTGTCGTTGTCATACCGTACACGCATGTGTCATTTATAATTTTAATTTAAAAGATAAAAGTTGGTCATCTTATAAATTAAATGAGAATGAAAGATAAATGAAAACGTAAATGAGAATGGTGTATGCATGGTTACATTGGTTTACATACATTTATCTTTTAAATTAAATTAAAATTAAATTAAAATTAAATTAAAATTAAATTAAAATTAAATTAAAATTAAATTAAAATTAAATTAAAATTAAATTAAAATTAAATTAAAATTAAATTAAAATTAAATTAAAATTAAATTAAAATTAAATTAAAATTAAATTAAAATTAAATTAAAATTAAATTAAAATTAAATTAAAATTAAATTAAAATTAAATTAAAATTAAATTAAAATTAAATTAAAATTAAATTAAAATTAAATTAAAATTAAATTAAAATTAAATTAAAATTAAATTAAAATTAAATTAAAATTAAATTAAAATTAAATTAAAATTAAATTAAAATTAAATTAAAATTAAATTAAAATTAAATTAAAATTAAATTAAAATTAAATTAAAATTAAATTAAAATTAAATTAAAATTAAATTAAAATTAAATTAAAATTAAATTAAAATTAAATTAAAATTAAATTAAAATTAAATTAAAATTAAATTAAAATTAAATTAAAATTAAATTAAAATTAAATTAAAATTAAATTAAAATTAAATTAAAATTAAATTAAAATTAAATTAAAATTAAATTAAAATTAAATTAAAATTAAATTAAAATTAAATTAAAATTAAATTAAAATTAAATTAAAATTAAATTAAAATTAAATTAAAATTAAATTAAAATTAAATTAAAATTAAATTAAAATTAAATTAAAATTAAATTAAAATTAAATTAAAATTAAATTAAAATTAAATTAAAATTAAATTAAAATTAAATTAAAATTAAATTAAAATTAAATTAAAATTAAATTAAAATTAAATTAAAATTAAATTAAAATTAAATTAAAATTAAATTAAAATTAAATTAAAATTAAATTAAAATTAAATTAAAATTAAATTAAAATTAAATTAAAATTAAATTAAAATTAAATTAAAATTAAATTAAAATTAAATTAAAATTAAATTAAAATTAAATTAAAATTAAATTAAAATTAAATTAAAATTAAATTAAAATTAAATTAAAATTAAATTAAAATTAAATTAAAATTAAATTAAAATTAAATTAAAATTAAATTAAAATTAAATTAAAATGGTTGCATAAATCCGCCTTTAAGGCGGATTTATGCAGCCATTTTCATTTACATTTATTTTTAATTTAATTTTAATTTAATTTTCATTTATCATTTTGTAAATGTCCCAATTCATGCAAACAAAATAATAAATAAAAATGAACGCATACCCACATATGAAAATACGCTGACAGATGATGAATGTCATAACGACATAACCCCAATTTTCGCTGGAATAAAATTTTAATTAGCTCAATTAGAACTGAATCGTTGATTTCAGACATTTTAAAGATAATACATGGATAATACAACCCCAACAATACACAATAACAACCACCTGATCAACTTCTTGTCGTTGTCATACCGTACACGCATGTGTCATTTATAATTTTAATTTAAAAGATAAAAGTTGGTCATCTTATAAATTAAATGAGAATGAAAGATAAATGAAAACGTAAATGAGAATGGTGTATGCATGGTTACATTGGTTTACATACATTTATCTTTTAAATTAAATTAAAATTAAATTAAAATTAAATTAAAATTAAATTAAAATTAAATGAAAATGGTTGCATAAATCCGCCTTAAAAAGATAAAAGTTGGTCATCTTATAAATTAAATGAGAATGAAAGATAAATGAAAACGTAAATGAGAATGGTGTATGCATGGTTACATTAGTTTACATACATTTATCTTTTAAATTAAATTAAAATTAAATTAAAATTAAATGAAAATGGTTGAATAAATCCGCCTTTAGAAGAGAATCATTTGCACACTCGAAGTGAGAAGTTATTTTGTCAGTCCGATATTTAATGTTACTTTGTCAGTTTTTTCTAATAAACAAGTTTACAATTAAATTGTATTTAATTCCTCAACGTGGAACACAACAAAATCATTGTAAAGTTTCACATTTTTGCACATAAAAACTTTTTGCGAAAATTTTACAACTCTGAGTATTTCTGAAATTGATAGTAATATAAAAATCGGCCGTGGAAAACGCACTGGGAAGGCCGTATCTATACGAAGGCTATACGGCTATACGGGCAAGAATTAAAACTTTGGGGTAAAAATGAGACAAGAATTCGGCAAATTATAAGACATTAAATGGGAAAAAATGAGCCTCAAAAATTAATCCAAAACGCTCTTCCAGGCACCATTGACAATATGACACAGGGCATAAGCGGAGTTAGGGGGGTACTAGGGGGTGCTTAGCACCCCCAATTTTGAAATTAGCACCCCCAAATTAAGTTTTTTTATTTCTATTTTTTACTATTTATATCTATTCTCGCAGCGAAAATAATAATTTTTGCTGACAGCCAGCCTATGAGCCTAGACTAGAGACGTTTCTCGAAAAGCATCAACCATGAAAATGCCATTGCAATATTAATATTTCTTTTACTTTTGTATTCTTAAATAAATATTAAAAGTTGAATTCATGATGTCGTAAATAAATGTTTTTTCGATATATCTTTTTATATTTTATTTTTAAGTTACCTATGCAAATTTATAATTAATGATTTTATAGAGAGAATAATGTATATTTGTCATACCTATACCTAAATTTCTAGAGACAAATGGTTTCTTTAATGTTTTTAAAAAAGTTTCCTTGATGAAACCTATTTTTTGGAGAAAATATTTTTGTATCGCGATTTTCTAACTTTTCATTAGAGCGCTTGACCTTGCAAATTTCAAAAATTTACGTGGTAGGCAGCTTGCTTCGCTCGTGGAGGACTCTAGCACCCCCAAGTTTGGCAGTCTAACTCCGCCTATGACACAGGGCCCTTCACGTCACAAAGCTTTGCGACAATTCTCTTGAAGAAGTTAAAAAGAACGCAAGCTCCAAATCAAACAGGAACAAGACTGGACATTGAAGGGAAACTGGTAACTTCAGAAGAATTTATTGAGGCAGCAAAGGAGGGGAGAGGCAAAGTCAAATGAAAATATTAAACAGCCAAAGTTAAAAAAAACGGTTGTAAAGACGAACTCAAAGATTCCTCGTCGTCAGACGATTGTACAGAAGAATGAATACCGAGTGGTGGGAGTGATGACGATATAGATTGAACGAAGAAAAATAGCGACACAGAAAAGGACTTCAGCACAGAACCTTCCATGACTACTAATTTAAACTGTAAAGATTATCAAGAAGGAGATTATATACTAGTAAAGTTCCCTAGTAGCAAGTGGAAGAAGATTTTGCGCTATGTTTGTATTGTTAAAAGTATTGATGGAGAGCTATTAGAAGTTATGGGAATGACGGCAACTAACTTTCAAAATACATCCTATAAAGCAAACGACGACGACGTAAGTGAAATACATACATCATCTGTCTCATTTAAGTTATCAAATCCTAAGAGAGGCACTGCAGGAAAATAGAATTCAGTACGTTTTTGAAAACCCTATTGACATTCTGGCAAAATAAATGTTAAAAAAAAATTTTAACAATTATTTTGCCAGAATTTGTTTTGTGTTGCTTTTGTTGGTATAAAATTGCAGTAGTTATTATAATTTACTATTTATTGTTGTTTCTTTGGAAGATTTAGAGTTAAAACTAGTACCTATTAAGAGTTTATTTTTACTCAACCGTACACATTTGTGAAAAGGGTGTAACCAGAAAACTGGAGCCAAATTGAGACGCCGACTTAAATTCGGGGGGTAGGAAAATAAAATTTATAAAACTGAGATAGAGTGGTGATTTGGGTTTTATATTTAGATTCAGAATATTTTAAACGTTGCTCCTATTTAAAAGCAACAGAATTAATGCATTGCTCCGTATAATATGGAAGTAAATAGAATGACCCACAAGTAATTTTTCTATTAGAAGAAAGCGATATATCTTCTGAGGAATTATATGACGTTTATCACATACCTTATGTATTATAAATACATTTGTTGACATTAAAAACCCTTTTAAATATTTGGGAGTGCCGAATATAGATAGGTACGTATTACAATATAACGTCAAATAAGATGAGGTTACAAAAATAGTAGTTGTATCGAATACAAAAATTAAGAAAATCGATTGTATAATGAAGTAATAGTATATTATACACGACGCTATAATGAATGCTATTATTACCGAGGATAATGTTTGCAACACGAGCGAGCGAGCGAGCGAATTTTGCAATTATCCGAGGTAACAGTAGCCATTATAGCGAGTCGTATACTATACTTTGTCCACGAACACAAATACTAAGAATTTTTAATTAAAATTTTAATAACAACGCTACTAAAACAATGTGGTAGGACTATGTTAAACGAAGTGGTAGGATCAGAAACATAACCTATTTCCTTCATTATACACCATAGACAATGATGTTACCATGACACCGTGAATAATGATTATTCACTGCTGTCAGTGCATAATGGATAGCGTTATGTTTGACCAAACACATGAATAATTGACAGATTATTGACTAGTCGTGGACAAACACTATTATAGACCATCTTCCTGAAGGAGACAAAAGGAGACAAAACTGCGATTTCGGCCACTTTTTAATTATAGTAAAAATGAAACAAAGAATTGCAGTAGCATACGAGAAAAAAATCAACACAACTAAAAAATGGAATGTAGATAAATTGCGAAATCCCATTACAAGATCAAAATACTAGAAACAAATGCAACAGTTACTGGCTAATACAGAAATATATGCAATAAACGAGGAATGATTGCACGTAAAAACATGTATCGAAAAAACAGCTGAGAAGGCCCTAGGCAAAAAAAGTAAAAAAAAGAAGCCGAATGGTACGATCACGAATGCAAAGAAGCGAATAGATAGAAGAATAGAGCAAGACGAACACAACAACACCACCACAACATCGAAAATGAAGAAGTATATAAAGAAAACCGAAATGAAGCAAGAAAAATTTATGGGAGGAAAAAAGCACAATTAAACCTGATAATCGAGGAAGTAGAAAGAAACAACAAAATTAACAAAAGTTCTATCACGGAATAAATCAGACAAAGAGAACAATTAAACCAAAGTTAAATCAATGTAAAAATGCTAGCGGAGAAATGTTAACGGAAAAGAACTATATTATAAATAGATGGACGGAATATTTCCAAAATCTCTTTGTCCGTGAAGGAAATACTGAAGTAAAATTTAAAGAAGAATTAACTACAGTTGAACCATTAATAGAAGGCCCAACATACGAGGAAATTAAAGAATCCATACAAAACCTGAAAGACCGTAAAGCCCCGGGAATAGACAGAATCGTCGTGGAACTAATAAAAGCAGGGGGAGAAAGTTTAACCAAAAGATTCCATAAAACAATAATTAAAATCTGGAAAACAGAAGTAATGTCTGAAGATTGGAAAATAGGTTTAACTAATACAGCCAATCTATAAAAAAGGAAGCAAATTGGACTGCTCAAATTATAGAGGAATTTCTCTTCTTAATACGACATATAAAGTCTTAGCCAGGATGTTACATACATAAGCGACTTATTCCTTATCAGGAAGAAATACTACAAGAATATCAAAGTGGTCTCAGGGCAGGTTAATCTATCATTAACCACATAGTTACATATGCTGAGGCAAATACACCAAAAGTGCCTCGAGTATAATATCCAACCTTATAACATACCATATATCGACACCCAGCTAGCATTTGATAATGTACACATCATTTACAATTATTAGGAATACCAACAAAATTAGTGAATTTGGTAAATACTACACTAAATAACACAAAAGCAGCAGTAAAAGTAGATGAAAATATATTATTTTTGAAATTAACAATGGGTTTAAACAAGATGATGTTCTGTCTCCAGCCTTGAAGCAATAGTCAGAAAATTAGACATTACTAGAGACATAAGGACCACCACTACTCAAATATCATCACACGCAGATGATGTTACTATAATTAGCAGAGACAAAAAAGATTTGATAGACAAAATTAATAAAACAGACGAGGAAGCAGCGCTATATGGGCTACATATAAATCAGAGTAAAACCAAATATATGGAATGTGCCAAAAAACCAACACAAGAGACGCATCTAAAGACAGAAAAATACGCATTTGATACAGTACTTAGAAACAATTATAACTTCAAACGACAAAATATCGAATAAAATACAAAAATAGAATTGCCACGGCCAGTAAGTATCTACTTAAGGCTGGCATTTACATACAGTCGCTTTCTATTTGACGTATCTAAAGTTACATAGCCAAAAAGTTAGAAGAAACAATTAAAGCGGGCGCGTTTAGCAGAACGTCAAAAACGAGTTGAGGTTAGAGATCAGGAATTGCGTAAGATTCATATTTGAACATTTGCATATTTACATAGTTATTCGTGTTATTACTGTAAAAGATATGACAAAAACAAAATTACGATTTTCTGTGTATTTAAATTGTAATCTCATTGTCAAGTTTCCGGAAAATTCGGATTTAAAGCCGATAAGTACTGTGCTATATGTGTTGCCTACACGCTAAATTATAAATTTAAACCGATTTTTATAGAACTTAACGCTGGAATTTACACCATGAAGTATACCTCATTTTAAGCACATTTTGTTCCATTTTTTTAAACTCATTTTTTAAGCAAGAACGGCAAAGCACTTTTTTTATAATTATCCATGTCTTTTCTATCTAAAGCTCTATTTTACTTCAAAATTTTCAAATAGTTTTTAAAAAATATTAACACCGAAAAAATCTCTCGCTATCAGTAGATAGATACGTCCACTCTCTTTCAAACGCCACCGGAACATTCTTTGCAAAATGCAAATTATTCCAGAAAAAGTGGAAATAAAGTTCTATAAAAATCGGTGAAATTTCCAATTTATAATTTAGCGTGTAGGAAACACAAATAGCACAGTCACAACGTGTAAGTACATATCGGCTTTAAATCCGACCTTTACGGAAACTTGACAAGGAGATTACAATTTAAATACACAGAAAATCGTAATTTTGTTGTAGCCATATCTTTTACAGTAATAACACAAATAACTATGTAAATATGCAAATTTTGAAATAAGTATCTTACGCAATTCCTGACCTTTAACCTCAACTTGTTTTTGGCGTTCTGCTAAACGCGCCCGCTTTAATTGTTTCTTATGACTTTTTGGTTTTTACAAATACGTACCACGTTTGCTCCCAATTCTTTAAGGGTACCTAAATATGATAACACAAATTAGGATCAACCAAGACTGAACCAAAATTGGTAATGAAGATAAATAACTTGCATACCAATTGATAATTTGAAGAGGGGGTAAACAAATGCATCTCTACTTGTCAGTTATAACCCGACTCTACCTCTACAGTTTTGAGTCATACACAAAATCCGTGCACAAACCATTTTGATTTTTTAAGTAGTTATGCAACTTTAGATACGTTAAATAGAAAGTGACTATATGTAAATGCCAGCCTTAAATATAAAAGCCTGCTACAAAGCACCAACTTAAGTAGAAACCTAAAATTTACAACACTACCATTAAACCGATCTCAACCTACACCTGCGAGACTTGAACAACTACGGAAAAGGATGAAGAAAACTTAAGAATATTTGAAATGAGAGTACTGAGAATGATCTACAGTCCAACACAAGAGGACAAGAGGAAGATGGAACATGGAGAATAAAGATCAATTATAAACTTGACAAATTAATTAAAGGAGCGGACATAGTTAGATACGTAAATGCACAAAGAATCTTATGGCTCGGGTATATACCTTACAAAGAATGGACGAAAACAACGTCTTAAGAAAATTACTTTCTGGAAACCGGTAGAAGACAGACAAAGAGGAAGACCCGGGAAAAGATGGATTGAAGAAGCTGAAGTGCTAAAAGTGGAAGATTTTCAATATACAGTACATAATCGAGTAAAATGGATGAAAATAGTACAGGAATCCAAGACCTACATACTACATAGGGTTGTAGAGCTGGATAAGTAAGAAAGTAAGTAAGGTTGGATAAAACTTTTATTCACAATCATTATAGTAATATGTCGATTCCTAACCTTTTAGAGGTTGGGAAATACGTCATTCCTAACTGTAATGACAATCTCTTGGGTGGAAAGTGACAGAAAACACTTCCCACCCACGGGCGGGAAATGTTTATGTACGATTGCCTAGCGACACTGTCATAAATCTATATGTTAAAGTAGGCTAAAATAAATTATAATAGAGCTGTCAAAAAATATTAATAAAATTCATGATTTATGATTGTGAATAAAATAGTATACATGCCTCGGTGGGAGTTTCATTACAGCCTCGCGCTATGTCTGACCACGAGGCTTCGCCTCTCGGTCATACATCAAGCCCTCGGCTGTAATGAAACATTTCCCACCTCGGATGTAATGTACTATTGCTATACCAAAGCTGTGCGTCCTTTTCCATCATGGAATCAGTTTTTAGAAACGACAAAACTAAAATGGGTGTTGAATCGTTCAAGGCAGAGCTTGCTGTGAGAATTAATTTCAATATGGATGGTAAGCAGGTTTATTTATACTTAAAATCTACAGAACAAAAAACGATAGATAGTGTACAGACACAAAAGAGTTTATTTTCAATAAAATATCTTATTCTTATTTTTAACAGAATGGGAATACCCCCGTTAATTTTTTCGTTAATCCTCCAGGTGAAATCGGACCGCTCCTCATCAAAGCTCATAAAAAATCCCCAATCCGACTCTGGAAACAAACCGAGAACTAACGCCGATAACTTTTATTATTAAAAACTATCTGGATTGGCTGTTATAAATTGGCAAATTCTGCCATTCAATAATAATCACTACAGCGACTTTCACGTATATATGGATGGTTGCCTACTTTAAGGCGTTTTTAGGAACTTTCGTAATATCTCTAGAAGCGGTTATCTTTTAATTTTGGATTTCCAACTCGCGAGCTATTACAAATATTGCTGCCCTTGGCACCTTTCATCACTTCGTAAAGTTTGTCTATCGAATTCAGAGACACTCTACCCTGTATGAATGTTTTTATACTAACTGAAGATCACTGATCACGCAACTCGAAACCGACGAAGCTGGAAAATTTTCAGTACAACGTGAACATTTATACTAAATCACCAAAATCTTCATGCTGCAATAATTAGTAGCTTTGGTTTTGTTTGTTGAAAAGGAAAATTGAATTATTTTATTTTTATTTTTACGAATCGGGGTAAAATTCTAAAATATTTTTTACTTGAAGATTCCTTATTTTTATTATGTATACTTAAAAGTGAATATACACAAATTTCTTTCTTTTTAGACGTTCTTATGGTCCTTTAAATTTAGGTCGAACCCTTCGAGTGGTTTTCTCTTGCTTTGCCCTGGCCTACAGACCCCATTAAGCCCTACGGAATTCCAGTCCCTCTACGGTGAAATTACTCCATACTTTAATTAACTGTCACTCTTTTTAATTGCTTACAAAATTGTTTAAACAAGACGGAAAGAAGCACAAATGGTTAATCCATAAATTCCTAACGTTATTCAATCGATTCAAAATCAAAGCAGGCTATAAAAAATAATTCGAATATTTTTGTTTCTTAACAAAAGAATATAAATCAGTAAAATACAAGTTGTTCTTATAAAGGACATAAAAACATTCTTTTTATTATTTCACGAACTTTTCTGTAACACGGGAGGGGAAGCTTAGAAACTTGCAAAGTTGGAGAATTGTCCCTGTTCCAATTCTTCTTGGTTTTTCCATTGATTTACTGCTCTTTATTCAACGGCATCCAGCAAACTCGCAAAGCTGTCAAGTGGCGCTCCCTTACGATTATGCTTGTTTACCATTCCCATGCATGCATTCGTAATATGCGCAACAGATGCCGCAGCCTAACATACTTACGATTTCGTGATGTTTACTCTGATTTCCCTGTTTGAAGTTTGAAGACCTTTTCTTTAACCTTTTCTTTTGAAGTAAGCATATTAAAATTCTCCTCGAAAAAGCACATTCTTATTCCTATTCTTATCAGTGTAAATATTCACTAAAAATTAGGAGTTTTATTTTAAAATTTCAACTCTAGGAATTAAAAACAAAAGTTAAGGGGTAAATTAGGCTTTTAATTATTACGTAAATAATACGTCCAACTAAACTAAATTAGAAGTTAGGTAGTCGATATTTGTATAAATAAATCTGAATTTTACGGAATGGCAACTTTATAAGGCATTCCCCAGCGAGTAAAATGTCAATGGAGAGAAATAAATCTACATTCTAATCTGTTTTTGGCTACTATACATCAATTTTATTTAAAAAGTTTGCAAAACGGACCTCCATAACTTGATTTGCTTCGCAAAATAATCGATGTCGGCTTCATTTACTGTGTTTAAATCAAATTCAGGCCTCGCTGTCAAACCATCAGATAATTTAAAACCTATTAATTTATAATCATTTATTAATTTAAAAGGACATTCAGATTTTTATTCAATTTTGCCGTATAAACTGGCGTTTATTTGTTTCTGGCCTGCCCATAAAAGTTGATGTTTTATAAACAATCGTTTAAAATTTTTATTCCGCTAGCGATTTAAAATTTTTATTCCGCTAGCGCTTTAAAAATGTCAAATCGCTTTAAAAATGTCAAGTAAATGTCAAAATTGAATAAACAGTTGTATTACACTTGCGGATTAAATTAATGTATTAACTCGCGGTATTAATGCGCTTGCGGCTACCGCCGCTCGCGCGATTAAACGTACCGCTCATTAAACATTAATTTAATCCGCATGTATAATAAATAACTATTAAACAATTTCCATCCCTAAACGAACATTAATTCGTCGAGGTAATACTTAAAATTTAATTACAACAGGCTCTTTTAACTAGGTTTAATTAATTTTAAGTAAAATAAAACCCTTTTTATGTGTACAAATAATTGCTGAATTAATTTGAGTTTCCCCCGTTTCTACGTAAAGTTATTTAAGGCCATTACTTCTGGAGACAAAAGATTTTAGTCTACTGTTTAAATTTAAAGTTCTCGAACAAGAACTTTATCTGCAACTAACAGTCATCGTTTTTTAACGAAAGAAATTTAATTGCCTAATTAATTAAGTCTAGTTTATGTGTTTTAATGCACTTCTTAGAAGTTGCTAAACGTTACTCTTTTGTTGATTTTTTTTAAGTTTGGAGAAGTTGTAGTTGTAAAGTAGGTAATTATAATATGTAAAAAGTTTTCTTTTTGCGGTGTAAATAACAGTTTAAAGCTTTGGCCTACCAAATCGATCAAGCTTTTAAGTAATGCAAACCTAACAAGAGAAATGCAAGTGAAACCACAAATTAAAAAGAAGAAGCTCAAAATTTAGTTTTTTTTTTAGTAAAAATTGCACTTTCAGATATTAAGTTTGGGTAATTGTAAAAACAACTTCAACAAGCTTAATTAATGAATTTCTTTCAATTTTATGTAAAATTAATTTTTCTCGCCTAAAACGTTAATGTTCCAAAGCATTAAATTATAATTGTATGTTTTCCTCGCTTACGTCAGCATAATCTTATACATATTCTAGGTTTTCAATTTACATTTTTTTGTTTTAATCAGAAAATTACTGTAATTATGGAGATTAAGAGATGAATTTTAAATTTCTGAACCTCATAAATACAAATTAGGGATTTTAATTGTTTTTCGTATTTGAATTATTTAATTCCATTTCATTCTCTTTCTGGGAAGTTTTTAATCGTTCTTTAATAATTTAAACTTTATACAACGAGAGTTTTTAAGGTTTTAACGTCAGGTTTGAATTGCTTTTAGAACCATAAGGCCCATAGAAATATTATGTAAGTCTTTTAAAAACGTAATCTTATTAAAGCCTAGATATCCTTTTTTAAGTAGTTTTGTAGTTTAAGGTCAGTTTAGTAATATTCGGTTTTTATTACAAATAAAATAAAATATAAACTAAAGCCTGAAATTGAAGCACCCAACACCTAAATTCATTTTAGTAATTAGTTCATTGATTTGCTCATTCTAGAGTAGCGTAGGGGCGCACTTTTTTTACAATATTGGTGAGCTATGGTCACAAACTGTGGCCCTCGATTGGAAACATTTAATCTTAGTCACTTTTTCTTTGTATTCTTGAATTTGAATTTACGTCCTCAACTATTCACTAAGCCACCCATAAGTCCGACTTAATTTCAATTATTCCACACTCGTCATTTCAGAAATTGCCAAACTAATTGAGTTTTAATACTGTGGCCTACCTTGTTATGTCTTCTTTTTCTTGATCTTCTTCGTCTTCATCTTCTTCGTCATCGCCTCCTTCACCAGGAATTTTTTCTTCAACTTCACCTACAAATTAAAAAATTCCTCACCTATAAAGCCAAAATAACAGTCCGATAACTTACCAGCGACCGGATTTTGCGAAACGATTAACGTTTCCAAACTTGGCAAATTTCTTAACTTTCTGAACTGTCGAAACTTGGTGATTTTGTTCTTCCTTAGATTAAGATAAGTTAAACTGCAGAGATATTCTGTGAAGCCGTCCAGCTTCCTGATCTGATTATCGCGTAGGTGGAGTATCTTCAGATTCACCAGCTTTGCTATGTCTGAAGCTACAATTTTGACGATTCGATTCTCTGCCTGCAATTAATATTTATGTAAGTCTCTGCCTGATTCTTTTATCTGACTGAGAATAGTTTCGATTGTCTTGTTTAAAGTAGAAAATCTTTCTTTGGCAGCTATTGGTATTTAATATTTGTATATCCTGGCATAATTCAACTCGTTCATTTTATTACAAAAAAAATTTGAACAAAACTAGAAAATTACTAAATATATTCATATTTTTATTTCGACTGTCTTCTGTTGTCTTTGACATATCGGACGCTATAATTTTAACGGTTCAGTCATTTGTTTAGAATTCATTCAAAGAGAAAGATTTTCAGAATCACTAACTTTGACATATCTGAACCTATACTTTTAGGCATTCGATTACTAGAGGGTATACAGTAGGTGGCCACCGAATTGGAAACTTTAAAAGTAGCTATATTTTGATATGGGCGGCACAACTGACCAAAGAAAAACACACATTTTGGATTATTCAAGATGGGGCTCCGTGTCATGCAACAAAATCTCTAAACAACTTATCTTCTTGAACTTGACATTCCCGTCCTTCCTTGGTGGGGGGGTGGGGCAATTCTTCAAATTTGAGAACTGTTACGCTTGACTTAAAAGTAAAGTTTATAAATTTAGAAACACTACCCTAACAAATTTGAAGAACAGGATCCCAATGTACGGCAGAACGATAGGGGGGGGGGTAATAAAATATTGATTATAATTGGTTTGACCAGGGAAGTGATAAAATAATTGAAATTAAATATACTATAAGCAATAAAAAATATGTTCCAAAATGAAAATAATATTGAAAATTACAAAAGTTTCTAATTCAGTGGCCACCTACTATATAGTTTTAAACAAGTCCCGACTGTATACGTTTCTATTATTCAGCAAAGTTGGAAGATTGTTTAAGAAACATTGTTGGCTGTAATTATTGCTTCAACTGTATTTTGTTTAACGTAGAAATGCTTCGCTTTGACCAACTTTAGCATATTTAAAGCTATAATTTTCTGATTTCAATCTTCGTCTCGACTAAACATTAAATTCAGAAAAGTTAACAAAACGTTGAAGAAACGACAGGATCAAGGGTTTGATTGTCTTTTGTTTGAAATGGAGAATCTTCTGATTTACCAGCTTTGGCATATTTGAAGGTTTAGTGAGCCTTTCTTCTTCCTATAATTAATATCATAGTACATATGAAACTTTTATAGCCGTAATTATTGTTTCAATTGTCTTTTGTTTGAATTGGAATTTCGTCTAGTTAACAGTTAAATAAGTCTTCGGATCATCCTATTTTCTGCGGCATTCATGGAGTTGTTGAAGAAACGGTTGGAATTACTACTTCGATTGTCTTTTATTTAAGGTGGAGCATCGTCACTCTGACCAACTTTAACAAGTCTGACACTGTAACTGCGATGCTTCGATTATTTCGTCTAGTTAACAGTTGAATAATTCTTCGGATCATCCTATTTTCTGGGGCATTCATGGAGTTGTTGAAGAAACGGTTGGAATTACTACTTCGATTGTCTTTTGTTTAAGCTGGAGCATCGTCACTCTGACCAGCTTTAACAAGTCTGACACTGTAATTGCGATGCTTCGATTATTTCGCTTAATTAACATTTTTAAATAAGTCTTGGCATAGCTCCATTTTACTGCAGAAATTCATAGCCTGAGATTCTTTGTTTAATATTCCGCGACTAACATGCTACCTACGAATTTTATCGATTTTTTCCGAACCGTTCAGGATGCAGTTTCGCCATAATCAGTACCTTTCTGTCCCTGTATTCTTTATAAAATGGCTAGGTAGAGTTATGAAGAAGAACAAAGAAGACTTCAGCGTCTTTTCGACGAAGTTGCATCCGATCCGGAACTAGCTGAAGATAGTGATACTGATGTAGAAGATGATCACTTAAAAGTTCAAAATGATGGATCGGAGTCAGAACAAGATATGTCGGATGAGGAGTTAGAACAAGTTATAGAGTTTAATAACAGTAGAAGATCTCGTGAACCTTATTTTATTTGAAACGATGGCTCTAAGTGCCCTAAGTGGAGAAAACACTTGGAAACAGGTCGAAATGTGCGAACACGGGCTAAGAACATCAGAACCCAATTTCCAGGAGTGACAGGTGAAAAAAGAAAAAGCGCCAATTGTCAATTGAAATGTGGAGTTTGCTTATTACAAATGACATGCTGAAAAAAATTGTTGTTTATACTATCGTACAGATAGAATTGAAATAATATTCGGAGCAGGATAGACAGCAAGACCAACTGATATTGATGACCTAAAAGCCCTATTTGGACTAGTTTATATTGCCGGTGTGACGAAGAATAATCACCAAAATTCCACTGACCTTTTCAGAACTGATGGCATGAGACTAGAAATTTTCAGGTTGACAGTGTCCCTAGAAAGATTTAAATTTTTACTTCAAAATATTCGTTTAGATGACAAAACAACCAGGCTTGAAACGCGAGATTACGACAAATTAGCAGCAGTAAGAGAATTCTTCGGCGCATTCAATGAGAATCTGCCTGATATTTCTCTCTCTCTCTCACAGTATACAACTATTGATGAGATGTTGCGGGCCTTTTAGAGGACGTTGTGGGTTTCGAGTTTATATTCCATCTAAACCTAATAAATATGGACTAAAGGTATGGAAGTATATGTCGGGCAACAGCCCGTTGGTCCATATAAATTGGAAACGTCTAATATTGCTCTGGTGCCGAGATTATGTCAGCCTATCTGAGGATCAAAACGAAATGTTACTATGAATAATTTCTTTACCAGCACTGTCTTAGCTGATGAACTTCTCAACAACCATCGCTTGACTGTTGTCGGTACTGTAAGAAAAAATAAACCCGAAATTCCACTAGACTATAAAACCACTATGTTTGCATTTCAAGAAAAATTAACAATGATATCATACATTCCAAGGAAAAATGAAAATGTTTTTGTTCTTTCGAACTTTCGAAGTTACGTGCAGCTTACAACTATGCACGAATCACACCACGTTGGCCAATGATCATTTTTTATAGTACAATGAATGTGGCTGGCATCATCTCTTATGCCATACACAAGCATAACAATATAGAAGCAACCCTTCCAGGAAGATAGTTCTTAGAAAATCTTGGACACCAATTAGTTGAATCGTTGAGAGTCACATTAAAAAGCGCCTGAACTCCACCGGTCTTCCTAAAACAACCACATTGAGAATTCGGGAAGTTAATATTCCTGGCGTTGAAGTTGAACCTTCAAGAAACTTACATATGGCCGATGTTCGTATTGTTCAAGCAATAAAAACAAGAAGACTAAATATAGCTGCCATAAGTGCAAGAAGTTCATGTGTTTGGAGCATTTAACCCCTTTTGTAAGGAATGCATCTAAATTGTGGACAAACTTTAACAATAGCGTTTCAGTTACACAGTAACATTAATACGTTTTCGTTGTGGTTTTACGATATAAACTGCTGATGTTTCCAGAACGTTATGTTGTTTTTGCATTTTAATTTCCTGATTTTTTTTTCTAATATAAGTATTTTTGTTATTTCTTTTCCTTAAAATAAGTTTGTATCGTTTTAAACTGCTCAAAAAAGGTAAAAAATAGGTTAAACTTATTATTGATACCCTAAATTAAACATAAAAAAATTTCTACTTATCATTTTTCTAATTTGAGACACATTTTTTTTAAGACGGTGTCTGAGACCGATGTTAGTTTGCGGGTCTCGTCAAATCATGTTAGGTTAAGGTGGAAAAATCCGGTTAGCAAGCTTTGACATGTTTAAAGCTCAATTTATTTTGTACTTCAGCCCTCTTCTGGTAATTAATGCTAATGTGCCTCAGAATAAACTCAGTTATTTTATTGTGGAAAATTCAGAAAATTGCACAAGACACCTGTACACCTCTGATTATTGCTTAAACCGAAAAATATTTAATTTGACTAATTTTGGCATGAGCCATTAAGTACCTATCTCAAGTTGAGCCCTTTGTTTTATCAAGAACTATTGAAAAAAAAAACAAGAATTTTGGTTATTGTTTCGACTGTCATTTTTTAAGTTAGGGTCTTAAAATTGCCAGCTTTTAATGGATCATTCTCCTTTAATGTTATCCGTACGTATTTTATACGAAACCCAAACATTATTGAAGCACACCTAATAGCTTACTTCAAATTGTTTCGATTTTTACTTCTCCTTTTTTGGATAGAAGTCTTCAACTTAGCCAGGTTTGGCATATCTGATGCTATAATTGTGACGATTCAGTTTTCTATCTCTAATTAAATAAGGCTCAGCATTGTTAATTTTCTATTGCATAAAGTCAGAAAGCTATTAAAGAAGCGACATTGTTTTGGCTATCTTTTGTTTAAAGTTCAAATTCTTCTGTTTGACCAACTCTAGCCTAACTATCATATAATTTTCTGAATCGAAGCCCTGCCTCGGATTAGAATTAATTTCAGAAAAGTCAAAGAATTCTTGCAGAAACGGCTGAAGTTATTGTTTGGGATTGTCTTTCTTTAAAGGTGGATCAAATCAGTTCAGCTAATTCGTGTATTCTCTTATAAAAGTATCGAAGAAATCTAAATAGCCATGATTCTTATTTCAACAGTCTTTTGTTCTTGGTAAATAATCTTGAGCTTCATAAGCTTTAACATGTTTGACACTATAATTGTGTTGATTCGATCGTCTTCTCAAATTAACATTTAAATAAGTTTCGACACCCTACATTTTATAAAGCTGAAGTTGTCTCTTGTTTAAGGTTGGGCATCTTCCGATCCACAATCTTTGATATGTCAGGGACTATAGCTAGAATCCTTCTTCTCAATGAATTTCTACCTACTTTATTTATTTTATTTTTAAAAAGTTATAAATAAAAATACTGGATAAAGCTATAAAACTTTACGATGGTTGCAACTGTCTTTTGTTTATAATACAGAATCTTCCAAATTACCAGCTTTGATGTCTAAAACTATAATTTTCGCGACTTAATTTTTTTCTTATAATTAATATTTACGTACCTCGGCCTGATTAATTTATTTTACATTGTGCAGAATGATCAAAAAATTATTACAGAGACTTGTAATTACTGGTTCAAATGTTGTTTTTTTTTTGTGGAGAATTTTCAATTTCATCAATTTTGACATACCTACCTGACTTTATAATTTTGTTAAGAAATCTTTTTTTGCCTATAATTTATGTTTAAGCAGATATCAACACAAAAGTATCAGAAACTGGCTGAAAGGGAAGCTGGGATTACTGATCCGATTTTGTTGTTATTTGATGTGAAGAATCTTCAGGTCCACGAGCTGTGCCATATCTTAAGGAATAAGTTTGGTGATTCGGTTCTCTGTCTGTTATTAAAATTTAAGCTACCTCGGCCTGATTTGTACTTTTACTTTAGAAAAGCCAGTAAGTTGACAAATTGAGTTAATAATAGTTATTTATTAAACAAGACGATAAAATTGTATTTTATCTTCGAGACGCTAATTACGCTCGAGAAGCATTTATTTGAAAGTAAAAAAATTATAAAATAAATTTTATTTTTTATTTGACATTGACGTTTAAAAATTACAAATCGAGTTACGTTTTAAAATGTCATTAGTATGGGCGTTTTAGGGTTAAAAACAAAAATAAAGTACTTTATCTACCCTTACTGTTAAAATAGTACTTTATCTACTCTTGCTGTTAAAGTGCTACTTTATCTACTCAAATTAATAGATAAAGTAGCACTTTAACAGCTGCTATACAAAAAACAAACCTTTAACGGTCTACAGCCGAATGCAAGTGAAATGTAATTAAAACAAATTACGCTCAAATAAAGTGCTAAATATAAATTCAACTTACTAAATATAAATTTTCAATGGTGGGTGGACAATTTCCACTAAAATCCGGAAGATAATTTCCTCTCAGTTCCAGTTGTTTAAGTTCTGGTAATCTTTCAGCGTCAAATTGAGCTGTGCAAATTTGGTTATCTGTAAAGAAGATTTTTGAATCAAATAAACTAAGTCCCTGTACTGCCTCCAGCTCACGTCCTTATCTTATTGTATATACCCTGCAATTTTCATATGATCCAGTGTGATCCTGTTATTATACACCCATTGAGTTAAAATATGAAGTAAAATTTTTGTTTTCATTAAATTCTTAACAGTTTTTATGTAGTTTCGCAAATTACGAAGAAAATTTTGGAACTATCGTGATAAGGATTTTTCTTAGTTTAAAAGTTAAAAATAAGGCCGGCTATTAATACTAAAGAAAAACAAAAAATAATCGCATTAAGATGACCAAAACTAATCAGATAAAGCTTTTCAATACAATGCGTAATAACAAAGCAAAAAGCATCGATATTAATATTTACGTAATAAATCAAATAGTGACAAGGAGTTTAGTAGCAGAAGAATAAGGACAATGAAGGTGCTTCGTCTGCTGTGATAAATATATTCCCACGCTTACGTTCTTAAATGTTAAAGATAATTAATTAATTAAATAATTAATTAAAAGGTTATTTAGATATTAAAACAAGCAAATTACTTAAATGCTTGTTCTCGCGACGACGGAGTGAAAATTAAGTTATCAGTTAAAATCGACCCGCTTTATTATTTTAAATTTATTCATAATAGTCCAGTCAATGAAGGGATTGTAGAATGCATGGAGGGTGTCACAATTTTTGACTTCAGGGCTTTGTTTGGAGTCGTTAAGAGGTAAACATACTAAAAGTCCCCGGACATAGGTGGTGAGCGGGGTGCAGGGGGGGACTGAGAAGGTCTCTTTTTTTGTTTTTTTGCTTATATCTAGAAGATGGTGCATCTTAGCAAAAAAGTCATTATATACAAAATCAAAGCTGATAAAATTTCCTACATTTTCTCTTTTTTAAGTTTTTTTCTATCTCCAACCGTTTATGAGAAATCCGCTATCAAAAATCGTTAATATTCGCAAGAAAATATTTTGCCTCCCGTTTTTCGTTAAACTTTTCTCTCTAGCACCTCATCTCTTCGGTTTACAGAAAAATTCCCACAAAAGAAGTTGTACAGGATTAAATTTCCTTCAAAATGGTATATACTTTTTGTATTTTTTTTTCGAAAATTAGCGATCTTTGATAGCGGATATCGCATAAACGGTTGGAGATATAAAAAAACTTTACGAACCAAAAATGTGGGAAATTTTGACGCCTTTGATTTTGTATATAATGACTTTTTCTCTAAGATGCACCTTATTCAAGATATAAGCAAAAACCCTAAAAAAGGGATCTTCTCGGTCCCCCCCTGCACCCCGCTCACCTCCTATGTCCGGGGACTTTTAGTATGTTTACCTCCTAACGACTCCAAACAAAGCCCTGAAGTCAAAAATTGTGACACCCTCCATGCATTCTACACCCCCCTATTGAGCGTTCGTTGACTGGACTATAATAATTTTGTTTACGTAAAGCAATTTTAAATAACGTCAGATGTTGTGTACCAAATTAATGGGCACGCCCGAATATTTCGTAATTAATTCATACTTACAAGAGCTGATTTAATAACAACTGCGAATTATTCATTATTTTTATTTGTATAGGTACTCGTTGAAATTATTTTAAAATACAAACGATTTTAAATAAACAATTCTTACGAGTTGTTTTTCTTCGATCGATAAAAGGACTTTTTAATTCTGAGGCTTAATTAAAAAATGCCATCGATCTGCATTAAGAAGGAAATACGATTTTACAAAGTTTTATCTTAAAAACCACTACATAAACTTGGTACGGAAGTTAAGCTCGCGAACTTTATGAAGGGGTTGTCAGGCTTAGTTTTTATTAAACTGAAGTAATTTATATTAAAAAGGCTTCCCAACGGGTAATCCGAGAAAATTTGAGTTAGGGCTTGAAAAAACTATAGGAAAAGCTTGTTAGTTGCTTTAAAATTCATAATTGGAAGGGAACTTGACTTAATCAGATTCTAAAACGAGAAAGTTTCGAAATTCGTTTAATGAAACAAAAGACGTCCAAAACGACTCTAAATTTGCCCAACAACTTCAGTAAATTAAAACGCCGAATTATAGTTTTTTTTATTCACATATTTGAGTCACTATGGGTTAGTGGGTTAAAAGTTTGCTTTGAAACAAAGGGGATATAGGTTTCATTACAGTCTTAACTAAGTTTTCAAAAATAAGATTAAATTATTAAATTTTGTATTTTCAAAAATTCAATATTTTATATGAATGCAAGCTTGGAGTGGTGTATGATTTTTAGTAGATGAGCCGCAAACTTGCGGCTACCAAACCTCTCGACGTATGTCATTTAACAACACACTGATAAACTTATTCCAGATATGAAGATATGGTAGGAACCTCTTATCATATGTTAAATAATACTACTTATAAAAAAATGAGAGGTTGCCTTCTAAAAATTTTTTTTCGAATTGTGAAAGCAAACACGATTAAGATTTGTTATATAACAGCAGTTTCTTTCTCTTCACGTCGATACCAGATCACTGAAAGGCGTACCTTGAAGTGAGCTTCCACCTTTTTCTCACAGTGCAAAATAGCAGGCTTATATTAGTTTCCTCCCGTTGTGTATTTTGTTTTGCTTTTTAACTTAACCGATTTTGGTAATAAAATTTTCCTTCTTTTTCGGGCTTTTTATATTTCATCAACCTTGAAGCAATTGAGAAATTTTGGGGTATCTAAGAAATCACCTGAAGAACTCACAAGCAATTTAGGAGAATGTAGGGAAGTTCTTGAAAAATAGAAAATATTCCAGAAATTCGTAAGATGTAAGGTAACTCAAATTTTAAGAACTTCTTGGAATTTTAGCATTTTTGTGAGAATGCTAGCAAATTCTTATGAAAATTGTAGTCAACTACAAGAAATCTTGAGAACTATTAGCGTTCTCCTAATAAGAACATTCCTGGCATTTAGAAGAAATTCTGTGAAATTCAGCAACAAGTCTTTAAAAATTCCAGTCTCAAAAACATTTAATAACTTTAGATGCAATATATCTCCTATTCCAATTTCAGATTAATCAAATACCATATTTTAATAATCTGTGGGAAGCTTTAAAAACAAAAAAAAAACTCGTAAACTAGAGGAAATCCAGAGACCATTCGGAAGTCGCCAAATTACAGAAAAATTTCGATAAATTTCTCAAAAGTTGAGAATATTTAAAAACTTTCACGGTATTTAAAATACTTAATCTTTTAAATTAGGGAATTCTCGAAAACAGTCAAAATGTTCTTATAAACTGCGAAAGAATTTAGAGAAAAGACAACTTTAAGACACTTAAATTCTAAAATGATCCACTTATTTAATAATCGGAAAACTTTAAAAATGCCGAAAATTCTTTCAAAGCATAAAAAAATAAAATAAAATTTTTATAAACTTCATATAACTAATGTAAAGTAACGCAATTTTGAGAAAACTTAGGACATTTCTTAAAAAACACTTACAAAATTCAGGAAGTTTTGCCTCAGAGTATTAAATAAATTCTTTTAAAATTTGGGGAATATTCAATAGTTCTCATAGGCCATTGGTCTAGGCTTCCGCCAAAAGAGGAAAAAGAAGAAGAAAATTTCAGGGAGCCATTGACATGTATCAAAAATTTGTGAACTCTAACGTGTTAGAGGAAAATTGAGAAAGCGGAAATATACGTAAATTCAACGAAATTTAGAAAATTCTGAGATTATCTTGAATTCCAAGAGACTATAGAAATACAAAAAATCATTGAGCCATACTGAAAATTCTAAATAGAATTACACAACTCACGAAATATTTGAACTAGCAGAAACCCCCAAGAATTTTTTTTAGAAACGTCTGTAATAATCTAGAAATTCGTAAGTCATAAAAGTAATTAATTTAACAAAGTCGGAGAGCTCAAGCCAAAATTGTTAAAATTTAGAAATCTGTGGTACTTCATTGAAACTTTGCAAAATCCTTAGAACAATCATCGAACCTTTAACACCAAAAAATCATAGCATATAGGAGGATTGTTCAATAGAAACACGTTTGGACTGCGAAGCCGCGACTTCATCGCCACGACAACTGAATTCAGTTGTTTATATTGCTACTAGTGACGCGTCTGTCAAAAGTATTTGCGGTTTGCTTCTTTCTAAGCGTTGTGATTAATTTGGAGAATGGCATTTATGGTAGAAAATCCGTCCAAAGATCATTTGCGTTCTGTTATTCAATTTTTGGACGCTGAAGGGCGTCAGCCAATGAAAATTTATACGAGAATGAAAGCATTATATTGAATATAGTTATTCTCATGCGATAGTGGTTGAATGGTGCAGTAAATTTCAACAAGGAAGAGAATTCACTAAAGATTTTTGGCCCTTCCAGGACAAGGTCGTGTTGCAGCATCAGGTGAAAATATGAGACAGTGGGAAATTGCTGTACGCACAAATAGGCGCATTAAAGTTAGAGAACTTTCTGAAATGTTGAGCATCGGTGTGAGAACTGTTCATTCCATTTTTCATAGTCTTGGATATCACCAAATTGCTGCTCAGTAGATTCCACGACTGCTTACTGGAAATTCTTCGGTTGAGTGGAAGAACAGATGTTTTATTTGAAACATCTGAACTCCGCCTTTGCCGGAAATTATATTTCTTTTTCACTTATTTATATACTTACATACTTAATCATATAATATTTATTTTATATGTACAATTTTTATATCTATTCTCAGCAATAAAGACCATTATTGTTGTTATTATTATTAGTACTGATGAGCAGAAGAATTTTCGTTCGGCCTTATCACTACAGCATTTGATACGCTATCAACAACAAGGTAATGCCTTTTACACCAAATTGTTGCCGGTCGAAGGCGAAAAAATTTCGATCTCGGTTTCCAGTGGGAAAAGTAATGGTGACCATATTTTTTGATAACCAAGGTGTATTGCTCCTCAAGAAGAACCTGGTGTCAACATTAAAGCTGAACAATATGCAAACACCTTAAACTGTTTACGTGCCAGCATCAAGAATAAATGTCCCGGGAACCTCAGAAACGGTGTCATCTTTCTGCACGATAATGTTCGCCCCATGTAGGTCGTACGGTTCAAGATCTGCTTGGTTCTATGCGTTGGGAAGTCCTACAACATCTACCTTACAGTCCCAACTTCTCCCCGTGCGATTTCCATGTATTTGGCCCATTGCAACAATCGCTAAAAGAGCGGCGGTTAATTTGGACGCTGAGTCGTGTTTGCCGTCAGAGAATGGTTCCATAAACAACCGCAGGAATTCTTCCAGCAGGGTGTCTATAGATTAGTACACCAGTGAGACGCATGCTTTAATGTTAATGGAGATTTGTTTAAAATTTATTGAATAAAAATTGCTTTACGGCATCTAAACGTGTTTTTATTGAACCGTCGCCGTCGTCATGTATGGAATCATAAAAATTTAAGAAACCTTCATTAGCTCTTAAAATATATAAAAGGAATTTGAAAATTCAGCAGGTTTAACGAATGGCGTGACTTATACACAAACATTAAGAAATTCTGAAATTATTCATATATTTTAAAAATGCAAAGTTTTTATAAAACTTATAAACTTACAAATTCTGGAGTCTTCATAAAATATCTTAAACAGAATCTAACATGTATTAGCAAATCCTTGAAATAATAGAAAAAACAATTCCTAAAGAAAAGTGTTCTCAAAGTCCTGAAACTTTAAGAATATCCAATATCAACAAAACGTTTTCTGGATGGAACCGTGTCATTGTTGTGACAGAAGAACGCAACGTTTCGCCCACTCTAAAAGAGCAGGGTAACTCAACGTGTTAACCACGCCAGATGCGAAACTCTTATAGCAAGAGACAAAAGGGTAACGGTAAATCAACTTGTCAACCAAGCCAGAGGCGAAACCTTTCTGAAGAGAAACAGAAAAAGCAGCGACTTTATACCGGCTGTATCCGGCCAAGCGTATCTGACTGTGACGATGATTGGTCAGGGGTGGAGGGAGCGGAACCAGTAATGATAGCGGACTTCCAAATATCCGATAGATAATAACCAGTGTCACGATTCAAGTTATTAGGGGTCGTGATGATTTTAATGGTCTCATGGATTTTTCTGTTGAACAAATACGGGGCATTGGCAATGATCGCAGATTTTTCAAACAATATTTTATGGCCAGTGTCGTGATGATGTTCAGCAACAGCTGTGAAAGTAGACCTGATTTTAAACAACGTTTGTGTTCACAGATAAGTACGCGTGTGCACTCAGCGACCAGTTTCTCCAATGTACACTAAACCACAAGAATACGGGATGCTATAGATGCTTCTTGATGACAAGGGTTGAGGCTTATCTTTTACTGAAGGGAGTATCTGTGTCACCTTTCGCGGGGGTTTGAAGATGGTTTTGATGTTATGTTTTTTGAGAATCCTACCTATGCGATCAGTAACTTGGCGAATGTAGGGTAAGAAAGCGATAGCCTGGGGTGTATAGGTATTTTGAGGACTTTTTGGGTTTGCGGGGTGTAATTGTTTTTAGATGACTTTTTAACATCGTTTTCGTTATACCTATTCTTGACGAGATTTTCGTGGATATGGGCTAACTCGACATGAGGGCACCCTGGAATCCATTGACTTAAAACCCAAGGTCCGTTTCCCTTCCGGCTCTTGCTATAAGAGTTACGCCTCTGGCGTGGTTAACACGTTGAGTTACCGTGCTCTTTTAGTGCTCCATTTTCCTTCTGAAAAAGGCCCTTAAAAAAGTGGGTGAAACGTTGAGTTCTTGTGTTTCAACAATGACACGTTTCAAATCCGGTAAACGTTTTGTTAGTACTGACACTGATCGTGGAATTCTTCGAATTCATTATATCCAATATCGTTTTAAAATTTGCTATAGAAACTAAAACAAATAATCGGCGATTTCAAAGAGACAAGACTTCTATCAAAATTCTAAGTTTTTTTGAAATTTCATCATTAATAAAATAAAATTCCTGAAAATACACAAAATCTTTGGAAACTTAGGAAAAGTTATTTACATAGCAAGGGAAGTAAGTGAGCTTTGCTATGTCGAGCATGGGAAGTTACAACCATGCAAGACAATGAGTAAAACTGCGGCATTTTAACTCTTTTAACAAAATAATTTAGCATTAATTGCCACTGAATTAATGTATCAACATAAGTAATAACTATAAGCCTAAGCTCTTGTTTTAAAATAGTTACATCTCTAGAATGTCTCACAACAAACAAATAACAAAATCAATCTACCTCTCTCAAATATAATCAAATGTCATATAGTAAGTATAACTTACCAAATCGGCAGTGGACAAACGTGTTCACACTTTATAGGGATGTGCGAATCTTTGGGTCTTTCATGTAATTAGTGAACAAGGAAAAGTTAGAAATGCCGAATTGAAGCTAAACACCGAATTCGGTTTTTTAGTTTTTGTATAATAACCATCCAACTTTTTGCTAAAATTAAATAAATTTCACGATTTAAACAAAAATTAGAAAAGCCCTCTCGTTAACTGCTAATTCTGCGGTTTCTTTTTAAATTTAAATTAAGAAATATTTTTACACTAATTAATTGCGTTAATCGTAAGGTCAGCGTGGACGTTTTCAGGACTACCTTACTTCGAGTCTTTGTATAAATTTTAAAACAAAATCGTCAAGCGTAACTAATTTTCGAGCTATAACGTAAATTTTTACCTGTTATAATCTGTTAATTAATGTTAATTAGATTGAACTGAAAACTGTAATAATATCAAACTCACCTAACATTATTAAAAGTTTCTAACAAGAGCGAAATTTTAAATGTAAAAAGTATGTATTATCTTAAGTAACGTTTTGAAATTTAGGACGTCAACAGTTAATTTTTATATGACAATTCACAATTACTGAGTTGCAAATTACAAAAAGATGGGATGGGATGGTATTAGAGTTTAATTTGATTGCTATGAAGCAATTTAAATATCTAACCTAAACAGAGAAATGTTTTTTATCCAAATTTTAAATTAACTAAAGTCTTTTTGTACAACTGACGAGACTTTAATTTATTCCTCAAATACCCCAAATATCTTATTGTTATAATTCAGAAATTATATAATATTTTAAAATAAAACAATTTCAGTATTTCCCGATTATTTTTAAATAGGTACTTCAGAGTTGTTAAAAGTTTTTTGAAAAGGGGTTTTATAGCTTTACAGTTTTTGCATTGAATTTTCTACGATTTTGCGAGTTTTCTGCGTTTTTAAGGATTTTCTTTATTTCTGACTTTTTTTTATCTTCTAAATTATCGAAAATACTCCAACATTTTGTAAGTATCTCATACAAATGCCGGTTATGTCTTATATTGAATTTTCTAAATTCATAGTTTAGACTTCCAAAAAATTCATAGAAATTGTGCTAAACTGTTAAGAGTTTCCAAGGATTGTATGTTTTCAGGAGTTTATTATTTGTTAAATTTCAAACAAATCTTGATAGAAGTTTTGTCATGTCTTCAACTTGTAACTTTTCGATTTTGTTAAGTTCAAATATACCTTGAATTTGTTGTATTATATTACGAAACTCTGAAATCACCGGTTTTTCGTTTTAGATATTTGCTTTGCTTTCCATATAGGTTTTCGTCATTTTCATTAAGATTCCTCAAGTTTTTAAAAGATATTAGATATTTTGAAAGTTTCAGGACAACAATTCTTTAATATTTTTTTATTGTTTCAAGGATTTCCTGAGTTTTCTTTGAAACATGTTACATTTGGTTAAAGATAATCTATTAAGTTCTCAGAATTTGATAGAAATTAAAATTTTATATTTTTAGATTCCGGCAGTACGGCAGGGTGGGAGTGCATGTAGTACTGAAATACAGAAAGTTAAGCAAGGGCCTGCTTGGTCAAAACTTGAATGAGTGACCAGTCTGCGGCTCGGTGCCCTCGACAGTGAAAGGGTATCAGAGGGAAAAAGGAAAAGAAAGAAAGATATTTTTAGATTCCATAACTGTTTTTACAATAAGGACCAATCCACCTTCTACCTAACAACGGAAAGGCTCCATGAGAAGAGCAGGGCATAATCCACAAGGATTGTTGTGCCAACATACACACACAATTGTTTTTAGAATATATGAATGATTCCGGAATTTCTTGAATTTTGCATATATGAGCTTTGTATGTCACATTTTAAACCTGCTGAATTTTCCAAAGCCTTTTATTTTTAAGGACTTGTCAAGGTTTTCTGAAGTTCTTTTGATTCCTTCTTCTTCTAGAAGTGGCGTGCCCATTACAGGGCGTTGCCGATCTTCTCTCCATATGTCTATAGGGTGTGCATGTCAAGCAACCTACAGACACAGGGGACCTACCACCTACACAGCCTAACGTGGGCTCCGAACCACGGAAGTGTTTGCACTTCTTCTCCAGAGAGGACTTACTAGGCAGAAATAGAGATGGGGAAACGTTACAAATTTTGGGAACGGGAACGATACGTTCCGGTTCCTAAGAAATACTAGCTCCAAATCACCGTGACTTTGGAACTACTACGGGCGACGTTTAACGTAATTTAAGTTGGTGTAAATACTAGCGAGTAGCGATACGTGACGTACGGAACCGGTAGAGTTAACTATAGGCGGTAAGCGTCCTAAAGAATAAAGTGCTCTTAAGGTTGGCATTTTACTGTTTTCAGCTGCTTCTCGAAACGTCTTTGTTGGATGTTTCACAGACCGGCGATGAATTTCCGAATCTTTGTTAGTAAACGTTTAAATTAGACTGATAATAGCTATTTTATTTACATAAGGTTTTAGTGTTAATGCAGCACAAAGAAAATTTTATTTTAAAAGTATGTGTTAGAAGCTGTTTAAAATTTGAAGATATTCTTGGTAAAGTGTTTATGAAAGGGTAAAGATATATGTTATAAACAATTACTTGTAATTTACATCAGTACCGGCACCGAGCGAGGGTCTTTTCATATACCGAAACCGAATATCAAATATCGTTCCGTTACAAGTTCGCATTGTACCGTTCCATATTCTGTGTGACGAATATCCAATACAAATCGTTCCGTTCCGATAGGTACAGCATAATACATAGCTCTGCGAGAAAATATGAATAAGTGATTTCAGTCACTAGTATTTCTTAACCGTAGGAACGACTTGTTCCCGTTCCATTCGCGTCACGGTGACAAAATCACCGTTACGTGAAATACTAGCCATCTCTAGGCAGAAATACCTCGGTAGTTTGCCATTGCCTTCCGAGGGAAACGGTAGGGTGTTTTCAGTGTATGTGTGACGCTGGGAATCGAACCCGGGCTATCTCAGTGGTCAGCCGCACGCTGAACCAACTGAACCACGACCGCGAACTATGATTCCTTATCACATTTTTCAAGGTTTCGATGAATTTTCTGATTCCTTTTATGACTTACGAATTTCCAGATTATTACAGGCATTTCTAAAATTCTTGGGATTTCTGCTATTTCAAATATTGAGTTTTGTAAATTTAATTAGAATAGGTATTCTAATTTTCTGTAAATCTCGTTTTTTTTGTATTTCGAATTTGAAATGATCTCAAAATTTTCTGACAGAATTTAAAATTGGTGGCTGTTGTGAAAATTCAGCTTTCCCAATTTTCCTTTAATGTCCACAGTTTTTTCGGACAACTCAAAGTCCCTTGAAATCTTAACATTTCACTGAAGAATTTTCTGTATTTTTCCAAGTTTCCTTGAATTTCCATAAATATTCCCCAAATTTTAAAACCATTTTTTAATATTCCTCTGGAATATTGTAAATTTTTTTAATGTCCTGAGTTTTCTTAAAATTGTATGAGTTGGGGGTTTGCTAAAAATAATCTAGAGAAATTGTATTTTACTTTACTGTATTTTGCAAAACTTTTCTGCATCTAAGGTTTTCCAATTGTTAAAAAAAATCATTCTAGGATTCCTTGATTTTTAGATAGCCCAGGCATATCTTAGTCCTGTTGAATTCTTTAAATCTTTTCATAATCATAAGTTTTAAGGACTTTTCTTGAAGTTCACATAATTTATTGTACCTACATGTATAATGTATATCCCATGTCCTTTTTTCGATTTAGAAGTCGCCTATTGTTTTCGAGAATTCCCTAATGTTATAGTTATTAAGGTACCAAGGGCATTATGAGCAACATAAGCGTCCAAGATTGTTAGCAGTTACCAGTTTTCTTATCTAATTCACATTTATTTTGTAATTTAGATTTGTGACATTAACTGAGCTGTCATTAATTTTCACTGTGACAGTGGGGCACTATAAAGTTGTATCCATGGAAACAAATAGTATTTATATAGAAAATAACGCCCTAGAGCATTATAAAAAAATAATAGCCCTAGGGCGTTATTTTGTATATAACATACCTCAAAATAGAGTCATTATTGTGAATTAATATACCGGTAGGACATACTTACTTACTTACTTAATCCTTATGTCTTTCTACCCTTCTGGGTGTAAGACGTGGGGTTGGATTGCGTTTTCTTCAAGTCCTTTTTTCCAGAATTCTCTCCATTTCTTCCGGTCCTTTACTTGTGGTATTACTTCTTGTAGTTTCTTTCCTCTGTTCTGTGTTGCTTTAATAATTTCGTCCATCCATGTTTTTCTTGGTCTTCCTGTGTTTCTTTTCTTTGTTGTTCTGGCTTCAAATATTCTTCTAGTTATCCTTTTCTCATCCATCCTTTTCACATGCCCAAACCATCTTAATTGGTTCTCTTCTATATACTGTTCTACGGGTTTTATATTTAATCTTTGTCGGTAAGTTTCGTTTCTTATACGATGTAACCGGGTTTTGTTCTCAATTTTTCGGAGGAATCTCATTTCTGTTGCTTGTAATTTTTTCCTTTGTACTTCAGTTGTTGTCCATATTTCGGAGCTATATGTTAATATTGGGATGACCACTTTCTTGTATATTTGCACTCTAATTTCTTTAGGTGTATTCTTATTTTCCAGAAAGGTTGTTTTTATACTGTTGAAAAGTTTATCGGTGTTTGTCATTCTTTCTACGATTTCGTTATCTAGTTTTCCGTCTTTTGATATCATTGTTCCTACGTATTTGAATTTCTCTATTTGTTCTAGCTGTTTGTTTCCTATTTTGATCGAGTGGGTTCTCTCTTCTGTGCTTATGATGATTGCCTTGGTTTTCTCTATGTTTATGTTCATGCTGTAATTTTTAAGCGTTTGGTTGAATAATTCAAGGTTTTGATGTAATGTTTTTTCATCATCTGCAAATATGACCATGTCATCTGCGTAACATATTTCTGTTATTTTTACTGTTTCCATCTTCCAATATCCCACTTCGTAGCTTTGTAAGTTGTTTTTTATCTTTTTTGTGGCCTCGTCTAGTATTACTGTGTATAGCAGCGGACTTAGTATGCAACCTTGCCTTACTCCTCCTTTATTTGTTTCGAACATCTTTGATGTTTCGTGTTTCATTCTGACATAATTTTTGGTGTTGCTGTACAGACTCTTGATGCTTCTGATTAGGTTTTGTTTTATTCCTCTATCCTCTAGGGTTTTCCATATGTCATTTCTGTTTATTATGTCGAAGGCTTTTTCTAAGTCTACGAAACACATGTGTAGATTTCTCCTTTCCCGAATCGCTTTCTCCGATAGTTGTTTTGCTATAAATATTCCATCTTGCGTCCCTCTATTGGGCCTAAATCCAAACTGGGTATCCTCAAGGGTTGATTCTACTTTTTCTCGTAGCCTTTTCTCTAAGATTCTGGCGAATATTTTAGCTACGTTACTCAGTAGAGTAATAGCTCTGTAATTATTACAATCGTGTATGTCTCCTTTCTTATATATAGGTGATATAATTCCAATTTTCCAGTCCTTGGGAGCTATCCCAGTTTTCATTATTTCTTTGATTAAATGTTGTAAGTATTTCATGGCCTCTTCTGGGAGTGCTTTTATCATTTCATTTGTCACTTTATCATGTCCTGGTGCTTTACTTCTTTTAGTTTTACTTATAGCTTCTTTTATTTCTTCTAATGTAATTTCCTCTTCTTGGTCTACTGTATTTTCTATATTTCTTTCTTCTGTTGTTTCTTCTGTTTCATCTCCAATAGTCATTTGTAATACTCTCGCCATCTTTCCATAATCTGGTCCTCATCTGTAATTGCTGAATTGCTGTTACATTTTTGTCCTTTATGTTCTTTAATGTTACATTTTTCTTGTTTCTCATTCGTTTCATCGTTCCGAAGAATAGTTTTTGATTATCTTTGTATGCCGTTGTTAATTTTTGTCCGAAGTCTTTCCATGTTTTTTCTTTTTCTTCTTTAATTATCTTTTTGACTTTTCTTCTTTCTTGCTTGTATTTTTTGTAGTATTCGGTGTCTTTCTTACTCAAGTATTTTTTCCAAGCTTTCTTTTTGTCTTTAATAGCCGTTTTTATTTTTTCTGTCCACCAGTGTGTTCTTTTTGTATTTCTATTTACAATTTTTGTCGTCCCGCAACATCTTTCCGCCGCATCTAGGACTTCTTTCTTAAAGTTTCTCCATGTATTTTTTATATTATCACCAGTTTTCCTTTTGCTGAATTTTCTGTTAAATATTTCTCTATGTTGTTTTAGTATTATTGGGTTTTGTAGTCTGTAACATTTTATCTTGGTATTTATCACTTTTCTGCTGTTGGCCTCTTTTTTTATATTACTACTAATGATTGTCATTGTCAGCAGAAAGTGGTGACTACCTATTTCGGATCCTCTTTTTACTCTGATGTCCTTTACTCTGTACCAGGTTTCTCGGTTTACCAGAAAGTAATCTATGATTGATTTTTCGTTTCTACTTTTAACTTCCCTCGTTATTTTGTGTATTTCTTTATGTTTAAAATGAGTGTTTCCTATTTTTAGTTCGTTATTTAGGCAAAATTCGATTATGCTTTCTCCATTCGTATTTTTCGTTGTTTCCCCTTGTTTTCCCAGGCACCATTCTATTCCTTCATTTATGTTTCCTACTCTTCCGTTGAGATCTCCCATAATTATAATTTTGTTTTCGTTTTTGTCTACTTCCTTTTGTAATTCTGAGAAGAATTTTTCTTTTTCTTCCTTTTTAGCATCTTCATTTGGTCCGTAGGCGACTATTATCGTATAATCTTGTTCTTCATCACCGGTAGGACATAAAAGATTTTAAAGGGAGTTTCTAAAATTTTGTAAATTCTTTGAAAGGTCTCTGGATTTGTTTTAATTTGCAAGATTTTTATTCGTTTTTGAAACTTCTCAAAAATATTTGGATAATCTGAATTTGGAATAATACCTTAAGGAATATTCTTCTAAGAGGAAATTTTTAAGGCTCTTTTACTGAATTACACACTTACACCGATTATCTTGTATATGTCTTGTACCTATATCAAATTAAGGGAACAGGATTGTTCTGAAGATTCCGTGTAGTTTACGACAACTTCCATTTCCTCATTTACAGAAAAATAAATTAGATGTTCTCAGGAGTTCTCAAATTATGCATTAAATTTCGCTAATATTTTCTATCTTCGAGAACTTCTCTGAATTTCCTTAAATTGCTCCGAAAGTTCCTCAGTCCATTTCTTAGGTATCCCAAAATTACTCAAAATTTTCTAGGATGTTTTTCAAATTTTAAGAATTTTTTATGTATTTTGACGACTTGTCGAAATTTTGAGAAATTAATTAAACGATTCTGTAGAATCGTAAATCAAATTCTTCATGAATTTTTTGTTTTTTACTAACTAGTTTTTCAAAAAAAATTCCCTTAAGTTCTGAAAAATGTATTATACATTTTTGTCCTATGTATAAGAATCTTTAAATTAATTAATAAATTCCAACACTTCTGGGAAAGTTACTACCTTTTCACAAAACATTTTAAATTTCGAAAGTCCCAAGAGTTTTCTTATTCTAAGAGTTTCGGAAATTTTGGAAATCTTTTCTATGTTTCTCAAAACCTATTATTTTCAGGTACTCGAAGGATTTTCATAGTTTTTATACGGGTTCGCTCGTGTCTTAGTCTTTTTACAGGATTTGGCTAACGCAGTGCAGTGGTTTTGGTATATTTTTTTATTATAATTTGTTAAACTTACAAAAATTATTTATTGTTATAAAACTTAAGCAAGTTAAAACTAAACAACGAAAAACAATTTTAACAATTTCAAAACGATTGAAATTAAAATGTGGTGATACTTAAAACGGTTTTAAGTAGCCAACACTTTGTTTGAAAAAAATCATTAATTTATGTTTATTAATTTTTACATCTAAATAAATTGTATGTCAAAACCTTGGCGTTTTTAATTGGCAGTGATTGATTTTCAAATAAAACCGATTTACACTATTTATCTTGCATGTTTTAATGCAGCCTCGGGGCACTTTTAATGGAATTTGTAAAACAATAATTACTAATACAGTTTTTTAAACTATGTAAATTAGTATCGGATTTCATAATTCATAAATGGAATTTATTGAATGGTCGATGGTTATCAGATGTAAAAACGGTCGATCGGTTTTAAAATATTCCCGATGAATTGCAGATGTAGATTTAAATAAAAAGGGTACCTAAAGTTAAAGGCCATTAAAAATTGTATTAAACCGTTAAAAAGACTTCGGGAAATAGATGGTAAAAATCTCTAAGCATGACTAAATACTTTTAACCATTTAAACAACCCTTTTAGGTATTCCCAAACGAAACGTATAAGGTAAAGTATATTAATAACGCTAGAAGCCAATCGTAAATATTATCCTCTCTTTCTCAATCACGATTTCTAATAAAAGAGAGAAAAGAATGAAGAATAAAATGCTTGAATAAGCTCTCTCGGTGGGGAAACAGAACCAAATCATTTATCATACTAAAAAACTTGTGAGAAATGTAAAAAACGTTTAAAAATTCCTAGATACAATCAATCATTTTAGCTGACAGCATGAAAACCATTTTTAAGTCCTGAGTTTTTTCCACTTAAAATGTTATTTTACCATTTGTTAAAAAGCTAACGTCATTAAAAAATGTTAAAAGAACTTAATTGTAAGAAGGAACGGGTATACGCGCTATCAAACTGAGATTTAAATGGAAAATTAATTAACATGTAATAACCAAACCTGTAACATTCTGACGGGTGAATATCAAGAATTTCGCTATTGGCTACGTTTTACTCAGCATCATGCGAAATTCTTTCTGTTTCGGTAGGCACATTTAATACGTTATTAAAAGAGATTTTTTATCACTTCACAAACGGATTAAAAATATACTGTTCGAACTTAAACGAAATATAAACACGCAATTCTGAAAAGGTTATTCGGAATTTTTTGAAAAGTCAAAGAGAATTTTTATAGTTCCTTAACTTCTTATGATTTATTAGACAGGTATAACAAGGCACCTGTTTTAATTTTAAAAATACTTTCTTGAAAACTGCGAAGTTTTTAAGATTGCAAAACTTCGTAATAAATGGGGTTTAATTCCGGATATGTTTTTATTAAATATTTTTACGGGAATCTTAAGTCTCCTATTGTATTTTTACGTTTGTAGTCGTAGCTTACAGATACATTTCATTTTCCAAATACTTACCACAAAGCAGTCCGTGGATAACGTATTGTTAAAAATTTTCGAACCAAATGCAGTTTTAGATCTAAAGCTCGCCCAACGTTTTACAAACTGTAAAGCAGGCTGAGGTTAAGTAAAAACATTAATCATAAAAATAGATGAAGAATGTTTAACATTTCAAAAAAATCACAAAAGGATGATCTGATGTTATCTGTTTGTGCATGTTTGCTTTAACTGTTTTAATAGTGTGTTGGTGTTAAAAAGTAGCTTTTTCCTCAATTTCGTCTTTTAAACGGGCTTTGTAACTGTTTACCCTTTGTAGATTCGAATAATAGATTAAGCAACGATCTTTAATAGATAGGAAAATTTGTTCCTTTATTTTACGTTTTAATCGTTACTTATTATTCACTATCATTGCTTCTGTTTTAAAGTTTTAAGTTAAATGATATAATAAAATAAATACTTATGTGTTTGGGTAGCTATGAAAAATTTTGTAGGCCATGGATGTCCATTACACCTGCTTCATTAAAGAAGAAGTAGTGGGAAATTAATTATTGGATGCTGCTGAACAATTTTAAGTTACATTACTTTCTCCTGCTTATTTTGTTTTAAATTCTTGAATTCGTTTTTATTTGACTATATTAGTTACAATTTTAATGTTTTCAGTAAACAATTCAACCAAAATGCTTCCCTAAAATCTCATTCAGGTATAAACTAAACCATCAAGATGTGAAAGACAGCTTGTTTTATTAAAATAAATATTTCCACCCTAAAACACGGAAACAGGGCATGTCGCAAAATTTTAAATTCGAACATCCTTTCCCATGTTTTGGAACCCTTTCTTTTTTTACCAATCGTAAAAATACGAAAGCCGAGACCCTGAGAAAATCCCAAGAAACTATGTTTAATTTTTAAAAGTTTACCCCTTCCGTATTTAAAAAAACCAACCCTTAAAATCACCCTTTCGTGTAAAAAATGCTGAGTAACCCTATACCGAATTTAAACCCTTTTACGGATAAACACAGCTGCAAAATCTGAAATTGCAAATAAGGGTTAGAAAAAAAACGTAGGTAGCTGTCTACCCCTCATTGTGCAATAGCAGCACATAAAAAAGGTTTTCTTAGGGTTCTGAACCGCTGCCTACGGCCTTTATGTACTACGATTTCGGACACACGTGGTTTTTAAGATTATTAGGAGATTTCGCGTGTTACATCAGCGGTTTTCAAACTTTTACGACGTTAATTTTAATTCCTTTCATTAATCATTTAATTATTAAAACATCAAAATTTAGGTCTAAATATAACGAAGCGATTTAGATTACTTTAAACTTCATGTCTGGCCAGCCAGATGCCCAGATGCAAGTTTAATTTTCCTAAATATCTCAATCAAAGCTGACAGAAGATTAAATAGAACTAAACCGGATGTTTTTAATCTGATATACTGAATCGACCTCGCTTGTCATTCATTTTTATTTCCATTTTTGAAGTAATTCCAAAAATGGCGTTGTTTTTATGGAACGCACACATTAAAATTAATTTCGTTCTTAATTTTACAAATAATCCCGACACCATTGTAGCGGCGATTGTTTTATCTTGCCGGTGTTTTGATCTACCGAACAAAAATCCTAAGGCCACCTTTGATTTTCTTATTTAATCTCAGCCAGAGTAAAAACTATGAATACTAAAACGAAGCAAAAACCTCATCTACAAAGCAAAATGGTTATCATTTAACATTTTGTATATTCTTTACAAGCCAGGTATTAAATAATAAAGAAACTCCGTATAAGGCAGGAAGATAAAGGCATTAATTGATGTATTCAATTCTTCTTTCTTAGTAATTTGCATTTAAATTGTGACTGAAATAAAACGATACGTATGCCGTTCAACTCGGAACCCCGTATGAATTAAATCGACGAAAAAAAGTTTATTTACTTAACAAAAGTCAATACTCTTTGTTAAACTCGAGACGTAAACCGAAATATTATGTTACTGGAAAATCCATTTTAACTCTTGCTTTAGAAAAAAAAAGAAAAAATTCCCATTTCTGGTTTCGAGTACGAAGTTTGCGTCTTTAACACAAACTGGGAATCGAATCACGAAAATGTTATGCATAGAGTTTGCCTTCGTCAAGACCCAACAGAATCTCAGACAATTTATTTTGTTTTATACACTGACAGGAGATTGCAAAATATCTTGTTTACATTTGTTTTGGATTCTTCTGTCTTTAAGGAAGCAAGTGCTTGTAAACGCGAGGGTTTCGTTTATTTCCGTAAAACTTTTTTTGAAAATGCCCTTCAGTTTTTTTTTTATTGTTGGCGTGTTTAAATGATCACAAAAGTTGAAAGACTTCCCTGTTTTTAATTAATTGCGAAAATTCACACTCCGTTGTAAAATAACCGCGGCGATTTGAAAAGTTTAGAAATTTTTAATGCAGTTTTGCTATATTCACACGCACATTTAAAACATCTGTCATCTTTTGTTGACCAGTGCCTTTTCAAAAACTTGTTTTATGCAAGCTTTCAGTTAATTTTTTAAATATTAAGAATGACTAGAAGAATTGTTTTTTTATTTTTCAATGTCTACTTTTAAATAAAATTCTTCTTAGAGCTTTTCTTAATTAATTTTAGAGATTTACAGAACAGCCGCCTTTTGTTTGCCAGTTTATGTTTTAAAGAATTTTGTCCTATATTCACTCTAAAAATTTGTAATGGGACATCTTGTAGTTTTGAAATTTTGCAATTAACTGTAATAATCTAATAATATACGCGAAATTACCAAATTCAGTATTTTTGTGCCCAATGAAGAGATGGCTTTCAATTAATTTTGAAAATTTAGGAGTTAACGGAATCTATTTGTCAGTGTTTAGGTTTTAATAATCGAATGGGTATTCATATGAATTTATGGTCTAGTTTGCTTTGAAATTGTTCAAGTCATGAAATCTCTAATAGAATATGTAATAACAAATAGAAATAACATACAAAACATTACAGAGGTCAAAGTTAAAAGGAGTCCAGAAATATACAGTGACCATTTCATGCTGATAGTAAAAAAGAAAAATAACAATAATCACAGGCAATACAAAATCTGAAATAATAAGACAAAAAACAAAACACAAAGAGACAATAAAACCTACAAATTAAATGATGAAGAAATTGATAAGAAATACAAAGCGAAAATCGAAACTGATATACAGGGCATCCCAGGAGGAAAGGTCAATGTTTAGGGAAGTCATTCGTCATATATGACATAATATGTTCATATAACCTTTTTTACTTAGAATGACGTATACTATGACTTCCCTCAATATTGACCTTTCCTCCTGGGACACCCTGTATGTAGAACAAAGTACGGTATTACAAACAGAAGAGCTGGAAGGATTATGGCCGTCCTTTAAAAACACCATTTTAACTGCAGCGAAAAATATATGTAAATCGATTTTAATCAAAAAACATGTAAAACAGACAAATTGGTAGACGGAAGAAATAATAGCTGAAGTCAAATTAAAGACACGAAAATGAGAAAATGCATAGCCATTACAAAGAATATAAACAACAAAGGAAAAAAGTCAAAGAGTTAGTAATAAAAGAGAAAAAGAAATCATGGGAAACTTTCGGCAAGAAAATGGAAAATGATTACCACTCCAATCAAAAGCTATTCCATAAAACACTAAAAAATCTAAGGAACGAAAAGTCAACTGGATTAATTAAGCGACAGAAATCATGAAATGGTGGAAAAAATACTTCGAAGCCTTAGTGTCAGCTAAAAACATAGAAACCTAAACCATCAACGAAATCCAAGAACAGAGCAAGACAACACCTTTTCTGAAATAGAAATAAAAAAAGCAGTACAGGGACTAAAACATGTCAAAATCTGCAATATAGCCTGTAAAGAAGGAAAAGTACCCCAAGACTGGGAAACAGGAATAATCCTACCCATCTATAAGAAAGGGGATAAACGTGACTGCAAAAACGACCGACATAGCACTTGACAAGCATACCATTAAAAATATAGTACAAGAGAGTCATGGAAACCCGATTAACAAAGGAAACTGATAAACAACTAGAACAGACTCAAGCCGGTTTCAGGAAGAACATAAGTGTGCATGACCATGTATTCACATTAAAATAGACCATAGAAAAAACAATAACCGTCAACTCGGAATTTTACTAGATATTTATAGACCTCGAGAAAGCTTTCGATAAGGTACCATGGAAAATTATAGAAGTAAGCTTAAAGCTTAAAGCAATGGAAACTACCGGAGAATTTTACTAGAGCGATAATGAGTCCATACAGATCTAATAAGGCATACATCAGAACTAACAAGCTAGAGTCAAGAGAATTCATAATAAACGAAGGCCTGAAACAAGGCGGAGTACTGGGTCCCATATTATTTAATTTAGTTATGAACCTGATCACAAAAGAAATAAGAAATGAGACTACAAGGTTCTATGTAGAACACCGAAGCCTCTATCCAGTGTGGCTGAGAGAATGTATATATGCTGATGACTTAGTGCAGGAAATAAAAAGGAAATTAACCAAAACTTAAAAATATGGGAAAGGAAAGTAAAAGAAAGAAACGTAAAAATAAACGAAAGTAAAACAAAACTCATGGTATGTGAAAAAACTAAAAGCAAGCCAATACTACAAATGAACGGCAAGACAATAGAACAAGTAGAAAACTTTAATACCTGGTGGTTACCATAAACAAAGAAGGAAAACAAAAGCCTGAAATCAACAAAAGAATTGGAAATGCCACAATGATTTATCATACGATTAAACATTCCTTCATAAAAAAAATAAATGTCCCAGAAGACTAAAATGAGCATCTATAGACTATAGATCAGTATACGTCAAAATACCCAGCCTAAGGATCAGAGACCCCGCTAACAAAACGATTAAAAAATATACTCCAAGCCGTAGAAACGCTCTACCTAAGAAGAGTCTTAGGTGTGCCCAGAAGGAACAGCATTAAAAGCGATCACATTAGAAAAACGCTAGAAGTACCATTAAATCAAATAATAGGACGAAATTAACTGATCACAAGAATAGGTGAGGACAGACCAATAAAGCAATGGGAATCTAGACAAGGATCAGTGGCGTTTTCTGATTTTGGAAGTTGGGCGTTAAAACCTACACATCATGACATAAAAAAATTACTTAGTCGAAATGAAGCACCGTATAATGCGAAAAACAAGAAAATAAGACACAAAAAACTTACTTAAAAAATAACAAAAACAAAATACATTCTGTCACTTTTTGTCACTTATTTTACATTTACACATTATTTAAATTCTAGTTCAATCCTTCTCTCTTTCTCTAAAAATTTTTTGATAACATCTTCATAAAATTTTGTATCCTTTTTGCGTAGTTTAATCAGCAAGTCTTTTTCTATTGAAATTAAGCTGAGATTGGTCATCCTCTCTTGCCCTTGTGTAGAACGACAATGAGTGTGTATTCTTTTCAACGCTGAAAAAGAACGTTCTACGGAAGCTGTTGTTGTGGGAATAGTTGGTATGAGTTGGGCCAGTTTATAGATTTCTGAAAATCCACCTTTCAAATTCATTTCATTTAAATATTTTAGTATATCTATAGGATTTTTGCCGTTTGCTTCATTTAAAGTATACCAGGCGTGAAGTTCGTTTTGAAGTTTACTATAACTGAAATAATAACTTACCTTGAAACAATGAACAGTATGCAGCTACTGGGCAATGCAGTCGCAACGTTCAGGAAGTTAAATTTATATTTAACGCCTTGCGTAGTACTTACAGAAGTGCACCTCCCACCTCCCGCGCTCCGACAGCCGATCGTAGTATTATTGTAGTATACTGTGGTAGGACGTTGTTATTCATATTAACAGCTTCGCCTAGCCGGGCTAACCAATTCTAGTATATTTTTAATTTCCGGAAGGTTTTTAATAACATGCTTTAAAATATAGGAGGTAGGAGGATTTTTTAAATAAAAAATCTTTATGTATTTTTTGATTAGGCGTTAACACACACCTTGCACACCCAGAAAAAACGCCACTGACAAGGATGAAGATCAAGAAGGCGACCGCAAAGAACGTGGGATGATAGTGTAGACAAGATACTAATGAACAAATGAACCACCAGAAGAGAAGCATAGATATTAGCTAGAGTCCAGCGGAGAAAGTTTATAGATATAACAGCTTTTCTTTTTATTTTTAATACTGAGGTGATTAGCTACCAAACCTAACCTCACTTATCTAAACTGCCATTGCTGACATTCGAACTTGCTCTCAAAGTCGACATCTACTCCACCGCTCCCTATTAAAGACCCTTTTGTTTTTCTTTTATTCTTAAGTTGACTTAACCTCCCTTACCTAACAACATTCGGATCTTAATCACCACCACTGAAATTCGAATCCATGTCACCCTGGTCACCAAGCACACTTCCAATCCACTAAGCTACCAAAGGGCCTCTCTGTTTTTAAACATTTGTTTTTGAAAATATTGCCTCAAAGTTTGTTGCTGCTAAGAGTTTGTTACAGCAATCGGTTGCATTTCCTTTTTTTGGAAACTCTACTATTTTTTCAACCATTTCTTTGGTTTTCTTAATTCATTTTCAAATAAATACATATACGGATCCAAACAACCCAACGTTTCATTTTCTAGATTTATCTTTAAACATGTTATAACTTGAAATTAATTTTCAAAGCACCCTCAATGTTAAAACGTACTCCTATATTTACTGATTTTTTTGTTTGTCATTTATCAATTATTGTCCACAAACCTTAAATTTTATAACCATTTTGATTCAAAGAAGGTGAAGTTACCAAAAATTAGTAATGTGAAAATATGAATAACGGATTAATAAAATAAGGTTAAAACATTGTAGGAAAGACTAACCTCTGTATTATTTGCTCATTGCCCATTTTAATTATTATTAGCTGCCTTTTAAGATTGAATAGCTACTATTTTGAATATCTGGAATAATTCTGTTGATTAAGATTTAGTAAAAGTTTAGAAGTTAGTTAATCTTTTTGTATAGATGATGTACATGACCGAACAAGAACGGAGAGTGCCAACAGCACTTAGAGACAGAACTATGAATGAAAAAAGAATAAAAATTGGATATCAGAAATTATGGATTAACGAAAAGGAATGAGTCCGGAATAATCTTACAGAGAGACTGAATGAGAAGAATAAAAAAAAGGGGGGGGGGGTAGGGATAGACAAGAACACGACTAACGCAATGAAAAAGGAAAGGAAACAGTAATTACAATTAGATGCTGCGATTATGGATAAGGAAAATAACAATAATAAAAATCGTAAAAAGGAAATAATTAAAAAAGATACAATTAGAATAGGAATATAGAATCGTGAAATGTTAGAACATTGCTGGCGCCCGGAAAAATTTAAGAAGCTGCACGAGAGATGGAAAGATATAAGGTAGATATTGCTGGGTTACAGGAAATACGACGGAACGGTGAAGGTAAAACAGATAAGGGGAAGTACGCGGTGTGGTATGTTGGAGTGGAAAAACAAGGATATGGAGAAACAGCGTTTATGATTTAAGGAAAGTAAAAACAGACGGTAATACAAGTCAGAGCACTTGGAAGTACACTATCCTATATAATAGAAAGTAAACCAAGAAATATGCCTATAATCAATAGCTGTGCCCCAACGGAGAAAGCTAATAATAACGATAATAATAATAATAATAAGAGACAACTCCAATCAACCAAGCCGGATGTAGTTCTGCTGGACTTAGATGTTAAATGTTTGTATGTCATCGAACTTTCTTGTCCAGCAGAACCTAACATCACATCTAAGGAGATCGAGAAGAGAGAGAAGTATAGAGATCTCTTGTCCGAACTTGGAAAATTGTATCCAGGACATAGGGTCAAGTTGGCCGTTTTGATTATTGGGGTCCTAGGCGGGATAAAGGCAAGCTTCGTCCGGGAACTTGAGATCATCCCGGAATGCAGGTCAGTTTCTGCCTCCCTGACCTGCAGAATACAAAAAGCAGTACTTCTTGGCTCCCTCAACATCGCGAGGGCGCACGAGGTGGTGTAATCCGTGCTCGCACATCACCAGGGTTTGGGATGCGAGCACGTGGAAGGGCCCTACAGGTGATGCCAGGTATGATGAGTCACCCGACCTGAAGTTGGTAGAGCCTGTAGGAGATCTGGGAACCCTCCAACGTGAGTGATCGGGTGCTAGGTTCTGTCCTATCCCCGGGGTGAATGGAGGAGGGCTTCCCAGAGAGACCATCTGTCCCTAATGGATATAATTAAATAATAATAATAATAATAATAATAATAATCTTTATTGATTGCACGACCAAAGTTAACAACAAAGAGACAATATTTGTCAAGAAAGGCAGCAGTCTCACTGAGCCACCAACAACCACCCACAGCCACCAACTAAAATTTAAACATGTGTTAAATCATAGCGCTGGTCCCACTGAGCCACCGCTAGCCACCCACTGCCACCAAACGGTGACCACCAGTTTGAAATTTCCAACATGTTCGAATTTTGGTGGTTGGTGGTCAGCGGTGGTTGAAATGCGCAAGCGCCAGTGAACTTTATGACAAATGACAACTAAAAATTTGATTTTCCTGTCAGGGGATTTTCGTTTATGGTAGTGCTAAGGTTTATTATTTACAATATTTACGTAACACTAGCAAATAAACACTGACACAAACCCAAATACGTCTCTTTTAACATATTTGCACAAACCAATGGACATAACCTAATTTAATAAAATAATAATAATAGTACTAAGTTGGCAATAGATAAACCGAATAATCATAAAACAAGCGCGAAATTTAAAATTTTAACTAAAACTGGTGGTCACTGCTTGCTTCAGTGGGACCGCACGCGATTATTTTAGTTGGTGGTGGTGGATGGCTGTGGGTGGCGGTGGATGGTAGTGGCTGCAGTGAGACTGCTGCCTAACTGTAATATTACAACTACAAATAAAAATAATAAAGGCGGCTACCAATCCCAAGGCGAGCTTCAGAAATAAACATATTCTGTTCTTCTACCTAAACCTTGATTAAATACAGCAATTTATTATAAAAAAGAATAAGTACCTAATCCTAACTTAACCTAAAATTCTGTGATGACTGATATTATTAAATAATGTAAGCTTAAATGTATTAATAAAAAAGAAATAATGTGTCATTCAAACAATGAATAACGTTTACAGTAGGATCAACAACTGCACTGTTTCTGAAACAAGTCCTTCTGCAAGTTACACTTAAATTTGACAATACTTAAATTTTTGTACGTAAGAGATATGTTATTGTACATGCTATAAATCTGAAATGTAAAAGATCGCTGGAATTGAGACGTTGCGTGTTGTGGAGGTGAAATAAGACCTCTAAACCTTGTTGTAATGTTATGTACATCGGTTCTGAATATGATTTTGTTATATAAGTACGGAGGATTCTTACTGATTAATATTCGGTCATATAAACGCAGACAGTGTAATATTCGCCTATTTTTCAATGATAGCCATCCAATATCTGCAAGCTTATATGTTATGTGTTCGAATTTGCTAATGCCGTAGATAAATCGTAAGCATGCATTTTGAACTCTTTGAATCCGTTCAGAAGTAATATTGTCTATTGCAGAGTGATAAATAGGCGAACAATAATTAAACTGAGATAGCACATATGCTTCACAAATTCTTTTTTTAATTTGAACATTTAAATCGACTTTTTATGAGGAGAGAAAACGTGCGAAATTGTACCAATACAGGATGTTATAATCGGAAAAAAAGAATGTTACAGAGATATATCTGGAGTGCATACATTACATGAGGGGACAAATAACAATGAATAAAGGCTATGTAATTTGGCTGCAGCGTTAAAAAGATATGTTCTTAGTTAGTGACAAGTATAAACTCAGAGAAATACATATGACATGGATGATACCTGGAACAGAAACACGAAATTACCACACAGTTACCATCACAGAAGAGCAGTAGTAGGAACATTTTGAAAAATTATGCGATGATAACAGTGCGAGTGAGAACGAAACAGAATGCGAAGAAGAAACTATAGAAGAACCTAATTAAGAAGAGATTAGGTAAGCGATTAAAAAGTTGAGAAATAAAAAAGCTCTAGTTTGTTATACAATATGTGCAGAAATGCTCAAGTATGGCGGAGAAGAATTGCAAAAGCAGATCTACAGATTAATACAAAAAATATGGAGGTAGGAAAAGACGCCAAACGAATGGAAGGCAGCTATTATAGTCTCTATTCCCAAAAAAGGAGACAACTTAAAGTGCGAGAACTGTAGAGGGATTACACTTTTAAATGTCACATAGGTGCAAGGTGTTAACAACGATAATCAAAAAGAGGCTAGAACGACACGTGCGTCAACTTAGCTTCGGATTTAGATTTGGAAAGGTTTTCCATATTACTAAATTATAGCTGAATAACTACATCCGAAATTATTAAATCTATTTCTTCGAATAACTATATCTCATTACTTCGTTTTGCAAAATTACTATAAGATAAAAAATTATATTAACACCAGCAGACCTGCAAAATCTGCGGGGGTAGCAACGTCAACCCCAATTCGGAAAATGTCCAGATTCGTGTCCTTAACGTAATTGTATTATAACCAGATTTGGTAAAAATCCTTAAATATTATTTACAAGCAGTAGCTAAAACGGCATCGCTCAATTCAGGGGATACGGGGTAGCAACGTCAACCCCTATTCGGAAAATGTCCAGATTCGTGTCCTTAACGTAATTGTATTATAACCAGATTTGGTAAAAAATCCTTAAAGATTATCTACAAGCAGTAGCTAAAACGGCATCGCTGAATTCAGGGGATACGGGGTAGCAACGTCAACCCCTATTCGGAAAATGTCCAGATTCGTGTCCTTAACGTAATTGTATTATAACCAGATTTGGTAAAAAATCCTTAAATATTATCTACAAGCAGTAGCTAAAACGGCATCGCTCAATTCAGGGGATACGGGGTAGCAACGTCAACCCCTATTCGGAAAATGTCCAGATTCGTGTCCTTAACGTAATTGTATTATAACCACATTTGGTAAAAAATCCTTAAACATTATCTACAAGTAGTAGCTAAAACGGCATCGCTCAATTCAGGGGATACGGGGTAGCAACGTCAACCCCTATTCGGAAAATGTCCAGATTCGTGTCCTTAACGTAATTGTATTATAACCAGATTTGGTAAAAAATCCTTAAATATTATCTACAAGCAGTAGCTAAAACGGCATCGCTCAATTCAGGGGATACGGGGTAGCAACGTCAACCCCTATTCGGAAAATGTCCAGATTCGTGTCCTTAACGTAATTGTATTATAACCAGATTTGGTAAAAAATCCTTAAATATTATCTACAAGCAGTAGCTAAAACGGCATCGCTGAATTCAGGGGATACGGGGTAGCAACGTTAACCCCTATTCGGAAAATGTCCAGATTCGTGTCCTTAACGTAATTGTATTATAACCAGATTTGGTAAAAAATCTTTAAATATTATCTACAAGCAGTAGCTAAAACAGCATCGCTCAATTCGGGGGACATGGGGTAGCAAAATCAACCCCTGCTTGGAAAATGTCCATATGCGTGTCCTTAACGTTTTTGTATACAAACCAAATTTGGTGAAAAATCCTAAAATATTATCAACAAGCCGTAACTAAAACGGCATCGCTCAATTTATTAAACAGGGAGGCTGATTTTTTATTGGCCAGCTTATATCTCGTTTATTATTAGAAATACAAGAAAAAGTCGCAGGAAATAGTTGGTTTTGCGTTAATTCTTGTATAAAATGTCATAATTAATTATTTTTTATTGCCTACTGTTTTTCAGGGAAAATGTATAACTTTGGTTTTTTAAATGGAACACCCTATATATTTATTCGCTAATGGATCGAAGGTTAAATTCTATTTTCAAAAATGTATCACATATGATATTTTAGATTTTATTTATAGGAAAAAACTCAAATAACTAATAGAGTCGTACTAGTTAGTTGGCTATGCCTGCTGTTTATTTTACATACAATTGATAGCACCAAGTAACAATGCTATAAAAAATTAAGCAACAAAATGAAACAAATAATTAATTATTTTAATAAAAGTTCAATATGGCCACCGTTATTCTCAAGACCCTTCCTGGGCCTCAAAACTAAATTTCTTCTGGCGTTTTGTAACATTTCTGGTGTGACTAATTCACAAGCCGCAGCAATTTTTTGTTTAAGTTCCTGGAGAGTTTGTGAAAGCGTTTCATAGATTACATTCTTTAAAAATCCCCAGATGAAAAAATCAAGAATAGATAAGTCTGGTGATCTAGCACACCACGAAATTGGTCCTCTATTGCCTATCCAGTGTTCGCCAAATGAGTCATTTAAAAAGTTTGTAACAGCTTTTGTGCCATGAGGAGGGGCACCATAAAGCTGAAACCATAAGTTTCGTCTTACAGCTAGTGGTAAATTGTCAAGATAATCTTGGAATTCATTCTGCAGAAATAATAAGTACCTATCCCCAGTTAGAGTGCCTTCCAAAAAAAAGGGCCCTAAAATTCTATTGCCAAGTACACCAATTCATACGTTAACTGAAAACCGTACTTGACAACGAGTTTCCGTAATTTGAGTAGGGTTGTTATCGTTTCAATTAATAATGAACATTGTGCCTATTAAAAATTACATTATTATGAAAGCACGATTCGTCTGTCCAGACGATAGAGTCTAAGAATTCCATGGCATCATTTAAAAGCAACTTACAAAAAGCTATTCGATTGTTGGAATCGTTGGCATTCAACTTTTGTACTAAGCGAACCTTATATATTATGTATATACGCTTTTTTCATTTTGTAGCGTTTTAAAATGTTATAAATTTTATACCTCGTGACGTTCAATTCACTAGCAGCTTCTCTGGTTGAAGCTGTAGGATTAGCTCTAAAATAGGCCAAAATTACAATATCATCTTGATCATCACCTCCTCTTTGATTTTGAGCAGTGTTTCTGCTTGAAAAGCTTCCTGTTAGACGCAATGAATTTTCTAAATTTTGAAACGTATTTAACGGTGGGCTGCATTCTGTGAGGATATAAATTTCGGTATAAAATTGCAGCCTGCCTTTTATTATTATTGGCTCTGTAGAAACAGCACAGCATGTCTACCTTTTCACTATTACCATAGAGTAAAGTTAGTCTATGCTATTACTGTCATTAATTGCCATTTCTTCAAATATCACAAACACCAGCCGCAGTTGATCAAATTGTCATTCAAAGTACATAAAGGAACTACTAAAAGTGTACTAATTTCAAATAACAACAAAAAATTTTTTTGACAAGTCAAAAATTAATTCAAATAGTAGCTGTAAAAATGGACAAATCCATGACGACCACAGTGAAAAATAATGCTATAATGACATACCTTGATAAATTTTGAATATTTGTTTTTAAAATTAACGTGATTTTCGTGCTTACACGAAAAAATAGCATGTTCAACTCGTAAGAAAAGTGATTCTTCCATGCTCGTGTAAATTTTTAATCCACTCGCAAGCTACGCTTGCTCGTGAATTAAAAATTTACACTCGCTGGAAAACTCCCACTTACCTTAAATTGTAAAACAATCTACTATTTTTTAATTCAGTACTATATATTTCTGGTCATACTGTATTTCTAATAATAAACGACATATAAGCTGGCCAATAAAAAATCAGCCACCCTGTATAATAAATTGAGCGATGCCGTTTTAGTTACAGCTTGAAGGTAATATTTTAGGATTTTTCACCAAATTTGGTTAGTATACAAAGACAGTAAGTACACGAATCTGGACATTTTCCAAGCAGGGGTTGATGTTGCTACCCCGTATCCCCTGAATTGAGCGATGCCGTTTTAGCTACTGCTTGTAGATAATATTTAAAGATTTTTTACCAAATCTGGTTATAATACAATTACGTTAAGGACACGAATCTGGACATTTTCCGAATAGGGTGCAACACCAGCACTAGGTGAAGTATATCAATTGTTATCCGGAGGTGATAACACTAAATAAACCCGCTACTCTGTTGCGTGGGCGTGAGGTTCCTAAAAGAAAATAGTAGTGCTCACTAATTACTCAACTAACGATGTTGCTTGGGCGCCAGTCCTTACTTCTAACGTAACAGCTTCAGTCCGGACCTACTGAAGAATAGACCTCCAAAAGTCAATTGACTTGACAATAAAACGCAAGACTTGGTAATTAACGAATAGGATATATATATTAACTCAAGCAAAAAAACATACACAAAATTGAAATTGAAAAAGTAATTATGAAGTTATTAATTCAAAGGACAAATAAAGAAATTAGTAAGATCGTAAACAAACTAAGTTTAAATGTTAAATTTCTAATGAGATCTAATTAAACACAAACAATAAACTATGAGGAATGTTCAACGACAATCATGTAACCAAACGAAAGATAAATGAAAATAATTTACGGTTCAAATAAACCCAAATCGTAATTAAACGTACGTAGACTCTCGGAGGGTTCGCAAGAATAATTCTTAAATTAACTTAAATAACTAACGAACACAGATAAGAGTGAGCTCACTTTAGTCGTTTTCGCAGCTATAAAAAAACACAATAATAACACAAGAAAATAATAATAATATCCTGCGAGATCTATCGGAGACCACAATTTCAATTACGATATGATATATATATAAAAATAAATTAAAGAAAATAACTGTCTAAGTTGAAACACGAAATTGAATACTCCTTCACAAATTTAAAAATTACAGTTCATAAATTCCCGTTGCTGTGACCGCAACTACAATGTTTAAATAATCGCACGGAGTACGATTTACTAAATGACGATTGAAAATTTTACTAATACTTTAAATTACAATGAAAATTAATTACTGAAAATATTTCTAAAGAACGTTTTTAATCAAATATTTACTAATAACACAACTTACTAAAATGTTTGAATGTTTCTAAATTTAACTAAATAACACAAGTACACAAAATAACCTCAAAATCAAACCTTGAGTTTACAACTAAACTTGCAGGATACGAAGTTGAGTTAGGGGAAATTCCAGCTAATTGCAGGGTAAAAGCACAGGATGGACTAATTTCTTCGGCTCCAAAACTTCCAACCCAAAAACGTGACCTCGAACAACACGTGGATAACAGATGTTTAACCGGTGGATTCTACGAACACGTTGTTCGTACAGGAATACAAAAAAAAGACGTACTAACGTACTGCCAGAAAAAGGGCAACAGATGTTAAAATGCCCTTCGAAATGCTTCTTTCAAAAAAATGGTCGTCGGATAGTTTAAATCCCAATAAAGGTAAAAAAAATGGCAATTAAATATAAAACTCACTAGCGTTTCAAATTCTCTAAAGGCCTCTAAGGCTTACTAAACCATTTTAAGTAAAATCGAACCTCGGATGATTACACTAATTTTGGAAAACCAAAATTCTAAAACCAAGGTAAACGACGTCCATCCGCGACGAATGTTTCAAGCAGAAGAAGCTAACTACGGATCTGCCAACAGAACTCTTTGGCGAAAGCCAATCTAAAATTTGCAAAATTCCCTAAAGATTCTAAACCCATTAGTGATTAAATTCATAGTAAGAGGCGTGACGTCAGTATTAGCATTGTATGCAACCATGCAATCCTAAGATCTAACTGGGAAGTCTAACTGGCTAGACAAAAGTAAATTTGAGAATTTACATATACAACAACAAGAGCGTGAATTCTACTGTAACAAGGGGTTGACGTTGCTACCCCGTATCCCCTGAATTGAGCGATGCCGTTTTAGCTACTGCTTGTAGATAATATTTAAGGATTTTTTACCAAATCTGGTTATAATACAATTACGTTAAGGACACGAATATGGACATTTTCGGAATAGGGGTTGACGTTGCTACCCCGTATCCCCGAATTAAGCGATGCTGTTTTAGCTACTGCATGTAGATAATATTTAAGGATTTTTTACCAAATCTGGTTATAATACAATTACGTTAAGGACGCGAATCTGGACATTTTCCGAATAGGGGTTGACGTTGCTACCCCGTATCCCCTGAATTGAGCGATGCCGTTTTAGCTACTGCTTGTAGATAATATTTAAGGATTTTTTACCAAATCTGGTTATAATACAATTACGTTAAGGACACGAATCTGGACATTTTCCGAATAGGGGTTGACGTTGCTACCCCGTATCCCCTGAATTGAGCGATGCCGTTTTAGCTACTGCTTGTAGATAATATTTAAGGATTTTTTACCAAATCTGGTTATAATACAATTACGTTAAGGACACGAATATGGACATTTTCGGAATAGGGGTTGACGTTGCTACCCCGTATCCCCTGAATTAAGCGATGCTGTTTTAGCTACTGCATGTAGATAATATTTAAGGATTTTTTACCAAATCTGGTTATAATACAATTACGTTAAGGACACGAATCTGGACATTTTCCGAATAGGGGTTGACGTTGCTACCCCGTATCCCCTGAATTGAGCGATGCCGTTTTAGCTACTGCTTGTAGATAATATTTAAGGATTTTTTACCAAATCTGGTTATAATACAATTACGTTAAGGACACGAATATGGACATTTTCGGAATAGGGGTTGACGTTGCTACCCCGTATCCCCTGAATTAAGCGATGCTGTTTTAGCTACTGCATGTAGATAATATTTAAGGATTTTTTACCAAATCTGGTTATAATACAATTACGTTAAGGACACGAATCTGGACATTTTCCGAATAGGGGTTGACGTTGCTACCCCGTATCTCCTGAATTGAGCGATGCCGTTTTAGCTACTGCTTGTAGATAATATTTAAGGATTTTTTACCAAATCTGGTTATAATACAATTACGTTAAGGACACGAATATGGACATTTTCGGAATAGGGGTTGACGTTGCTACCCCGTATCCCCTGAATTAAGCGATGCTGTTTTAGCTACTGCATGTAGATAATATTTAAGGATTGTTTACCAAATCTGGTTATAATACAATTACGTTAAGGACACGAATCTGGACATTTTCCGAATAGGGGTTGACGTTGCTACCCCCGCAGATTTTGCAGGTCTGCTGGTGTTAATATAATTTTTTATCTTATAGTAATTTTGCAAAACGGAGTAATGAGATATAATTATTCGAAGAAATAGATTTAATAATTTCGGACGTATTCAGCTATAATTTAGTAATATGGAAAACCTTTCCAAATCTAAATCCGAAGCTAAGTTCACGCACGTTAGAACGACATGCTAAGAAGATCTTAGAAGAGTTTCAATATGGTTTTAGAAAAGGGTGATCAAAAATTGCTACTACCTACCTTCATATGCACATGGTTTCTAGAGACTTCAAGCAATCCTTTGATCTACTTGAAAAATAACATAAATATAATAAAGGATTTAAGAGATATTAAAGCTCGAACAAAAATAAGAAATATGGCAGGGGTTATAATGGAAGGATCCAATGCAGTCATATGCAAAGAATAACAGACAAGATACAGATAAAAAACGGGTACGACAAGGCGATGCTTTATTAGCATTGCTCTTCACAATATCGTTGGATGCTATATTGAAAAATATAGACAACTTAGGCACCAAGAACAGCCAAAAAATTGAGATGCGGAAATTATGAATTTGATGAAACCAAAACTATGAAGTATCTGGGAGCTGGGAGTAAACGAAACGACACCAGCAGGTTACAGGGCGATTTATTGCAATAAAGAGTTGCTAAAAGACAAAAAGTTAAGCATAAACAACAAAACGAAAATCTGTAAAATGGTACTAAGGTCAATAGTAGCATACGCTATGGAAACAATATCGTTCACAGAAGGAGAGGAGGAAAAACTAAGAATGTTTGAAAGAAAGGTGATCCGAACAATAATGGGCCCAACAAAGATAAAGTTCATTTAATCCAAGTTTAAATAACTACTAAATCAAGCTTCAAAGTGTCTTACACTTTCCATTAATTATTCAGGTCACACCCAAAATTATTTATTTTTCCAGACGGAGACATTGATGGCAAAATATAAAAAATAACACATTGAATTGTAAAAATATTTTTTTCTCAATAAAGCAGCACAAGACCCCTTCTTATTTATAAAACATTAAAATTTTTAACTAATTTCACATTCACAAACCCCTAAAGTTTATTTATCACATATTCCCTGTAGGAAGCTCTTACAAAGGCAGTATTTTCAAATTTCGAACGTTATATTCTAAGGTAATATTTAATCACAAAAGAAAGGATCATTTCATATCTAACCGACAAAAAAAACTCATCTTTATTTGTATTTCCAGACAGTTTCTCACACTAAGGCCCGGTTTTTCAATCGATGGTTAACTCTAACTAAAGGTTAAAAGTCACGGTTACCATTATTGCAACAATTATTTCTATAGTTATAAACTTTTAGTTAGAGTTAACCATCGATTGAAAAACCGGGCCTAAAAGGGTAAAAAGGGGTAAAGGGATGCTTAAACAAACCACGTTTTTTCAGTAAAAAAATCTAAATAAGGGAATTTCCGAGTGTAAAGTTTCATATTTACGAAATTTAAGACAGCAGGTAAGATTGTCGGGAGGTTGTTAGTGTGTACTAAACCCAGCCTTTCCTTTTCTATGTCGGTTAGGGAATCCAATATTAGACAGAGATGGCCGTGAATTATGTTTTGGTACCTGGGGTGCTTAACTTAGACTCAGTAGTGGCACAGACTACATTAAATTGTGAGGGAAATATAAAAAAAATCTGTTTCCTGGGTGGTGACATTTCTTTACGTAAGGGTTAAAACCAGCAGTTGCAAAAATGGGAACCTTTTAGGGCCTTGAACAAAAAGTAATTTTAAAAATCCTGACATAATTTTAGATAATTTTGGAGTTGCTTAGTTTACATAAAATAAAACCGACATTAATCAGACGAACTTTAAGAATCGCTCCTGACGTGTTAAAATAAGCGGGGAAACATTCAAATTAATCGACGACAGGCGGTTGTCTCGCTTATTTCCACCCAGCTCTAATTAATCTTACATCATTTTAGATGTAAATTGGACCGATGAGGGCAATAAAATCTGGGCTCTCTACTTGTTACGCTGTTCGGTGTTTTCTTGGAACTTCTTCTTAATTGCGTTAAGTTCATAAACGCTTTCGGGAAACAAAAAGGACGAAGACAAAAAGTTGAAAGGATTTTCAGCTTTTATAACTTTGGAATACAAAAACGTTTTTGAAATTTTGATGTACTGGATAATTTGATACTTCGAAACACTTTTTATAGGCGAATGAGGATTAAGAAAAAACGTTTATAAATTACTCACGGATCATTAAATTTGTATTATTTTAAAGCATTGAATAATAATTTTACTGTTATTAAGACATTTAAACTTCCTATTAAGGCAGAGGCTATCAATTAAGTAGATTTTCAGCAGCAGAGAGACGAAAAACGTCGTTTCGAATAAGTGAAGAATTTTATTAGGAATATTCGAATATGCGGGTTTGTTAATGTAATAAACTTTTAAACACAGGAAATTCATAATTGTCTTCCAAGCCAATTTGGAAATTTGTTTAACTTACGCACAATCACCTTTTCTGTTAGTTTTGTACTGAATCCGTTCAACGAAAGCTTTTTATTCGTTACAGGGGGAAAAGGGCAAACCGAGGAATTCCCACAAAAATTAAAAATTTTACAGTCGACTCAGTTTTGCAATTAAGTAAATCGAATTATCATCAATCACCCCGGCATAATCAATCAATCACAGATATCATATATCATTAAAAAAGCGCGTACCCCTACCGAAAAATACCTCTGGTTTCGTATTACAAATGGAGAACGTAACCCTTGTAAGAAATTTTTACCTAAAAAGAGATCTTTTATGCCTTTAAAAAAAATCGAACAATAATAGAAACCCGCCGTTTCAACTCGAGAATACGGAATATTGTGTATTTTAAATCATCCGAGCTTTTAAAAACGGAGGGAGGCCCCGTGTTAGTAATTCTTCCCCGATTCTCGAATTTCTGAATGATCGATTATATTTCCAGGTTTTTAATCGATTCCTTATTTTGTTTTGTTCAAATGGGATTTGGTTTTTAACATTCAGACAGGAATTTCGTGAGAACACTACGGAAAAACGTTAGGTTCTTAATGGATTTTTCTTAACATTGTAAGGATTTACTAACTTGAAATCTAAGGCAGATTAGGGTAGTTTTTGAAACGTTTGTTTTTGTTTTGTTTCATCTACTACTAGAAAAAACTAGGCGGAAGTAAATAAGTTGAAAGTTATGGCCTTGCTTAGATCTACAACTAATTATAGTTTGGTAATCATTTTGCGTTTGATTTAAATTTTTAATTTTCTTAAATTAAATTTGTATCTCTTGTATCCTTTAATTCAAGAAAAAATCTTTAATTTTAAGCTCGTTCACCAAGACGTTTAGCTTTAAACAAAGGAAAAAAATCTTTCGGTCTACGGTCTCCCGATTTTGTAGAATTATTATGCATTCGAATAGCTTTTACAAAGCACAATCGGTTTGTAGATAACACAATTGTTGAAGATTATGTCGCTGATAAAATTAATAAAAAATATGTAATTAAGAATATAGGAAAAATTACACAAACTGAATAAATTCAAAGTAGTTTTTCAACTTAATCTAAATTTAAAAACAAAAAATTGATTAAGCTGCCCAAGCAAACCCCAAAGATAAGACTAATTGTGACAAAAAAATACTCACGATTTAATGCCAAACATTCCAATAACGGTTGAGCTATATCACTAGTTTCCATAATTTCGTTTTTGTTCAGACACAGAACCTAAAAATCGAATTACTTTAAAACATAAATGCGCTTTCCTTTAATCTAAGTGGATAGGCTTACAGAATTTTTTAAAATAAACTATCCCGGTAAAGATTTCCGCTAAATCACTGAACATAATCTTGTAAAATATGTTCATTAAAAAAAAACTGCAGAGTGCTTTGAAAATTTGTTTTAAGTGTGTCTTAGGCTGTATGTTACATATGAAAATCATTTCCAGGGATTGCTGCGAGTTTTTTTTTTTTAATGAACATACGTTAGATCATCAGGCTAACGTAGCCGACTGATGATATTCAGTATAAAAAAACATAAAAAAAAAACATTTTTATACATCAAACTTAAATATTATGATTGAAAATATTTGATACATTTAGTGCAATTTGAACCGATTGCATAGCTAAAATACCTGCAAGTATGCCATAGGTGTTAAAGCAGCAGATTCGACCCGGTTTGTTTCGGCTTTTAACAGAATCAAATATGGCATTTCCGTTAGTACTTGCAAAGCCTCCAAATTGAGTAAATTTTTGCTTACATCAACAAATAGGATGTGTTTGAAATTCAGTATTGTATTTATGTGAGTTAATCTCCTGAAAAATATAAATCGTTTAAGCTTAATTAAACTAATAAATAAATAATAAATCATATTAATAGAAATAAAAAATTCGAATCACAAATAAACACGTTACTGCAGCTTTTAATTAATTTTGAAATATGTTGTTTATAAAATATTAAAATGAAGGAATTTGTATTAAAAACGAACTTGTTATATAATTGATTAGAGCAAAGTATAGTAGTGCGGAATTTGGGCTTATTTTACTGAAAAGGAATATATGTACTACATATTACAAATTATTAAAATATTTTATTTGACTTAGTTCTTAATTTCATATTTATGGATTAGTATTCCTCAAAATCGGCTTCAGATAATAAACCAATTATTTCTGACTCCTGAAAATATCAAAATCTCTTATGCTTCTGATAGACTTCTTGATTTTTAAATAATTGTCTTTGTTCCGTCTAAATGGATACCTTCAGCAACGATTAAAGGCATTGTCAACTTATACAACATATTTAGTAAATATCAAAATACGTTAGTTAAAATACTCGTAAAACTACCCGCAGTGGTAGAATTTCAATATCTGTGATAATAACCTCAATAAACGGGTAGAGAGAATTCATTTCCCGATACGTGACGTCAACAGTGTCGGCCTCCTGAGGTTCCTAAACAAACACAACACCCGCGTTGCTGGGTTACTAGTATTATTAGTCGACTCGGCAGTCCGCTCTTACTGGCACGCGACACTCGTGACGTCATATCTTAAACTTTTAGCTCCCATAACACGGTAACGAATTAAAATTCGGCCGTAAAATTTTGCACAGGTGCAATACTCACTTTACTCAATCAAATTATAAAATAAAAAAAAAACGACTTTTCATAAGTTGACAATGCCTTTAAATATTAACGTTCACTTGTTTAGTAAAGTCATAACATGTAACATGCATTTGTATTCAAAATAGTTTTCGTTTTTCGTAACCTTCATCATAAAAGTGTGGTCCTACAAATTCTGTTGATTTGACAATAATATTTAAATTGCTGGAAAGATTGGATTAAACCAATAGTATTTTCATTTAAATAATTTAATCAATTTTAAACGTCATACGTAGTAAAATGACGTTTAAACATGGTTCAGTTCGCCCCTAAAAAGTGCTCAAATTTCTTAATTTTGTTTTTGTAAATATTTCCATAATTCTTAATCTGTATATTTATCTATAATTTTCCAGTTCATGTGTACTCTTAAACCAAAAAATAATTTATAAAGTACAAGCTGAACAAGGGATACTTAATGTGCTTTAACTAAAAACTTACATATATTCTTAGTTTGTATTTAACACGTATTTTTAAATAAATAATGTTTCAAAATAGTGGGGATATTCAATCCGCCTACCTTATATTCTATAAAGCGTTTATATGATTTCGTTGTTTCCAAAAAAGGTCTAGTTATATAAATACTGTTGAGTTTTAAAATTTTCACCATAGATATGGAATATTTGGGGCTATGGAACCAACAGCACCTCCTCAAACAATTATTACGAGGGTTTGTCCTTTCGTGACCAGAAAAAAGTTCCATTAAATTTGGCAAAAACCTAAAAGGTATTGTATTCTAAAAATAGACACAACTTACAGGCACACCACAATACTAATAAATTTTTAAATTTCACTAGCATTACTTTGGTCTGTTAAAATATCATTTGTTATGGTGGTGAATTAGCCTCCACGAATTAGGAAACTTAGCTGTGATTGTGATTCTGAAGACTAATGTTTTATAGCTATTAAGACAACAAGTGTTTTATAGCACGAGTTATCTTCAAGATTTTTTCTAACACTAATATCTTTCACTAATACAGGGTGCTTAAAAAATGGCGAAACGACGCTATACCAGACTATTCAGGGACACTCCCTGAGTACTAGAAAAATGTTTAAAAAAATTCTACTTGCTGATTCCGTAGAGATAGAGGTTTTAATTTACAGTAGATGTGGCAACCATGTGTGCTTTATTATTATATTTTATTTACTATACATAAACGCTGCTTCAGGAAATCAACATTTTATTTAAATTAATTTTATCAACAAAGCTGATTTTCGGATATTTTAGCATTAAAGTAGATGTTCGAAATTACCGCCACCTACGACTACGCACTTGATTTTTGGATTTGTATTTGTGATTGGCCCGCAAACAGTGAATTATGAATCCATAATTCACTGCAGTGAATTATAGGTACTATTTTTCACGAAGAAAATGCTAATAATTGCAATATAATTAAATAGGTGTAGAAAAACATTGTAATTCAGCGTGCTCTTATCTTTAACGTGTTGCTTATATTAGGGCTTTAGTAAAATCTAGTAAATGCAAACTCCGCCGGGCTTTGATTTTATTATTAATTTATTGAACATTTAAGGTTCTGTTTTTAAGATTTATCTTTAAAGGCGCTAGAAAACCAAATACGGATATAAAAAAACGTACCCTTAAAGTTTTTAAAGTTAATTGTAGTTATCCAATATTGCTTTTGATGTTGTTAAAAAAATTAAATATTAAACACTTTTCTGGAAAAAATTTTCAAGGGTTTTGTCCCAAAATTGCTTCAGGTTTGCATTTCGTTAGAATGCCCTAAATTTGTTTTATTGTCCCGAATTTAATTTTTTTTAATACCTACTTTAATTAAATATATTCTGGTTATCTCCCAAAGTGAATGTTTCTACATTTATAAAATTTTCACCTGCTTAATCCCTTACCTTTAAAACGTATAAATTCCCGTCTGTAATAAATTAACTTATAGGTGTCGCAGTTAATAATTATAATTTAAAAAGTCGTGTTGTTATTATTGTAGAAGCAGCATAAAAATTACAATAATTTATTTTCCACATTTCGAAATAAAACCTTACATCTATTAAAATATTTTTACACAATTCCTAAACGGTTAATATGAATTCACGAATTTTAATTTATTTCTTTCATAGTTAAAGTGTGAGTATATTACATCGAAAAAATAAATCTAATGGCGTCGATTATTTAAAACCACTAAATTTATCAAATACAGTTTCGGAATTACAATAATACTAAAAACTAATTTGAATATATTTATGAACTTCCTGGTTAGGTACAATTTGTACCATATAATTAATACGAATCGAATGAGCTGCAAACACCGGAGACAAGTTTTTATATGTTCGAAAAAAACTGGTCGGGCCACTTGAACGTGTCAAACCAACTGTTGATCATTGATGTATAATTGTAATAAAATCGTTCAAAGGAACTATTTCCATTTGTTCTAATGCTTTAAGCTGACAAATCGGCATTTCATTAAGCTAAATAACAGGCGTTATAAACCTGAAAAAAATTTAGTTATAAATAGGTACAAATGTTTTTAATGAGCTACATGAAACTACCGAATTTAACACCAGGACGCTTGTAAAAAGTTTTAGTTTAATATTAGATATTCTAGTTGATTTTAACGACTTTTAGGTACCACAACACCTATGATGATTTTATCATTGTTTTTTATTTGTAATTCTCAATAAATAATAAATTGTAGCAAGAAGTTTTCTGATGTTTTAAATTTCATTCAAATTTATGGAAATCCCTTGTTCTAATAATCCGACATTAAAGAATTCCTGAGAAAAGCTTACAAAGTCATAGGTGGCTTCAAAAACTAAAAATTTAAATTTATAATTTTATGGGTCAGTATCGGTTTGAGTACTTTTAAATTACAAATTACTATAAACATTTAAAATCAAAATTGTGACGTGTCGTTTCTGAAATTTTTTGCTTAATGATTAAGCATTGCCTTTTTGTGATTTGCGCATAAGTCTTTAAAGACATTTTTAATATTTAAAATTAAACTGAAACCCCATGAACCCAAATCACGCTTTAAAGTCTCTTGCCACCAACAAATTTAAATTATTTAATTTCCTTTCGTTAAGCGAAATCAAAAAGCATATAAAAAAGAACTATTAAAGGTTGTGATTTTTCATAGGTTGGTAACATTGGTCCGATATTTCTTTGGTCAATTTTTTTTTTAAATTAAGGCATTGTTGTTACTGATTTGCTGTATACTGTACAGGATTTAGGCTTTCGAGTATAAAAGATCTAAATACGCATCGACTGCCTTAGTCCATACCCTACTAAAATTGTTCTAAATTCACATGACTTCCACTACTGATAGGAATCTTTAAATATCGTGCCAAACATTGATTTGGCACGAAATCCTCTTGTTCGGTTTATACAGGGTGGTCCCTAAGTAATGGTTCACAGACCAACAGTAGATTTGTGGGGTCAAAATATAACGATTTACCTAAAATTACCTTAATCCAAAAGTTAATATTTAGGGAGATACAGGGTGTCAAAGTCGAAATTTTAATTTTAGTTTCTTGCTGTAATTTCAAAAGATTTCGGAATATTCATATGAAAATTGCCTTTTTTGAGACGGGGAATAATAATCCATCCTCAATTTTAATCTAGCATCTAAAATAACCTTACTCTTGCTGTACCTAATAGCTTAAAAAGACTTCAACTTTTTTTACTTAAAGTTAGGGCAGACCTAATTGAAAAAAAAAACAATTGCCTCATCGTTTTTATTCAAAAAAGGTATACTATTTACATATCTCTAAAGTTAACCGTTTCCAAGATATTTGCTATTGAAATAAGCGATGCAGCGCCTTATTCACTTCTTAAGCACTCTGTAACGCAGTAGGTAGGCCTACATTTAAAACAAAAAATTTACATAGTCTTGTCAAAAACAAGTAATAGGACACAGAGGAATAGTGAATCAGTAGTATATTTGACATTTAAAAAAAATTAAATTTTATGGGTAATGTGTACCGCAAGTAATGCTCTTTTTAACGAATAAAACGTAACATACATCACTTACTTCAATTGCAAATATCTTGGAAACCGTTAACTTTAGAGACATTGAAATCGTTTACCTTTTTTGTATAAAAAAGATGAGGCAAGTGTTGTTTTTTTTATTAGATCTGCCCTAACTTTAAGTACAAAAAAGTTAAAGTATTTTTAAGGTATTAGGTGTAGCAAAAATAACGTTATTTTAAGAGCTACATTAAAATCGAGGAAGGATTATTGTTTCTCGTCCCAAAAGAGGTGGTTTCCACAATTTTCATAGAAATATTGGGAAAACTTTAGAAATTACAGCAAAAAATTAAAATTAAAATTTTGACTTTGACACCCTGTATCTCCCTAAATATTAACCTTTGGACTAAGGTAATTTTAGGTAAATCATTATATTTTGACCTCATGAATCTACTGTTGGTCTGTGAACCATTACTTATGGACCACTCTGTATGCGAAGATGCGAGGAGTTTCAGATTTTGTCCGAATTAAAAATTTCACCTGATTTCAGCCGGGATCGAACTCAAACACTACCCAAACAGACTCATTTATTTATTAATAAATGTTTTAAAATTATTTACCAATTTTTTTCAGAAAGTATTTGATACTGTTAGAAAATTATTAAAAACATTTTCTTTCACAGGTAAGTCTTACCACTTTAAATACGCTGATTTACAATGCCAGATGTAGAAATTGTAAACCATTTTGTTCGATAAAATCCGGAAGAATCCCTGTGCTATTCTTATTCCAATAAATAGATAAGTAGATGTAAATTAACAATTACCCAATTTACATTTATCATTCGTTCCTTTTGAAATTAATTTATTCTATAGAAAGATCTTATCACGAATCTCCATGAACAATTTTTAAAAAGAATAGTTGTACTGTACAAATATTCCTCAATTCCACGAAACTTTAAGGAGTTTTCATTTAATATTAAGTATTATTACATTTAGTATTAAGCAGTGGTTTTTATAATTCTCAGTAAATAATTGAAGTTTTGGAGTATTTTAATTTAATTTATTTCAAACTAGGGAAATTATTACCGGATGTGATAGTCCAATACGGGAAAACCTTCCTGGTTTCTGGACTAAGCTTAAAATGTCATAAGTAGATGTAGCATTAAAAACTAAAAGGTTGAGTTTACAGATTTATAGATCTTTATCAGTTCGAGCATTTAACACCATTCAATGCACGCGTTTCTGTAAAATGTTATCATAATATGAGAAATTGCTCAATACATTAATTTATTGCTAATTATTTATTCATTATTGTTGCTTTCCCGAGGTTCGACTCAAATTATTTGTTTACTTATGTATGTATGGTACGTATTATCTGTAGCCTGTTATACCTTTTGATGTCGAGGCTGGTGCGTTAACGTATGAGGCTCTACGCGTGCAATACATAACCCGGGCCGTCTCTGCGGGTTACGAAGTTGCTGCGCCGTTTATACCTACGTACTGCTCCATATGTGTAATGTGTATGTATGTGTAAGACCTTGCTACTCTACCTCATAGGCATATGTTTACTTATAACATTTAAAATTAACTTGAAACTTTATAAACTCAATTACAATTTAAATAAACCAAGATATTATCATACCCGGAGAACCATCAGGTACGAATAAAGATACTTTGTAACCTATGGTTTCCCTTTTTATCTTAATTAAGTTTTATAAAACAAACAAACACTAACCAACTGTAATTAAAAAATATGGCCGAAAATTGAAAAACAAATAAAAACCCATTCTTAACTGTAGTGAAATAGCAGCAATCTCAGCAAATTCTGAACTACAATCAACTTTTGTAGAAAAGTATGGAAACGATTGTTTGCCCTTAATACTCTTAAAATTTAAACAATAGAAATAAGTTTCTGCGTATGCATAATGAGAGAAAAACAATATCTTCAGTCTTCAATTACAAATCAAACTGCAATATTCTGAAACATTGAAATATTTACGTTCAAGGACAATCAGCGACGGTTATTTTGAACTAAAGTAGTTCTACGTGTAAAAAAAAGATTTGTAAGTAGTTATGTATTTTTGATAGTTTGCTACTGAATAGGTGAACGTTTTTTTTTATTCTGGTATTGTAGAAATCTACTGCTTATTCAGCAGTAGCTGCATCAAATGCGGAAAACGTCAACCAAATTATTTGATGATACCTATCGATAAAAATCCCACCGCCACGCCATTACTTCTGTAAATAATTTGTCACAGTGTATTACTCAGTAGTTCACTTTTAAAGTTTTAAGTCTTCAGAACAACTAAATGGGTTTTTGAATGGTGGCACTCTCTCAAGTCAGTAATAATAGCTTGATCTATAAAACAAAATCAGTTTATTACTTATTACTCATTAAAATTGCATTCGCATACACAAGTTTAGCAGATTACTGTGGCCTATTTGATGATTTGATTACGAATTTTGTATCGCTATTCTTCGTGGTTTGTCTTAATCTTTTATACTTTAACTTTTACAAATATTTTGACTTCTGCCACGACAAAGTTTCGGCCTTTTACGCTTAATTGTCGAGTATATCAAACTTTTTATGAAGTTACAAAAAAAAAAAACAGGAGATATAAACTTAAGAGAATTTTGTAACACAGCAAATATCTCAAACACTAAATGGACAAATCACAGAGAACTTAGTATAGAAAGTAAACTCTGTTCAAATGGTTATGGCCTACCGGATATTAAATAAAATGTAAACAAGTTAAGTGCTAGGCCTAGGTGGTATAGGGAAATCTAAAGTTATCAAATGAAAGTCTCAGGCTCGATACCGGTCAAAATCAGGTTAAGTTTTTTCATATGAAAACATTTAAAACTTTGACACGATAAACCTTCCTTACAGGGGTGGACGCCTTTTAGGGTCGACAAAATTATAGTCGGATAATAATGGATTTTAGCAGTCAAGCCGCGTTAAGATCCTTAGCAAATAAGTAAATTATTATTATTCCCCAAAGAATAATTCGTTTAAATTCAGCAATTTAAAACCATGGAAACAGGCATGATCTTCGTCCTAACAATTTAGAAGAAAAATAAGTTAAAAAGGAATACGCTTAAAATCTCCTGCGGTCTTTAACCTGTTGGTTGGTTTGTCGCAGCTCTCCACTCTGTTTGCACATTTTCTTTTCATTTCCTCGTATGTTGTGCGTATCTTCTATTATTTGCTTCATGTTCATTACTAATTTCCAATAAGAGTTTAAAAATGAATTTTATAAAACAAGTCACAAAAGTCAAAAAATTTAATCTTGTATCTGCATTTAACTTTTTGTTAATCTAAAGTTTGAACTTTACTACTACTAGGTTTTTTACAATTTATTATTTATTATTAAAACCGTATTAGCACTTTTGTATTCTGTTGTACCTATTTGAAATTCTCTATAGCAAATCGAATTTTTTGTTTTTATTTGATTATCATTAGTTAAGTTCCAAATTTATTTGAAGATTTAATTCTAAATAACCTTGGATTTGGCATTAGTTTTTGCCTGTCAGTTTGCATAATAATTTTAAAGTAGGTTTAAATTTCAAGCATCAAACTTCCAAGTTCTTACGCTATAAAAACAAAGATTAGGTTAGCTTGTTTCGGTTGTATTTTTGTTAAACGATTAATAATGGCTGGGAAAATAACAAACTTCCAATGATGCTTCAAAATTTAATACAAATTCAGTTTTGTAATCTGTTTGTACTAAATGTGAAATTAATTTTAGCTTTCTATTACCCAAAACTATATGTGGATCATACTTTAATATTTAAACCGTAACGACCTAAAAAATGTTGTAAATTGTTTCTATTCTTTTATGAATTTAGCAATGGAATATTAGTAAATCATATCCATTTTCTGAAATTGGTCTTGCATTGAATTGCTGTTTTCATACATTTGCGAATTGTATGAACAGGCAAGGAACACGAACAATAATATTAAAATTTTCATGATTTAACAAAGGCAAGAAAGTCCTTTAGTATTTTCAGAATTATTTAAGTATAAATTGAACTTATTGTTTGTTTTTGTTTTGTAATAAATCACTCGAGGTAAGAGTAAAACAAGTAAGCACCGAATATTAAATAAGGAAGTCCTGTTCGCTTAGAACTTTGCATAAGAAAATCATAAATTCTCAAAAGTCTCATCAGAAACATTAACTTAATTATAATTTCCAAAAGTTTTAAATTAAGTAGATTAGACTTGAAAAAAAAATCCGCCAAACCTTTTCTGTGTTGCTATCTTAAAGCTAGACTAATTTGGGTGTGCATCGCATTTTTACATAATATCAACTTTCAATTTACTCGCGTTAACGATGCCAGAATCAGAAGTTGCCATTATTACAACATAGTTTTAATATCTTATAAATATTAATAATTATGTCCCGAAATAAATGTTGTTTTTAAGTCACCTGTCAGTTGCTGTTATCATAAGATACGCGTATCTCATTCGACTCTCATCTTTTCCCAGGGTGTGCAGACACCTCGATGCCTCTTCGAAACTCAAATGTTTTTCTACAATTATTTCTTCTATTGGTAGTAAACCTTGAGTGTCTATAAATAGTCCTCCTTCACCAGGGACGGACCTGAAAGTAGACTTTTGTTGCTTATTTCTGATGTTTACGGAATTTCCATTTATGAAATTAGCACTAAGCATCCTTTATTTCCTACACATCCACTTTTTGAAATTAAAAAAATTAGAAATTCACTAAAATTTCGAAATTTACAGCGCATGATCTCAAGTTGAACTCAAATTTTTGGTGAAATGAACTAGGAAAGTTCTCTTCTTTGTTAACAATAAATTGTATGGTTGAACAAATCTATTTTTACTGTTTTTATTTAATATTAAATCTTCCAAGCGGAAAATTTCGTAAACGATTTGAACGTATTTTGGTTAAATTTAAGAATTCATTATCGCTTGATTAAATTAATTTTTCAATGTTCCCAGAACTCCATTTTTGAACAAGAAAATCTCATTAATTTCCCAACAGAAAAATATTACACTCCCCGATCTAAATGTGCTTAAAATCCTAAAACACTGTAATAAACTTAAAGTAGGTAACAAAAACGTTAATTTTAAAAAGTCTAAATCTTACTTTGCTTGTTCTTCCTCCCCGAGTTCTTCGTCGGACATTTTAAAAACTGATTAATTGCCCTGTTTCCACAAAGCTGTGTTTTATCCGAACTTTTTTATATGACACTTTAATCAAAAATTTTTTTGGCGTTTGTAGAACCTTTTGTTTTCCTTTCAGCTACTTACTTGATACTTCCTTAAGCCTTCTGATTATGCCTAAAGACCCCTTTTATTTTATACGAAACTTCCGGAATAAATTTCTTTAATGACACGGTGGCAACAGATTTTATTCGCTACGAGCTAATTTTTTTACAAGTTTAATATACGTACAGGGTGCAGTAAAGAAAATAATCGACAGTTTTGAAAGTTCATGAATTTCAGATTATATTTTTAAATGCCCAGGAAAATGCCTTTAATTAATTAATTAGTTGAAAAAGGAGTAACGAAATGTGTTAACTAAAAATGGGGATGAAGATTAAGACAACTACATACATATCCCCATCTGTTGAAATACGTACGTGAAAGTCACTAAATACCGTCGTGTTAACTCAATTAAATATTCCAAATTTAAAATACAGTCGTTGAAATTCGTATTATCAATGTTCAAATATTGCTCTGGTTAAGGGTTTTGATACCTTCAGGGACTTAAAATGAAACTGAAGGTATGTTTGCATTCCAAGTAGGTATTCAAAGAATTATACCGGCTTCATCTGAAATACGAAATACCGTTGTCTTCATTGGGTTCAAATCAAAACTTTAATTCTGTTAAAGGGTTTAATTGTTAAACGCCTAAAATGGGTACCAAATTTGAAGTTTAGGTGTGTAATTTAGACAACTAAATGGTTGGCTTCAAGTATTGAAATACGTAGTGTCCAAATCTTGCCATCGTTAAGGGTCTGGATGTCTTAATTGAATATAAAACTACTTTTATTCAGTTAAATAATTCAGGCTCAGGAGTTAAAGTGAAGATGACAGTATGTATGTGTGTATTGAGACAACTATATGAGCAACCTTGTTGATGTTGAAATATGCATTTGAAAATCATCATAATATGTCGTCTAGATTAAAGATGTTGGCACCTTGATAAGAAACAAACCCATAGTTTTCATCAGTTACAAGTCCGGGCGCTGGGAATAAGATTCAACCGGCAATTAAGCAACTAAATGAACAGAACTAACTATTGAAATAAGTATTTTGAGTTGACCAAATGCTATACTAATTAAGGACTTTGATGCCCTCACTGTAAAGAAAGCACGGCTTTTATTTAGTTAAATGGTTCAGAATTCAGATGTTTAAAATAATGATGATGATGAAAACGTATCCCAGTTTCGAATACCTATTAAAGCATAAATTCTAATATACTAGTGTCATCAACAATGCGCATTTTTAATATTTGATACTAATTTAATTATGCTTTAAGACCTACTATGTTTAACAGGAAACTTTCCGCATAAATAGATTTGCAGTGAATTCATTTTTGTAATTACTTACTTACGGAGCAGGGTCGCTACTCCTGCATCCAACTGCGTTCTGAGGTTTCAACTGTATCTTTTATCTTCTAGTGTTTTGGTCTACTCTCTCATAGTGGCCGGTCCTCATTGGAGAGAGATGACATGCCGCGTTAACAGAGCAATTGGGCCACCCATACCAGTATTAACCGGAGACAACGAAGCTTAACTCTTCTGATCGTACTGGACTGGGGTACCTAGCTACCACAACTTGGGACCTCCTTTTATAATTACTTGGTTTAAATATATAGGGTGTAGTACAATATAATCGACGTCTTTACAATATTTTTATAAATTTTTAATGCGGTTGACCCAATTACCATAGCAGTTGGTGTCATTAATTAATAACAAAAGAGTGGAGAGAAAAAACCCTAGAAATGGAGATGAAAAAGTATTTGAATTTCAAATACGTATTTGGATTATACCGCATTCTTATTCCTGGTGGGAACAATTTAGATACTTTTTAAATTTTTTTTATTGCCTATTCGACTGCTTTATACCAAATCTTCTTGAGTATCTGAGTAAACGACTTTTGAGGAGTAATTGACTCGTTTATAGTTTTATTATATTTAACATAAAGTGTAGTAAATAGTGACTCGACTTCTCTGACACATCTTCTATGAATATTAGGTCGACTCCATTAATGAATAATAATTAAAGGAAATACAGAAAGGAAATTAAGTAATTGGAAATAACTATGATCAAGATGGGGATTAAAGTTGTTTGGATTTCAAATACGTATTTAAATAACTATGTTGATATTCTTAGTTGTAAGACCTTTTTGATTATACCTAATATCTATTCCAAATGGTTTTGGATAAGGTTGACAATGTAAAATTGGCAGTTTAAGAGCAAATTACACAAAAATTTTCTTAAATTAACGAATGATCAAAGTCGATAAAAGAACATAATTTCTTATTTACCAACGTGCTAAATACCATATTAATCCGAATTTTGTTTCGATTTTTCTCATTTTGGCGAACGATTAATTTGGTGTTGAATCAAGTTTGTGCAACCAGCCCTAACTGTTGTAAATAGAGTTGAATATTTTAAAAACTAAGTTTTTCTTTCATGTGATTGTCATTTTCTATACTTTATGATGTGTGTTAATTAACTAAACATTATTCATAGCAAACACGGATTTTCATTGAAGCTTAATCAGGCGTGACAATTTCTAAAACAAGTAAATGTTCGACTTGCACCTTAACTTAACTTGCACCCGTTAGAAAAACAATATTCTGGTCAATTTTTTAACGGGTCGATGGTAACAGTTTATATTAACAGCGAGCTTCTTTAGAGCTTTTAATTTAATATACAGGGTGCAATAGAAAAGAAAATTGGCGGAAATGTCGTCTTCTATGTTTTATAAATTAAGCTGGTGAAATGCTAAGAGCAATCGGTTTATTAGTAAATAAGACAAAAAATAAACAGGAACAAAAAGAGAAATACACTGACGGGTCTAGAATTACGTATTCTTCTCCTGGATCCACTTCCCCCACATTTTCTATCTCATATAATCTGTTTCATGTCTTCTATTGTCCTGTCCCCCTTTTTCTCATTTCCTTTATTCTATATATCCACGCTTCCCTTGGCCTTCCTCTCTTTCTTTACCTTTCTAGTTCCGTTTTAGTTACTGTTTTAACCAACCTGTCTTGTTCATTCCTCGTAATGCCCATAGCAATTGATTCACTTTTCTCTACTTTCTTTCTTTATTCGTATTCTGTCAAATTTTGTTATACTCGCTATTTTCCTCAAGTATTTCATTTCTGTCACATTCTGGTACTGTTAATATTGTTTTATTCAAGGCATATTTAGTAGAATGTTGTTGCTTTGCATATTTTGTTATTTATGTCTAAATCTATTTTCCCGTCCTTTAATACTACACTTCTAAGGTTTTACAAAACATGTTACTTGTTCTTCTTCGGCCTTTATATTTTATAATTGTTTTTTGTCTATTTTCTTCTTTTTAGTTGGTACTATGTACTTACCTTTGTCTATATTCACTTTCATCTTTAATTTTTTTAAATTTCCTCCTGCCGTTGGTCTACCAACTCTTGCATTTTATTTTATATATCTGAAATCGACCCTATCTGGATTGATCTGGATCTGGATTATGGGTGGAGGGTGACTTGCGTCACATGCACTTAGGCCTCGTATAGGCCTCCGTTGCAACATCCTCCTCTAGGCGCATCACTCAACGCATCTTAACTTTTGGATGAATCTGAGGATACTAGCCATAGGGATGCTGCTAATACTGGCCATACTAGGCCAGAATTCCCCTAGCATGGATCCTCTGATTTTGTCTCTTGACAGCTGAATACAAAAGTTTGCCATCTTCAATGAGGGGCTTTTGATCGCCATCCTTGCATGGTGGCATTTGTTCATGTTGACCCATCTTTCGCTGTGGCGATTGCGGGTGTCCTTTTCGATTAAGGTATTAAGCACAATTGGGGATAGTGGGAGTGCTAGTTCGACGCTATCACGAACATATAAAAGTTTGTCCATTTTTATCCGCGTTAAGTTCTTATATCATATTGTTGTTTGGTGCTGTCTGTCTTAACTCTGGTATTTTCCAGATGAACATCCATTGTTAATATAAACAGGCGCGGATTCAGGTTATCCTCCTGTTTTATGCATTTTACCATGTCAAATATTTTTGATTTTTCTTCCTTTGTTAAGCTTTAGCTTTTACTTCTTTATAGATTAAGTTGATAACTTATATCAATTTCAGTAACACCTTATACTTGTCCATCGTGTTTTATATTATGTTTCTGTCTACCACATCAAATGCTGTTTTCATATCTACAAATAGTACACAGAGCTCCTCCTCTCTTATATATTGTCTTTCAATAATATTCCTTAATATATTGTTATGTATTCCTACTGATTACAAAACATTTTAAAAAAAAACTAATAATTGAACTTGCTACACTTTGGGCCAGCCAAAATATTGAATAACCTATTATGTGTTGTGTACAGATGTGTATGTGTAAATACATAAAACCAAATACCAAACAACAATCAATTACAAGCTCAATTTAAGTTTTTACATGGGTTCTAGCTGTAGTTAGGATTCAAAAGATTGCAATAATTTAATGTTGACAAATAAACTTTTGATAACTGAATAGTAAATAAATTTAAAATCATACGTTCACAATAAAAATTCATCAAGTTTCGAATTAACAATTACTTCATAAAATTTTCAATATCTAAACTGACTTTATAAAAATTACCTTATTAACAATTGCAACAATCAAAATTCAAATTAACTTTATAAAAACACAAGAAAATTATTTAATTGACTTATCTGGTGACTTCTTAAAATCCGGGTATATCTTGGTGAATGTCGAAGTTTGGCACAGCTGCATTGATAATCAGCTGTTCTGCGTTGATTCCCATGATTTCCAATCCCAACACTTTCAATGGTAAGTCTCTGTATTTTTACTTGTCTTTATAATTTTTTTTATCACTGTTTAAATTTCACTAATTAATCACTGTTTTTCTTTTCTTTAGGTTCCTTGTTTTAGATTAAGGATTACCCTTTAAATACATAGGTAAATAAAACGATGTTTTATTCAAAATAACAATTTAACTAATTTTATTTTCAACGAAGAAAATTCACATTACATTAATTTTAACAACCCACTTTGTTTAGTTATCAGCGTTTACATGAATGTAAATATTATAATTATTATAACACTCGAAGATTTCTTTACAGTTATTTATTATTAATAATCTTCACTTATACTTTGTTATTATTTATTTTATTTGGTTTTGTTTTATTTTAATTCAATTCATTTCACTTTTTAATTTAAATCATTCTTAGATCACGTGATATCTGTTTTACCACATTTCGGTTGCTACCCGATATTCATATGTTTTGATTTGTTCTAGAATAAAAACAAAAGAACACACCTACGTCATAATAACAAACTTTGGGAGCGTTTTAGATACGTGCATCCCCAATGGATTTTTACGAGCAACTGACTGTATTTTCTTTTGTTAAAACCAAGTAAAATAACTAAATTTAGCCAATTTTCAAACCATCTTTAACTTTAATTACTTATTTACATTTAATTATCAATCAAAATTTATTATTAACTAAATGAAAATTATTTATACTAACTAACCTTTACTTTTAATTTAAATTTTTATTTAAACTAAACCTATTTAGAATTAACTTTAAAGAAAATTGTTTTTACCCTGTTCTTGGTTTAAAACCCTACTTGAATTACCTATTTTTCAAAATTATTAATAACTAAACTAAAAACTATGCAATTATACTAATTATGACAAAATAATGAGATTTTGTCTCTTATCACTTTTCTCTAAAATTATCAGTTTGACTGATAATTGCATTTGAAATCTGACGTTTATTAAATTTACATTTTTATTGATAATTTCAATAATTCTTGCTTTTAGTATTTAAATTCTTGACAAAATTAAATCTTATATGCTCTAAAACATTTTAGTTATGTTTTCTACTTTGTCTCAACCTTTTAAAATAAGAAATTTGTAACTTTCTATTTTTCACATACATTTGTCCTTGAAATTTATCTTTTTACATAAATACGTAATGATTTTAGTTTTACTTAATATTTCTAGCACAACAAACTGATCTACATGTTCCAAAAGACTACTTCATTAAGAAAAATCAGCTTTGTACTGCAAATTGAAATAAATATCTGGATATTTGAATTTCTATCCTTCATTGTCAACTTTAAATATCGTTTTTATAACTTAATTGTTGTTAATATTTGCCTTATTGTAATTAATTTGTATTAATAAATCATAAACAATTAATAAAATGATTTTATATCAAAAATCAACTTGGTATTCAATTTTATATACTTGGTGTATGTAAAATTGTGTTAATAAAATGTTCATAAAGTGTATAAACTTGTTTGTGTTTATTGTATGGATGTATTAGTGTTATATAAAATGTTTTATGCTCAAAATACACAACAATATGTATGTTCTCATTTGTTCGTTTATTTATTTGGGGTTTGGGTTGTATATACCTTGAAACTGGTTGACGATAGACATAATGCTCTACGATTTTCTTTTTTGTATGTCGATATAATCAGATTACTTTTCCAAGCCTCGAAATGTTTTCTTTGTTCCATGCCTCTTTTCAGATTTTTAATATCCATTCCTTTCCTCCATCTCCAAGTTATTTAATCGTTTCAGGGTTTATGTTATCATCCACTCCTAGCTTTGTTTTCAAGGCTACTTCTATTTATTCTTTTTTATTTTGGTTTGTTTTTCTTACATCTCTAATTACTGTTTTATTGCATATCGCTTCTCTTATTGTTTCTTCTATTTTAGATTTCTCCTATTAATTATCTTTCCAAATCACTATTTTTCTTGTGTTGTTATATTCATTTGTGTGCTTTTATCTTATACCTAATTCCTCCCACTTTATCCTCCCACTCAGGGCCATAATTCGGTTCTCTTTTTGTCTTTTTGTTGTCTATCGTTTAGCTTTGGTTCATTTCTTCTCCCAACTTCTCAGCTTCTCTCGTTCGTTTCTTTAAGTGCTGATTTTGTCTTGTTTCTCTTGTTAATACATTCTGTTTTAGTCCATTCATTTTCCTATTGCTGATAACTTTTCCATCCACTTTCATCTCTTTTATTTAATTTTTAATATTTCTGTACTACCAATCGATCCTTTTATTATTGTTCTTCAATGATCTACATATTTCCTTAGCTTTTTTGTACATTGTATTTTTAAAAGTTATCTTTCTTCCATTTCTTTTTCCTTTGTTAACCCCTTTTCGTTCAATTCTTTATTGGTCTCTTGATATTTCTTTCTGACTTTCTCAACATTCAGTCTCTTAATGTTTATTCTGTAGTATTCTTTTTCTGTTTCACAGTTTCCTTCTTTTATGTATAACTCTGCTACTGATTTAAAAAAGATTATTAAGCTTACCGCATAATTCTTTGTTGCCTTTCATGTAAGAATTTCGGCAATTCGATTTTGCTATCCCAATAGGAAATTTCTGTCTTCTTAATCAATTTCTCTTGTACCTTACGGTGCCGATGGTTAAGTGTTATATTTAAATAATAATAATAGCCCTTTGATTGTAAAACATAATAGATATGAAACACAAAAAAGATCTTCGGCAAATTTCTTTAAGGAAAAGAATGCACCAGATTTAATTAGTTACGAGTTTATTTAATGTACAGGGTGCAATATTAAAAGGGCCGAGGGTATTGTGCTGTATTGTATGCTCTTTAAGTTAGTTTAATCAAACAGCAAGGGGTGGCGGTGCGATTAATTTAATTTTAAAAATAAACAGAAACAGAAGGACAGAGCCATAAGGATAACAGGAAAGAAAATATGGACAAACTCGGGACGAAAACGTATTTAAATTTCAAATGCATATTACCTGTTGAAATACATACTTCCAAGCAAAAGAATACAATTTTATCGCCTCACTAGGTTTCATTGAATCCGAGCGTTTGGGTTAAGAACTAAATCCGCCGGAGTGTTTAATCTTTGTTTAGCTTTAATATACATTTTTCATAAGCATTAATAATCGATTGAAAACTTTGCACAATAAGAGCGTTGCAAAACAAATAATCCTCAATTTCTTAATATATCTTGAGGGAATGCGTTAACGTCTCCGACAAAGAACTTCAGTTTATGTTGTCGGTCATTGAAAAAAGCCAAAGATTACGGGAATCCTTAGAAATACAGCGGGAGAAATTAAGGAATTTTAGTGGTATTCAGAATGAAAAAGTTCGTAGGTAGAAAATCGATAAAGTACCATGTGTGGTGAGGAGAAGCGGTAACTTAATTAGCCAATTTGCAGGTTTGCAATAGCAGAGGCAGTTTTTTCGTGCGGAGGATAGGTGTAGGATGATAATAAAAATCATTCATGAAATGGAATTATTGACTAATGGTTGCATTTGTAAACAGGAGGGGGAGTGACGTAGGCAAACCACGAGAATGACCAATGAAATGCGCTATAAAAAATTAAGTAGTAATTAGTGGATGTTTGACTTGGCGAGGGAATTACAAAGGCCGGTTTTTTAATACATTAAATTTAACAGTGCATAAAAAATCGAACAATTTTAATGTAGAAAAGTTAATTGAAGATTAAATTCGCATTGGTTTTGAAGTTATCACAGTTTAAAAAGGAGTCGATATCATTAATATTACAGAACCTTAATCAACGACAAATTAGCTTATTCTTCTTTTTGATTATATGTACCTACACCGTCCGATATTTCATTAATATCAATTAATAGCGAATGGTTATTCAAATTTACGATACGAACCTTGGTTTTTACTTAATGACCACAGACGTAATTAACAAGGCAGAAAACTCTGCACACAGCATTGTTTTAAACACCCACTATTCAAGGATATAAAACTGTTTTCTTTGATTCCCCTTCTCGTAACCAAAATACACATTTGCAGGCGATTTAACAGCACCATAAAATTCATAGTGTACTGTTACTTAATTAAAACTACAATAGCCGATTTACAGTCGCTAAAACTACGGTACAATATATGCATAAAACTTTCCCACCATAAATAAAAACCTTTACCATTTTTTAAGTCAAAAAGCTCATTTAGAAATTCCCCTTTTATGTCAAACACTTGTATGTTTCCAAAACTTTTAAGCAAAAACAAGAAACATTAAAGAAATCCGGCCGTAGGCGTGAGAAATTGGTGAAATTTTCAAGGGTTCTAAACGCAGACGGATTTACTTTGCATTAATTTTTTCCTATAACTTAAAATAGTAAGGGGAGAGACGAGCGCTGGGCGACAAGCATAATTAATAGCACGTAGGGGATTTTTTCTTTAAACTCCATATTATATGTTAAAATATGGTTCCATATGCTTTAGTAAAAAGGGTTGAATGAGCTTTCGGGGTTGGTTCTCAGTTTTCGTAGCAAAAATAGAATTTAAAATACGATGCTTAAATGCAAGTATGAATAATGCCGAAGAATCGTCGCTGAACTTGAAATTTAGAGCATCACAAATATTTTGAATTATTTAACAAAAATTTAGAAAAATAACGATTACAAATTGTAGAAGAATAAATGGAGTCGGATACTAGTAGATTACACTACCAGCATGTGAAGCCGAATATCATAATTCACCCGAATGAGTAATAGCCATTACACGCGAGTAGGATATACGTTTCTATGACTACACCTTTTGGTGCAAGTTAAAAACGAATAAAATCGCGAATTTATGACAGCTGTCAATAATTTTACGAATAAACTGTGAAATAAAGGATTTGCAACTTCGCGATTCGTAGAAAGCCGTGAATAATGAAATCTGCAGTTTTGCGATTGAACGCGGTCTACGAGTTATGAGTCATAATTCGGTGGTATAATGTTCTTAGACCATTGTTTAGCAGGTAACGCGTATACAGCATACTTCCTTATTATGTAATAGGTAATAGTAATAGAAAAATGAAATAACTAAGGTTTTGTATTAGAGCACCATGGTTTAAAATTGATTTGTTGGACATTTTCAGAAAAGGCGAAAGCATCCCCAAACATACGAGTATAAGCAACATTCCTTTATTTCTATGAAAATATCTTTCTAACTATGGATTTTGTAAATAAATATACAGGGTGTTTCATAATTGCACGCACCATTTTAGGGATGTGTCCTCTAGTACAAAATATTACGATTTACCTAAAATTATCTTAGTCCAAAAGATAATATTCAGGGAGATACAGGGTGTCAAAGCCGAAATTTTAATTTCAATTTTTCGCTGTAATTTATATTGACATGAAAATTTGGAAAACTACATATTTTGGGACGGAAAACAATAATCAGTTCTCAATTTTAACGTAGCTCTTAAAAAACCGTATTTTTGCTACAACCGATACCTTAAAAATACTTCAACTTTTATGTACTTAAAGTTAAGACAGATGCAATTAAAAAAAAACAATTTCCTCGTCTTTTCTTTTATAAGAAAGGTATACTGGTTAAATGTCTCTAAAATTATCCATTTCCAAAATATTTGCTGTTGAAGTGGAAGTGATGCTACATTTTTCAGTCCTTAAACATTATTTGTGTTACTTACACTAAAATCTTAAAAAAATTTAATGACAAATATTCCACTGATCCGCTATTACTTTGTGTCCCATAACTTGTTTTTGACAAGTATATGTGAATTTTTTGTTTTATATACAAGCCTAGTGCGTTACAGAATGCTTAAAAAATTAAAAAGATGTTGCATTACTTACATGAATAGCAAATATCTTGGAAATGGTTAACTTTAGAAGCATTTAGCTAGTATACCTTTTTTGTATAAAAAAGATGAGGCAAATGTTTTTTTTTTTTCAATTAGATCTGTCCTAACTTTAAGTATAAAAAAGTTGAGGTTTAAGGTTAAAGTTTAAGGTATTAGGTGTAGCAAAAATAAGGTTCTTTAAAGAGCATTGTTAAAATTGAAGACCGATTATTGTTTCTCGTCCCAAAAAAGGTAGTTTCCCCAATTTTCACGTCAATATTTCGAAAACTTTTGAAATTACAGCCAGAAATTAAAATTAAAATTTCGACTTTGACACTCCCTGTATCTCCCTAAATATTAACTTTTGGACTAAGGTAATTTTAGGTAAATCGTAATATTTTGTACTAGAGAACACATCCCTAAAATTGTGCCGTGCAATTATGAAATACCCTGTATATCAAAAATGAAATTTGCTACTGAAAAAAATTGATGATTTTCTTATTAACAAAGAAAAAAGAATTAAGTTATGATCAGAAGATGTTTTAATTTTAACAAATGAGATGATGAAATTCTAACCTAAAAATTTGTTCCGAGTTCGCTTGTTACGTAGGCATTTTAAATATCAGATGATTCAAATACAGAACGTGTTATTTGTATCCCTAATATTTTTTCGAGTTTTCTATTTGTATTCAGTTTGCCTTTGTGTTAAAATAAGATAAATTGTTTCTACATATTATTTAATATGTTCATTTCTCTTCTCTTCCTCTTATGGCCGAAGCCTAGGCCGATGGCCTGTTATACACTCGTAAGAACGTTCTGTGAGCCCTCTTAGCACGTATATGCTGGGCAGGAGGCTAACCTAACCCATCGAGAGAGGTGAAGAAGACCGACCCGCAGTGTTGCGAGGTTAACGGTTATCAAAGGTGTTAGTATGATAACCGGGACCGCCGGCTTAACGTGCCCTCCGAAGCACGGAGAAGCATACGACCTTCTAAATTCCAGCGAGGATATCGCCGGTCTCGGGAATCGAACCCAAGATGCGTATGTGATAAACCGAGGCCTTTTACACGCGGCTATCCGCTCCTCATGTTCATTTAATTTTAGAATTAGTCTGAGAATTTTTTCTTAATCTTGTTCATTTAGTTGTTCATTTTTGTGCATTTGTCAGAGATTCTTTCTGAATTTCCAGTTCTGAACTGCAGTTGTTTCCTTTGAACTAATTGATTTCTGATTTTTTTTTAAATGATGGTTGTTCTTTTGTTTTTAATTTTCTTGTCTCTGATTTTGTTCGTTTCATTTTATTTATTTTTTCTTACTGATATTTCAGTTGTTTTCTATTTGTGAAATCTTCTTCTATTTCCCTCTATTTCTTCGTTAAATACTTACCTGTCTAACGGCATTTGTGTAGATTTCCCTTTCTCTTCTGTTCTCATTTTTGTTGTGATTTTTACTTAGGTACTTTCTATTTGTAAAGCATTTTCTTTCTTTTATCGTTATTCTTTTTGTCTTCTTTGCGTGCTCGTCTTACTAACGTTCTCATTTCTCTTTTTCTTCTTGTATTATATTTCGGTTCTGTATCTCTATTTTGCGTTTGTACTTTGTCTTTTTTCTACCAAGATTTATTTGCGAACCCACTTTTTTCCCTTTTATTTCTTCTCTTCGCGATAACCTTCTTATTTTTCTTTTCTGTTTTTTAATTTTGCTTTGCAATGTAGCAACTTTTTCTTCTTCTATTCGGTTTCTGTCCATTCCCATCTGTAGCGCTACGTTTTTCTATATCTGTTTTATTTTTATTTAAGTATTTTTGATGATCTTGTTTCTTTATTCCTTATTTTCTCCTAGGTCAATTCAGTCTTCTTCATTTCATGTATACGTTTTTGTTCGTAGTTTTCAGCTTGCTTTCTATTTGGGAAACTATCTTTGTCTATATTCCTCTTTTCTCTCTTCCTTATATAAAGATCTTCATAAACAAAGTTTCATATTTATATTCTGCTACATTTATTTATTTATTTTTATTTATCTGTTATTGCAATGAATCCTTTACGGCAAAGGCAGTGTCATCATTACAGTTTAAATACAAAATATTTATAAATAAAAACATATGTATAAATAGAGAATACAACATACACAGCATGCAACAATTACTTACACATAGTAACATGCCTGTATTCTCAAACGTAGCATTAATAATGAATGTTAGCTGTCATTTAAAACTTCTTCAAAGGAATAGAAAGCTTTATTCGTCAGAAAATACGTAAGTTTAGAAAATAAGGCCTGCAGTATCGCTAGCTGATAAATTTCAAATTGTTCTAACTATTTTTTATGTGCAAAAACAATCCTGTTGCTTGTAACTGCGGAGTACCAAAAATTATTTCATATGGTATTATACTTTCAACGTAAGCATGGTAAAGTACCTTTATCGTGTCCGCAGTAGTTAATTTAGGAGTTATAGCGGTGATATGCCCTTCCCAGTTCAAGTTTCCGTCAATGGAAATTCCCAAGAACTTTATTACGTCGCTTTGGGTAATATTAATTCCCTTAACCTGCACTTGTAGATTGTAATGTGGCTGCCTAATTAATAAAAATGACGTTTTATTGAGATTTAGTGAAAGATTATTACACCTAAACCATTTGACCATTTCGGTACCAATTATTTTTTCTATATCACTGCGAAGTCCACCTATATCCTATATCGTTATTGATTAAGAAAGTATCGTCTGCAAACTAACATAAATTAGTGGGCGTTGTGAGATGTTCACTAAGGTCATTGGCATTTAGTAAAAAGAGTAGAGGTCTCAGAATAGACCCTTGTGGGATCCCTTGATTTAAAGAGACCTCGTTAGAGTAGATGAAGCGTGTCCATTTATCTGTATTTAGGGTTATGCATACTCTTTGTTTTCGATCACTTAAGTATGATTTCAGCAGTCCGTTTGCAATGCCACGAATTCCATATCTTTAGATCTTTTCCAATAAAACCGCTTGATCAAGTCTATCGAACACCTTTGACAGATCAAAATATACCCCACCGCCGACCCACAAAAAGTTTACTAGCTAATTTTCCCTAATTTTTGACAAAGAATTGAATATAGCCATTTCTGTTGATCTGCCTCGCACAAATCCAAATTGAGAGTTTTTTATTGCCTCAAATCTACTTAAGTGATCGATAACCCTATCGTAAACAACTTTTTCAAATATTTCAGTACCATGTTGACTAATTACAATGGTTTTGTTCTGTTTCTTACCTTTTTGGCATTGTTAAATAGATTAAATATAGTTCTTGTTTCATTACTAGATGAATTAATTAGGTGTTGATTTGCAGATTTACGAGAATTATCAACGTAGGACGTAGGCTTTAAACAACTTTTTTCCAGATTTATAGGCTTTTAGAATATTAACTTTGTTAGTTTGTTTAAACAATTTATAAAGATCATTAAGATTTCAAGATTATACAGTCTGTTCTACAAAAAGGGCCCAAGACTATAGTGACTTCAATTTTGATTTAACCTTCAACAAACCATATATATTATTTAACGGGACACTTTTAGCTACAACTTGGTGAAAAAAATTCTTTTTTAAACACCTTCATGTATTTGTTGTGACGTCACAGACAATTTTTTTAAATTGCTCGGTATAATTTTTTGTATGTATTCTTGTAGAGAATTTTAAGTACGCTTCACCGGTCTAGACTTTTAGTAGGCTTACACTATGAAACTTTTGCAAAAAATGCAAAAAACTGGTTTGAGCTAGTAGGCTGTTAAATCTAAAATTCTCTGGAATAAACAATTGGGTATTTTCTCATTTTTCAAATTGTGCTTCGAACGTTAGATAATATTGGTAGCATATCACCAAAACCTAATTTAAAAAAAAATACAGCTTGAGTTTTTGAAGAAAAAAATTATTTAAGTTCAAAACTAAAAACTTCCCGCGTAAACGCCCGACAGCGCGATCAACTTCACGTCGACGGACATGACGTCACCGGCCATATCTTTACACAGCTGTGCCACAGTTCGTATGGTTTATTTCGTGTTTCCCGTGGTATTTGTTCGCCTTTCTGTAACGTAATTCAATCGTTTTTATTTACATTCAACACAAATGGAGAGTAAGCAAAATAAGTGGTGTTTTGTGCCAACTTGCACAAGTACTTCTGTGAGTACACCAGGAAAAAAATTTGTGACGGTGCCAAAGCATTACGCTTACGCACGCAGAAAAATGTGGTTTAAAGTATAGCAAATTTACGAATTCACATCGAGAGAGTAATTCGCAGAGGTCGCGAATACGAATATTTAAAACCACATTCAGTTGTTAATTATAGTTTAATTGGCAATACTGATAGTGTAATTAGCAGATAAAGGAGTATATGCAGATTATTGCTGAAATATACGCTGTATATGCACACTATTTTCTAAATATATGCAGTAAATATTGAGAATATGCGCATGCATATGCCATAGCATTATAGCATGTTCAAAATCGATTTAAAAACGATTTATGATCAATTTTAAAAAGTCAAAACCAGATATACGCATTAAAGTTCAGCAATAAAATAATAGAAAAACATTTTTAACGCGTTTTATATACGAAACCGCGTAACCGCGAGTTCACGCAAGAAGGGGCAGCATAAGTCGGGGTATTACTGTAATTAGGCATTTTCCGTAATTCCTTGTTGAAAGAGTAGGCGTGTCATTTAAAGTATCTATTCATCACAAGGGACACTAATCGAAAAAAAAAAAATAAAAGTATGAAATTTATGCATGAATATGCACAAAACGTCTAAATATTTAGAATTTTCCTAAATATACTAAATATGATTAATTAATTGGTGTCAGTTAACTCTAAACACCATGATTCGCCCACATTTTGACTATTTCCCAAAATATGTAAAACTTACATTTTATGCAGTTTGCATAAAATCCTCTCTCTAGTAATTAGTATAGCTTGCTCACTTATAAATTTGCAAAGTCCAATTATAAGACAACAATGATTAAAAAATTAAAGTTTTTTGCTTTATTATTCTAAAAAAAATTAAAGAATTGGGCAAAACTTGGGTTTTTGTGTCAGGAAAATAGAAGACGATCACTTTTAAATTAGAATTAACTGGTATTTAAAATGTATTTTTAAAAATATTTATACACAGTTATACAATAATCTTATAAGTAAACAAAACACTAAAACAAGAATTAGGTACTCCTGCATAGCCCAACTAACTTATAGGTAATATACCTACCAAACCAGTAACAATTTCTTTTGTTTATTTCTGAATAAATACCGTTAAATAATAGTAACTTTAATAATTACATTATATTCCAACGGTAACATAAAAAACTTACGCAGTAGCATTTGCTCCCCTTAGTTCTGCTGCATTGAACCGCTCATTATTTTTGATGAATTCCATCACCATAAACATATCTACAGATGGTAAATTGTTGGATGAGGCTTTCACAAAACCAACTGATGCCATTTTTTACTCAAAAGATTCGCAAACACCGAAATAAGACACGGAGGCGATCTTCTTTACGTTCAAACCACGTTAAAACAAGGTAGTAGACGCCATTTATATGGCCGGTGACGTCACGACAGTCATAGCCAATAAGCCACGTTTTAATATGTTTTTAGGCCGTTAGTGGCGTATGTTTCTGCGTATAAACACGAATATAACGAAAATTGAAAGAAATAGAAAATACCCAATTGGTGATAGTAATTAAGCAAGCTGAAAATAACTGCGTCGCTTATTTGACGTTCCAAATTGCCTAAAGAAGTTCATTTTGCTTAATGTTAACCATCCCACAATGGAAAATATTAATGAACTAGTAGATATGCTACAAGTTTATTTTGAGTGCCACAAAAATAGTGTTCAAGCGCAGAGGCTTTATGCTGATCGTTTTCCCGACAGAATTTCCAGAGAATTTTGGATTTAACAGCCTACTAGCTCAAACCAGTTTTTTGCATTTTTTGCAAAAGTCTCATAGTGTAACCCTACTAAAAGTCTAGACCGGTGAAAAGTACTTAAAATTCTCTACAAGAATACATAAAAAAATTATACCGAGCAATTTAAAAAAATTGTCGGTGACGTCACAACAAACACTTGAAGGTGTTTAAAAAAGAATTTTTTCGCCAAGTTGTAGCAAAAGTGTCCCGTTAAATAATATATATGGTTTGTTGAAGGTTAAATCACAATTGAAGTCGCTATAGTCTTGGGCCCTTTTTGTAGAACAGGCTGTATTTTAATTTCTGGTGTTATCCATACCTTGTGATTATTAACAGGTTTTACACGCTGAACTGGAAAAGCCACATCAAAGTAGTAATAAAAACTGTAAAGAAAACATTATACTTTTCATTAACTCCACAAGCCACGTAAACATCGGTCCAATTCTCGAAGGCAAGCATGTTGTTATCATTAGAGCTTCTACGATAACAGAATTTTGGTTCACTATCCGATATTTCTAATCCTGGTAATTCGCAAACTAAAGCTGAATGATCAGATCAGTGATTGGAACATTACTTTTAAAAAGGAATGCATTACAATTACTAATTACTCAGTCAAAAAAGTAATGCATTATCATTGCTAATTACTTTCTGTAGAAAGTAATTCATTACCATTATTAATTACCGAAAGAAGTAATGCATTACTTTAGGCATTACTTTGTCGCCATATAACGCTGTGGTATTATGGCCACATCACCTGAAGAGTGATAAAATGCTTGTACCGAAATCTATAATCCTAAGACCTATTAAGTAGGAAGGTAAATTGAATTTTAATGACAGTAACATTCTTAGCACTGCTTCTTTCAAAATACTGTAACGAGATATGCGAATGACGTCAGAGGTTCCCGAAAGTTCGAGTGAATTCCATGTGTCAACAACAATGTATAAATAAATAGACTTGTAGGCAGGACGCAGGAACTTTCCAAAAATTGCTTCTTTAAAAATGTTTGATCTCATGGCTATTTCTTCGGTCTTCTGTTAAATACAAAAGTATTTAATGGCAAAAGTAATGCATTTTTTCATTACATTACTCAGTCAAAAAAGTAATGCATTCCCATTACTAATTACTTAGAGAAAAAAGTAATGCATTAAATTACCCATTACCGAAAAAAGTAATTTCATTACAGTAATGCATTACTTGTAATGCATTACTTCCAACCACTGGATCAGATAAATAGAAATCAATCACGGCGGCAGTCAAAAGATCAGATTCAACATTACTAAAAATATTGTCAATTCGCGTTCTAAGTAGTAGTCGCAGTTACCAGCGTATAATTATTTAGGTGAGATACAAGTCCATATGTTCCTAAAATAGTTACAATTTCACTAGCAGGTCGATTATTTTCTTGCGAAAAATTAAGGTTGAAATCCCCGCAAAAAAAATTTCTTATTGGTGTCGTTTTCTAAAGAATAATATATGACAATTTATCTTTAAAAATACTGACATCGCCATTAAGCGCTCTATAAACAGAAGATACTGTCAGTGCAGGTAAGTAGTACCTACCACATAATTTTAGTTCTACAGCACATATTTCAAAATGCTTTTCATCAGATATCATATTGATTTTCGAACTTTTTGCCGACAAATTATGTTTTATAAATATAGGAGGCGGCACCCTTTGTTGTTTCCTGCAAAATGAACTAACTAAGTAATATCTATCTAATTTATAATTAGCAATTTCAAATTCCGATAACCATGTTTCAGTCATACAAAGAACATGTGGATTTACAAAATCAAGAAACATTTATCTTACACCTGATATTTAAAACACTTATTTTTTACCCTTCTTATCTATTATTGTTGCTGCTGATTTTCAATTTATTTGCCATTTAGGAAGCGGTCGTCATTTATCTGCCCTTCTCTTAATATTCTTGTTTCGTTTTGTCTTTGATTTTCTCTTTTATTCTCTTGTTTTAACAACGTTGTTCTTAATTTTTTTCCATTCTTCCTTCGTCCTGCTTTCAGTTTTTTTCTTGAATTTTGTTACTTCTTTGCCTTATTACTTTTCCTGATTTTAATTTTATTTATCCCTCTTCTAGTTTTTCTTCTTAGTTTTGAACTTGCTTTCTATTTGCAAAATGGTATTTTTTACTTGTCTTTTTTATTTTCCTTTTTAAACAGGGGCGGACTGGCCATGTGGAGCAGTGTTTCTCAAACTTTTTTTCACGTGGAACCCTTTTTTGTAAATGTAAGTTGCGTGGAACCGGACCGAAAAACTACTAACTATAAACAATTGAACTATCTATTAATTTGTTTTTACTTCACTGCACTTAAATACTCGTATCGACTATATCCCACCGTGCCGCCAGACCGTCTTTATACAGGGTGTATCGTAAATGGCGCATAATATTCGCACCACGCGATTCTGCGTTAAAAACTAGACAAAAAATTGTATAACTGTTTTAGGCCAAAACGTGTATTTTTGAAGAATTGTTAATTAAAGTCTTGTAAACTTAGCAACACTGTGTGGTCAGTCATACTACGTCACCTGCGATATCACCAATAGCAACCCGCTTGATTTAATATAATTACATTGTACATTGTTGCAACATTTATGAAAAGCAGAAGTACTGCAAAAATTTCAAACTTCGGATGGAAATTCTAATTAAACGAAGGGTATATTGAGTACAATTACAGATTAGTTATTTCTTTTGTTGATTAAACTACAGCCTAAAATCATTACTTCATAAAAATATGACACGACAAGCAAACCAGAATACGACTAAATAACTCCATAACTAAATATAAAGGGTTAACAGCAAATTGGTACTGAAGTTTTTTGCTTGGATTTTGACGTAGAATTTTCGATACACCCTGTATACCGTCATCGAACTATTTCCAACAATAACAATCCACGACCGCCGCGAATTCACATATCAATGTATTCCAGAATCTGACGTCACGACCGTATATTAGTCCGGGAGATTTCGTTACAATACGGGAACAAAAATATGTTTTTGTATTTTGCGGAACTTTGCGCGGAACCCTTGGCAAGTACCGATGGAACCCTAGGGTTCCGCGGAACCCACTTTGAGAAACACTGATTGTGGAGGATGCGGAAATTTCCGCACGGGCCGGTCCGATTATGGGCCGGTTTGACAAAAAATCTAAATTATTAAAATTATTTTATAGAGCGATTCACACCAGCTGCACACATTACAAATTCAAAGCCGCGAAAAACCGTCGTTACCGATCTCAATAGTCGAAATAACAATACTCTATACCGGGTGTCAACGAAACCTGGGGTACCCCCATAAATTTCTTATTTTTTAAGATATCAAAATTAAATTTGGTATATGTATATACTCTTTAAATGGCATTTACTGACATAGGAAACAAGTTTCTGTCACTTCAGGTTTCGCCGGAATTGACATCAACTTTGTTATTTTAAACACCCTGTATATTTAGACATTTTTGGAATCTCCATTCAATTTTACGTATGATAGTATCAAGTCCGAAATATTTTGATGACTTACTCAAAATGAAAGTCAAGGTGCCCCAACACTCGAGAAAAATTGTTTTAGAACTTTAACTATTTTAGTTGCTGTATTAGAATAACCTAAAATTGGCAAAAATGTTTTTCGAGAATAACTCTATTTTTTCAAATGGCACTAGGGTGAGACACTAGGATATTAAAAACGAGCGTTTTTCAAGGATTTTATTGATACCAATAACGCGGGATTAATATGAAAATTTAATTCGAAATAACACTCTCCGTTAAAAAAAACTATTTTGGACATTTAAATCTAGATACTGGAGTTCAAAACAAGTGAAACAAATGAAATGCACAAAAACGTGACAGACTTGCTACAGTTGAAGTACTAAAATAATTTGTTTTGGCTGTCGTAGCATCCCGACTGCGCAGGTCATGGCATCTACTTTGTCATCAAAATGTTTCAAACTTGATATAGGTACCATACGTAGAATGAAATGGAAATTCCAAAAATGTATAAATATACAGGTTGTTCATTTAAAATAACAAAATTGAGGGTAATTCCGGCGAAATCGGAAGTGACAAACGTGTGTTCTATGTTAAAAAATACTATTTAAAGAGTATATTGCATATACCAAATTTCATTTTGATATCTTAAAATATAATTTAAAAAATAGGGGTGCCCCAGGTTTCATTAACACCCGGTATACTTAATTGCTCAAAAAGCAATCTTTTAAAAGAAAAACTTCCTTTATAAAAATATTTTTATTTAGGTACTAATGTATTAATTTATTGCAATATTATTTATTTACCTTTTTTGCAAAGAAATGTCTGTTTTTGTTAATTTTTGAGTAACCTTTTTTTTGTTAAAAAAAAATGTTTCAATGCTTCTTATTTATGTGTTTGTATGTATTAAATGTAAAATAAAATGATTTTAATTTTCTATTATCCTAAGGGTAATTTATTTTTTATTTATTGACATTTTCATAAAAAAAGGATGGCCGGTTGAAAAATTTTCCGCATATAAAATTCCGACCCAGTCCGCCCCTGTTTTTAAATGATATTCTTAATGCATTTTTTTCTATTTATTTTCTGTCTATTTTCCTCTTTTGTTTTGTTCTCGCCTTTGTCTGCTTTTTATTATGTCTCATGCATTTCAATTTATTTATCACCAAAAGGCGTCTCTATTCATCTAATTTTTTCTCTCTTCCGTATGTATCAAGCTTCGTACCATTATTGATATTTTTGTTTTCTTATTCTGTTCCCCTCCTTTGCCTTCGAATTCTCCTTCTTGCTTTTCTTTCAAAGTTTTTAAGTTGCTTTACTTCTGTTAAACCATCTTGTTTTCTCTATAGTTCCTACACGAGTAGCGATCTTTTGATTATTTTTCTTTCTCTTCTTTCCTTCTGTTTTCGACCTATTTTCTTTTTTGGTTTTTATTTTTTTCTTCGTTTTTTTGGTTTTTATTTTTTTCTTCTTTTTTTTTGGTTTTATGATTTTTATCTTTTTTTTTGTCTTCTTGCGCATATATCTTTTTGCTCTTTTTTATTTTTTTTTATTTTCTTCGGTTTTCATCCATATTTTAAATTTGATTTTTGTATGCGCATCCACCCTCACTAACCAATTCTTGATTTTCAATATTATCCGAATGTTATTTGTCGCAATTGTCTTGACGTTTCTTGTTTTAAATATTAAATGTGCCTGTCTTTCCAATTTCAGTTGGTCATTATCTGTCGTCGCTGTTCTTATTCGTATTTTAATTTCTTAGAATTAAATACATTCTAATAGTTGATTCTTAAAATCAAAGTTTTGCTTGATAGCGTATTAACTTTCTAAGTTTTGATTTCTTGTAATGCTTTTTTATCATCCTAAAAATAACAAAACTTTATATTAACTACGTTTCATTTGTTCATTCAATGTAATCCAGTAAACTAGAATTTCTAAGTACCTACCTCAAAACAGGTAACATAAATACAAGAAATATTACTGTTTTATTTTTATTGCCATCCATCCACATACAAAATTGTATACAGACACCTATAATTTAACTATGTTCTTGGAAGTGTAATGGTTTTGTCATGCTCGAAACGAATTTGTGTTAAAGTCATCTGTACGTACAAGACTGTTGAATAAGATGAAACCTATTATTTAAGGCTATTTGCTTTTTTAGGATACAAAACAGAACTAACAGTTGTACGATGTACACTTATCTGAGTGTTTGTTTCGCTAATGTTTGTCTACATAAATGTTTTGGAATACAAAAAGAAATGCAGTTTTAAATTCTTTAAGAAATACCGAGAATCATATTTTAAACCTTCGGCGGAAATTTAGGTGTTTTATAACAAAATGACTTTTAAGGAATAAAGATAAGAATTTGAGTAATTTTTCTATATAATTTCGTTAAAATATTCTCCACTTTATAATCTTTTACGATTTAAACCAACAGAAAGTAGCATATACCCGAGGCTTTCTTCGTAAATGCCCAACTACCATAAATTAAGGTACTTAGAGAGTTTTGTAGTAATGAAAACCGCATTTAGAATAAACCGTGTTATACACTTGCCTAGGGTGTTCTTCTCGTTTTATGATTATTGTTCCTGTAATAAAGGACTTGTTAATTGAATATAATGCACGGCTGTGATCTTTTTCCATTTATACTAACTTATAATTTCCAGTTTTTAAATGATAAAAAAATTAAATGGTTATTAGCGATTAAATACTTTGGACATAAACCTTATTATAAACGGTAAATTTATAGTTTAAAGCTGACATTGCGTTAGCGAATGGTAAAAAACCGAATTTGAAATTAAGGGTATGTAATTTCATATCTTAAATTTTCAGATTCATCGTGTTATGTATTAAAAATACCAACATTTTCGGTATTATTAGTTCTCAGGCGCAAACTTCGTTTTTATAAAAGCAATTTGAAAATCTGAACATCCAAAGACGATTTTTTGAGTTTGTTTTGCAGATTTACTGCTATCAAACTAAAACTTAATTTTATTATTGATGTTCATAGTAGTTCGAATAAATTTACTTAATGCGAAAATATGAAATTTAAAAATGCACATGTAGAGATCTAACTCAAATTTGTCGACAGTATATGTATTGCTATCTCGGCCTTCCATCTGTGGGAAAATCATATTGTTAGTACTTTATATTTTATTTTACATTTTACATAATTCAGATTACTGATAGACTATAATATTTAAGTCGGAATTTTTGATTATGACACGGACTTTAGACATTTTTTTAACATCCACAGTATATTTTGTATTTTTAAATACTGCAAACTTAATACTTTTTTTTAATTTCAATCTTAAGCCTAATTCTGCAAATATTCTGTTTCATTTTTTGCTTGTTTAGAATTTTTTGTGAAGGTCATTCTGTTAAAAACCTCACATCTTTCTTTTTCCCTTAACTGAGTTTGCCTCAAGAAAAACTTAAACTGATTTTTTATTTTGAACTAAAGCTACAAAAAAAATTTCAAATTTAAGAAATCTAATAACTAAAATCTTACTTAACTACTTACGTCCTGTTCTACTTGATACGGTGTAGAGGTGTGGAATCTTCTCCACTGTTTTCTATCGTTTACTAGCTTCCATGCCTCTTGCCAGCTAATTCCTCGTCTCTCGATCGTTTCTTATATTATCCTTCCATTTCAGCCCGGGTCTCCGTCATTGCTTAGGTGCTTCAGGTCTTCTTTGCCAGGCAAATTTTGGAATCTGCGCGTAATTTATCCAAAAGACATGTCCAGCCCATCTAAGCTGTCTTTCTTCCAAAATGCTGTGGAAAGGTTTAATTAACACTTACAGTTTTCCTGATATCTTCGCATCTTTTATCCTGTTCAGTTTAGATTTATTTGAAACTTTTCTTAGATATCTTATTTCCATGGCTTGCAGTTGAGACTTAAGTTTTGTTGTAAAATAAGATATCATGTTTCTAAGGCATATGTTAGAGTTGGAATGCAAATTGTCAATTTTTTTTGTGCTTATTTTTGGTTTGATAGCTGGGTTGATAGCTCTAAAAAGCTTCGGCGCTGTACGTAAACTGCTTAAATTTGTCAACCTATTTAAGTTTGTAGTTAGCGATGAAGATCGCATGTGATTTATGTTTTTTAGCAATTATTATTATCTCAGTTTTTTCGCTATTGATGACCAGCCCCTTTTCTTCGATTTTCTGCTTTCAATGGTTAAGTTTATATTACAGATCTTGCTCGTTTTTCGTTATCAAAACGGTATAATCTGCATACAATAGTTCCGAGATTTTTATTGTCTCTAATCTGTAGTTCTCTATCTTAGGCGACTTGTTTTTGATTTGCAGGATTTGATTATATCATCCATTATAATGACAAAGACAAATAGTGTCCCTTGTTTGACTTCCGAATTCGTTTGTTCGTTTGTCGTATGCGTTTTTGTAAAAACTGGTTATTGCATCTGTCAGTCCAAGTGCTATATTCCTTTTTTCTAATATGCTAAATATTCCTTGCCAAGGTACTTCGTATTCCACGTTTTTTTCTGGGATTTGTCGTAACATAAAGATTGCATCTGTGGTGCCTCTATTAGACCTAAAACCACATTGCGGTACTTCCAGTTGGTGTGCCATTTGTAATCGCAATCTAGTGTCCAGAATTCGTGAATATGTTTTTCCCACAACACTGAAAAACATATGTCTCTGTAATTTTTGGGTGCTCTTGGGTCTCCTTTCTTAAGTATGGGGATGATCACTGATTTTTCCCAGTCGGTCGATATTGATTTTCTTGCCCATGCATTGTTTGACGTTTAAAAGTTCACTAAAGTATTTCCTCCACCTGCACATGATTTGATCTTTTTTTATCAGAAAGATGCCCTCTTTGAAGTTTATGTATTTTAGGGTTGGTTCTGTCTTATTTATTAAGTTTTTGAGGGTCTTATAGAATATTTTTTAATTCATATAACGTCCGAATTCCTGTCAGGATTGACATTCGGCTTCTTTGATTGTTATCTTGAGTTTGTTTCTATGTACAGTTGTGGACAGAAAAAAATAGGACAGTGTTTTTTTTCTAGTTTAAAATGGTCCCTGTTTTGTAATTTGATTGCAAGTCAATGTGACAAATATCATAATTATAAAGCCAAAATCAAGTAACTAAATTTTATAGAATAAAGTTTACTTGATTTTTCGAGTTGTCCTATTTTTTTCTGTCCACAACTGTACCTTGTAGATGTCGTTGTCTTCTTTGCCAAGGCTACCAAGGTATTTCCGTCATGGGTTTTCTTTTGTTGTACACTTTTTTTAATTGGCTGGGTTTTCTTTTTGTTTTGTCCAGACATTCCTATGCCACACACTTCAGCAGAAGCTTCTAAGATTATATTTTTAAACATATCCCACGCTTCTTCACTTTTTTAATATGTTTTTGGTTTTTCTTTTGTGATTTTGGTAAATTTGACGACTTTTTTGTAGCATTAAAAGATAGTGGTCGCTTCTTATTTCTGGGCCCCTTCTAACTCTGCAATCAACAAGATTTTTAAATTGTGTGCATTCAGCCTCTTGTCTGTATCGTTTCGAATATTTTCCTCGTTGGGCCCTATTACATGCTCCCAGTCTTCAGGGTTGTCGCCAATTCTTGCACTTAAATCTCCACAAATAATTATTTCTCCTGTAGCCTCATCTATTGTTTGTTGTAGCTGTTCGTAGAATTTATCTTTAGTTTCCTTTAGTTATCATTATGAGTTGAATATTTCGTGATTGTTGGATGCTAATAGTCATGATTCTTTCAATAACAACTAACAAACTTCCACCCTTTCATATTGTGTATGCTGTTTTTATGTACGATCAATCCTATTCCCGCATGTGCTCTTTGCTCTATTGGTACTCCAATGTAATATAGCATATTTATAGTCTTCATACAGTTCAATAATTCCATGATCTTTCTTTTTTGTTTCGGTTACTGCCATTCTGCATTTCTTTAATTAATTCATCCTCCTTCCCATTTATCCCTCCTACATTACAAGCTCCTATATTAATCGTCTACCAAACTACAATTTGATTAAACCTAATTCCATAAATTTTACATTTTCAAACTGATTGTCGAATTTCTGTGAAAAACTCGTAACTTTGTTCTTTGTTCTTTAGATTATTCAAGGACAAAACAATTAAACAGAGTGTGTGTACGTGTTTGACTTTATTACTCTACCTCTTTAGGTCTGTATTCGGAGGAGAGCGTCGTTAATTAGGTGCCCAACGACAACCGGTCACCAGGGTTCGATACCGACCTCCAGACTGCAGGAAAAATCCTGCCGATTGGGAGATTTGAACCAAGGACTAGCGCAACGCCAGCCTGACGCCAGACCACTGCGCCATCCTGGCATCTAGCATTTTCATTCAACATTTCAAACTTAGGAAATCTAAAAATTAAAAAATATAATTTAAAACTAAACTCTGTAAACTCAAAATTTCAATTTCTCATGCTAGTTTTGAAAACTCATATTTTTTTATATTCCTTTTACGTTAGATTATTCAACAACTGAAAAACATTATTTCTGAACATACTGCAACAAACAATTCACAAAGAAGGTTTTTGGTGCTTAACTGACTTTTCAAAACATTGGTTTTTTTATTATATTAGAAAACCGAAAAATCTGAAATAGGCTTTTTGTTTAATATTGAGGCTGCATAAACTTTCTTTAACTTGAAATAGAAATTTCCAGTATTTTGAATTTAAATACTTTAATCTTGAGTTTTGCTAAAAATTTCACATTTAAGTTAAAGATATATGCCTTTCTTTGAACTTTTGACATGAGATTCGAAAATCTATAGCAATTAAAGTACAAACGCCTTGTTTTCTGTGTTTCTTCTATATCAGTTTGTTCAAAGGCTGAAGTACTTAAAACATTTCTGTATGTTATTTCTATTTAAAAACTACAATAGGAAAACTGTTTACTTCATGAAGGAATTTTCAGTATTTCTGGAATTTTTATATCATACTTTGAAATGTTGTTAAACATTTTCAAATTTAAGAAATTACGTCTTTCTTCTTTATAAACCCTCTTCTACCCATTTCTGAGTGTAGGCCTCTCTCATATTATGTCATTTGTTCGGATTTTCTGCTATTCGATATCATAAAAGTCCTGCATGTTTCTTGATGTCGTCTGCCCAGCGTTTGAATGATCTGCCTCTATTTCGATATTCTCCTCAAGATCGCTATTTAATGATTTTGCTACACCACCCTTCTTGTCTTTCTGCAGTATGTCCTGCCGAGCTCCATTTAATTGCGGTTATTCTGTGGACAATCATCATCTACAATGTGTCCACGGATAGGTGATACAAAAGGAAAAACTTTTTATTATTGATTTCTCAGAAAATTTTATTCCTGATAATAATTTTTGCTGTGTTTAATAGTCTTATTTCTCAGGTTACTTTTCCTGCAGGTAATCATTTAAGACTTAAATTCGCAATGTTCCTCAGTTTTGGACTTTGAAAAAATTTCTGAAATTTTTATAATCAGATCAAGCAGACACTACAACAACTATGGAATAATTTTGATATTTGTGTTTCCTTTATTCTTGAAACTTTCAATTTAAAATAAAGTTTTCGAAATAATATATCCTAATTTTGTCTTTTTGAAGCGTCTACGAGCACAACAAAAGCCTTAAACTAACAAAAATCAATTCTGTCTGAACAACTTCAAATTTTGCATACAAGCGTAATATTGTGCTCTGAACAACTTTACTCTAATACAATTTTGCGATATTTGTTAAAATACTAAGACTTTACCTAAACCTCACCTTCGTTTTAACAGTGCTAACACAGATGCCTTGATTTAAAAAAATCGAAAGTCTGCTTAAAATGAATTTAAGAACAAGCAGGGATAGACTGCCAAATAGCGTATTGATATCTAAAACTTTTTGGTCATTTATACCTCTTGTATCACCTATCCGTGGACACATTGTACATTGGTCTTCTGACGGATCCAATCGTTGGTTTTGTGATCTCTTAAGGATACATTTAAAATTCGGTGTTCAACCGCTCGTTGATGTACTCATTGTTTGTTTATCGTTTTGTGGGTAAGAATCCATGTTTCACAGGCATATGTCGTCACTGGTAGTATACATTTGTTGTAGATTTTTGTTTTCAAATGGTATGTTCGATGTCATAACATCTTTAACTTTACCATATGCCGCCCAAGATAACTTAATTCTCCGATTTATGTGGCTGTTACCTGTGCATGTTATTAATTGTCCCAGATATATTATATATACGATATATTGTTCGATCTTTTTTATTATTTAATCTGCTACTATCACATTTTCTGCATTATTTTATCATTTGTACAGATTTTTGTGTTGTTCAGGTTAATTTCTAGACCTACCTTCTCGGATTCCCTTTGCAATTGGTTTAACAAAATCTGCAACTCTTCCTAACTTTTGAGCTATAACTGTTCGCGCGCCATTACGTTCAAATTTAAGTGTGGTAGTTTGGCGCCAGGATATGGCACGTCTCTGTACGTTGGGGGTCGTGCGCCGCTTGAACTTAACGAAAGGGCTGAGTCAGTTGGCTGCAGTACGCCGTACATACCGGTAATTGGTAAGATTTATGTGTTTTGTAAAATTGTGTAACATATTAAGTAATAGATACATTAATTATATTATTAAAAAAAGAACGTGATTTATTATTAAAACATCGAGAGCTAGTGAAATCCAGCGTAAAATCTACAATAACCACGATATCGTCTGCAAAACATAGATGGTTTAATCTTTCTCCCTCTATTATGATACCTTTGCTTTCCCATGATAATTTTTTAAAAATATTTTTTAATGTAATTATGAATAGTTTTGGGGGATATTACGTCACCTTGACGGGCACCTCGCTTTATTTTTACTTTTTCGGTATTGTCATATAATTGTAATTGAATAGTAGCGTTATTATAGATGTTTTTTTATCGTTCTGCTATATCTGTGCTCGATTCTGGCGTCAATTAATGCTTTCGTACTGCCCATATCTCTAGGCTGCCGAAGGGTCTAAAGTCAACCAATCCCAGCCATAATGGTATATTATATTCTTTAGTTCTCTCGATTATATTTCTCACCGTCTGCAAATGGTTCATACTACTGAAATTTCTCCTGAATCCTGCCTATTCTTTAGTTAGATCGAATTTATTTTCTAATCGGTTTAGTATTATTCTAGGGAACAACTTATACCATGAGTTCAAAAAGAAATTACATGAGGCTTGGCCATGGAAAAAATAAAATAATGGCTATTGCAAGCTTTAGAATTTAATTTCTCCACGGCCATTTGTGAATGTAATAATTCCGAAATCATTTTTAATAATAGAAAGTAAAAATTCTCACTCTTGAGCTAGAATATTTATTTTGAAACACTTGCTTCTTATGTGTTTTGCATGTATTTTCATTCTATAACAAGTGACAGAATTAATATTCCATAATTATGCTCAACGAAATACATAGATTGCCATGGATTTGAAAACTGTCAGTGTCAGATGTAAATATAAATATTAATACAATGTAATATAATTGTTTCAATAAATAACTTGATTTGTTCAGATTTAATTGTTTTTGATTCATAATTTCCGGTCGTGGAGAAAATACAGTCTGTTACTCGGTTAGAATGAAAATTCGATCTACTCGTGGTTCCTCACGCTCGCTAACGCTCGCGTTCGGAATCTTCCACTCGTATCGAATTTTCATTCTAACCTTGTTACAGAATATACTATTCTAGGTTAGTTTTACCGCGGACAGTATTATAACAGCAACACAATAATGTCAGTTAATAAATTCTAAGCTTGGAGTAGACATTATTTTATTTTACCATGGCCAAGCCTTATGTAATTTCTTTTTGAACTCATGGTACAATGTGATTTTTTACAAACTCAATTGCAGCAGGCCGTATTCTGTCTTAATAACCTTATAACTGTCTGTATCAAGCGGTGAGCAAACCAACGCGGTGGCGGAAGCGGCGGCGGTGGCGGTTGCGGTGGCGAACACGGGTCCGCATACTCACGCGGTCTGTATGAGGCGATCACTACTAATTCTCAGCATTTTGGCATCTGTCATCTGTATTTTCGCCATTTAATTGTTGGGACTTTTATAAATATTTTTTTCATAAAACAATATTAGATTTATCACAGAAAGCTAAGGTCTTAATCAATTTGTTAAATTATGAGCAACTAAACACTATAAGTAATGGCAATGGTCGATTACTGGATTTAATTTTAACAAATACTAATTGCACAGTGGATAAAGAGTTAGATGGTTTACTAAATACCGATTTACATTATCCCCCATTAATATGTGACATATCTTTCACCTTGGCTAAACCAAAAACTTGGGATGTGAAGGAAGATATTATTTACAATTAAAAAAAAAACACGTCACTGCACGGACAGTGTTAAGTACTCAGAATGTGACAAATCATATAGTACGCTATGTACACGCACTATTTCAATCAATTCCTCAGTTTCACTCATTTTTCTGTTGTTAAAAAAGCACCCAAAAACACCATGAATTCCTGTGACCGCGCGGGCAAATGCTGCATGCTGCGTTTGCCCGCGTTGAAGCTGGACCGCGCGGTAGAACGCTGCACGAGAGCGCGGGCGCGATGTCCTGACCGTGTGTGTGTGCGCACTTCCATGGCGAACATGGGCGCAATCTGACCGCCACCGCCACCGCTACCGCCACCGCCACCGCCACCGCCACCGCGTTGGTTTGCGCTCCGCTTTAAGTCAGAATACGACCTGCTGCAATTGAGTTTTTAAAAAATCACCTTGTATATCTGAGAGAGTAGACTTATCGGTCTGTAATTTTCCAAATCCTTATTCTTATGTAGCAAAATTATACGGGAGCATTCTCCCATTCATTTGGGATTTCTCTTTTACTTAAGCATAGGTTGAACAGTCTGGCTAGTTCTTTCCATAGAACATTTCCTCCTTCCTTTATCATCTCAGGGAGAATTTGGTCATTGCCTGGTGCTTCATCGCTTTTATAAAACTGAAATTTGCCCAAATGTTTTCGCCAAGAAATTTGTAGAAAATAAACTATTAAGGCTTGATATTTTATATAATAGAGATCGGTATTTTTCACATTTAATTTTTTGTTTATTTAAAATTCAAAATGTATAAAGTTCACGTATTAAAGTCTAATCTTAGTCTAAACATATAATATGTTTTTACAGAAATTGAAATTTTTGTAAATATTCAATGTCTACCTTGAATTTGCTTTTTCCTTTTAAGTTAGTAGAATACGAAACAAAACAGTTATAAACACATTTTGATATCGAACTAAAATTGCGAAAAGGGCGCTTGATTTATATTTTAGAAAAAAACTTCCCCGTTGTTTAGGAGTTCCTACACACTTTCAATATTCATTACAAACAGTGCTAAAACGTGCCATGTTTTTGTTTTCTGATAATTCTGTGAATAATAAAACCCAATCCTTTGGTTAAGAATGAACAATTGGATTTTTTTCTTGTTTTCCTTCTTCTTTTTCTTTCTCCTCCTCCTTCTACTCCTCCTCTTTTCTTCTTGATTCATTTTTTCTTTTTTACCCTCCTATACCTTTACAGTGTCGAGGGTGCCGGGCACACCGAGCTGTATAGTGGTCCACCCATTTTCGTTCAGACCAAGCAAGCCGCTGCTTAACTTTCAATATGTTAGTTTTACGTGCACTCAAGGCCTCCTATAGTGTACCGTGCACTCCCACTCTGCCGTACTGCCGTGATTCATTTTTTAAAAATTTATAACTTATTCTTTCTTCAAGTGTTATTGTCATACGGTGGGGAGGATACCTAACTTTATAATTTGATAATTGTTGCCTGGTTTCTCTTTGTTTCAAGTTTATTATTTAGTGATATTCGTATTAATTTCTCTTGATCGGCTATATTTGGTGTTCGTTCCATTTATTGAATCTGTTCTTACCCACTTTGCTAATAGTGTCTAAGATAGCCTTGGATAGGATATTAGAGCAGTACAAGCAATTTCTGTAAAAAAAATAATAAAAACTAGCATTAATTGCTTCTCTATTTATGTAGGTACTCTAGAGCTTTAAATGGTAATTTAAGGAACAGTAAGCAGTTATTTAAAAGACACAGATTATATGAAATTGCTTTGATAATTATAAATAAAAGTAATCGCTTTTTATACATTTTTTGACTCTAAATTCTTTTGGTAATTGACTATCTAACCACGATTTAAAATATCAAGTTGTGATACCTTATGTAATTCGGAAACCTCGCCGGAAACTTTGTAACAACATCATATTTCTAAACTAAGTAAAACACAGTAAAAAATTGTCTTATTTATTTGTGAGTTTTAAGTAGATTTTCTGATAATTAATATCTAAAAATAATCAGAAACGAAGAAAAGCAACTTTAAAGTTCCTTCTGCATTAAGAAATTCGTGTTTTAGATAATAATTAAAAGGCTTATTTTTTCGTCCGAAGAATTTTCAATAATCTTTCATTGTTTGTGAATTTAACGAAAGATAATGTCAGATATGTATCTTCAACAGACGAAAACATTTCTTTTTTCGTTGTATTTCTACAGTTTCGAACGTAAAGTCACTTTTTGAAAATCTACCTCGCTTTTTCATAATTTCGGAAAGCCGTTTAATATTTAACATTTTCACATTAAATTTGAATATGTATTTCAATATTCGACTACTAGTATAGTATATTTAGAATTATTGTAAAAAATGAAAATATTTATTCTTAGTTTTAAAGCACATAAGTATAAAAATATCTCAAAGCGGAGTTTAATCTTAAACAAAAAATCTAAAGCGGCCATGTCTTAGCAAAAGAAATGAAGATCGTTCGTTCGTGGAGCGATCAAAACATCTACAACAAAACAATGACCAAAGGCTATCTTTGAACTATTTTAACATTTCCATGGCTTGCCTGATTCTGTCTTCAAGTTGCGTTTAATTTTCTCTTGTAATTAACAACCAGCTTTAAGATTATTAAACAAATTACTCAGGTCCTAAAAATTGCTTCTTAATTAATTATTTTTTATTTAAATTCCTTATTTTTTAATTATAATCAATTTTTTCAGTGTAAGACAAATTGTTGTTAAAAATACAAGAAGCCGCTTCGTTAGTCATAACCAAACAGTAAAAAGTAGTTAAGCGGAAATTATTTCGCCTCTACCTTTTTTTTCCTAGCACTATCCTCTAACAGGTCGAATAATTTATCGCTTTTTTTCTGACAATTCAATATAAGTGTATCTCATTACATAGTTTTAAATTTGTTTTGATGTGTCTTCTACATTAAGACATTCCTAATATACGTCCGTAAAAATTTAACGAAATAATAAACGTCCTTCTAAATCTTATAAACGAGGTGATTTTAATGTAAAATAATTAAAAACGGATTTAAAGCGACTCAGTTTTAATTTTATTAAAGAACATCTCAGGAACTTCTCGGTCTGTTATGATTTAAAAAAGAATCGCACCATGTGTTAAATTTCATATAATTTTTTATACATATTTTGTTACAGATGTAGAAAAGGGTTAATAAAACCGGAAATGTTGCAGACTCCTTGTGAAACGGAAGGGGTAATCGGTGAGTTATTTTAAAATCCCTAAGAGTGCATGCGTTTTATGGAATCTTAAAATTCTTGTAGTACTATTACGTTCGCTTGCTATAATTTTAATTCGAATACCCTCGAGCTAAACTACGATTCTCATTTAGATGTTAATTAGATTTCATTGCGCTTAAACATTTTAGTTTTTGCGTTGCGTTTTAACCGCAAACATTTGCGGATTATGCAGTAAATTCCCCCCTTTAAATGCGAGACCATTAAAAAAGTTTAAAAAAGAAGATTAAGTCCGCCCTGAGAAAAATGATTTACAGATGTTGGCTGTTGCTTTCCATATTATAACGCGTTTTGTGGAATACTTCGAAGTCTTGAACTTCCTGCTTTGAAAATATGAATAATAGTTTCTCAAATCTTTGTTTCCGTATTTCATTTAGCATAATTTTTTTACTGGTGCGTTCCCTTCCCGAATCGTATGAAAAATGATCCTTAACTTAACAGTAACCCTGAACTTTTTAAATACACCATTTTTGTTAAAACTTGCAGAACATCTGATGATGATGGAATTAATTTAAATCGACATCTGGCACGAATATGTTTTTTTAATGAAGTAAACTTAATATGAAAATTTTTGTATCAGATTTACTATGTGAACGTTGTTTCTGACTGAATTATATAACGGTTATAAGTTAAAGGCAAACAGAGGGTTATAATTATTTCCTATCCCACTCATAATCTTAGATTTATTAGAATTATAACCCTAGGTTTATGTAATACAAGTTTTAGACGTCTAAAGTAGTTGAGATTGCCTTAAGGTGACATAAACCGTGTTGGTTTCTAAAATAAACGTATGAAATTCAGGGTCTTTGACTCGACGTTCTCTACAAATCAATTATAACTGCTTTTATGAAAACGAAAAAAAAAACTAAATGAATTGTGTATTGTGGCTCGATTTATTTCACCTGTATCAAGTAGGCAAAAAGCGCATTAGTTCGGTATGTATATTAAACAGGTCGGATTTTAATACATCGTAAACGAAATTTAATTTGTACTTCTTTAAAACGAACCCGTTGCATTTTAATTTAATACAAAATAAAAATTAACGTACGTACTAAACTACAACAGTTAGTTATAAAGTTATAACCGTGTAGGTGGTTTTGATTAATATGAAAATTATATGTCCCCGTGACCATAAACCGTGAAATCTGTCAATGAATTTTTAAGCAAAATAAAAGTTATTATTTTAATGGAAAAAAATTACAAGATACGGTTGACTTTCGTCATTTGAATTTTAAATGAAAACGGAAATAAATTTCGGTTTTTCAAATTAAAATAAATCTGGTAATGTGACGGCTTGTCAGATATATTTATAATTAATGTGTGAGAGTATTCGTTTTAGGAAAATATTTTCTGTTGTTATATAATTTACTAATAAAAAAACTGTAAAATATTATAAAATGTAAAATAATTACGAAATAGTTTTCAGAAAAACCACAGCACCGAAGAAATTAGACAAAATGGAAATTGGTTCATCCAGCAAATTATAACAAAAAATAATATTTTATAAAGGAGTAACGCCAAAAATTTGTTAAGGCTGCTTAGTAAACGAAAGAAAACTTATAAAATGAACTCTATGGCTCATTTCGATTATGCTAGGCCGAAAATGAAATAATTAAGACTGATACCCTCAGATATTGATTGATATATACAAGGTTATCATAAAGTAAGGGATATATTTCAACTTATTATATATTTTTAACAAATTAAACTAATAACAAAAAGTAAAAAAATGTAATTGCTTACATAATGGGATTTCTTATGTCCAACACTGTGGTTACCGCAAATGTTCGATATGACCTCCATTTTGCTGTTGTAAAATCACCAACCGTTCCTACAAAATGTACACAGAATATTCGACATTTCTGGTTGAATTGCATCAATTCTTTTAATTCTTCCAGCGTTGTTGGTCGTGTTCTAAACACCAAATTTTTTAAATAACCCCACAGCCAGTAATCCGCTGGGGTAAGATCAGGCGATCTTGTTGGCCATGCATTTAAAAAATGTCTGCTTATACGTTATAACACGATCTTGAAGAACAGCAGTTAACAATTCTTTAACTGGTCGGTAAATATGCGGGGGTGCTCCATCCTGCATAAAAATCATGTTTTCAATTCTTTCGTGCTAGTTTTGCAACTGTGGAGTTGCATAATCCCTTAAAATTTGCAGGTATCGTTCATCGGTAACAGTTACAGATACGGCCTCTCCATTCTGTACATTTTTAGGATTTTGCGTAAAATTTTCCAAACCGTGGTGTATCGCATTTGCAATAGTTTTGATATCGCATTCACACTACTGATTGCTAGCAGATTAGTATTGGCTATGTTTTGATTTTCCTGAATAACTTCTGCAACTTGGACATCACTAATCCTTGGTCTTCCTGATCTCGGAAGGTCAGTTACAGACCCTGTTCTTTCAAATTTGCTAATTAATCAAATTACGGTATGCTTTCAGTTGACAGGGCCCTGCTCCAAACCCTTTTTCGTACGAAATCTTCTAATCCAGCAGTGTAGTTTCTACCGCATTCATAATAACATTGTACTAAACTAATTCCTGTTTGCAGATCCACGTTATTAAAGTTTAAATAGTTTGAATTTACGTTTACGTGAGTTTTATTTTGAGAAGAATTCTCTAAATTGCGATGATTTCGCTTGGCACTTGTATCAATAGTTGCTACGACAACTCTTTTGTTTTCCATGGATACAGTAAAATCCAATTATTGAAGCAACTAGATTCCATTTACGTTTTGCTACTAGCATAATTTCTTAAAACTATATAAGAATTTAAAGTATACCTCTTACTTTATGATAACCCCATACATTGATAGTGAAACTCTTAAACGTACAAATCTTCTTAGAGTGGCATACCATTTACGTACAAATAAGACATTTAATTGTAATTACTTAATACATATTTAAATTAATATTCTTTGATAATAAAACATTTAAATAATAATGTGATAACACCTTAAAAAAGCTATTCGTTTTTCCATACCTAAGTTTCAATTCTCTTAAATTGTTTTAATTAACAATAATGATGAAGAGAATAAGTAGACTTTACATATTTCGGGGTAGACACGGTTTATCACTATCTGGGACTATCAGTTTTTCTGTAATAATTGGTTGCTAAACGTCTTTCGCTTGGCACAACACATTGCAAATTCACACTTAACTTATACGTTATAATGGTAATAATAAAAACCCCTTTATTCCTTAGTAGGATATAGGGTGATTATATAATTTCTGCATTCTTTGTAATCACTTGCTATTTGTCTAAGTTGCATAATTGTTTTCACTGTCTCGTTTTGCACTATTTCCTTCATGTTGTCCTGGTCTTCCTTTTCTTCTTTTTCCTTGAAGATTCGATTGTAACACATTTTTACATATTGATAAGGGTGCGCCCAATCCACGCATATTTCCGTTTCATTATTTCGCACATTATGCCACTTTGCCTTGATCTCTGCCATAGCTTTGTAGTAGACACATCCCGATATCTCATGGCCCTCAGTACAGAAAGAGAAAACGCATCTACTACTCAACCTAAAAACCTAGGTTAGGTTCGTTCTGTCAAAGTCAAAATATGAAAAAATATTATTAGTGAAAACCTATCATTATGTTATAATAAGCTGCAATATAGGTGGCAGCTAATAAATGTATTTATTTTCAATTTCATAAGGACAACAATTTCAAATTTCACGCGCTTTTTCCTGAGTGCCGCATGCTTTTAGGTTTCACTATTAGACTTCCATCTCACTCTTTCACAAATTTGACACGTGCATGTCGTGGACCATGAAATATCGGGATACGTCTACCTATTGTTTGTGGCAACCTGGCAACCAAACCTGCAAAATATTGCGCCTACACCTATTTATAAGCACTTATAATATGTGCGATAATGTTTTCGTCATTACCATGTTTCACAACCATAGAAAAGCAGTGGAGTTGACATTTGGCTTTCGAAGCATAAGCAGTGCCAGGAAGTGCGAGTGATAACGTTTGTTTACGCGACCTGCGTGCGGTTGAACTGGATAAAACCATTGGTAAAATCACCTTATTATTCTATAATAGCTCTAGTATTACAACTGGAAGTTAAATTTTTAACAAACAAACCATCAAGAACCCCTGCGGAGGGGTTCCCCAATATGAGTAACAAAAACCTTAAGCGAGATAGTTCCGGCCTCTCGCCACCCACAATGGAACCTAATAAAAAGTACCTATTTGAGCCGGAAAATTTACTTTCAAAAAATAAATTCTTTGTGTCCACCGAACAGATTGAAAATGCAGGGAAATTAATATATCAAGGCAAACACGCTGCGGCAATCGGAGCGATGGACACCTCCGAGGCAGCATCGTCGACACAGGTACAAAATTCCACAGAGACGAAAATAAAAATCCCACCAATTTATCTGCACAACGCAGATAAATTAAAATACCAAGAAATCATCTCCGACCTCAAGGAAAAGGCCAAGGGCGAATTCACAACAGTAATAAGAAATACCCAATTGCTCATTAACTTAACAAGTATTGAAGATTACAGGGCAATGACTAAACACTACAGCGAGACAAAATTAAGTTATCATACATTCAAAGATCCGGAAGTCGACAACCTCTCTGTGATCATTCGAAATATCCCTGTTTCACTAACCGAAACTGAAATTAAAAATGAATTAATAGCTCAAAAATTTCCCGTACTGAAAGTAGCCCGATTTTACAACAAAAGTAGATACCCTATCCCACTATGTGCTGTAGATGTTAACAATACCCCAGAAGGTAGGAAAATATTTGGATTAACAAAACTAGATCACAGCGTGATAGAAGTTGAGTTAAGGAAAAAAAACAGAGAAATACCCCAATGCAAAAAATGCCAGTTGTACGGGCATACCCGTAACTACTGTCAATCGCAAGAGCGATGTGTCAAGTGCACTGGCCATCATTTATACACTCAATGCCCCAAACTTCCAGGAGAAGATCCTCAGTGCGTTAATTGCCTGGAAAAACATCCAGCCAATTACAAAGGTTGTAGCTACTACCTAAAGATAAGCAAGAAACCTACATTTAATACCAGTACCCGTACACCTGATAAACTATATTCTGAAGTAACAAAACACAGACAAGAAAATACGTCCATCGAGCCACTCTCAGGACGCAACCATCATGGACTGAAACTCAACATCGACTCATCCCAAGAGAAGCAAGAATCAACTGACTACATCTCCATCATAATTACGAAAATAGTAGAGCTGCTCATACCCCACTTAGACAAACTTATGCCATTTTTAACAACATTAATCCCAACATTGTTAACTAATGGATCAAAATAGGGACCCACTACTTACTAACTTAACAGTGGCCAACTGGAATGTCAATGGTCTAAAAAACCAACGTTCAACCTTTATAGAATTCCTATCACGACATAACATAGATATAGCCTGCATTACTGAGACTCACTTTATCTGCACGGAAAAATTCCGAATTCCTGGCTATGAGGTGTATCGGAACGACTCACGTCTGCATACAAACCACCGAATAAACGGCTCCTAGAAGACGAAATCGGTAAACTCTTCAATAGTAACGAACCCACTCTTCTATTGGGAGACCTAAATTCAAAGAACACAATATGGGGTTGCCGGACCAGCAATCCTGACGGAATCAAATTACACAACATACTGACCCACCACGGTATACTGCTTTCAGCACCTACAGATTTCACCTACCATCCATACAGAGCTGATCATCAACCTGATATTCTAGACGTAATCTTACACAAAAATCTTCGTGACCCAATATTCCAAACAGTAACTACCGAATTGGACTCTGATCACCTCCCCGTACTTATCTCCCTGTGCAATACCCCAGAAGCAACTCCTCCTCTCATCAAACTTGCTTACGGTAAAACCAACTGGGAAACATTCCAATTGACCCTCGATCAAAAGCTGAGACGGATGATTCCTATCGTAACATCCAGGGATTTAGATCATTCTGTACAGCACTATACATCTGCAATCCAAGAAAGTATGCAAGAATCTACTACTCCCTGGAGATACAGAAAAGTTCCTGACCACATCAGAACACCTGGATTCATACTCGAGTTGATAAAATTGAAGAATCGATACAGAAGAGACTGGCAGAGATCTCGACTACCATACTTTAAAACCTTATATAACCGACTTTGCCATTCAGTCAAACAAGAACTGGACAACTTAAGAATCCGGAGATATAGCTCCTATCTAGAAGAAATCAACCCCGCGACCCCTCTATGGCTGGCCACCAAAAGACTATTACGGCAACGGAATGTCATTTATCCCCTGGCAGTTAATAATACTACTTATTCATCTGACATTGACAAAGCTAATCTAATAGCAACACATCTCGAGCAGGTGTTTACACCTAACATAGGCGAATACGATGAGCATCTCGAACTTCAAGTTACAAATGCAATTGAAAACTTACGCCTACAAGAGAATCCAACAATAGTCCCAGCAACAACCCAAGAACTTAAATCTTACATTAAACGATTATCCATTCGTAAGGCTCCTGGGCCTGATCTGATAACAAACGAAATGTTGAAACAACTAACCAGGAAGGCGGTCGCCTACTTAACCACAATCTGTAATGCTTCCCTTCGACTGGGATACTTTCCGACCCAATGGAAATCCGCAATCGTACTCCCTATCTACAAAACCTCCAAACCGAAGGACAGTCCAGACAGTTACAGACCCATTAGCCTTCTATCATCCTTAGCCAAAATCCTTGAAAAAGTGATAGATACTCACCAGAATTCAAGAAGTAATACTAGAAAACGACATAATTCCCCCACATCAATTTGGGTTCCGCTCATCTCATTCAACTACCCACCAACTGCTTAGGATAAGCGAAATAATTGAAAAAGGATTCGAAGATAAGAAGTACACTGCCAGTATCTTCTTGGATCTGGAGAGAGCGTTCGATAAAGTTTGGCACGAGGGGCTAATTTACAAAATGAACGTGTTAAACATCCCGATCTATCTCATAAAAGCTACTCACTCCTTTTTGTCTAATAGAACATACAGAGTTAGGATAAATACAACAACCGCCAGTAGCAAACTCATAAAAGCCGGAGTGCCCCAAGGGAGCTTATTGGGACCAACATTATTTAACCTGTACGTACACGACGTGCCTGTAGATAATAACTCAACACTTGCCATGTATGCCGATGACACGGCGATTATAACCCAGAACTACAGTGCCGAAACAGCTATTGAACACCTACAACACTCTCTTAACCTAACGCTTGGATGGTTCAGCAAGTGGAAAATAAAAATAAACCCTTGCAAATCACAAGCGAAAATGTTTACTCTCAAACGATACACGCTACTACCAACAATCAAAATAGGCAATAATGAGACAAAATGGAACCCTAAGGACTCAGCCGTGAAGTATTTAGGCGTCTACTTGGACGCTAGGCTAAACTGGGGGTTCCATATCAACCGTAAACTCAACGAATGCCACACCCGATTGGGTATGTTATACCCTCTAATGAACCGTAATTCTCATCTCAGAACCGAATGCTCGGTTCTTATTTACAAAACAATCCTCCGGCCAACACTCACTTACGCTGGCCCTATATGGTGTAATACATCGAAGACAACAATGAAAAAACTGCAAACAATGCAGAATAAAGTGCTTCGAATCGCAATAAAGTGCCCGTGGTTTGTGCGTAATACCCAAATTCACAATGAACTAGGTGTTCCATTAATAACCGAATTTATCAAAAAAATTACTCAGAAGTTCTTTCAGAACATAGTATTATGTGAAAGTGCCACCAAACTAGAACTAGGATAAAAAGACATCCACATACGCCTTAAACGAAAACTCCCACAGGACCTAGTTTAATTTATCAATGTATAGCCTTTAAAAAAAAAAAAAAAGAAAAGCAGTGATGTTATTAAAAACGTTAAGTTTAGTCTCAGTTATCAAATCACTTGCACTCCAAACACTTCCTTTGCTGATTTACTAACTAGATATGTAAATTTTTCCACAAATTCTATGCTTTTATTTTCAAACAATGTCCGTTTTGAGTTTGCAGAACCTACGCACATTTGTTTTGTTTATTTGTTGTCTTTTTAATTCTTAACTTAACTCCTGCATGTGCTTTGTACTTTGAGATATAAAACAAATTAATATCATCTGTGAAGTCAATATCTTCCAATCATTTTCCCATTATATTCCTGTCTATACCTCTTTTTAATTCGTTACTGTTCTTGACATCACTTCGTCCAAGAGTATTACAAATACTAAAGGTGACAGTAAACAACCTTGTCCCGCACCAGCATTTGTTTCGAAACTATCGGATAGATCCGTTGTGTAAGACTTTATAACTACACCTCCTGTAGCCTTCCTTGTTAAGGTTTATTAAATGTGTTGGGAGTCCTATATTATATAGTGCTATCCATGCTAGGCATTTTTTATTTATGTTGTCAAAAGCTTCTTCATAGTCAATAAACATTAAGTGATCTTAACTTGACATATTGTCCAATAATGAACTAGTCTCCATGTAGTGATAATATGATCTACCTTTTAGAAATCTATTCTGTTCTGCTCTTATTTGTCGATTACTTTTATTATCCTGTTGTATACAGGGAATTTTTCTTTTTAGTATACATATCCCCTATGTATACTTTTATAATAAACGCAAATAGGCAACCCACTATACACTATAAACGTCACGTCACGTGGTGCGTAAAGGTTATGTTTCATGTTTGTAAATAAAAAATAAATCAAAATTAGTGGAATATCAACATAATTTTAATTCAACGATTATTCTAAAACATAAAATATCAACAATATAAAACAGAAAGGAAAATAAAAACAGCAACAGTTAAAGACTAATTTTTTGACATTAACTTAATTTGATGATTTTTGCCACAGCATGCTAATTTTTTAAATCATCAAATTAAGTTAATTTTAAAAAATTAGTCTTTAACTGTTGCTGTTTTTATTTTCCTTTCTGTTTTGCATTGTTGATATTTTATGTTTTAGAATAATCGCTGAATTAAAATTATTTTGATATTCCACTAATTTTGATTTATTTTTTATTTACAAACATGAAACATAACCTTTACGCACCACGTGACGTGACGTTTATAGTGTATATTGGGTTGCCTATATATTGCGTTTATTATAAGAGTATACATAGGGTATATGTATACTAAAAAGAAAATTTCCCTGTATGTTACACCGAATCCCTGTATTATGCAAAAATTTTCCTAGTTAATGAAATTGGCAATGCCCCTGCTTATTCCGTGGAAATATGCAATACATTCAAATCTTTACGTATTATACGTGTATACTTACAGCAGAACGTACAATATTGTAGGTTCCGTCTCTATGTTAGTTCTCATAGGTAAGTGTTGTTCATGTCATTGCTTAAGAAAATAGAAGTATGACTGAAATTATAATACAACACAATAAAAAGCCTGCTGTAGATTGAAGCTGATGAAAATGACGTAAAACAAATTCTAAAGGCAATAAATGAGAAACAATCCAATATTAAGAAAAATCGCCAATGGAATTATATAAAAAGTTTATGTATTTTCTTTTATGTTCGTAATAAAATTCGCTGTATGAATAAACGCTCTATAATTTTCCGTATCTAAAATTCAGCCATGTCTATCAAACTTACTCACTTCCGATATTCTTCAAATGGAATTTATGTGTCATCAAAGTAAAATTTTGCTGTTTATATCCATCAAGCACTTCCGTTAATTCGCCATAACATATAAATTCTATTAAAAATTTTGGAAATATTCAAGAAAAATCGGTTTAGTTTGTCGTTTTAGTCATTAGTGCCCCTCGGCGTACTAATCTCAAGTAATCTACGATTTTAGCGAAATTATTTTTCTTATTGAATACCTATAGAAAGGGTAACAACATTTAAATACCTGGGATGCACGTTGAACGACAAATGGGACCATTCACAAGAAATCAAAATAAGAATTGAAATTGCACGCAAATCTTTCAACAACATGAGAAATATATTATGGAAAACCAAAACAAATATAGAACTAAGAACTCGTGTCCTCAGATGCTATATATTTTCTGTCTTGTTATACGGCACTGAAGCATGGACCCTAACAGAAAATACACAAAACTATGAAATGTGGTGCTATCGCAGAATGCACCGAATATCATGAATGCAACACATCACAAATAAATAAGTCTTAAGACGAACGAAAAAAGAGCGGGAGATACTAAACACTGTCAAACTCCGAAAATTAAGCTATTTTGGACACAATATGAGGAATCAGCAATACCAAATACTGCAACTTACTATTCAAGGAAAAGTAGAAGGTAAAAGAAGATTAGGAAGACGCCGTACATCGTGGCTAAAGAACTTAAGACAATGGTCCGGAATGACGTCGGTCGGACTATTTAGAGCCAGCTGTAGACAAGATAAAATGGGCCAATGTGATCGCCAACGTCCTCAAAGGATAGGGCACGCTGAGAAGAAGATTGTATTACCTATTTACGTCGCCGAAGTGGCCGAGTGGTTAAGGCATTCGACTACAGTGCGGACGATCTCGAGGTCAAACCCGAGTTGGATGCTCGGCGGGTGGCCTACCCAGTTACTGAAAGTAATTGGAAACCGAAACACCTTGGTGGAGTAGGGGAGGTAGGGGGTTGTCGAAGGCGTTGTGCTTTCTACATCATCCCGTAAGCATACCTTATTTCGAATATTTTTGGAAGTATTCAGGTAATGTTGGTTTAGTTTGTCATTTTAGACGTTACTGCATCGTACTAAAGTAAAATATTACGATCAATATTTAGGACAAACTAGTTTATCTAGTTCGAAAAATGTAAAAAGGCAAATGGGCGCCCTATTCTTTTCTAATGAATTTCAACAATAACTAACGGAGACCTATTACGCACCTGATATATAAGTTTAGTTTACTTAGCTTTATGTTTAAAATAAAAAAGAACAGCTCATTCAAACATTGTTGGGGGAAGATACGTTTACCTTTACCTTTTCTGATTAATTTCAATATCATACTTTCTGGCTGGAACAGAATATAAATTTAGGTTAATTCACTTAATTCAATATAGTAGGAAAAGGTTTGCATAGAAGAGCATGACAGATAGAAAGCTAGACATAAGGCCTTTTGGAAAATCGTCCTATTTGATTTCATTTACACCCTACAATCAATTCTCATATGTCATTTTCGGAAATTTTTGGAAGTTTCCGACAAGCAACGCGAAACTATAATGGCTTAAAATTACTATACGTAGGTATGTAGTACAACATACGTATCATAAACATTTACATAAGTCGGTAAGTACGTTCAACTGTTGAGAATCGATCGTTGAAAAATATAAGTATTTAGGAATTTCTCTGGAATAATTCTGCCAAGGACGCAACAAGATTACAAAACGTAAAAAACTGAAAATCCAACCCTCTAATGAGTCTGATGAAATTTCGTTATAATATAGGGTGTTCATTAATAAAATTAACTGAAACAGGCCATAATATAAAAATCGCAAGTCCTTATCAAATGAGTGAAGTTTAAATTGAAAGGTGCAAATTCATCAGTCTACGAACTTTGTTCAACGGGTTGCCTAACCTATGAAATTAATATTATTAAGAATAATTAAATAAACATCAGTATCGTAACTAAGTAAGGTGCGGACTGTGGTAAATCTTGCCACTAACAAAATTTTTACAAAGATTTTTACAAAAATACGTATGAAATAATTAACTTTATGGACTCCAAAAGCTCAAAACTCAGTGATTTGAATGAAGTTCGGTTAATGCTAGAAATTCAATTAAATTCAAAAAATTAATCGAGTACACACTCCTGTACTATCTTTCTTCGTGCTTCTCGGTAAAGACTCAAAGCTCCGTAAAGGTTCGAAGTTCCACTAAACTTAAAGCTTAACAAAGGCTCGAACCTTGAGAAAATCTCGATACTTAGTAAAGGCTCGATGTTCGGCAAAAGTTCGAAGCTCTGGAACCGAGCCGAGGATAGTTGACATTTTCTCCGAGCCAAGCTGAGCTTGTTTCCAATTTTCTCCGAGCCAAGCCGAGTTTGTTTCCAATTTTCTCCGAGCTGAGCTTAAAAAAAACTAAAAATGCCCACCTCTATTCTGGACCTCTGTAATGCATACGTCACGGGGTCGACGAAAAGGTTGGTTACACCAATCACTAGTAATCGCCAATAAACATTAAATTATATAAACATACAAGGATTGTTCAATAGAAACATGTTTAGAGCTTTAGAGGCCGTAAAGCAATCTTTATTCAATTTAAAATAAATTTAAAAGACATTAAAATTCCTGCGGCTGTTTGCGGAACCATTCTCTAACAGTAAACTCTACCTCAGAGTCTTAATTGAACCGCCGCCCTTTTAGCGTTTGTTTTAATGGGCCAAACACATGGAAATCCCACGGAGCAAGTCAGGACTGTAAGGTGGATGTTGTAAAACTTCCCAGCGCTTACTAGCAAGCAAATCTTGAACCTTCCGGTCTATATGGGGGCGAACATTATTGTGCAGAAGAATGACACCGTTTGTGGGGTTTCCAAGACGTTTATTCTTGGTGCTGGCACGTAAACTGTTTAAGGTGTTTGCATATCGTTCAGTATTGATGTTGACACCAGGTTCTTTCAAATGTAAGAGTAGTACAACTTGGTAATCATCATTACTTTTCAACAAAATGTCATTATGAAGCATGCTGAAAATGTTCACCACATAATTCAAAACTTTAAAGATATTGAGCCATATTCATAAACAGTGTTTAAAGTTAGATGTTACTAATTGCTATAGCAACATATATTAATTATATTGGTTTAGTAGCTACTAAACCCCTACTAACTTTAAACACTGTTTATGAATATGGCTCTTAATGATTAAGGCAGGCTACTAAAATATTCAGGAATAAAATATGAACTCCCAAAGAATGTACTTAAGAGCTTATCTAAAAACAAAAGAACATCGAGAGTTTAAATACTGACAATTAAACTTGAAAAATATTTAAAACATGAAAATTAGCCAAAGAAAATTCCAGACTTAACAGACATAAATTGATTGTATTTTCTGTTCACTTAAAAGAACTGAATTGCTATTTAAAACGGTAGTATTTAGGAAAATACAACATTTCATAGAAAACAAAGAATTAATCAATCATTTAATGACACAAGGAATTTAAAATTTGATCAAACGTCAGATGTTTTAAAATGAACTTTTTTAGATTTCTACAGCTTTTGAAGAAAATTTTACACTCATTCATTTTTTGTTTTCAAAAGACTTCAAAATATTACTAGAAACTCGAACTGTAATAATTCATCAATAATAATAAAATCAAATCTTTTGCTCAACTTTAGTTCTGAATGTCTTAAATTAAAGCTAAATTTTCAAATTTTTGGTTTTGACATTTTGCCCTTTTATGCTCAAACGAATAAAAGTTTGATCGTTTTTAGCATGAGGAATGTCTGTAAATTCTGCCAAAACCACTAGAAAGTAAAAAAAATTGAGAACCTAAAATTTCAAGCTTTTGGTCATTCAGCTGTTTTTGTAAATTTTTAACTTTTCTTTTGATAGTGGAGGGTTACACTCTGATATGTTTTAGTAAATCTTATTTTAAAACAAATTTTTGAGAATCTTTATATGTTATGAGACCATGTGTAATAATAAACAAACGTTTTCTGATATAAAACTTTTATCTTCGCCTTAATCTTCTGAAGCCTCCACGCCGAAGCCGGTTAAAATCATAATAAACTAAAAATAATTAACTTTATGGTCGGTTCAATAAACTCGTCTCTATTTTTTTTTTTTTAATTATTATTATCATTGTTTGCTTGGCTTCCAAAAACGAGTATAAAAATTGCGGTTTCCATCTAGTTCGCGATTTAATGACCGATAAGATAATATTTTTTGGTATGTTTTTATTTGCTTAGGGGATTGGCTGTGTTTGTACAGAAATTTTATCAGTTCGCGTCCTTTAAATTTGCCACCTTTTAGGTAAAATTAAATTTTAGTGATAAAAATGTATATATTTCGATTATCGATTTTAATAGATGTGCTAGTTAACGTGATTTCCTCTTTGGGGGTTAATGCCACTTCGACTTCGTCTTCGCGTTTGTGACTTAGATTGTGATTTATTGTGAGCTTTTTGACGTTGATTAAAGTTCAAAATGGTGGCTTTCAAAGCACTTTTGTGGTAAGTAAATTTTATTTTTGAATTATTCTCCTTTTCTAGTTTATTAATTAATTTAATTATTTTTAATTAAAGTAGCAGTAAGAAGGCATTTAAACAAAAGATGCCACTAAGAAAAAAATCAACCTCATGCTTTAGATAATCGAAGAAGGCATCTGCAATATTTTAAAAATCGTAGAAGTTTTAGAAATCATCTTTACGAGATTAATTTAAACGTTAAAGCAAAATTAAGACCTGAATTTAATTTAATTTAATAAAACTCTGACTTGCAATATTTAGAAATTAAAAATTATCCGCCTGAATCCCTCCTCTCTAGAAAACAATGCTCATAAATTCCTTTAATTATGAAAACTAATATTTCTTCCACATAAATATTTAATTTAAAATCTAGTGAGAAGTTAAAATATTTATGCCATCCAGGTTGTTTACTATAAAATAATTAATTAGTTAGAAAAGAGATTAACAAAAATTTAACTGTTATCGCTTTAGGATTGCGTTTTTAACTCTGTAATTAATTATATTTCGTGAGACTACACTTTTTTTTCTTCTAATTGACGGGGCAATTTAAAATATGAATCAGACTATTTTGGCATAAACATAAGCATAAAATTAAAACCGTTTAAAATTTACTGTGCTGAAGTTATTAGAGATAATGAACCTGACTGAAAGTATTAATAAATTTCTTCTATGAAGCCATTATTTTTAAGCCTTTCGTATTTATCTTTAATGAGAAGGTGTTAGATTCTTAAACGAGCCTCTTGTGTATTTCACCGTTGGTAATTTAATTAACAATTTTTCGAGGTCAAACGAAACCCTTACTTTTATTTTTAAGAAATACTTCATCGATTTTGCTATTCTGCCAAGCCATCAGATT